>OZ024862.1:6621069-6963569 GCA_964017155.1 Oasisia sp. SBJ-2009
CCTACCCCACTGTCTTCTCCTACCCCACTGTCTTCTCCTACCCCACTGTCTTCTCCTACCCCACTGTCTTCTCCTACCCCACTGTCTTCTCCTACCCCACTGTCTCCTCCTACCCCACTGTCTTCTCCTACCCCACTGTCTTCTCCTACCCCACTGTCTTCTCCTACCCCACTGTCTCCTCCTACCTCACTGTCTCCTCCTACCCCACTGTCTCCTCCTACCTCACTGTCTCCTCCTACCTCACTGTCTTCTCCTACCCCACTGTCTTCTCCTACCTCACTGTCTTCTCCTACCTCACTGTCTTCTCCTACCTCACTGTCTTCTCCTACCCCACTGTCTTCTCCTACCTCACTGTCTCCTCCTACCTCACTGTCTTCTCCTACCCCACTGTCTTCTCCTACCTCACTGTCTTCTCCTACCCCACTGTCTCCTCCTACCTCACTGTCTTCTCCTACCCCACTGTCTCCTCCTACCCCACTGTCTTCTCCTACCCCACTGTCTCCTCCTACCTCACTGTCTCCTCCTACCCCACTGTCTCCTCCTACCTCACTGTCTCCTCCTACCTCACTGTCTTCTCCTACCCCACTGTCTTCTCCTACCTCACTGTCTTCTCCTACCTCACTGTCTTCTCCTACCTCACTGTCTTCTCCTACCTCACTGTCTTCTCCTACCCCACTGTCTTCTCCTACCTCACTGTCTCCTCCTACCTCACTGTCTTCTCCTACCCCACTGTCTTCTCCTACCTCACTGTCTTCTCCTACCCCACTGTCTCCTCCTACCTCACTGTCTTCTCCTACCCCACTGTCTCCTCCTACCCCACTGTCTCCTCCTACCCCACTGTCTCCTCCTACCTCACTGTCTCCTCCTACCTCACTGTCTTCTCCTACCCCACTGTCTCCTCCTACCTCACTGTCTCCTCCTACCCCACTGTCTTCTCCTACCTCACTGTCTCCTCCTACCCCACTGTCTCCTCCTACCTCACTGTCTTCTCCTACCCCACTGTCACGTCCTGCCCCACTGTCACGTCCTACCCCACTGTCACGTCCTACCCCACTGTCACGTCCTACCCCACTGTCTCCTCCTACCTCACTGTCTCCTCCTACCTCACTGTCTCCTCCTACCTCACTGTCTCCTCCTACCCCACTGTCACGTCCTGCCCCACTGTCACGTCCTACCCCACTGTCACGTCCTGCCCCACTGTCACGTCCTACCCCACTGTCACGTCCTGCCCCACTGTCACGTCCTACCCCACTGTCACGTCCTACCCCACTGTCTTCTCCTACCCCACTGTCTTCTCCTACCCCACTGTCACGTCCTACCCTACCTACAGAGCGTTGTGCATGTTATGTTATGGCTATAGTCTATAGTACGTGCAGCATTGAATACAAATCCTCGCGTCTTCGTGACATATAACTCTGGCAGTTTAGGATATATGTAACTGTCGTATATATATATATATATATATATATATATATATATATATATATATATATATGTAGGTCGTCGCTGCAGCCCAGAAATGATTTATTATGTAACACTGTCGCCGCGGGGTCATGAACTCAGTCTCGACATTCTGGCACGACGTTCTGGACCGCTCGGCGTTGCACACCGTCGCGCTAACCTTCGCCATGAACCGCTAACCTTTGACATGAACCGCTAACCTTTTGACATGAACTGCTAACCTTAGACATGCTGGACTGCATCAACATGCTGGACCGCGACACCGGGCTACCACTATTTCGAACCCTGTAGCAGCTGGTAGACTGTAGACTGGTCTCACTGGACAAACAACTACAGGCTGCAGAAAACAACAAGATCAGAAGAATGTGCAGACTTGTAGAGTAATGTGAAAGGATAGAAGGAAGACGATGAACTGAGACAAGAGCGTTACATAAAAACACAAACAGATGAAAGTAGTCAGTCACAGAATAAGATGGGCAGTCCATGTGCAAAGAAAGAATGAATGAAAACAGACTGTCAAAAAGTGTGGAAATCAGAAGAGGCAAATGATGACGAGGAAGAGCAAATGAAAGATATCAAAGCAAAGCACAGAATGAACCAGGCTGTGGGGAGGGCTTGTGGCAACAGACAGCAATGGAAGTCATTGCAGATGACAGAGTCAGAGAGAGAGAGTTGATGAAGTCGTAGAGTGCAACGGCTCAGGGGTAGAGCTTCGGACTCTCGACTACGAGAGCCCGGGTTCGAATCCTGTGCTGTGGTGTTAAAACCTTGGGCAAGTGTTTTCACTCTACATTGCTCCAGTTCACTCAGCTGAATAAATGAGTACCTGGCTATAGACAGTGGTGGATATGTGTACAAGTAGCCTTCGCGCATTAATTGTAGCATATGGTTGGATGCTTCCCAGAGAAGTTGAGATGGTGTCTGAGTGAACAGGTCTGTCAGGGAAATGAAGTGTAAAGTGCTTTGAACGGTCCTGAGGACTGAATACTGCGCTATATAAGAACTTGCCTTTACTTTTTTTATGAAAAAGCAGGAAGAAGTTACTGGTCAATTGACATGGAGCCCACCCTGCAAAAGCAGCGGGAAGAAGATCTGACCGGCAGTGACCACTGACCACTGACCACTCACCTCCCACTCGTGGTACATGCGAATGAGGAACGTGTACTGCTCCGCGCGGAGGGCGTAGAAGTCTATCATGAGGAGGACACACAGAGGGTCCTCGTCAGGGTCGAGGCTGCAAGAGACGACACGACACAGTCAACAGTCAACTCTCGTGACACTGTAGGGTGTGCGGCTTTCAAGTGGACATCAAAGAATGAATCCGATAATGGAATGTTGTAGCGCTTACATTTTTCCAGCGTTATAAATATCATAGATGCATTGTCGGTTCACTGCACATTGGTGATTTTACATTTATCGCGCATGCGCAGAAACGTCAATCGGAAAGTTTATAACGACTGGAAAAATGTAAGCGCAACAACATATCATTAATATTCATTATTTACATATTACTCTTAACATCATCGGTTCCATAACTCCTGAAGAATAATAACTCCTGAAGAATATATCTGACACCACCAATGCTGTAGAACTAACAGGGGTAGGCGTACTTTTATTAAATAACATATCCAACATATGACCAATTTAATGTCATACGGGATGTATGTTGTAAAATCTCAAGTCCTATTTGTGAGAGTGAGCAAACCTTGCAACGTAAGTATAAAATTACATATATGACTGTGGCTACTGATTTAAGACATCACATATTACTGTATACATTGATCAGACTTACAGTTTCCAATGCAAATATGTTAACCACGTTTAACAAATGCAACCAAAGGTTACCTGAGGATTAACTTGCAGAATTCAAGTGACGTGCGATAGCAGCCTCGCTCTCCCACAAACACAAGGTGTCGGAACAATGCAAGGAAGAATGCTCTGAAGAACAATCAATCAATCAATCAATCAATCAATCAATCAATCAATCAATCAATCAATCAATCAATCAATCAATCAACCAACCAACCAACCAACCAACCAACCAACCAACCAACCAATCAATCAATTTCAAAACACACAACATTGAATACAACTAACATAGTCAAGAAATGTACAGCAAAACAACATATACCCACCACATACAAATCATATGAAAGCCACATGACCATATTTTTTACTGAGATAATGTTTGTTAAATTACTATATTTTATTATTATTAAAACAGGAATATCAGACAGATGTTCTGTCACTCTTGGGTTCAAACCAGGCAAATATTTGGGTAATTTAGACAAAAAGCTACTACATTTAAACGTGATATGTAAAAACATCCCATGTCTTGGATAAATGTAGACAATTAAAGGGCCATACCTGTTCTCTGCCTGCTTGTAGCCCAGTCGACAGTTGCCCTGAGTCAGACTGAAGAGTGGGTGGAAGCCACACTCAAACACGTAGAGAGCTCTCTCTGAAACAACAACCACAAACATAGAGAGCCCTCTCTGAAACAACAACCACAAACATAGAGCTCTCTCTGAAACAACAACCACAAACATAGAGAGCCCTCTCTGAAATAATAACCACAAACATAGAGAGCCCTCTCTGAAACAACAACCACAAACATAGAGAGCCCTCTCTGAAACAACAACCACAAACATAGAGAGCCCTCTCTGAAACAACAACCACAAACACAGAGGGCCCTCTCTGAAACAACAACCACAAACTTAGAGAGCCCTCTCTGAAACAACAACCACAAACATAGAGAGCCCTCTCTGAAATAATAACCACAAACACAGAGGGCCCTCTCTGAAACAACAACCACAAACATAGAGAGCCCTCTCTGAAACAACAACCACAAACTTAGAGAGCCCTCTCTGAAACAACAACCACAAACATAGAGAGCCCTCTCTGAAACAACAACCACAAACATAGAGAGCCGTCTCTGAAACAACAACCACAAACACAGAGGGCCCTCTCTGAAACAACAACCACAAACACAGAGAGCCCTCTCTGAAACAACAATCAACTACACAGAGAGTCTTCTATGATACTACAACCGAACACACAGAGAGACAGTTGTACGGACATTTGACACGTTTGCATTCACTATGTTAATTATATCACAAAATGGTGTTATTTTACTATGTAACTATGAATGTTCAATTTATTCCATTTTCAGTGGGACAAGTAGGACCTTTATAAAGGCAAGTTCTTACATAGCGCAGTATCCAGTCCTCAAGACCATTCAAAGCAGCCAGGATTTGAACCCGGGTTCTTGTAGTCGAGAGTCCGAAGCTCTATCCCTGAGCCACTGCGCTCTTTATAACAAGGCAAAGCACATCCTATGATACAGATGATGTTTAGTTGTTGTTGTCACTCACCAATGAGTTCTGCAGCCATTTGGAGGTCTTCACTCATCTTACAGATCTCACTCAGCTGTAGCAGTGAGTCCACGTGGTACGGATGCACATTGGTCAAGTCCTGAAATAATCACGGCGGTACAGTATTTCAACTTCACTGAGCACAAATTTCAGTTGTCATCTGTTAAAATTCGCCTGTTGCAAATGCCACAAAAGCAACTGTATAATAAGAAGAACATGCTTGACATTGTCTAAAAGAATGTGGATTAACGACACTAGAAACCAGGAGACTGAGAGGAGATCAGATAGAAATACTGAATGGGTATGAAAATATTGATAGAAATATTTTGTTCTCGGTTAAGGAAGAGAGAAGGACTAGAGAACATGGAATTACATTAGCAAAGAAGCAGTGTAGACTAGATATTAGAAAATTCTCATTTTCACAAAGAACAGTGAATGAATGGAACAGATTATCAGCTGATTGTGTAGGTGCTAGTAGTGTTAATATGTTTAGAAATAAAATCAACATATTCCTAAGAAGGGTGGGGTACATTTAGATTGATAGGTTGGACTCTCGATAAGCCAAGGGGCTTCCTTGTCCACCTGCCATCTAGAGTTGATTCTCTAGGTGGCAATCTTGTTAAATCTTCTATCAGTATACTCTATGTTTCTGTCCACAGAGACATCAGTGTAATGGAGAATCCACATATACAAACAGAATATACCTCATGGGGGGGGGACATCTGTTTAATGATTTATGTTGTGTACCACACATGATATGTTATTCATACTATAGTAAAACCCATGCATATTGAGAAAGCATACACACGGTCTTTTGCAGCTATTCCCAAATATCATAGCAGCCAGTTGCTCCTCAGACAAAGACAAATAGAATGTCCTGTGTATCAAACACTGCGATGATTGACTCACCATGATGGTCTGTGGGTCGAGAGACTCAACGGCATCTAGGAACTGAAACTGCACCTTCTGGTACGGCTTGCTGTGCTCAAACAGAAAGTACTTGCAGCTTGTAGATGTCGACTCAACAACATTCATTGCGAGACCTGCAAGCAATACAGAAAGACATCACTAAACCACTACTCTCATTACCTGAAACACAGTAAACAGCTGCTGCATTGATTTGGCTAGGTTTGTTTATTACAAGGTAATACAATATGTCCAACAGTTCCAGCGTAAAAAAAAAATAATAATAAATTGTAACTTAACACCCTACCATAGTTCCAATTAGTTTGCAGTACATGATATATTTCTACCAGCTTCTAGCTTCCACTCAGTCCAGGCGTACAGGTGAAATGGTTAATCATGTGGACTGCCACTGGTACAAATAGCTCATAAGATTAAATAAATATAACATTTTACATAAACAAATTATTTATAATGACCATCCATCCTTACAGACTCGACACATCAACAGTTTTGTTCTTTGTCATTTTCATTCACTCACACACAAAAAATCATGACGAGGTCAGCGCTTTAATTTGACCATTACAGGGAGACACAAGTTTAACAAATTATTTAGCAATGACAAACTTCACTTAAAACCTACCTGTCTTTCCAAACTTTGGCCAGTTGTCTTTGGGTCTAGTGAGCCAGCTATTTTTGCGGTACACCCTATTCCGACCACGACGACTGTATCAACAGAACATGAATCAAAGAACCAGTCTTGGCAAGTCAGTGCAATGATCTCTTAAATTAATCACAACAAAGGTTATATTTTTTACATTTTTAAACGACACATAAAATACCACGCTATAAAATCCATCGCCAATATAAATTGTAAATTTTTGATTAGCAAAGAACCACACGGTAGGATTTTTTTCAAGAATTAAATTTATTTTGTGAATTCGTCCCCGTTCTAGTTAATCAGGAAAATACTTGTTTTGTGGTTGTAAAAATTCATGAAGTCACAAATTATGTTTATGCCTTTATGGGGATTTGGTCAGCACCACACATTGCTGAGAAAATAAATTGCTACAGTGGTGTCATCTATTGAGTTTACATGCTAATACAAATTGAACCTAATACCAATGGATGTTAAATCGCACATTATACACCATGCATTTGAGGGTGCAGGGGTTGAACTAATGATTAATTTAAGTTGCAAATGACATGAGTTATAATATAACAAGTAACTGACCTTGATTCAGACTGTACCACTCTCGAGCCAAATATTCTCCGCATCTCGTTGTCAGGATTCAAATTTCTGAGATGGAAATATAATGCAACTTTGTGATTTATAATAAATAACCAGTCAATGCATCACAGTACATTAAGGTAGTATTGCTTAGTGCATGTAATAATTGAAGATATGTGAAATGTTAATTCATTTCAATTCAAGTGAGTTGTAGTACCTGTGATGAAAACACTAAGTCAACATAAATACTAATAGGAGTATCAAATACATATCAAGAATACCCTCATAACTCATTACAATAAAATTGGGATATGTTATGTGAAAATAATACCTTATTCAGAATCAAAGATTGTGTCAGTAAAAATGTCTAGAATATATATTTGAATGGTATGTACCGTCATAATTGTAAAGGTAATATATGTAGTATTGAGCAGTGCCAGTAAATCTACAATCTGATAACATTGTATGGTAGGAAACCAAACAAAAACAGTAAAAACTTATATCTACAAATGTGTCAATTGTTCTTACCTATGTTCCACAGCCAGCAGTGCCTTCATGTCAAGGGTCATACTGTCACCAGGGTCAAATACTGAACTACTTTGCTGGTTGCCATGGGAATCACCAAAAAGTTCATTCACTTCCCTAATACTTGCTTCTATGTCATCCACCTAAAAGATATGGAAAACGTCTATAAATAAATATAATATATATATACAGTGTACAAGCATAGTATCAGATATAAACATTGCTTTGAACTGTAATGCTTGCTTATTTTATCATGAATATCTACACTGCACATGTAAACGCACATAAACAGAAATTAACATTACATTTAACATTACAAAAAAATCTACAGTATCTGTAATATATTTACAGTACATTAAATATAGCAATAACAAGAAACAAATGTTGTGGCAGCAAACAATTGGACAACTACAGCTATACAAAATTAGTTAGTGGGTTCACACTTCACAGTTTTAAAAAGTGTCATCTAAAGTGATCTAACCTCTGCAACATGATAACATCTCACACATTTGTGCTAATACATACTGTGCCATTCTGTTGATTAGATTCATTTTTCTGCTCAGTTTTACGTTTCTTCTTTTTCTTTTTCTTCTTTTTACATCTGCTTGTCTCCTGCGGGATCTGCTCATCTTGTGGTGTGGCGCCATCTACAGGAGTAGCCTCGTCTTCACTGTCGGCAGCTTCTGCTGTTGCGTCTTCTCCTCCATCTTCACATAACTGTTTGAAGAAAAAACATTAAACAACCCAGAGATTTTTTATGAGTTTGTATTTTTTCCACCTACCATTATTGCCACTGTCTCCTCTACATTGTCTGTGCTTATGTGTATATAGTAGGATAGACCATCTTCCTGACGATTATCCGTTTCTGTTAGGCTAACTACATTATCTTTGATTTAGAACTACATATATAGTGTCTAAAAGATTAAATATAATTAATTATTGCTGACAGCTAGAAAGAAAAACATTGGAATGCGTTGTAATGTTGGGTTGTTGTACAAGTACATGTACATGCACCAAACGACTGTGATAAAATATTCTACTACTTTAAATAAATAAACAATCTGACCAAACACATAATAAAACGGATATCTAAATACAGACAGAAAACGTTCCAGCAGCGTTACATTTACTACAAACAGTTAGTTTGTTAACTTAGCCTTAGGTGCCATAAAATTACTCCTAAGTGCATGAGTATGTATATCCAGACCTGCTCGAGAAATAATGCGAACTCGGTCCCTTATTTCTCGAGGAGTTATAGACGTTATGTCCCAAGTCGCTTATGTCCCAAGTCACTTATGTCCCAAATATTGTGGACGATATGTCCCAAAAACAAGATGCTAAGTAACAGTTAAAATATGCAATGGACTTCAAGTGTTCTACAAAGAGTGCCAGCATTAGTGTTAATATATCAACAGATTTATGTTAAGACTAAAGTTAAAAAATAACATAAAAACTTAATAATAAATTTAGGACATATCGTCTAGGACATATGTGACTTGGGACATAACGTCCATAGGCCTTCTCGAGCAGATCGAGAAATAACGCAAAGTTGGTCCCTTATTTCTCGAGCAGCTGGAGAAATAAGGCGACGTTGGGCTGTTATTTCACGAGCAGCTCGCTAAATAGCCAGTCCCAAATGGGAATCATTCTCACTTCACCCCGATTCCCAAACCGCCCTATATATATCCTCTAGTATAGGTATAGTATAGGGCCTATGTTTGGGGCCACTTCATAGAATGTACCCATTGTCACATACCAAATCAAATGGATTTGAGTAGTTGTTCCGTTTCTTTTTACGGTTTCGACGTTTACACGGCTCAAGTTGATCGTCTATATCATCGGACACCTCGTCCTCTCCATCGCCGTGATCACCAGCGGTGTCCCTCACTGAAGCTGGGATCACTATGTCTGTACTTCCATGTAATTTTCGCAGAGCTCTGGATGACATTTTTGAATGTCAGCAAACGGGTGTGTGAGATTAGTTTCACAAAACTTCTCTGATCACAGCTAGACCATATTTTATTGTGAGAAATATGTTAACAGATAAAAACACTTTCAGTCTGCTTGCACCATTTCGCGTCACCGGATATTTTGCGGCGGAAGTTGGAACTTCTCGAGTGTCGCCCCTTGTGGAATTGGAAGAAACTAAAAAGATTGCCCAAAAAGATTTCGGACGTGACGATCTTTCACCATGCTGTTATCAACGTTTAAAAGCTTAAACATATTGTGTCGCTATCAGCCGCTGTTGACAGGTGGTGTGTTTGCACAGACTACATCTCATAGATGCATCTCGTGTAGTTCAATGTTAGCAGTCCACCACAGAGAGAAGATAAGAGCGCGATGGGTGAGAAAGACTGAACGATTCATGAATAAAATGTCGGCGGCGGTTACTGGTGGCGGAGGTCCAAAGGCGAAGCGGTACGTGTAGTGATGTATGATTTGAAACAATATGTCGATAAAAACAACCATTCTCGATTATTGTGTTGCGGTCGTCTTTGTTTTGACATGTCGAGGGTGAGCGATAATATGTGAAATTGCGCGGTCGAAATGTCATCGTCCACGGCCACGCTTCAGACAGTAGCTTCAATTAACCAGACTCCGTGCGGTGGCAGCACTGTTTAGCCCCTCAATTCCTTGGAAATATTTTTGTTTATTATTATATAAGATATTTTGATACATCCGATCAGTTATGATAAACTAATCTTTGAATAAACTTTTTTCGGTGTATATTTTTAATTATATAAGATATTTGGATACATCTGATCAGTTATGATAAATAAATAAATAAATAAAATAAACTTATATAGCGCCAAATCTAGCTTAAAAACTATTCAGGGCGCTTTACATGTACATGATAACATGTTCTTAAAACGAATTACCCAAATGTATAACTAAAACAAAATTAACTGTATATTATATAAAAGTGCATAAAGACAGACTAATAAAAACATTATAAATAAATAAATAAATAAATATAGAAAGGCTAAAAAAAAAAAAAAAAATACACAAGGTCATTTAGGCAGAAGTAATGTTCTCTTCGACGCATTGTCTCTTCATTTAATTATTTATGCATCAGCCAAAGTATTGGTTAAAATAGAGCGTCTTTAAGGCATTCTTAAAAGAGTTCTCATTGCACAGTTCTCTTATTGAGAACGGTAGTCTGTTCCACAGGTCCGGAGCAGCTACGGGGAAACTCGCATCTCCAGCTTTGCAATTTGTTTTAGGTCTTTTAAGCTGTTTGGTTCCCTCTGAGCGAAGTGCTCTGGTTGGCGTGTAGATGCAAATAAGGTCACGCAAGTACACTGGTCCACGACAATTGACCGCTCTGTGGACGAGTAACATTATTTTGAAACAGACACGTTCCCGGACCGGAAGCCAATGGAGTTCCTTCAGCACAGGCGTGATGTTGGAGTATTTTGGTACGCGCATGATCAGTCTAGCGGCAGTATTTTGAAGACGCTGTAGTCTGGCAAAGTTCTTGTCAACTGTGCCATATAGAAGAGAATTACAATAGTCAAGCCTTGATGTCACGAGTGCGTTGACCACCCTCTCCCTCGTCTGTCTTGGCAAGAACTTGTTAATTTGACCGATGTGATGGATGTGGAAATAGCAGCATCGAACAATTTCTGATGTGTTGGCAGACATGTTCATGTGATTGTCCAAGTACACACCAAGGTTTTTCACTTTATCAACGGCTTGGATGAGTGCACCACCAACACTGATGCTAAGTTCTTTAATTAATTTCTTTGCGGATACAGGCACAATCGGAAGGAACTCAGTTTTCTGATCATTTACTTTGAGATAATTTGAGGTGAGCCACTCTCGAATGTCCATTATGCAGTCTTGAAGACGTCGTATAGCTTCGGATAGTGATGTAGGATTGAGATCAAACGTATGCATCAATTGCAGGTCATCAGCGTAGTGGTGAAACTTGACGCCGTGTCTTCTGATGACATCGCCGACTGGTTGGACATACAATGAGAACAGTGCTGGGCCCAGCACGGATCCCTGCGGCACTCCTGTGGTACACGTGTAGTTTTCTGATGTAGCCTGACCAATCACAACCCTCTGTTTGCGGTCCTGCAGATAGGATGCAACCCACCGTAGGGCGTAACCCTGAATACCATAACGCTTGCTGAGCCGATTGAGTAGTATGGTGTGGTCAATTGTGTCGAAAGCTGACCTCAGGTCAAGTAGGACAAGCAGAGTACCTTTCTTGCGATCCAAGGCCGCCCGGATATCGCTGCAGACTCTCAACAAGGCGGTTTCTGTTGAATGTAGTCTTCGATATGCGGACTGGAATGGTTCGTTCAGGTTTTGTGAATCAAGATGATCAGACAATCGCAGAGCAACGACCTTTTCAATAACCTTGGATAGATGAGAGAGAGTGCTAACGGGTCGATAGTTACGTAGAATATCACGGTCTAAAGACGGCTTCTTTAATAATGGGTGAATACAGGCCATCTTTAGAGCAGATGGCATTGTCCCTTCCTCCAATGACTTATTAGTAATAGCGGCGATGACCGGCACCAATGATGACAGGCACTGCTGAATCTGTTTGCGTGGCAGCGGATCAAGTTCACAGGTCTTAGTTAGACCTAACACAAACTTTTCTATTTCTACATCAGATGTGGGGTCGAACGAAACGAGTGGTTCTGTGAAGCATGTTTTCTCTACCAGTGGTGGGTTTAAAGAGCGCGGCACTTCTAGCTCTGCCCGAATCATTCGCACTTTCTCACTGAAGTGTTGTGCAAACTTGCTACAACCATCTTCAGTGGAGCAAAATTCTGGGTAGATGGCCTTCTGTTTAGCTCCAAAAGACCTGACAAGCCGGAACATCGACTTGTTGTCAGCTCCCTGCAGTGTGTCCTGGTAGTATTTACACTTTGCCTTGGCTATGCAGGCCGTTGACGTATTTCGGGCCTCAACATAGAGCTGGCGGTGAACTTCGAGTTTGGTCGACCTCCAGCGATGCTCACACTGGCGCTTCTTCTCTCTAGCTTCTTTCACATCGTTGGTGTACCACGGACATGGCCTAGCCCTTCGCCTCAATCTGTTCGTGATTGGGGCGTGTTTTTCAAGGACCGTCCGGAGAACTGTGTCATAGTCTTTAACCATCTCTTGAGTGTTTTCAAGATGCCTTTGCAGCAGTTGTTGACACTGGTAGGCAATGTCATCCGCGAAATGTTCACTTTGCAGCTGACGAAAGTCTCTGACAGGAACATTAACAGGGGGCATGGACGGTCTGTGCATTGCTAGCACACAGTCAATGCAGTGGTGATCAGCTATTGACATAGGCTTTACTGTAACTGATGCCACTGATTGGTCAACAGCCCGACTGATCACGAGGTCGAGGATGTGTCCGTGTATATGTGTCGGAGTTTTCACATGTTGAATTAAACCAAATGTATCTAATAGATCAATTAGTTTGTCAGCCTTTGAAGGGTCATCGTAATGGATATTAAAATCACCGACAACTATTGCTGGCACAACAGATAGTGTAATGGCATTGAATAACGTTTCTAGTTCAGTTATGAAATCGGTGAGAGTGCCCGAGTTCTTGGTTGACACAGGTGGATGGTACACAACGTAAACATCGAAAGGGCGTACGTTGGTTCCCGTGAGGCGAGCACGCAGTAGTTCCATGTGTTTAAAACATGGCGATGCGAGTAGTTTGCACGAGTATGTTTCACGATGAAGTAGACCGACACCACCGCCTCTGCCGCGCTGCCTTGGCACATGGACGAAACTGTAGCCGTCAGGAGCAAGTTCAGTGATAATAGCTGAATCACCACCTCGCTTCAGCCACGTCTCGGTGATTGCAAGAATATCGATGTCGTCATCACGGACATATTCATTAATCAGCATCGTTTTGTTCCTGACACTCTGCGCATTCATTAAAACAATACGTATCTGCTCTCCTGTCACTGCTGGTGGCACTGCTGTCGTCCCCGCTGACGCCGCTGATGTCATCGCTGCTGACGCCGGTGATGCCGTCCCCGCTGACGCCGTTGATGCCGTCCCCGCTGACGCCGCTGATGTCGTCGCTGCTGAAGCCGCTGATGCCGTCGCTGCTGACGCCGCTGACGCTGTCGCCGCTGACGCTTTCGCTGCTGACGCCGTCACTGCAGACACTGTAGCCTGGTGATCAGCCTTGATCAATGCCAGGTTTGTACAGTTCACGCTGCATTGCCGCCAAACGAGTGCAGCGCTTGGTCGATGTCCAGTTATCTGGCGTATTGGGTGTTGCTTGTTACGACCTGCCCTGCACCCACGGGTGAATGCAGAAATACCCGCCTTCTTAATTACCGTAAACAATGCATGGGGCAGCACAGGCTTGCGACCAGTGACAGAAGCAATGTCATGGCTGAACAATTCCTGACGAGTGTAGGTTATCGCAGCTCTTGGTACAGGTGCAACAATCGTGTAAAAGTCCCGAAATACGCTCACAGGATAGAAACTTCGCATTTCGGCACAATACAGTCCAGTTCTGCGTAGCATTATAAAACTTACTATGAAACCTCAGGTGTGTAATAAAAACATTAACAGCATAAAATCACATCTAAAACGAGCATTCCATAAATCGCTGCCACTGTCGGCGCTTTGCATTCTGGATCTGATAAAATAATCTTTGAATAAACTTGTTTTTGGTTTATATTATAAGGTATGTTAGATACATCAAAACGTTTGAACCATCTTATGTTTCCAAATTATGAGAGAGACTTAATTGTCACAGGTATTATAAGTTACGTAAGACAAAATTAATAATGACCACCATGTTAATTGTGTGTTTTCCAAACTGACATCTGCTTAGACCAGCTGTCACATTAATCAAGGAGTGGAATTGTTTTGCACAAACACCTGCGCCCAATGATATCACCATGGTAAATAGCAACAACTGTTTCAATAAATGTATGTAATAATATAATTCAGCAGAGAACCTGGAGATCAAGTCGAGTTCAACAGCTGACAGCGTGTGAAGAACATCTCAGGCCTGGAGGTGGCCAGTATATACATGTAGCAGCTAAAATATGTAGAACTAGAAGTAGCTGTAATACTGAAATGTAGTGGTTAACTTTAGGGTGGTCATAGCACAACAGCCTGTTATCATTGACAGTGCGTATTATTAACTGAATTCACCTTTCTTGTTTGTTGTAGCAAAAAGAAGTGGCATGATTCTGGAGCATCTACGGTTGGTAACTTGGTAATATATATTAGGATTATCTGCTAAGATTATCCATATTGATTTACGGTGTCAGTATTACATGTACCCCAAACATTACTGCTGTGATTAAATTAACTTAGTGCATATTAGGCCCTCATGTTTTTTTATTTATATATATGCAAACATCCTACGTCCTCTGTTAAACCACAAGTATTTTACACACTTGGTTATAAGATTTCACAACTTAATATCTACTCAGGTGTAGAGAGGGAGTTTGGCAGCAGCTTAACTGCCCACCCCCCCCCCCCCCCCTCGTGTTATCCCACTCATTTTGGCCCCAGCAGTTTTAAAATTAAAGCCAATCTCACAAATATGTAGGACTAATTTCCTGTCACCCTCCACATGACTGCAGTACCACTGTCGATGTTTGCTAGATGCTGGCTGCCCTGTCGGTGGGTCCAGTGCGTGGTGAACGCGTGCAGAAGGTGAGCGAGGGAAGTCTGAGACGAGCGAAGCAGCTGAGTGTCATCTTCTCCCAGTACATCACCAGCATGATGAACAGTGGCGAAGTCTGTCCGGAGCTTGTCGACCTCAACTTTGAGATTCAGCGGGTTTGTTTCACTCAAATATTCACATTTAGAGTGTATTTGTTTCATTTTAGGAATAAAGGACTGGATAATTTGGAGCAACAGAGGTGTGCCAGCCTCAGGTCAAGACTGACAGATTTTAAATACAAGGGGAACTACAGAACTAATAAACCAGGTGGCGCCATTACACAACTCTGGCCTTGTACCGGCAACCGCCAGCATCTCGGTACCTTGTTACTAGCATTCATTCACTTATCCAGCATTTGTTAACACACATTGTAGATATGCCAATGTTGGAGACTAAAAGAATTCAAAGAAGAACTGAAAAAAAGAAATAAGTTTAAATCAATAGTAACACTGTAATCGTGTAATGGAATTGTAGGCTGAATTAATTTGTATGCACATTGCAATATTTTTTAATGATATCAGCTAAATTGTTTGGCCCATATTGATAATTACATTTGCAGCGCTGTTTTGTGTCATCTTTGCCATGTGCAGAATATTCGTAACTGAGTAATTGCAACAACAGCTATATCTTTGGCATTGTTAGTAATGATATACTGTATCAGGTCAACATGTATGATACAAATGCAGAGGATATTGTTAATTCTACATTAGGTGAAGATCACAACTGACTTCAGTGTGATCAACGTGTACTGGATGGCATCAGGCACGGAGGCTGATGACCGGATACAGGCATTGCTGGACGCTTCCGCCTACAAACTCAGGTTTGTTTTATGATCAGCTATCATTCCTTATTAACCAAGATGAAGGCTTGAACATTAATCCCCACTAAAGTGACAATCATACACAAACACTGCTACAGTGTCTTGTTATATTGCTTCAATGTTACATATAGCATCAGACTACTTTTCATCAAACAAGTAATTGGCAAGCAAACCTCTACAGGAAAGTTGTAGGATAAAATTTACATTTTAGTGGCCACAGTGTCAAGGGGATGGTTTACTGTAAGTCATATAGAAAGGTACTGTAAAACATGTACTGTATAAATATACATATTATACAGTGTATATTTAAAATTAATGCTCAAAATTTCAGCCATCTGGAGGCCAGAAGTGCAACTGTTAGGTGAGGTTGGTAACTCTAAAAAGTTGCAGCCTACATGACTGCCATCTTTTCAGGAAATATCAACACTTGTAACACTGACAAAGCAACATTTGCTTACACTTTGTTATGTTTATGCTCAGCTGCAGAACACTACAAAATAGTGTACTATATAAACCGACTAAAACTGTGTTTTCTCCTGTCTCCCAGGGGAGCTCTGATGGGTCTACACATCATCGGAGCAGTGCCTCCGATACAGTTCGTCAAGGACATGACGACGGCCCGTCTCCAGGAGGTGGAGCGACTGCTTGAGAAGGCTGACATGGGCCCCGATTTTGAGCCAACACCACTAGGTGGCAGCATGCGTACTGAACCACGACTTGACTACCACCGACTATCCATACAGAGTCGACTCGCAAACTTAACGGAGCGTTTCGGAGAACAGACATTAGACGATTTCGGGATGACACGGGAAGGTCCGAGCGGAAGTGTGGAAGTCATGGGGAAAGGATATGCACAGGCCGAAGGGAGGCAACAGTTGTCAGACGTGCACCCGGATGATTTCGGCCAGGCGTCCACTGATTTCCATGAACGCATGCATAAGTCTGACATCAGTGACTATAGTGCGAGGACAAAACCAACTTCTGATGAGTTAGTTAGGGGGGACGCCACTGATGAATCCATTAATATGACGCTGAGAGACGATCTGTACGACGTCCCACACACAAAGCTCACCCTCCAAGTCCTCAACGCTAAACGCAAGTCACGTGACAGATCATTTGACATGTCAACTGATGCCAACGACCTTGAGAAACTTTTCAGCAACAGTGATCTCGAGAAACTGCTGTCATCAAAACGAAGGCAACAGAAATGTGTTATCCGGACGAGAGGGGTCACGGATATGGACGATTCAGAAAACTTTTCAAGAGATGCAGATAAATATGAGGATGTTTATGAATTCGATGACGAGGAGGATTTTATTGATGACGACGACTTTGATAGTTATGGAGGAAGAAAATAGGAGCTAATGAGTGCCATTGTTATTCTGTAAAGGAATGTCTTGTACAATCTGAATTGGAAAATATACCAAATATAATGAGAAGCAAAATTTATTGTTTGTAGATTAGTTTTATTAATACACGTTAACAACTTAACAAGCTACTAACTCAGTCCTATTTTTTCTTCAAGATAAAATACTGATGTACTAGGATATATAAATTATACAGTACTGTACACTTCAGCTTAAGCAATAACACAATCTCCATTTTGTAATTACTGCAGTGTTGCAATTTACCAAAACATTGATTGCTGATAAAAGGCCTTCAAATAAAACTTAAACAGTTGTAATGATAATTGTCCCAGGCAGGTATAGCATGTTACAATACAAGGTGACTTTTTCTCTCGCAATGCTATTTACAAAACTAGCTCCTTTTGTGAGGAAACACCTATGCTACATTATATCATACAACAACACTAGAACTATAAAGTTACTGGATCATACACAGTATGTATTAGAAAATATCAGATAGAGTCTTGAGTCGCAACAAAATCTCTTGGCACTATTCTGAAATAATATCGTGCCACTCCATACACGAATCTAGCTGGGGGATCCAAGGCTAAATAATTTTATTTGTACTGTTTAAAATAAAAGTTTTCGGTGACTAGAATTAGGAAATAAAAAACTAATATAATAATAGCAATGTGAATATAAATCCTTCATAGCTTGTACAAAATATCTAGAATGAACGTGTCCTCCCAAGAAACGTCCTGGTTAACAACTGCACACATAGTGTCATTTGTGATGCCTTCAGTGTTTGGCCACACCATTGTGTGATCATGGGCGATCAGTTGTCAGTGTTTGGGCACGACCTCATTGCCCGTGTGTGCTATGGGTATGATGAGCTGGCGGTGTTCCAGTGACATGTGTTTCTCCACCAGCGTGTACATTGCTGTCTTGTCCGTCACAAATCTCTGCCTGAAAACATCACAATAAACACTTTATAATCTCTTCCTCCTATGGCAAGACAAACCATGTTTGTAATTTAGAAATCTTATACTGTGTCTTAGTTCTGTTTCATCGTATTTATTTAAAGTCGAACAGATTCAAAACGTATCTAGATATATATAAATTTATTTCAACGTGAAGTTCACTCGTAAATATACAGGTATTTCTATTCAGTTGATTATCATTTAATTCACTCCAGGAAGCCGCAACACATCTATCAGTTAACTAGCATCAGTTGCTGATAGCTCAGCCATTTATTTAGTTATGGTCACACCATCTCAAACATATCAATGACCGATCTACCGACAAAGACCTTCACTGCATTATTTAAATGGGTTCATAATTTTCCGTTGAGTTATATAAATTACACTGAAGTTCCAGAACCGACTTCTTTCTCTGAAATACATTTTTTTGGTAGAAATATGGTAGGAATTTAGATGTGTTCACAGTGACAATCTGACTGATTATTTTAGTTGATGTCAAAGTTTATTCACTGTTCACAGTTGTAAGTTATAATAATTAGCAGTGGGACTTAATCATATACTCTTCATAATATTTGCTTTATGGTGATGCAGTGCTGACCTCTTGAGGAGCAATTCGACATCAGCTTCGAAAATGGTTCCTCGGTTGGCGTGCTTTGCGTACGCAGCAAGATCTGACACAACATTCTTCCAGTAGACATCGGCTCTACAGAGTACAGAGGAAACAGTAACACACACTGCCTGTGGGCAAATCAAAACTACTGATGTGGGCAGTTTCTGCACAAAGTTATTTATAATATATTGTATTAGTTTTTTGCACATAAGCATGTTTACAATATCAGCAAATGATTTCCACAGATGACATTGACAGTTTGTACATTAGTTGGCATCTGAGCGACAACAGAAAAATTGTGGTTATAAATTATAATAATTAATCATAATTACAATTACTTCAGCTGTGCAATCAAGAAAGATTACTCTGCTTGTTAGGCCATTGTGATGATAATAATAATAATGTATTTCTTACATAGTGCCCCATCCAGATAATTGTTCTGGGGCGTTTTATAATGATTATTCCAATTTTAAAACACTAAAAATACAACGCAAACACAATACTACAAGTGCAATTGCTCAAACATGTTTGTCGAATACAGAAACACCTCATCTGTGCATCATCCATACACATGGCTGGGTAGGAAGACACATACAAGTGCAACTCAGATTGAAAACTATATGAACCCTCATGGACCAGGGCACTGAACAGTGCCCCAGTAAGCTGGGGCACTAAGTGACCCTAGCTGACCCACCCAAGGTGATCAAATGCCCGACTCAACAAGGGAATCCAGGACGAACCAACAATGGAAGAGTCATACCTCAGGTGTTCAGTGTCATCATTGTTGCTTGGAGATCATGGACATTATCTACACAATAATACTACATTTCTATTTATAACAGCTCCATTCAAATAATTAATATGGGGCATTGTACAGCAAATGAGAAACAGTTATGCTTTGCAACTCGCAGCAACCCAAGCCTCGCAGAACTTGATACAATGCTGTCGAGGTGATTGAAACTTACACTTTCTCGACCTCGTCAAAGGTGGCCCTGCTGAGGTTACTGTGTCTGCTGAAGTGGGTGAAGATGTTCCTCGTGAGCCTGGCTGGGAGACGAGGGTAGGGAGGGGTGGACTTCCTTCGCGGCTTCTCTTGGTTCCTGCAGACACACGACTTTGTGAATTCATCGTGATCATCATCATTGTGCACCCACAGTGGTGTGGCAAATACCTCAACATGCCCTGTCCAAACTTGTGAATAACTGAACGAATTTATTTTATAAACAAGAAGATTGGAATCGCCACTCATATTTCACAGTTTCACTTCTAGGTATTGTTAGTTTTATGACAGCGTACTGAGCGTAGGCATCATAACATCATCATAATTAGCTAGAGTACCTGGTAGATCAACAGAAATAATAGACACTCTGGAATCTGGATTGTGTATTATTTTTGTATATGTTTAAAACAATTAGTTCACTAAAACAGTTATATTGTTGAATGTTCAGTAGCAATACTGAACATTCTGAACAATACTGAGGTTTCCATGTTTTGAAAGAATCCCGTTCTACAAACTATTTACGTAAACATACTTCTGTATGACTGGAGCGTCAGGAGTAACCACTCTCCTCGAGATTGTTGGTGGTTTCTTCTTTTCCCACAACCACGGCTCGCTGGGTGTCACCTCTACTCTCGTGTGTTTCTTTGCCTCATTGACACTGTTCATATGCCGAGGACTTCTACAGAGAAACAAAACTTCATCACAAATTCATAGTTATACACTGTAATAACAATAAATAATCTCCAACACTAATATCTTCTGACATAAAAATCTGCTACTTTCAGGTATACTTTTTTTACTCCATTGTTAAAAACATGTTTGCACACGCAGCATGTGTGATAAGGTTTACTTGGGTTTTATGTTCATAATTGTCAAAAAAAATTGAATTTGCATACAAAGAGTATACTTTTCCTAGAATCCTCCCCCTCCCTACAGTAAAAAAATTTCACTGCTGACTAATATATACCAATAGCAAGTAGACGACAACATTTTTAAAGCATATGGAAGCCTCTGTCCCCTTTCCCACTAGCGTACACTTCAGAAAATGTTAACAATCATGACAGACTCCATCAAATTTGCAATCTACAAAATATACTAACAATAAAATTAATAAATATATAAAACAATTAAAATAAAATGTGTATAATTAAATGTCTCATTAATTTTTATAATTACTAAAAGTCAATCATGTTGGTTTTAGAGGTTTACTGGTAATATTATTGTCAATATGGAGTCAAGTATACATCCAGTAACAGTATAACCAATGGTATGGTGAATGACCAGCAGGAAGAGTTCTGAGGACAGGAAAATGCAAGTGGCCCTCGTGGGAAGAAGCAAAGAATGAAAATACAACAGGTATTTTTAAGCCAACAAACCTCCACAGAATTGGCACCTTGGCCTTTTCCTTTGCAGCATTGATGATGTCAGGAGTCCCAAGTCGATGTGCACCTGTCGTCACTTTGTTCATATTGGCGTCACTACGTTGCCCATGAGTTGTGTTGAAATGATCGTCACCAAGGTCGACGTCACCAACCGGTGCGTCATCTTCAGCGACACTGGCCATGCTGCTGTAAATGTCTTGCGCCTGTTGTCGGAAATAACTCAACAGACTTTTGTTGTAGTTTGTTTCCTCTTGAGAGTTTCCGTCCTCCTCCTTCCCTGTCTGACCCTCCTTCACCCGGCTTATGTCTTCGTGTACACTTTCTCCGTGCATCCTGCTATCATCTCGTGACACGACAGATGACCCTCCAGGCGTCATTGACACAGACATCTTTGACACGGATATCTTTCGACTGGACGTCTTTGACCCGGACTTCTTTGACACCGAATCTGGCGTCTTCTTCAATGTAGAATTTGGTGACAATGACATTCGCTTATGTGAAGTTTGCTTTGGCGACAATGGTGTTTGCCTCGGTGACCTTCGACTTTGTGACAATGTCGTTTGTCTTGGCGACAATGTTGGTGACAGTGACATTTGCCTGGGTGACAAAGAAATTTGCCTTGGCGATAATGAAGTTTGTCTCAGGGACATATGTCTTTGTGACAATGACGTTCTTGACATAGACTTATTTGGTGACGACTTCCCTGACGATGTCTTCCTTGACAGTGACGCTGGTGTCTTTTTCAAAGAACTTTTTGGTGACAAGGACATTTTCCTTGGTGACAAGGACATTTGCCTTTTTGATTGTGGTGTTCGCCTTTGTGACAGTGTTTGTACAGGTGTTGGTGGTGTTTGCTTTTGTGACAATGATGACATTCTTCTTTTGTCTTGTGGTGACACAAGTAACTCTCCAGCTGTCTTCGACATAGACATCTTTGACATGGCTACCTTTGGGACAGAGATCTTTGACACAGTCTTCTTTGACCCCGATCGTTGAGTCTTCTCCAACATAGAATTTGGTGACAATGGCGTTTTTCTCAGTGACCTCCGTCTTTGTGACAATGGTGTTTGTCTTGGTGATGGTGACAATGAGGTTTGTGATTGTGAGCGTTCCATTGGTGAGAATGGTGACTGTTTTGATGACACTGATGGTGACTGTCTTTGTGACGATGGTGTTTGTCTAGGTGACGATGGTGTTTGTCTAGGTGACAATGGTGTTCTCCTTTGTGACAATGGTGTTTTCCTTTGTGACGATGGTGTTTGCCTGTGTGACAACTGTGTTTGCTTGGGTGATAATTGTGTCTGCCTTTGTGAGAGTGGTGTTTTCCTTTGTGATGATTGTGTTTGCCTGGGTGATAATGGTGTTTGTTTTTGTGATAATGGTGACTGCCTTGGTGTCAGTGGCCTATTTGACGATGGTGACTGTCTTGGTGACACGGACATTTGCCTTTGTGACAATGATATCCGCTTTGATGATCGAGACATTTGACTCTGTGAGAACATCTGCTTTGGTGACAATGGCATTTGCCCTGGTGACAGTGTTGTTTGTCTTTGTGACAATGGCGTTTGCTTTTGTGACACTGACACCTTCTTTGAGGTCAACGACCTCCCGGACTCAGATGCTGTGGGTGACCTTGGCGGTGACCTTAGTGTCATAGAGCGTCTAGGCGATAAAGTACCCATTCGTTTCTTTGATGATCGAGACATTTCACTCCGTGACAATATCTGTTTTGGTGACAATGGCATCTGCCTTGGCGACATTAATGTCTGTCTTCGTGACAATGGCATTCGCCTTGGTGACATCGATACCTCCTTTGAAGTCGATGACTCAGACCCCCCAGGTGACCTTGGTGGTGACCTTAGTGTCATAGAGTGACTTGGTGATAAGGCCCCGTCTTGTGTTTTTGATGTCCTTGATGACAGTGACAACTTTGGTGACATTGACAATGTTTCTGGTCCAGTGAGTCTCTGTGATCGTTGAGACAGTTTGTTGACAGAATTCTGCAAACATCAGCCATAAATACAACACAACTCAATTACTTTTAATGTCCAACAATGCTTATTATGCATGAAAACTCTTTTAACTTTTTGATACATAAATACCAATAAATCATTCAGATTAAAAAGTTCATACATCCACAATTTTAATCAACTGCATGTCCTCGACAACAAATATACCGAAACCGCAACTCAGATTGAAAACTATATGAACCCTCATGGACCAGGGCACTGAATAGCGCCCCAGTTAGCTGGGGCACTAAGTGACCCTAGCTGACCCAGCCAAGGTGGTCAGACGTCCGACTCAACAAGGGAATCAAGGACGGACCAGCAGTGGAAGAGTCATACCTCAGGTCTTCAATGTCATCATTGTTGCTTGGAGATCATGGAAATTATCTCTGAAGAACCCCGGGTAATACTACATTTCTATTTATAACACCTCCATTCAAATAATTGATATGGGGCATTGCACAATGTTACATACATTAAAGCATCATTAACTGTTTTAAAATACACACTTCAATATGCTAAAATGCAAAAATCAGCTGTTATTACAAAAGATATATATATATATATATACTATTATACTATTTATATGAAACTTATTAAATTGGTACAAATAAGCATATATTGAAAGTACAAAAAATTATAGTAAATATATGGACAGCATTCGGATAAACCTTGCTTTTTTGGGCAAATTTGCTTTCTGATACAAAACTCTATGTAACAACATTGTGGTTGTTATTCTTTAACAAGTTAAATTAGATTCCTTTTATATGTAACAAAAATGCTTGGTAAAGAGATGAAAGAGACGTTTGTTTTGGTCTACAGCAGAGCAGTCTAGAGCACAGTGGATAAAATAGCATAAATTCACAGCAATCCCAAAACAGCTCTGAAAGAATAATATATTCAGAGCTATGATAACTATGCTGGCTTCACATCACTCACATAACCACTGTTCATAACTTTAAGTTACACATATTCTTGATCTCACCTTGTGTTTATCATTTTCCTTGTTCCCATCTGGTGACGGTGTTTGGCTGTCAATAGACGCCTCTGTGCTTGGTTCTTCTAAAAACAAACAGTTAAAAACTGACCAAATGCCCAATAACTGCAATGGACGAAATGCCCAATAACTGCAATGGACGAAATGCCAAATAACTGCAATGGACGAAATGCCAAATAACTGCAATGGACGAAATGCCAAATAACTGCAATGCAGAGAAACACCACTACCAGCAATACAGCAACTCAGATTGAAAACTATGTGAACCCTCACGGACTAGGGTACTGACCGTGCCCCAGTTAGCTGGGGCACTAGATCACCCTAGCTGACGTACCCAGGGTGATCAGACGCCCGACTCAACAAGGGAATCCAGGGCGGACCAGCAGTGGGACAGTCATACCTCAGGTCTTCACTGTCATCATTGTTGCTTCACCAAACCATTAGCAAAACATAATTCTTCTGCCCCTTGTTCACCTATCACATGTAAAATAAATTTTACAAATATTAGAATCACTCTAGTCTCCACCAGGCTATGATGGACTTTTAAACAACTTTTTATCTAATTTTGAAAATTGTCAGGGTTCCATCATTTTCACTAGACATCATTTGCTAGTTGTACGTCAAATGTTTTTCTACAGGCAGTGTGCATACAAATAAAAACTGTGTGCTAAAAACCATGTTACATATATTTGTGAGGCAAGTTCCACTCTCTAGGAAACGAGGATGAACATATAACTGACTTGGGCTCATTTCGACTGGAGTGTTTGTACACACGTATTTTGGACTGGTAAAAATGTGATCATGCCTGAAGACCTAGTATATACCTGTTATATAAATGTATCCATTAAAGTCTGGTACAAACCTGTTTCTTCATCATCTGTCCCGGCTGGGGTCTCCTGGGACCTGTGCACTTCTGCTGTCACGATAATTGTTGTTCCCGATCCTACACAAACATCAGTGAAGCCTTTATTAAAATATACTATCAAGGAATTGCAATTAAAAACTGTATCATTGGTACGCATGTCGTATCTTACATTGAATCAAATCAATGACATTTTTTCATATTTATTCAGTTTTATATACTGCTGTGTAACAAATCGTAAACTGATTCAGTATATTTACAGTCAACTACGTATACTAACTATATTCTGTCATACGTCAAAAATCACATCATAGAGCCACAATGAAAGGAGTGCTCCGTGGTAAAGATGGTGCAGAACAAAACGTTGTTTGTTGACAAACTCAGCTATGAATAATAATGATGGTAGATAATACAACAATTTGCACCAATGTGTCTTTACAATAATGTACTTTCGGCATTTAAAAGTTGTCTTTCACACAAAACAACTTTTCAAAAAAAAATTGCGCATGAATTTGATTACATATATGGTAGAGATTCAGAATATAAATAACTTATGGAAGAGCGAGTCCAGGTTCTTTGATAAAATCATTTTAATTTAAACAAAATTACATTTCATAATGCAACATACGGGCCAATATAAAACAACAGTAAGTTATTAGACTACTTTGATATGATCTTCTTAAGTGAGTGAAATATAGTCTCTGCTTACTTTGCAATAACAGGCGGAAAGCAAAATCAGAACTAACCTTTCTGAAGTGCTTGCTGTGACTTTGATATGACCTTGAACGCTGGCACAGGGGGTCTGCCTCGTTTAGAATGTTTTCGTCCGGGCTGAACCTGTTGAACTTCTTCAGGTTCCGTAGTCAAATGTTCAAGGAAGCTCTCTTCTCTTATGCTGCAAACACAAGCAGTAAGCATTATGTGGTCACAGTAAGAGCAGCACCAGGTGTCACAATGAAATGTTAGACTGAGCATATCACATGTTCAGTGTACAATTACATACAATCAGTTTGATTTGGTTTTGCCCAAAAATTGTCTAGGGGAAAACCAATGAAAATGGATTTAAAGGAATGAAGATTGTTTCTGCAAAAAGTACTGAAAATGTTTTTGCAAGACTATAATATATTTACCATCAATAAAGTTTACTTTTATAACAATTACATACCTCTAAAAGACTTTTAGTTATGGATGAAACATGTCGTTATCAAGTAATCATATTTATTATGCAATCTTTAAATGCCAAAAAACTTTTTTTCAAAAATGTCTGCATTTAGAAAAAAAATACCTCTCTGGGAGTAGTTATGATTTCCAAATAAAGGGTTTGCAAACTGCATTCAACATGCTTTACTCTGCACAATGACCAGACAGCTCTTTCTAAGCAATATTAGTGTGAAAGATAAACCAGTATTTCTTGCAAATATACATCGTTTTTTCATACAAATTACCAACAAATATTAAAAATATAAAAGTATTTTAGCATAAGTTATTGTGCAATAATGTATACGGAACATAGATTTTTCAAGAATCATGCTTCCAAATGTGTCAACGTGTCAAAATGGCAGTTTGTTTGTTGCCATAAAAAGGGGGTCTGTTGACAAAATTTTCAATATATTTTTTACTCAGGAATGCTATTCTTTTGGAAGGTAAACGTTAATCTATCTGTGCAAAAACACATTACAAAATAATTATGGTGTGTCACCTTTTTCGTCTTCGCTTCGGAGCACTGTCGGAACTTGAAGCAGTGACGTCTAGGTATGAGAGGGCTGTCTGTGGAACTGCAACTGGAGTTTCTTCAATAGCTACAAAAGGATATTAAACCATGACATCAAAGTAAGAAATTGATGAACGTGCCAATGATACTTGAAGGTAACTTGCTGCGCTAACAAATCACCATCACATCCTGCCCGTCATAGCATTTTAGACAATTTTTGTGATGATTTACAATAAGCATGACAATTACATGTAAGAATATATGGTGTGGAATTCGCTTCCTGCCAGTGTTAAATCAGAAGGTAATTTAGTTTCATTCTTCCGACGTCTAAAAACCTATCTCTTTGATGCTGCCTATCCTCCGTAGCCTCCTAGCTTCTACATCCATCCATTGACGACTCAAGCATTGTTTACGATTACGAGTTTGCTTAATCCCTTGGTTTTGTCGCGCCACTGAGCTTGATCTTCGAGGATATTGGTGCAAAAGAAGTATTATTATTACATGAAAGACAAACATTTCAAGGCAGACATTCACCTTGGTGTACAAAGGCTGAGATCATTGACCGAGGTGTTGGCTTGTAGACTTCAGTAGCAGCTGATCGTAGGCGACTGACAGTTGTGTTCCAACGAGAGGTGGATGTCATTGAGTTGTTGGAAGCTTGGGCAGCTGCAGGTGTCTGGGCAGACACAGCTCGCTTCCGTCTCGTCGGCTGCGAAGTCTTTGCGATTTGTAGAAACTGGTCAATCTACGAGACAGCTGAGCATTAGCAATCAGAAGCCCCTGTCACACACTGCATGTCATAGATTTGTAAACTGGTGTTGTGTTCCTAATGTGAATATTTAACATATTAACATCATATCATGTTGACATAAATTAAACAGGTAATGGTAGATGATATAACTGGAACCACAACTGCTAGGATTTAAATAATAAACAAATTTATATCAAAAATGAATGTTAAAAAATATTTTGACTAATTTTTTTTACCAAGTCAGATTTCAAAACCTCAGTTATGGGTTACTAAAGTTAAGCTAGGCAATTATTTGAATTTTGTTACAGATGTGCTCAAGAATATGTCAGCCATCACTGAAAAGTGTGAATGATAATTACTCTTTGGTGGTAACTTTATTGCGGCATCCTTCAAAAAAATGTTATCAACTGACATAACTATCAAACAATGTTTAACAATAAATGAAAATGGAACTCTGAAGCTATTTTTAAATGGTAGTTCTGGTTAAAAAGATACCTAAATCAAACCTGACAATTTTTTGTAAACGTTCTAAAAAACTTCTAACGAATCTAAGTGGAAAAGACCATACTTACAGCGCCATGAGGAGTGAATTCAGATGTGGAGAGCTTTGAGTTTCCTGTTGTCCATTGTCCTCTTCTTGTCCTTTCACCACTTCGCTGTGTTTCTGCCGGTGGAACTTCTCCAAGCGATGTAGACCGGATACGATTTCTCAAGCCAGGTCTGTGAGACGTCTTACTTGACTGATGATGTTGGATGAACTGGCTGATCATACTCCGTGGAGTCTCTCTCACTTCGGTGGCCATCATTCTACAGTAAACATAGGTGTGACATAAATTAAAAGCCGATATGTATTTGTAATAATATTCTAATGAAATAAAGACGTTCTTGTCTTATTTATTAATAATATACAAAGTAAATTGTTCTATAGCGCAGCATCCAATCCCAAGTCCTCAGAACTGCTCAAAGCGCTTCACACTTTACTTCCGTGGCAGACCTGTTCAATCGAATGCCGTTTCAACTTCTCTGGGAAGCATCCAGCCATGCTGCAAGTAATGCACGAATGCCGCTCATACAAATATCTACCACTGTCTAATGTCTAAAGCCATGTACTTATGTAGAGTGAAAACACTTGCCCAAGTTTTCACACGGCAGCACAGTATTCAAACCAGGGTTCTCTTAGTTGAGAGGCTGAACCTCTACCCCCAAAGCACTGCGCTGTTAATATTAAATATCATTAATGACATTATATAGATTAGATACTAGTAACGGATGGTGCCACAGCATGCGAAACATTGCCACATTACTATCTCACTTAAAAAAGCGGCTAGATGCATCACTTGTCTGTGTTACTACATAGGTTAATACAAGCAATGAAAAAAGTATGTGTTTTGCTTAAATACTCTCAAAAGTCAGGTTGGTAAAATATACATGGTGCAAAGGCCCTTTATAAACTAACTTCATATATAACTGTCAGTGTTTTCCATATAACACAAATACTGGCGCTAGTGTAGTTTTATGACAATGCAGTTTTAAAATTGTACTTTGTGAGTAGGCCTGCTTTTCATAAAGCAACTTTTCAAATAATTAGTTTCCACAATTTTTTTTAAGTAAACTATAGATGTGTAGAATGTGAACATCATACGCAAGAGTTTGTCATGGTTTTGGTTAAAAAAATGGTTATATGGCTTTTTGTTCTAGGGCTTGATGTGCAAAACTGTATAACACATTTTATGGCTTTATGGCTTTAATAATGTTCAGTATGGTATTTTATTAACGATCCATTTAAAGAGATATGGTTTATATGAATCACTTGACAGTGACAGTTTTTCATCAACCAGCAGCAGTAAATGAACTGTCCATGTCGCTCAAAAGCTGCCTATCTGTAACAACATTATAAGTAGTTACAAGTCTAAAATGGAATTATTCACATAAAAATAATAACTGTTAATTTACTGAGATTCTTGTACTTTTTATTGAGACTGTTTCTAGAAAGTTGGTTTGTGTTTTTTTATGTATGGGTCAACTGTTTGCTAAATTTAAAACTTGTTAAATAAAAATTATATATTTCTGAGAAACAACACATTTTGACATGATTTAGATTTTAGTTGTAGTTCGCACCGATTAATGTCGTAACTGCTTTAAATTTTAATCAGTGACGTGATAGTTATTTCATAAATGTTTTTCGTTTAGTATGACTTGTGACAGACGACCCACCATGCGCACTGGCGTGATATGTCCCTAGGACATTTTACCAGTTACAAATACAGAAGCCACAAGCCTAAACACACCGCCGGGGATAGAAGTAAAAATGTTACTTAGTTGAATTATCGCTCACCTTTATGTCAAATTGTTCGGGCCCCGGCTGTCAGGGCTTTGTTAAATTGAAAATGTAAGACACATGACAATTACTTCATATTACTTTAAAACGTGCGTATGGTCAGACACATTACACTCGTAAACATTTGTAAGAGCACATTCGTATTCAAAATACAATTTCCGCTTCTCGTTCCAATTCTCGTCTTGCAACATCTCGCGTGATTACGTTGGCTGACAAATTTTGTGAATTTGAAAACTTCCATGAGGTATTTTACCTGACCGGCAACAAAGTTTTCAAAACGCATCAGCGACCTAACAAATTGCCGTGTGTGTTTGGGTGCGGCGAGGCAAAAGGCAGACATGAGTGTCACAAAAATGCCCTGGGAGACTCTAGGAGAACAGTTTGTAACGCAGTACTATCAGATTTTCGACACCAACCGAGAGCAATTGGTCGCGCTATATCACGTATGTTTACGCCCATTTGTATATAAAATGTATGAAATATGTATGCAATTGTGTTACTGATAATTGACATGTACATCCTTTTATATTGCTAGCAAGTAGCAAATATATCATGGTGCTAACTGTTCCTGATGTCACCACGACACCGACGGGTCACGCCGGGCCATGCCCATCAACATCATGATCATCGCGCCGGCAGCAGGCATGGGTTGGTCTGGACGGGACGCCTGGGGCGGGGCATGGCCATTCGTTGCAGCCTTGTTGCATACAGTGTAGAAGCTCGTGTAGGCACTTATGTACAAGTCGGACCCACCTCAATTTTGCCGTTATAACTGTATTTTTGCCAACATTTGATACTTGATATTGTTAATTCAATCAATTATAATCATCTTGCGCATATTTATGTTTTATAAACAGCGCGTCTTGGCATACTTTTGAGGTCGAAAAGACAGCACGACTTGTGCCAGTCGCAAGCGCAGCGGTGCATGTTACTGCGCTGTGCACATGAAATGAGCGATAAACAGTTTGTTTATGCCGACCGCGCTGTCTTTTCGACCTCAAAAGTCTGCTAAGACGCGCTGTTTATAAAACATAAATATGCGCAAGATGATTATAATTGATTGAATTAACAAAATCAAGTATCAAATGTTGGCAAAAATAGTTATAATGGCAAAATTGAGGTGGGTCCGACTTGTACATAAGTGCCCTCGTGTATAATCCAAGCCCACTATGGCTTGCTTTTGAGATTATAGGGTGATTTTATGTCAAAATGTTCACCCCAACTCAAATGTTGATGAAATTATGTACATTTGTTAGCTCACATGAAAATATAAAGTCCAAATATAAAAGCTGCAATAAAAAAGGAGTCAAGTATGATTGAAGATAGTTCACTGAATACTGACCGATTCACATACTGACCATGTCCGGCATAGCTCTGCTTCTAAAAAAGCTAGAAAATATAAAGTTAAAACATTTTTGGAATGTCTAATAATTAATAATAAACTTGTAATGTAATGTATACATATAACTAAATCATTGTTGTGTGGAACTGAACTAGAGAAACTAAGCCTAAATCAAAGGTGGCATTATTTATAATATGGGTTGGTAAGTACCTATGTGCACATCTACATTATAAATTACACAGTAATAACAAGTATAACATCATAATTTTAAATCAAATATCCAAAAAGGTATGCTCAATTTTTTGGGAGTAAATAACTGCAAAGTTGTTTTAAATCAAAATTGGCGTCAGGTGATGGATGCAAAAATGGTCTAACTAAAAGTAATTGATTTGACACGGAATAACCTTATTATAACAATTTGTTTTGCCTAAATTTTATACCTCCATGAGTTATTATGCTCTTTAATTCCATCATTCCACATCATCATCCACATATTTACATCATAAAAAGTGTCTTTCCTACCACTCCATTGAGACCAAAATAGTGACAGATTTTTATCAACATGTGCTTCTACTGCCTATTTCAAGCATGTGAAATGATAATATGTGATCACAGCTATGCAGACTGATACAAACTGTGGGATGGGGCAGAAGAACTGATGGGTACAATGTAATGATATTAGAAAATTCGCATTTTCACAAAGAACAGTAAATGAATGGAACAGATTATCAGCTGATTACATAGGTGCTAGTAGTGTTGATATATTTAAAAATAAAACCGACATATACCTAAGAAGGATGGGATACACATAGCTAGGTTGGACTCTCGATAAGGCAAAGGGCTTCCTAGTCCACCTGCCATTTAGAGTTGATTCTCTAGGTGACAATCTTGTTTTAAAATCTCTTGTTAAATATATACTCTCTAGGATAGCATTTGGTTTTTCAGTATGGTTTGCATGAGACTGATGCTTCACGCATATTTAACTACTGATGTAAAACAACCTGCATTTGCTAGGATTGGGAGAAGATTTTGCAAATACACATAAAAAATACCAACAAAAGGCAAAATGCATTGCCTCATAGTCTGACTGGCTCAAGACTATGATGATACTCTTTCTACTCAACAATTGACATGCTTAGGTCATCTGCTATATTTCTCTGATATCTCTAGGACTCTTAGATCATCCATTTCCAAACAACTTTTTTGTTCCTAAAACTAAGATGAATATTGGCAAACATGCTTCCTCTGTGGCTGCGCCAACAATTTGGAATCAACTCCCTATTACGATTAAATCTTCTAAAACTGTAGATACCTTTCATAAAAAACTGAAAACATATTTGTTTGAAATTGCTTTTCCACCATACATTTTTGTCAGTGCTACGCTCCAGTGATAACTTTTGCCTGTCCCTGTGGGCCTATGGCCTGTGTATGACTAGCCAAACGATTTTGTTTGTTACACCTCTGAGCTTGACCTTGTTAAGGATATAGGTGCTATAGAAGTTTTACTATTACAGTGACACAGGTGAAATGACTTATGTGGTCACTGGTCAGATAAGCTCACTTGTTAGGTCACTAAGGTCAGACATGGTCATAATATGTAACAGTGTATTTGCAAACTTTACGACTTCTCATATTAACCTTTCTTGCTGAATGCTGTTATTCCTGCTATGTCGTGACACGTTACAATTGAATAGTAATATGAATTACATTCAGTTTACTTCAAGCAATCTGCAGAGGTGATACCAATGTTACATTAGTGTGAAGCTATTTGGTTAGATCATTACATTTGTATATTTATACACACACGCATGCACGCATGCACGCACGCACACACACACACACACACACACACACACACACACAGAAATACAAAGTGGTTTGAGTTAATAAATAATATATTCATTTTCAGCAAACATGCACAACATTTACCATGTTTCCTACATTTACCAATATTGTTGCCTTGCAGTCTGTTAAATATAAATCTTGTTACAAGTCAGTTTTTAGTACTGCATGCCAGTGCGTGATTATTGGGAATCTTTGTCAACGTACTGTACTTGTTACTGACTGTTGAAACAAACAAGCTCAACAATTGTGATACTGTTTTCTATGTATGTGTTTATGACATTTGATACTCTTCTGATCCAGCCAACGGCAATGTTCACGTTTGAAGAACACAAGGCTCAGGGGCAGGATCAAATTAAAGACATACTGACAGTAAGTAGATGATCGGATGAAACTTACCATTGTGGTTGCTGTAACTTTTCTGTTTAATTACGTAAAAATAACACATTTTGACCTTGTGAACATATTATAATGTCTAACACCCAGGGGTTTATGCAGGACCAAATTATTGCCAGATACATGTTTTGGTGGACACATAGATGTTAACTGTTAAGGCATTTACAAACTCTAAATGGGTCTGATGACCTAAATGAACTACAAACACGTGACACCATTTACACCCACTTTTGAGGCATAACTGACAATAGCTACCCAGGCATGCTTATTTGCTCCTTTGTTTACCTGTCCACCCATCTCTGTATAAAGCTATGATAACACCACACTTTTGCTACATCTTTTTTGTTATGTTTACTGACAATAAAACCATTTACACTCGCCAGATATGCCCTCTTGTTCAGTAAACAATATCACACCTGAGACACCCAGCAATTATTTATGAAACCTCTACAATAACTTTGCAGTACATTTATGAGGAATTGATACAAATGGCCTGTAAAATGCTTGCCTGTTTGGTTGACTTCCAGAACAAGTTGCGGTTCTCACTGATCCAACACATAGTAACAAAGATTGACTGTCAGCCAACGCCAGAGAACGGCGTCATTATCCTCGTCACAGGAAGGCTAAAGGTCAGTAGGTTTGCTGGCGAATGTGTGTCATCTCTGTGAATTCATTTTGCCCATTGTCTGTCGAGTGGCGACTGACAATGTTGCCGTGTGTATGTATGATGCAGACATGGGGTCAGTTACATTTGTATTTGAAAGTATTTAAATATTTTTTTCAAAGTATTTGTATTTGATGTTTAGGAATTAAAAGTATTTGTGTTTAAATACTTTCCTGAAGTATTTCACTTTTTAAAAATATTTTCAAATACTTTTTCAAATACATTGTCAGTATCAACATTTCTGTTTCAAGATCATATATAATGCCTGCCAAACTGATTACCTTCACTGCAACTTCACCCAACAGTGCTAATTACTGATGAAGACACTTAACAGCTGATGCTCCCATGGCCATAGCAGTGACCACAACTTTTGTTTGCTCAGTGCCAGAGGATGGATTAGCATCTGACAGTGACCATAGGTCAATATCCCCATTGTTCTTTAGTCTGGCACCAAGCTATTCTGGTTTCCTGACTACTTTGAAGTTGAGCTGTCACACTTCGTCATAAGAACCTAGCAGTCATTAGCAGTGTCTCATCTGAAGGCATCATAGGGATTTTGTTATGGATTCTGGCTTAACATAAAAAAAGGCAAGTTCTTATATAGCGCAGTATCCAGTCCTCAGGACCATTCAAAGCGCTTTACATTTTACTTCCCTGACAGACCTGTTCACTCAGACACCATCTCGGCTTCTCTGGGAAGCATCCAGCCATATGCTACAATTAATGCGCGAAGGCTGCTCGTACACATATCCACCACTGTCTATAGCCAGGTACTCATTTATTCAGCTGAGTGAACTGGAGCAATGTAGAGTGAAAAAACTTGCCCAAAGTTTTAACGCCGCAGCCAGGATTCGAACCCGGGTTCTCGTAGTCGAGAGTCCGAAGCTCTACCCCTGAGCCACTGCGCTCCACATAACAAACAACATATTTTGGCCTTTACCTCTCTGGATAGAGGTTTTTGAGTCAGTTGTCACTGTGACATAGTTAGCAATAACAGTACTCCCTAGCACTGGTCTGCCTGTCATCATATGAGCAAAACACTAATTATGCCTACAAATTAGATGTCTTAATGTATGAGTTGCTTTTCTGTTACCTATGCAGTAATACTTCCTAAAAATGAAAAGTATTTGAAAAAGTATTTAAAATACTTTTCAAATGTATTTGTATTTAAATACATTTATATTGAAAAGTATTTGTAATTGTATTTGTATCCCTCATGAGTATTTGTATTCATGGTATGATGTGACACAATCCTGTGTTGTGGTCAGTGTTTGACAGTTAATTATGTGACATGAAGTAGTGACTGCAATTCACTGCTTTGAATTTAGTTGTGAGGGACTGGTGAGACAGGTGTGAAGGATAAGTTTTAAGCAGCTAGTGAGCAGTGTATTTACACACGGATAGCTACTGTATACTGTCGTGACCACATGCATATTAAATAACACATGATATGTGTCATAATGTACATTATATGTATTATACATACATACATACATACATTACTTAGCTGGTATATGTTAAGTAAAATATATATAATTTAAAAATTAAATGGAGTACAGTGGATAGAGCAGCATTCTCAGATGATTTCAGTTGAGAGAACCAGGGTTAGAATTCTGTACTGCCGGGTCGAACCTTGAGCAAGTTTGTACATTGTTCATGGCTCATGTTCACTCAGCTGTGTGACTAAATGCCTAGTTATAGACTGGAATTTGTGTATGAAGTCATTGCATATTGATGTCTTTTCTGTTTCAGACGGACAACGACCCACCTCATGCATACAGCCAATTGTTTTACATCAAGCCCGCAAACGATAGCTTCTTCCTTTTTCACGACATCTTTAGGCTTTCAATTCACGACACAGTCTGACGGAGCCGATGCACCGTTCAGATAATATCAGACACCAACCGTGACCCGTCACTTCCCTGTCGCCCTCAACAAGGAACGGACTAGACATTCGGTGTCGACTGCAAGTACATTGAGAACGCCCTGTTCCATGTCCTTAGCGAGCTGCTTGTTGCCTTGGCAACGCCACTGACCCGCCTGCAACAAACGTGCCGTCCATCGCTGGCGTGGTTGTGTCATTGCTGAGGTCTCTCAGCTGGTAACCGTTTGCGAATTCAGACTGTTGTCACCAACCAAAGAGTAGCATCAGTGAGAAACATCTTGCAGTTACCACCTCGCAATCAGATCAAACTGGAGCTACGAATTTCGGGATCCCGTCAAGACAACCAGCGGCTCTGAGGAGTGCCAGTGTGTGATTTCGGAAAGACGAGGCACCTTTGTTAGCGGCAGGCTGAATGAATCCAAGAGCCATCGTAGACGTCAACAGGTTTTACTGTAATAACGTATGCATTTTCGCATACGTTTTCCATAATTAAATCATGTCTTACCATATGTACATAGAATACACGAGCGCAATTAGATAGCTTGTTACTTATTTTTTAATGCGTAACTTGTTGTTAGGCTAAGGGAAATGTTTTCTACGTAACGAGGTCAAGCTCACAGTTCTTGATTCAGCCGGCTCATTGTAATAGCTTTGTGCAATTTAGTTCAGTCGAGACTAATTAATCACGTGCTCTACTCCCATGCGTGATGATGTGATCTTCCACCAAATGTCATTTAGAAAGATTTATCCTGGATAATTTGCACTACCTGTTTTGTTTTGTGTAAGTTGTTTGAGAGCAATGATTGGTGTTTACACGTGGACGGCCTGCTGTTGACATTACGACGGTCTGTGACATTCAGACTCATGTTGCTGTTCTGTCTTAAGTGCATGTGTCATATTGTGACGCCGACAATGTCACGACATCGTTATCAAAATGGAACTGTGAGCACAACGAAATGTAGAATATTTTACCATCGGGCTATGTGGATATGCCGATTAAATAATTACACTTAGTTTGCTATGCAGATCGGTTTTAATAATAAATTGCAGTTTGTTATTGTGTGTGTGCTCTGCGTAGTAATTTTAAGCCAAATGTGTTACGTGTTGTTCCAGAACATCAACTAATACAGTTGACATACACTGTAATAATGTGACATGACAGAACTTGTTTTCCAGTAATCTGGAAATTATGCCATTCTCATTTCTTTTGCCTGCGTGCCGTTCAAATGAGATTCTGCACAGACGTTGCCTTGTTTGCAGTGAATCATGAGCCATTTTAGATAATAAAATAAGGATGCTTGATATCCAGTTTATAGAACTAAATGCATTTGTTACATTAAATAATATAATATACACGCATCTAGTTGGGGACAGAAAATTCGAATCCAACATCACATTGTGATAATTGTCTGTTTGGTAGTTTAGATTAATCATACACACAATATTGGAATTTAGATTTATGTAATATTAACAGTTATATAGATAGCGTAAGGTGATGAACTATCCCACATCATTAATTCCCAAACCATCACAGAACTTTGTTCCTGGTTTAGCAGTGAGTCAAGTGGTGGGGCCTGGTCCTAAAAGTAGGTACCCAGGGGTCTTTTCTGCCGTGGAAAATCAAGAAAAGCAGTTTGTAAAATGTAGCTCTCTCAAGCCATGTGTGCTCCGACACCCTAATCATTAAGCTTTCTGAAACCACGTAACACTCATATTTTGTAAGAAATTCACTTACTTTGGAGCATACCTTCGTGAAACGTATGTTTTGACCCATCGGCTACAGGTGTTGGTCACGTGTGTTGGCTGAAGTTTCACAGTTATGCTCCAAAGAAAGTTAATTTCTTACAAAATAACCAAATCTTGGAGCGATAAGCAATATATTCTATAAAACTCATATGTTCCAATAGTTGTACACTTCTTCTGTCACCAAGTTCCTGCACAGGGTCGGCCTGGAATGTACAAGTCGTCCCCACTTGTACCAATCTCACATCTTCCTCCTTCAGTCCCCTCAACTCTTAAGTCTTTCTTTACACTGTCCTTCCATCATTTTGTTGTTTTTTCTCTTTCCAGACACTGGTAATTCTGCAGTTTTTCTAAGGTAGTCTTTTTCATCTTTGCATGTGGCCATACCAGCGAAGTTGGGCATCTAAGTTTCTCCTCAAGTCCTGCTAGCTGTCACATATCCTGATTTGTGTTATGTTCCATCAGCTAGATGTTGTTAATTGTCCATTGTACCATTCTCATCTGGAGTTTGCATTTTCTATTGGCGACCATTATAACATTTCCTTCATTTCCTACTAATCTTGATGAGATCTGTTGACAATTTCACAGCATATTTACCCTCCATAGACAGAAGTTCTGTGAAATATTTGTGAACTTCTCATACCTCACGCTCCAGTAAACTTCTTTCAAACCTTACACCCCTCCATTTCTGCTTGAACCACCCACGGATTGCCTCTGATTACATCACCAAGCAAAATGACAACTGTATTAATACGCAGAAATGCACCGACTGACAGCTGTCATAATTTGACGCCACGCTGCACAAAAACACTATTTCTACTCACTGCTACAACTTTCTTTGCTCACTACTTTCTGCTCACAGAAATTCAGACAACCTGCATAATGCTGTTTTTATAGGGTACTCTGGTTGGGTAATGGCAGACGAGCACCTTATTGTGGTCTTGCATCAGATGTTAATTGCCAATCGTATCATTCTCATCTCAGTTCTCACGAGTCCTTTTCTCTTCAGGGCCCATGTCTTCTCCATCCATAAATGCTGGCTGGATGACTGCAGTGGATCTTCATCTTTAGTCTGTGGTAATTGGTGATCACAAACGACTCCACTTTGTTCACACCACTTCTGCTAAGCTGCTTTGACTCTTACCATGTTTTCACAGCAGTTCTGTATCAGATCCTAGGTACTTGAATTCAGTGATTTGATCTGACCATGGTTGTCCATTGTTTTGATTCGGCTTGTTAATCCTCTTGAACTGACTAGCACTTCCATTTCCACACCTCTTCCAGTTCTTTCATGAACTCCGCAGTGAGAGACAGATCATTACTCTCTACTGTCAATCCAAGTGTCACTGATCATACCACAAAGCTGGATCCAAGTACAAAGTGGTGTCAGAAGGTTGCATAATGACTGCAGGAAACCATATACAGAACCAATGTTTCAGAAACCTATATTTTAATTGCGACAAAACAATTAGCAATTACAGCATAACAAGACAAAAGATGAAATGACATTTCCAGTGTCACGCTCAAGGTCTTTCTTTCAACTCTCCTAAGCAACATTTCTGAGGTCGCCACACGGCTATGTGGCGATGTTGACATGAATAAATATCACACTGAATAGCCCTAACCAAACATTACCGGATAGAACGTTCTTTCTAGGATGCCAGGAGAAAATGAAGCGGTTGGCCTGGTGACTGCACACAAATTAACACGCCTAAAGTAATCTGGAATATATTCATCTTATGGAAACCAGCTTAGCTAATCCTGTTCTATTATTTCTTCGGCTTTTTCTTCTCGGCTTCCTCCTCCTTCTCCTTCTCGATTTCTTTGATGTATTCCTCCAGCTCATCCACTGTCATCATCTGAAACACCAGGTCAATAACTGTCATGTTACAAGTCAATATAACAAGTGATGTAGTTTAAATCAAATGTCAAACAACAGATCACACAACGACTACAGTCAAAAAGCTAAACATTGTCAAACACACAGTTGAACATTACTATATGCAACATATTCACAATTCTTTGGACATGTAACGTGCAGTTGCTTGAGAAAAACCAATACTGGAAATGTGATGTTTACAGAAATCCATTTCACATATAGCCATTTTCACCCTAACTAGAACATGATGGATGGATGTTTCATTTCATGGTGTAGCTGTAGGTCACATCTTACACAGGAAATCACACTTCTTGTTCTTGTGACATGTTCTTGTACATACTACATAGGTGCATCATGTATATCTTACACATACATAGACTACAAGGATAGTCACATATTACATGTGCAGTTATAACATGGATGATCATGTGCAGATACAACAAGGATAGTTACATATTACGCATGCAATTATAACATGGAGGATCGTGTACAGATATAACGAGGCTAGTCACGTAATCTGACACAAGCAGATAGATGGGAGGACTGACCTTAAGAGGCTTGTTGCGACGCATGATGGCCACCTCCATGTTCTTGCTGCCCGACTGCACCACCTCAAGCAATGCCTTCAGAGCGAGTTTGATCGTCTCGCGTTCAGACTTCACCAAGTCATCCTGGTAGTACTTCTCCAGGAACTCACGCACCGTCTTGGCACTCCGACCAATGGCATTGGCCTGTGAACAATTGTTGTTTCAAGTTATTATTTATAAAGTAACCTATTTGCTTTGCCATCTATCAGAAAAATATTGAAAGTTAAGAATGATTAGTGACTCTCTAGTCTACGTGAAGGGGTTTTAAATTAAAATGGGAATGGCTGATGTTCATGGTTATTGCTCCAGGTGTGGGTATAAGAAAGTATAGTATATCTAGTGATCTACTCTTTCAAATGCCAGTCTCATTCCAGACTTAAGTCTAAAGTTCCGTTAACAGCTATGCTTGAAGCAAAAATATCAAGTTTTCAGTTATGTTTCACTTAGTCACCATGCAGATAAAACAATCTCAGAATGATGAAATACAAGCACGCAACACTTGTCAGAATATTCAATTAGTATATGCAGATTTGACACAATAACAGCTAGCGAATTTGTTGGTGTTAAACAAAAACAAATTTAGATTCGCTGTAGTTCTGAGCGTTTCACATATTCATGTTTTGCTATGCCAATGAGCCGTGGCGATCTACACCACGTGATTGGTTACCAGCATTCTTATTGGTTATAACATAGCATGTGACAGTCCAATGCATGAACAGCATAGAATTACATAAAACATAATTGTCATGTATGTTCATACTTCCTACCTTCCATGCATGGTAGGTGCCTGACGGATCCGTCTGGTAGAGTTGGGCTGTACCATCGTTGTCAAACCCTATGATAAGGGTAGACAAGCCAAAGGGGCGGCGACCATTGCTCTGTGTGTACCTCTGTCAAACACACACGTTACATGTATATTCAATGTCTTCCTGGTTGATTAATCAGCTATTGTTAATAACAAATCACCTGGTAATGATTACCCTCAGATAAATGTAATATCTTAAACAAAACCATGTAGAATATAAATAGTCAATATTATCACCAGGGTTGGCACATTTCCGGGAAAAACCGGTTAAAGACAGGGCAGTGGGAATAACCTGGTAATTACCGGAAAAAGTGGTATTAACCGGGAAATACGTGGGAATAACTATAATTTATATTACCACTGGCTAGTTCGGGTCCATTTAGAATTTAGTTAAAAATGTACAATCAGTTCGATTGTTTTTGCTCCTCGCGTTTCAGACTAATTTCACGAAAAAGCAAACCTACGAAGTATCCCCTGTGACATGCTAACTCGTTTGTGCAAATGTGTGGCTTCGTTTTTATTAAATAAACAGAAAACTCAGAAAAAGAGTATTTGCTATCATAGCCGAAACTCGAACCGGACACCCTGTGTTACCGTGACATCCGGAAAAGACTGTAGCTTGAAAATCTCGCGTGAGCGAAAACGAGCAGTGAGATCGACCTTTGACCCGTCCATGCTGTCAGTCCTTCGATAGACTGTTTACTATAATTTATAGAGTCGCAATATTCCCGTTCTTTTGCTGTTTTTTGTTCAACGATGGGACGCCCGCGTATGTTTGCGACCGAATCGGCAAGGAAACAGGGAAGTGCACAAAGAGCCGCAGAAAGACAGAAACAGCGGCCGTGCGCACACGTGTATTTGGAAAAAGTTATAGACTTGTGCAAGTTGTGGAATCAAATGACATGTACGACAGGTTAGTACTCTGTTATTACTCGGCTTCAACCATTTCACATTGTTTTAATATTGCGTGTGCCAGCTGACAAAATTGTTTTGCTATTAAATTAGTCGACGGTATTAGGCCATTTAGGGTCATTCCGAGTGAACGCAAATAAAATTCCATAAATTGGTTGCTGTCATCGACGTCTTGGACTTAGTCTTAGATTATTTTTGAATAGATCAGTACTAATACAGTATGATGAGAGCCTTTCCAGTTTTGCATTTGGTAAGATTAGCAAGAATCCAAAATTTGAGCGTTGTAGCTTAAATAGGTTTCAAGTTATGGCACTTTGACATTTGACAGGTTGTTAAAAATAAATAATTGTATTTACATTTAATTCACTAGTCAATATATTCTGCAATCTTGAGCCTGTGTCAGTGAAATTGTGGTGAGTTGATCTATATAATATAGAGATTACATAACTACAATTATAATATAAATACAGTGTACGGTTAATGTACAGCTAGGTGATACAAATCATGATTAAGATTTATTCAAAATATCACTCGCGATAGGGTTTTCAGACCCTGATTGTGAGCAGAATACACATACCTTAGACATAAATTGATAAATTGTACATATTTGGTATATAAATGTGCAAATCGGAGGAATATGGCAGGTCTGGTTGCCTTAATTATGAATCTATACATGTATATGCAAAGATGGTATGTTATTATATTTCTTAAAATATGACCAACTTCCGACCCAAACATTTCGATGAGGCGTAGCTTGTATTGTCACAAAACCTTTTCTATGTGTAAGCTCATTCCTATAACTCAAATAACTAGTAAAATAAGTCTCAATATCCTTCCGAGCTTCCTTCACAACAAAAATGGCATACGCCTGGGTGCCACAATTTTTAAAATAAATTGCTCGTGATATACTATGACACAAAATTGTAACTTTTGTCATGATTTAAAGGTAAAGGTAAGGATTGCTCAAAGCGCTTTTTACACTTTACTCCCTGGTAGTTCAATCGAAGACCATCTCGGCTTCTCTGGGAAGCATTCAGCCATGTAGCAATTTTGCGAAGACTGCTTGTACACAAATAGTCATCACTGTTTATAGCCAGGTACTCATTCATACAGCTGGGTGAAATGGAGCAATGTAGTGTGAAAAAAACTTGCCCAAGGTTTCACATGGCAGCACAAAATTTGAACCCGGGTCCTCTTATTTTAGAGTCTGATGCTCTACCCCTGAACCACTGCGCTAATACTAGCAACCTTTGTTTATGACCAATATTAAAGAAAAACTGTTAGTCTCACAGACTGGTACATTTCGACATGATGAAGTTTCAGTAGTATGCCTGCAGTGCAGTTGTGAGGAACACTAAGCAGGTTTTCAGCTCACTTAGTCTTCATGGCATTAAAATTAACTGATTTTAGTAAGTTTATTGTAATATTATTTTGCCTAAAACCACTAATGACATGTTATGGTCCTGTGCAAGTTAACAAACACAATTTGCTGTGTTTTGTGGTGAAAAACTCAGCAGTGATTAAGATTAACAAAAATATATTTCATTCAATATTACAAATTAACTATTCAGGGCTGTATAGTCCAAAGGACCTGAGGACCTCTTGGGCCAGTGTTGATGATTAAATGTCCATTTTGAGGTGTTTACAGTAATGCTCACTGGTTTGGTTATGTTTTATTTCAGATGTCGCAAAGACGTTGCCACTCTGCAGCCTGTTACTATATGTGAACTTTTGTGCATGACATTGAAGAAATTGTGACTGATGAGTACAGACGATGAAGACATGACACTGATGACAAGAGCGGAAGACGTCACTGGCAAACCATTCTGCATTGTGTACAAAGAATGCCTTTTGGAGCTTGCCAGAATGGAGGTAATCATTGGTATTTGATATTCATAAAATATCATCATGACACAAGTAACTGCATTTTAAAGATGTTTCTTAAAAACTATTCATTTTGTATATGGCAAGAAAGATGTTATGTTTGTTTTGATTATGTTTAAATTGATGAAAGTGTGGTGTATATTGGTTAATTATATGTTGCCATATTTATGTTACAAACATAGAAATTAATATTATGGAAATTATACATTGAAATACCATTACATCATGCACTATAATTGGTATCAACTGCATTCTGATTGGGCAGGCTGAGTAGAGTGGAATACATAACTATCTTTACAGAAAGCACTAATTAATGCCCACCTATGTCACTGCATTCACACAATTTTGCTGTGTTTGTGGTCATCTCATATGAATAACCAGAGAAAAATATGCCAACTAGGTGATTATGGTGAAGAAACATTTAATTCATAATTACAAACTTACAACATATTCAAAATTATTCATTATTAGCCCCATGAAATTATGTGTAATAATTATTTGTCACAGTCGTCTATTTGCCTATTTGTGTAGATGGATAGATTATGCAAAGTCAAAGGGTGCAGGCTTCCCTATGACCTGAAAATAAAACGAGTTTCAAATGTGCGGTACTTCTGTCATTGAGTAACACAAATTCTTTATACTAATCAGTTCTGCTGGTAAAACAATTATTACAATTGTTGTCACATACACAGCTATGCACGGTTGTAACGTTTAAAAAAATTAAACGGCTTAACCAGTAGAGCATTATATATGTTAATATGCATCTAAATTGTCAGCTTAGGTATATGAATTTTATTCATCTGCCAGTGGAAGTTTTTGTGCCCCCTAGAATTAATTTCTGAACCTGCTCCTGCGTATGACAGTTTATTTGTCTGCATGAGGTTTTTGCAGTAATGGGTGTCCTGGATAGATTGTATATTGTTGGAATCACATGTGGACTAAAGTAAAGACAACATAAAGTAAAAACATTTTATTGAAACTTTTGACAAGATTGACTACAACATAATGGCAAGCACTGCACATGATATATGTATTTATTTTTAATATCACATGCACATCAGATAAAAAAAACAATCAGTAAAATATAAAATTAGGAAAAGGTTGAAAACATGTATGGTTGGTATATATATATATATATATATATATATATATATATATATATATATATATATATATATATATATATATATATATATAACAAACAGTTACTTTTATCAAGATTCATTCATTCACAAAAATATCCAGCACAAATACATAGTATGTCAAATGCTGGTTAGTTAAAAAACATTAATCCCATTTATTAGGCTTTAAAATGATGCCTTTACCCGAAATGACATTACCTACTGCAAATGTGTGCCTAACACTACACCCATGGGCAAATTGTTCAAAATCCTGAAACAATTGTTACACAAGAACAAAATCCTGGCAATTTACCTAAAATTGTAAAGTTTACTCATAATGCATGCATTATGGATATTACTGAAACATGCTGTAAATAGCTTATTTTTTACAGCAGTAGAACATAAATTGATGTTTTATTAAACATATTTCTCTTGACAAGTTTGCATACAAGTTTCACTTTGGCTTGAATGGCAGACTCATCTGACAAGATTTTATAAATGACTTGTCCAAAATATTTACAATGTGACAAAGTTTAACTGGTTAACTCCTGAAGTAATTGTCTTAGAAAGTTTTGACTTTCTAGATACAAAGTACATATACATACTATATACATGTAATGTGTACATATTAAATAACAATAATAACAAATAAAGTACACTAAGTTAACTATAATTATGATGATTACAGTAGTCATGGTCCTCGCCATGTGGCTGAGAGTTACATGTGCAATCACTACCCCGGGTATGTGTTTACTCACCTGTATGAAGAGTACCGGCTACAGATAGTGGTAGATATTATTACTTTATATAGTTAGTCTTTGCATAATAACATAAGTGTGGCTGAATGCTTCCTACATTAGTAGATATGTTGTTTGATTTAACAGATCTTAATAAAGTGTAACATATCTGGCATGTAGAGTTTACGATATGAATACCAAATACCAAACAATTCTATAATTGACTTTTGCTAAATGTATCATCACATATGATATCATAAATGTCACAGCCATGTTAATTGTCACTTTGTTTCTTGCACAGGTAGATGTGGATGCACAGAAAATGTCAGGTACCTGGCATGCAGTACCATTAAAGAGAGTGAACTAAGTAACACAGTAATGCCATCGATATCCAAGCCGATGAAGTTCACCAAAGAATGCCGAACCTATCTTATTGTGTTGAGAGAGGTTGACCGAAGGCTCATGCCATATTTGCCAGACCATGGTACCCACTGTTCTACCACAAACTGCAAAGCTAGTCAGATATCACTATATTCGCATGTCAAGCAACCTGCATTCTATATGGGTCTCTAGTCAGTTTGGGTAACTGACTGGCCTGGAAGTCAGTGCACACACCATCAGTACAGGGGAGTCTGTTATGGATGCAACACACGACTGAGATCACTCGGTTGATATTCACATGACATTTGATCTGCAGCGTCTTGCACAGCCCATGGTTGTGGAATCTTGTCCGGGATCTTGGATGGTATATAGCTTATTAACTTGTTGACCTAGTGGTGGTGTTCAGTTTCCTGTTGAGTGTTGACCTGAAAAGAAAAGCATAATATTTAAACTCAGTAAACAAAAACTGGCATCATGGTATTAGAGTTGTCATTATGGAGTGTTCTTTGCCATAATCAATAAATCTACAGCTGTATAACATAATATTTTATGTATGACCTAAAGCATTCCACAAAAAAGGCAGCAAGAAATATTTGGCTACAGCAGCATGTACAGGTTCATATCTAAGCAGGGTTGTAATTTATTAGGTCTGTATTGTCATTACATGAAAGTAAAATTACCATGCTATTTTTAAATGTAGGGATGCCTTATCTTATATATTATTATAGAATTATATTTACTCCCAAGCATAGCGCATTCATATTTTCTGTTTTATTTTCAATATACAATTTTGTGTCAGGGTATGTCATGTAATAACTACTGCATGTTATATTTGACATTTTATGGCTCAGCTGGATGTCAAAGTAAATGTTGGAAGTGACAAAATAAGGTGTTGTTGTGATGCCAACAGTATATTTCCTTCACTGAATATTCAAACATGTCTACCTTCTTCAGAATTAATAATAATTGATTTTATAAATTTATTTCTGAGTTATTGTTGTATGCTGAATAGTTTTTTAAAGGTGTTGACCGAAGTCTGTGTGGACACTGGACTGGACACACTTAGTATAACATGCATTACACAACTGCAAAGGTTATCCTAGTTTTCCATATCCGAGATATTATGAAAATGCTAATGAAAGCAAATGAGTATTGAAATGGGCATATTAAAATATTTATAAAATGTATACATTTTTGGTTGTTAAAATGTTTAATTCACTTGGAGTGATCAGACGTTGGCCTCTTGCAAACTATGTATCCTCCATGCATTTGCCCGACACAAGTGATTGCATTAATCTTAGTCCCTCCTCTGCCTCGTCTCACTTGCATTGTAGTGTGGCCCGTACTAATATATCATAATTTGAGTTGTATTATGCATTCATATATTGCTGTGATGAAAAGATAAAGATTAGAACAGCTGGCATATGTGAGTTGAAAGGTATCAGGTATTACATAGACTACAGCCAGGCATCACTGACCACAATGGAAACAAGTGCAAGAATGTTATGTGTAATACTTGCATATGGTGTACACTGGCTAGTAGCTATACAAGCATTTTATATTCATGTTTACCTTTTTGTATATTGAATAAATTCATCACCATCATGGTTGTCATAATTTTTTTAATTATTATATAATTATAATATTATTATTATATAAAATATAATGCAAATCAGCAACATCCAGCAATCATAGTAAAATGTGAGTCACAAAACACTGTTTAAATAATTGTGATAACCAACATAATTCTTCGTTTGACGTTCTGTTGCACGAGATAACGGATGCTCCCCACGGTGACCATCACCCGGAGCCTAGCTACTGCCAATGTTCCGAAGCCAATGAGATATCATTTCGTCCCTAACGTCATCTACACTCTCTAGATATGTACTTTTGCAATTACACAGCTTATGAACAAGATCCTGCGTTATCAAATACAATACATATAAACTTATAAATAAAGGCTGTATGAGTGTATCTGGCTGAGACTAACTCTAAGCGATGCCGATGCCGACTGTCAAACTTTAAAAATAATCTAACAAGTTAGAGAATCCACGTCGAGTAGGCCTATAATGAAGTTCACAAGTTGCAGTTCTTGTTGAATTAGCCCACGACTACTCGCCCTGGTTGCTAACTGCAATAAAACACTTAATACATACCTTCACAGAAGAAACATTTCGGAACGTTCGTCACGACACGCAAAAGCACATGCGGTTTGTTATTGTGCCGTAGGATGCCGATCTCGTATAAAACACGTGACCCAAAAAGGGCAGGACGTCTACACCGGCTAATGGTTTCGTCAGTTATACCCGGTGTAACGACGATTCTTTTTTGCCGAATAAAAAAAGATAAGTACGCATTTTAAAATTAAACTGATTGCGCATACTAGTTAAACTATTGAAACATTACACATCAGGACATAAAAGAAAAGGATTGGCGATGGGCAAAACGAAATGATTGTCAACCTTTAATATATTCATATAAAACTAACAAATCTACACACAATACTAATATCTACGAAATAACTAAAAACATTGATATCAGATCAATTTTGACATTGCTCGTGACAATCAAAAGAGTAGCATGCACTTAGATGGGATTAACAGACAACATATAAATAATACTAGCAGTATAAGTTTTAATACGTGAGTCAAGGATCAGATAAAACAGTTTTGTTACATACCGAACCAATTTAAGTTGACTTCAACTATAGATGCACTGTCAGTGAAACAGACTCACCTGTTTGAGCTGTGCGATGTATCGGGTTATGTACTCTAGTGTCACAGGGTCTTCCACTGTCAATTTGTGACTCTGGCATTCAACGCGTGCTCGAGATATCAGAATTCGGGCATCTGCTGTTAATCCTATAATGCAAAATAGAGGTACATGTTTGTAATGACTGCTTGTCATTATGTTCTATGTCTATATATGTTTTGTATTTTCTTGTCATCTGCAGCTTACTGTTTAAATATAACTAAATAGTTTCATTATTGTCAAGTGTCCATGATTATTTTATCATGAACTAAAACAATTGTTTATATTATATATCCCAATGCAGGCTCACATAAAAATATTTCAACATATTTTAATTGTTTATTACTTTATAACTTAACAACTAGACAAGCATTTACTGTGAACAATGGCATCATTGCTCTGCAGTATTATTAATCAGTGCATGCAATGTTTTCTGTCAAAGACATAATATGTTATTTTGGGTAATCCTTCCAAAAAAAATGTAGAATGTAATTTAAACATTAATAATATATATACCACTATCATTAGTAAGGAGCTCAGGGTATTACCTGCAAATGCTAACGCAACATGGTCATCAAGCAGAGCAATTTTTCGCACTGTTCGGTCTTCCTGTAACTTTGCAACAGCTTTCCTTTCCACTCCAAGGACGACAAGGTCTCTACCACGAACAGCAACCTGGGTTGGACAAATCTCAGACAAGTTATCGACTGCATCCTTATCCATCACATGATATGCAAATTAATGGTAACATTTCATTTAAATGACCCACACCAGATTCATCATCTTCTTCTTCCTGAACTCGCAAAATCTAAATTTGCTGACACATGTGGAAGGATATGACTTATTATTTTAGGGTGCAGTACAGTAATTAGTGACACTAATACATGCAGAAAAACTAGTTACGTAGAAAGAACTAGTGGTAATCTTATACTTAACTGGCCTAAATTATTACGGCCATTTAAAACCGTTTTTTTCACCTTATATCGATGTGTATGTGTTCGCTATGGGATTCTACATCACTTCCGGTACAAAGAAGTCAGATTAAATTTTTTATTTGTGTTTTAGAGCAATTTAAACACGCCGAATCGAGGTAAACAACGCGATGTCACCGCTGGAAATATGGCGCGAGCTGTAGGCGCCTCCCAGAGGCATCAGAACCGCGGAGGCGATTTCTTTCGATTGCGGACATGTACACGGCACTAAGAAGAAATACTTTATTCTTTGTAATGATGAATTAATTTTTTTTTATTTTTAAAAAACTTTAACAGTTTATTTTGAACCTCTCATAGGCACCAGAACCGCGGAGGCGATTTCTTTCGAGTGCAGACATGTCCATGGCACTAAGAAGAAATACTTTATTCTTTGTAATGATGAATTCATTTTTTATTATTTAAAAAAAAAACTTTAAAAAAGTTTATTTTGAACTTCTCATAGGCACCAGAACCGCGTAGGCGATTTCTTTCGATTGCAGACATGTCCACGGCCCTAAGAAGAAATCCTTTATTCTTTGTAATGATGAAATGTTTTTTTATATAAAGTTTAAATAAAAAAAGAATTACTGTATGCAAATGCACACACAATGCGTCTGATTTTAATGTTTCATTAGAAATATTACCGAATTTGTAGTATAGTATTCTTAGCAATGACATGTAACTGAAATTGCTGTACTTGACTGTATTAATGAAAAAAATATCACACTATAATATTATAGACATCAAAAGAACCATTAGTCTTACAAATAATGCTGTGACAAGTTCCTAGCTGGTGGCCTTTGGCCATGCCAAAGAAAATGTCATAATTTATCTGTAAATGAAGGTGATTTGTATGCTACAAGAATGTATGTAGCTAAAATGAAAATAAATGCTGTTAAATGCATATAATAATAATTATTAGCAAGTGACCACAATTAATTGCGACCAAACATGTCTGCAATAAAAATGGGAATTCATGTTTTAAATGCATGTCATAATTATTAGCAAGTCAGATTGTTTACATACGAAAATAATTGTTTGCATTTTAAAAAGAGACGTGTGTATTAACTGAAATCGGTTATGCGTAAAGATATTTTTTTACTGTTTGGAATAATTAAACTTATGTTCGTGGGGACGATTTGTACGTTTTACTTTTTTAGGTAAAGATTTAAAGTACAGATCAGACATGGGGGACATGGGGTCAAATACATTTGTATTTGAAAGTATTTAAATACTTTTTTTAAAGTATTTGTATTTGACATTTAGGAATTGAAAGTATTTGTATTTAAATACTTTCCTAAAGTATTTGATATTTCAAATACTTTTCAAATACTTTTTCAAATACTTTGGGTATATATTTGGGTCAGTTCTTTCTTCCACTGTGTTTATGTAAGTTACTGCTATGGTAAATTAGCCAATGTGATATCAGTGACAGTCAGGGACTAAGAACTTAATTACACAGCTTAGCACATATGGGCACCAGTAAACCCTGGGCACCAGCTAGCTAGCCAATTCCCTTTGTGTGATAGGGGAAGAAGCCTGGCTTGGTTTATCAAGCCCTTTGTTCAAGCCAGGTATCCCCAATTAAATAAGCCACAGTGGACTTTGTTCAAACATCACTAAGCCCAGTGTGCAGGGCAGCCTAATTGATACAGATGATAAATGGAGAACCCAATTCAAGTCAGATCTTGTTCAGTGATCCTCAGTGAATGAATGGAAAGCTTGGCTGTGGGTTCTGTCCACATTGCCATGATTGTGTGAAAAGGGTGTGGATGAATGATTAAAAGGAACATTGCATTCAATTAGCTTGCAGCAGGACTTTGCACTATCCCATATAAGTACTAACTTCCACCATCCTGGGTGATATAACTGACAATTTTAGAAGTATACACTGGGCAGATAGATACTAGACCATTGAATGTAACCAGACAACTTAGACAATAGCAATAAACTAGATGAACTGCTTCATATATCGTTTTGTTTCTTTTACCTATATAGTAATATATCCTGAAAATGAAAAGTATTTGAAAAAGTACTTGAAATACTTTTCAAAAGTATTTGCATTTAAATACATTTGCATTTAAAAGTATTTGTATTTGTATTTGAATCCCTCAAAAGTATTTGTATTTAAATACATTTCAATGTATTTGACCCCATGTCTGATGGGCTGGCCATTGTTGTTGAAACCGCCAGCTGTCGCGGGTTTAGTCGCACATCTACCGCACAGACGTCTCGGATAAAAATTCCCCCAGTCCACGGCAGTTTTTGGCGACAGCGTCAGTTGCCTAGTGACGTGTAACGGAATTTCCGTAGCCCACGAAAACAGAAACCAAACCAGTTTCCCTAGGGGAACCTTGCTCTTAAAAAAGGAGCCTTCTCGTATGCTGTGTCTCTGGTGACATTGACGACATTTCCACCGTCATCCGTCCTGGGTATCTTGTTGTGCGATGAAACTGCACGGAACTGCGCAAAGAGGGCAGTCAAATTATTTTTCAACCTCGTGCAACAAGCCAGTCAATCTGTGGACGTACGTCGTCGTCAAGCATCAGAGGCAACTGGAACGGCCCGAGTATCTGTTGCGCAACAGGGGGTGACACAGCATGTTATGTAGTGATGTATTTTATATAATTATATAATCACTACCAGGTATAACACACACACACACACACACACACACACACACACACACACACACACACACTCATTCACTGACATTTTTTGCATCGCTGGATTCACTGCATAATTAAAATGTTTGAGTTCTCCCGAGTCTGCTCTCTTTCTGGCATCACCTACTTAACAACTAGATCAGCACATTAAACTTGAACTTGACATTTTATTTGGCATATATACAACACAATACAACAGACACAGAACATATGTTAATAATGAATGCCAGGACGCCAGTAATAACTAAAAAAGTTGATGCAACTGGAAGCCCTTTAGAATTACAAAATACTGTCTACCTCTAATAGAACATGGTGTACATAATAATAATTTAATTAATAACAAGATAATAATAATACTAAGAAAAGAGTAATACTAATCTAATGATACTACTTATACTATAAAACATTTTATTACTATACATAATCTAATTTAATAAAGTTGACGTGAGAAATTATACAATTATTAATTAATACTGTTCATTAAGCAAGAATAACAATTTCTTAATAGGCAAATATCTGAATTCGACTTTATAATAATTTGTTTGAGATTGTGCCTTTTATTTAGTGACAGGTGCAGTACATTATACAGGTGCAATAGTATGGTATGAAGTTTATAAAACAATCCCTGTTTTTTTATTTCTGTTCTTATGAAACATAAATGAATAGTATTGCTTTGTCTGGTTACATGTCATTGCTAAGAATACTATACTACAAATTCGGTATTATTTTTAATGAAACATTAAAATCAGACGTATTGTGTGGGTGTGTGCATTGCATACAGTAATTCTTTTTTATTTAAACTTTATAAAAAAACATTATTTGATCATTACAAACAATAAAGGATTTCGTCTTAGGGCCGTGGACATGTCTGCAATCGAAAGAAATCGCCTACGCGGTTCTGGTGCCTATGAGAAGTTCAAAATAAACTTTTTGAAAGTTTTTAAAAAATTATAAAAATTTAATTCATCTTTACAAAGAATAAAGTATTTCTTCTTAGTGCCGTGGACATGTCTGCAATCGAAAGAAATCGCCTCCGCGGTTCTGGTGCCTATGAGAGGTTAAAAATAAACTTTTTAAAAGTTAAAAAAAAAATGTAATTCATCATTACAAAGAATAAAGTATTTCTTCTTAGTGCCGTGTACATGTCCGCAATCGAAAGAAATCGCCTCCGCGGTTCTGATGCCTCTGGGAGGCGCCTACAGCTCGCGCCATATTTCCAGCGGTGACATCGCGTTGTTTACCTCGATTCGGCGTGTTTAAATTGCTCTAAAACACAAATAAAAATTTTAATCTGACTTCTTTGTACCGGAAGTGATGTAGAATCCCATAGCGAACACATACACATCGATATAAGGTGAAAAAAACGGTTTTAAATGGCCGTAATAATTTAGGCCAGTTAAGTATAAGATTACCGAACTAGTTATATCACACTGACCCTAATGTTACAAAACTAAGCTTTAATCTTGGGTAGTGCCTAACCGGTAGATGCTGTTAATGCCAGTGAATGGATTGCCAAATTAACTGTATTATCGCCCAGTCACACATTTTCACCTCCACACACTGCTAAATACAAATTAGATGTTACTCTGTCATCTTAACAGCACCATGGCATATAATGTCATGTTTTACTCTATGGGCAGTTGAGTTGCGCGTTGTAATTACTAGTTTTTATTGAAAATTAGAATCGTTTACTCAGACGATGATTGTGCACAAAAAACAAATTGCGAGGCGTGCTTTCTAATTCGTTTAACTCCATATTTGCATTGTTATATATGAAGATAATGCATATTTACCGCTGTTGACCCTTTCTTCACAGCTTCTTGTGCATATTCGACTTGAAATAAATGCCCATCTGGTGAAAAGACGGTAATAGCGCGATCATAACGGGCCGTCATGCTTGTTTCTAGATGCGCGAAAACGAAAGTGCTACCCTCTCGCAGCTACAATGTGTACTAACCAAATAGCACTGAAACCGCCTAGAGGCGCTGGAGTTAGCAAACGACATTCACCTAATTAGTGAGAATGGGAACATTAGGTGAATCGACAATGGCATTATTCTAGTTATTTAAAGCACTCGGCAGGGTTATGTTAACTGAATGGTCTGTTTATGTTGTGGTTACAAGATTATAATCTTATGAGGTCTCATAGTTAACTAGTAAGTCTTTTTCAGAATTATGCCAACCCAACTATGCCTAGTAGTCTAGACCTAGTCCTAGATGGCTATACTGGCACTGAGACTGAGGGAGGGTGGTTGTCGACACTGGCCACTGCCAGGGTGCAAGTCATCCTTAGTGGTTCTGTTACGTCCAAAATTAATGTGATTCCCCAATTCATGAGGGATACGCATTACACAGTCCCAATGTTGAGAGCCAGCTCTTAACACCAAACATACCATGCCTGCCATAACTGCATAGTGAACCCAGGCTGTCGATGTGCCAGGCGGATGTCCTAACCACTCCACTATCCACATTTCTCTATTGTCATCCAATCTGAATATTTATCTTTGTCTACGTTCTGAGGGAATTAACTTTCTTTGACGTTTCCTCCCATATATTAGATACAATCATAACATTTTAGTGGATACTTAGCCTTTCTTTCACACTGATCTCTGCTCCCTCTTTAATTCATAATACAGCCAAGTTATTATCGGACATTGTCTGGTCAAGGGATAAGTGAGTGAGACATAAGGTATCCACGACGTACACAGCCAAGGAATGAGCGAGATGTGAACATGTCCACTGTAGGTGTAGTCAAAAGAGGAATGAGATGTGAACATGTCCACTGTAGGTAAAGTCAAAAGAGGAATGAGATGTGAACATGTCCACTGTAGGTGTAGTCAAAAGAGGAATGAGATGTGAACATGTCCACTGTAGGTATTGTCAAAGGAGGAATGAGATGTGAACATGTCCACTGTAGGTATAGTCAAAAGAGGAATGAGATGTGAACATGTCCGCTGTAGGTGTAGTCAAAGGAGGAATGAGATGTGAACATGTCCACTGTAGGTGTAGTCAAAAGAGGAATGAGATGTGAACATGTCCACTGTAGGTGTAGTCAAAGGAGGAATGAGATGTGAACATGTCCAATGTAGGTGAAGTCAAAGGAGGAATGAGATGTGAACATGTCCACTGTAGGTGAAGTCAAAAAAAGAATGAGATGTGAACATGTCCACTGTAGATGTAGTCAAAGGAGGAACGAGATGTGAACATGTCCACTGTAGGTGTAGTCAAAGGAGGAACGAGATGTGAACATGTCCACTGTAGGTGTAGTCAAAGGAGGAATGAGATGTGAACATGTCCACTGTAGGTGAAGTCAAAGGAGGAACGGGATGTGAACATGTCCACTGTAGGTGTAGTCAAAGGAGGAACGAGATGTGAACATGTCCACTGTAGGTGTAGTCAAAGGAGGAATGAGATGTGAACATGTCCACTGTAGGTGTAGTCAAAGGAGGAACGAGATGTGAACATGTCCACTGTAGGTGTAGTCAAAGGAGGAACGAGATGTGAACATGTCCACTGTAGGTGTAGTCAAAGGAGGAATGATATGTGAACATGTCCACTGTAGGTATAGTCAAAGGAGGAATGATATGTGAACATGTCCACTGTAGGTGTAGTCAAAGGAGGAATGAGATGTGAACATGTCCACTGTAGGTGTAGTCAAAGGAGGAATGAGATGTGAACATGTCCACTGTAGGTGTAGTCAAAGGAGGAATGAGATGTGAACATGTCCACTGTAGATGTAGTCAAAGGAGGAACGAGATGTGAACATGTCCACTGTAGGTGTAGTCAAAGGGGGAATGAGATATGAACATGTCCACTGTAGATGTAGTCAAAGGAGGAATGAGATGTGAACATGTCCACTGTAGATGTAGTCAAAGGAGGAACGAGATGTGAACATGTCCACTGTAGGTGTAGTCAAAGGGGGAATGATATGTGAACATGTCCACTGTAGGTGTAGTCAAAAGAGGAATGAGATGTGAACATGTCCACTGTAGGTGTAGTCAAAGGAGGAATGAGATGTGAACATGTCCACTGTAGGTGTAGTCAAAGGAGGAATGAGATGTGAACATGTCCACTGTAGGTGTAGTCAAAAGAGGAATGAGATGTGAACATGTCCACTGTAGGTGAAGTCAAAGGAGGAATGAGATGTGAACATGTACACTGTAGGTGTAGTCAAAGGAGGAATGAGATGTGAACATGTCCACTGTAGGTGTAGTCAAAAGAGGAATGAGATGTGAACATGTACACTGTAGGTGTAGTCAAAGGAGGAATGAGATGTGAACATGTCCACTGTAGGTGTAGTCAAAAGAGGAATGAGATGTGAACATGTCCACTGTAGGTATTGTCAAAGGGGGAATGAGATGTGAACATGTTCACTGTAGGTATAGTCAAAGGAGGAATGAGATGTGAACATGTCCACTGTAGGTGTAGTCAAAAGAGGAATGAGATGTGAACATGTCCACTGTAGGTGTAGTCAAAGGAGGAATGAGATGTGAACATGTCCACTGTAGGTGTAGTCAAAAGAGGAATGAGATGTGAACATGTTCACTGTAGGCGTAGTCAAAGGAGGAATGAGATGTGAACATGTCCACTGTTGGTGTAGTCAAAGGAGGAATGAGATGTGAACATGTCCACTGTAGGTATAGTCAAAGGAGGAATGAGATGTGAACATGTCCACTGTAGATGTAGTCAAAGGAGGAATGAGATGTGAACATGTCCACTGTAGATATAGTCAACAGAGGAATGAGACGTGAACATGTCCACTGTAGGTATAGTCAAAAGAGGAATGAGATGTGAACATGTCCACTGTAGGTGTAGTCAAAGGAGGAATGAGATGTGAACATGTCCACTGTAGATGTAGTCAAAGGAAGAATGAGATGTGAACATGTCCACCGTAGGTGTAGTCAAAGGAGGAATGAGATGTGAACATGTCCACTGTAGGTGTAGTCAAAGGAGGAATGAGATGTGTGAACATGTCCACTGTAGGTGAAGTCAAAGGAGGAACGAGATGTGAACATGTCCACTGTAGGTGTAGTCAAAGGAGGAATGAGATGTGAACATGTCCACTGTAGGTGTAGTCAAAGGAGGAACGAGATGTGAACATGTCCACTGTAGGTGTAGTCAAAAGAGGAATGAGATGTGAACATGTCCACTGTAGGTGAAGTCAAAGGAGGAATGAGATGTGAACATGTACACTGTAGGTGTAGTCAAAGGAGGAATGAGATGTGAACATGTCCACTGTAGGTGTAGTCAAAAGAGGAATGAGATGTGAACATGTACACTGTAGGTGTAGTCAAAGGAGGAATGAGATGTGAACATGTCCACTGTAGATGTAGTCAAAGGAGGAATGAGATGTGAACATGTCCACTGTAGGTGTAGTCAAAGGAGGAATGATATGTGAACATGTCCACTGTAGGTATAGTCAAAGGAGGAATGATATGTGAACATGTCCACTGTAGGTATAGTCACAGGAGGAATGAGATGTGAACATGTCCACTGTAGGTATAGTCAAAGGAGGAATGAGATGTGAACATGTCCACTGTAGGTATAGTCAAAGGAGGAATGAGATGTGAACATGTCCACTGTAGGTATAGTCAAAGAAGGAATGAGATATGAACATGTCCACTGTAGGTATAGTCACAGGAGGAATGATATGTGAACATGTCCACTGTAGGTATAGTCAAAGGAGGAATGAGATGTGAACATGTCCACTGTAGGTATAGTCAAAGGAGGAATGAGATGTGAACATGTCCACTGTAGGTATAGTCAAAGGAGGAATGAGATGTGAACATGTCCGCTGTAGGTATAGTCAAAGGAGGAATGAGATGTGAACATGTCCACTGTAGGTGTAGTCAAAAGAGGAATGAGATGTGAACATGTCCACTGGTATAGTCAAAAGAGGAATGAGATGTGAACATGTCCACTGTAGGTATAGTCAAAGGAGGAATGAGATGTGAACATGTCCACTGTAGGTGTAGTCAAAGGAGGAATGATATGTGAACATGTCCCCTGTAGGTATTGTCAAAGGAGGAACGAGATGTGAACATGTCCACTGTAGGTGTAGTCAAAGGAGGAATGATATGTGAACATGTCCACTGTAGGTGTAGTCAAAGGAGGAACGAGATGTGAACATGTCCACTGTAGGTGTAGTCAAAGGGGGAATGAGATGTGAACATGTCCACTGTAGGTATAGTCAAAGGAGGAATGAGATGTGAACATGTCCACTGTAGGTATAGTCAAAGGAGGAATGAGATGTGAACATGTCCACTGTAGGTGTAGTCAAAGGGGGAATGAGATGTGAACATGTCCACTGTAGGTATAGTCAAAGGAGGAATGAGATGTGAACATGTCCACTGTAGGTATAGTCAAAAGAGGAATGAGATGTGAACATGTCCACTGTAGGTGTAGTCAAAGGAGGAATGATATGTGAACATGTCCACTGTAGGTGTAGTCAAAGGAAGAATGAGATGTGAACATGTCCACTGTAGGTGTAGTCAAAGGAGGAATGAGATGTGAACATGTCCACTGTAGTCAAAAGAGGAATGAGATGTGAACATGTCCACTGTAGGTGTAGTCAAAGGAGGAATGAGATGTGAACATGTCCACTGTACGTATAGTCAAAAGAGGAATGAGATGTGAACATGTCCACTGTAGGTGTAGTCAAAGGAAGAATGAGATGTGAACATGTCCACTGTACGTATAGTCAAAAGAGGAATGATATGTGAACATGTCCACTGTAGGTGTAGTCAAAGGAGGAATGAGATGTGAACATGTCCACTGTACGTATAGTCAAAAGAGGAATGAGATGTGAACATGTCCACTGTAGGTGTAGTCAAAGGAAGAATGAGATGTGAACATGTCCACTGTACGTATAGTCAAAAGAGGAATGATATGTGAACATGTCCACTGTAGGTGTAGTCAAAGGAAGAATGAGATGTGAACATGTCCACTGTACGTATAGTCAAAAGAGGAATGAGATGTGAACATGTCCACTGTAGGTGTAGTCAAAGGAGAAATAAGATGTGAACATGTCCACTGTAGGTGAAGAAAAAGGAGGAATGAGATGTGAACATGTCCACTGTACGTATAGTCAAAAGAGGAATGAGATGTGAACATGTCCACTGTAGGTGTAGTCAAAGGAGGAATGAGATGTGAACATGTCCACTGTACGTATAGTCAAAAGAGGAATGAGATGTGAACATGTCCACTGTAGGTGTAGTCAAAGGAAGAATGAGATGTGAACATGTCCACTGTACGTATAGTCAAAAGAGGAATGATATGTGAACATGTCCACTGTAGGTGTAGTCAAAGGAGGAATGAGATGTGAACATGTCCACTGTACGTATAGTCAAAAGAGGAATGAGATGTGAACATGTCCACTGTAGGTGTAGTCAAAGGAAGAATGAGATGTGAACATGTCCACTGTACGTATAGTCAAAAGAGGAATGATATGTGAACATGTCCACTGTAGGTGTAGTCAAAGGAAGAATGAGATGTGAACATGTCCACTGTACGTATAGTCAAAAGAGGAATGAGATGTGAACATGTCCACTGTAGGTGTAGTCAAAGGAGAAATAAGATGTGAACATGTCCACTGTAGGTGAAGAAAAAGGAGGAATGAGATGTGAACATGTCCACTGTACGTATAGTCAAAAGAGGAATGAGATGTGAACATGTCCACTGTAGGTGTAGTCAAAGGAGGAATGAGATGTGAACATGTCCACTGTACGTATAGTCAAAAGAGGAATGAGATGTGAACATGTCCACTGTAGGTGTAGTCAAAGGAGGAATGAGACGTGAACATGTCCACTGTAGGTGTAGTCAAAGGAGGAATGAGATGTGAACATGTCCACTGTAGGTGAAGTCAAAGGAGGAATGAGATGTGAACATGTCCACTGTAGGTGTAGTCAAAGGAGGAATGAGACGTGAACATGTCCACCGTAGGTGTAGTCAAAGGAGGAATGAGATGTGTGAACATGTCCACCGTAGGTGTAGTCAAAGGAGGAATGAGATGTGTGAACATGTCCACCGTAGGTGTAGTCAAAGGAGAAATGAGATGTGTGAACATATCCACCGTAGGTGTAGTCAAAGGAGGAATGAGATGTGTGAACATGTCCACTGTAGGTGTAGTCAAAGGAGGAATGAGATGTGTGAACATGTCCACCGTAGGTGTAGTCAAAGGAGAAATGAGATGTGACCATGTCCACTGTAGGTGTAGTCAAAGGAAGAATGAGATGTGTGAACATGTCCACTGTAAGTGTAGTCAAAGGAGAAATGAGATGTGTGAACATGTCCACCGTAGGTGTAGTCAAAGGAGGAATGAGATGTGATTTACAGTGGCACAGTGTCATTGTAGCCAAGCCTAGTTACAACATTTTATGACTTTATTATTTACGGTGGCACAGTGTTATTGTAGCCAAGCCTAGTTACATTTTATGACTTTATTATATGAAATATTACATGGAAACAAGGGCATATATAGGATCTCGGAATTGGCCAAATGGGGGAGACACGTCACCCATAAATGGTGTTTTAATTTTCCATCAAATATAATTTAGAAATCAATGCAATGTCAGAATAATAGTCATATGAAACTAGTCATGCATTTCAAGAACACTTTATTGTACAACAAAAAACATAATTAAACAAACAGTTTGAAATAGTTTGAATATGCACCTTAAATAGCTATACATTGAATAAATATCAGTAGTAATATTTAATTTTAAATACTAGACTAATTTGACTTCATTAAATATATAAATATATGTTGACATAATAATTACAATATTGAATCATAATTCACAGCTAATGTTCTCAGATTTTGATCCAAATTAACTGTCAATGTAACAAATCTGTGTTCATCACCGCCGTGATTACGACGTTCTCGTGTTTTCTCTGAACAATCATTGCTCGACGACAGACAAACTCAAAGTCTGCATGACTTTCTCCACAAGGTCACCTTTCTTGTCCTTGCTCTTGCAAGCAACACCCTTGTCTCTTAACCAGGTCAACAATGTCAGTGTGTTCACTTTTGTCAGCTACAACATAACACAGCATAAGTGCAGCAATCACATTTCACATTAAGGTTTTTATTTTATAGTGGTCAATATGTTACAACTGGTAATTTTGGCACGAAACCTAGAACTTATTGGCATGACTATCTAACCCGCTAATATATATATTTACCCAAATAGACTATCCCTAAATTGTAGGGCCTACATCTCAATTTTAAAGGATGCTGAATGTTTGTTGCAAAGTTATTACAAGCTACTCAACATGCACGCATGCAAGCATGCACGCAAGCCACACTATAAGCACAATACAAAAACACACGTACACAAAAGCAAACATAACATCTACTGTACGTGCACAACTAATCAAAAGTTTATATGAAATCTGATCAATAACAGCAGCTGATAGACAGGATTGATGTGGATAATAATTGAAGTTATTAAAATATATACAACTCTGCAACAGCAGTATAGCTAAAATAGCTATCCCTGCCAGATTTTTCGATGCAAGCATCAATTCAAGTTCTCTTGCAAATCATGCAAAAATTGGTGTTGCTTATTTATAATTCCATGACTAGAATTCTACCCATTATCATTGTCTGATATTTACTTCTACATGTGAGAACTGTTAACACTGCGACAGACTGAAATGCTGCAAATTGCAGACAGACTTAAAATTTGAACTTCATACACAAATCTCATGCCCATCGATCTGCTGCATCCATAGTGCCTGTCAAACTTGTTATTTAATACTGCAAAACTTATTGTATATGCCAACCTGGTTTGCCTTGGCCAACGCTTCAACATCCACATTTTCCTGTACTTTTGGTTTTGCTCGAGGTTTCTTGGCTTTAGCATCACTTTCAGGAAACTGGAATGTCACATTTCATTTTGTATTTGTAAGACAACGGAAATGAAAGAAAAGTTTGGCATGAAGAATTACACATACAGGAATGAAAGTACTGGATATATATATATATATATATATATATATATTAAAATCTACCAGTACAGTGTACTCACATCAAGTTTCCTCTTCCCTGATGCTCCAGCAAGATTTGGCATGTGGGCATTGACATTTGGGTGAGAAACTTGTCCGGCCGGGTTGTATGAAAGATGCACATCCGACGAAATCCTGAATGACGCTGATGAGCTTTTCTCCGTCACTGGTACCGGCTTTTTGGCAAACACTGTTACATTTTGTCTCACACCTTTCTGCCCACAACTACTGCTAGCAGCGCCGTGAAATGGCATAAGCGGCTTTTTGAGAAAGACAGGTTTCTTTGCCAAACAGGTGGTATGCTGTGCAGGTTCAAGGCAACTGTTTGCAGTGGCAGATTGAGTTGGGGGAATGCAATCTGGTGATGAGGGAAGCGTAGGTGTTCCACTCTGGTGGTTGTCTATGGATGGTGCTATAGACAGAGTGGGCCTTGCTGCTTGAAACACGGGCACCCTCTTTGGTTGCGTCTGGCCGTGTGGTCTGAAGCCTGTTGCCTGCTGTTGGTGGGTCTTCACTCTGAACACAGGGACTACTTTCTTTGCACACTGCACCTGCTGCTGTGGTTGTTGTTGTTGTTGCTGCTGCTGCTGCTGCTGCTGTTGCTGCTGCTGCTGCTGCTGTGGTTGTTGTTGCTGCTGCTGTTGTTGTTGTTGTTGTGTCCTGATGGAAGCACAGTCTCCAGAGTCGGTCGAGCCTAGGAATAAGTAAGTTTATTAATCTTGACAAAATTCCAGAAGCTCTTAAAATAAATCCACCAGCGCTAACATTATTGGTTAAATGATAACAAATTGGTTATAAACATGGTGTATATATATATATATATATATATATATATATATATATGTCTATATGTATATATATATATATATATATGCAGATTAGTCATGTACACTCTAATATATGTATATATTTAATTATGTATACATTTATTAAGCTAGTATATATATATATATATATATATATATATATATATATATATATATATATACAAATATATATATACAAATATTATATATATACTAGCTTAATAAAAAGTAAAAGTTAATTAAACATGATATACATGAGCATCATAAAATGATACATATATCAGCTAATTAGATAAATAAAATAATGTACATAAACTACAAATAAAAGTGGCAATATATTAAATGCCACACACAAGAGGAGGGTGCTAGGTAGCAGTGACTAAAGAGGAGTACCTGGGGTTAGACTGTTGAGTTGAGACAAGCCTGTCACACACTGTGTTGGTAGATGTGTTTGGATGAGTCTCTGTCTACACATCTTCTGCAGGTGTGTTGGCACTTGCTCTGTCAGGTTGACAAACCTGCCCTGAATGTCATCTTCAGCCTAGTACCAATTAGCGGAGAAACATAAAACCTGGTGTATGTGTATAATATATATATATATATATACATATATATATATATATATATATATACATATATATATATATATATATATATATATATATATATATATATGTGTGTATGTACTGTAGTCACAAGAAGCTTGACATCTAATTAATATTCTATGAATCAGACCCAAAAATTGTGGTTTTCAGGACCAGTAATGTATCTGTCTCATAGATTATTCATTGATTAATGAGCTGTTAATGACTACAAGTATGTCAGATTCTAGAGGCTTCAAACTGGAGATGATTTCACAGCATACATATAACACGATTCAAGGACACAGTTGCATTTGCATTTCATTTGCATAGATGCAGCACAAGTTTATTTATCTAGAATTTATGTAAAATGTGTGTAGCCAAGCAATGTCTTAATTACCATAATTTCAAGAAGCATTTTGTATTTTATTGTTGTAAATAAAGGATTACTGCTGCTCAAAAAAATCTGGCTATTACTGTTGATAGCAAAATACATGTGTATGTTGATAATACACTGAATGAATAGCAATGTTCAACGTTGAAACAAAATTGAAAATGTGCTTGTTTTTCTCAAACATCAAAATTAATGTAAATATATCAACTCCTTTCTACTCGCTTTTCTTTCATCTGCTCATTAAGAAACAGTAGATCCAAGAAAACACTTACCTCATAGACACTGAGTAGCCCAGGAGTGTGATACTTTGCCTTGGTGACAAAACACAGTTTCTGGCCACAGACACTTGGTAGTTTCATGTGGAACTCGGCAAAGAAGCTCTGCAGTATTGGGCGAGGATCTGTGCGGGCAAACACCAGGATATCCCTTGCCCGAACACAGCATTCTGGGTAACTATGAGGATGAAGGTTCAACATATTGACAAGAAGACCAAGTGACCTATCATTTATCCATTTAGTCATTTACCTCCCTATTCTAAACAGGGTCACTAATTACTTACAGCTATGACAAGCAAGGTAAAAAAAGCTGAGCCCACTGCAATTACACATAAAATCATATTTTTATATCCTTTGAATGTAGTGATATGGTTTCTTGGTTCATGTTATTTAGTAAATTATTTACCTCTCAAGAATGTTTTTCTACATATATTTTAACTGCATCTCAGCCTTCTTCAGCGAACTGAATTTGACGGTCGACCATGAAATTCAGTTTGCTGAAGAAGGCTGTGAATCGCATCTGAAATATACAAAGAAAACAAAGGTTTCTTGAGATGTAAATAATTTACTAAATAACTGATTTTTATAGGTAAAACATTAGATAATTAAAACATAATGTGGTACAACAACAAATTATACATGATAACCCTCATGATATGAATACAGCAGAAAGAGGATACGTGAAGAGGATGTTGCCGATGGGCTTGAAGTAAACCTGGTAGTAGATCATGCCCTCATCTGTCTCTGGCAGGCGATAGCCATACTGAAAGCACGGTGGAGATCATGACACTGGCAGGTTTGTACTTTACTTCAATCTGTGTCTAGTATTTATGGTTTGTGAGACATTACAAGTTTTCACTAGACATGTACTTCTGTCAGCTCACCCCCACCCCCAGTGGAGCAAGACCATGAACTATTGTCACTATGACCAGTATACATAGAAATCATACTCGTTCTTATGACATTATTTTTACTAACAAATTTATGTATCCAGTACACTGTACATCGCAGTTTGTGTACGTTACAATTAAATTCATGCGCAAAACCCCCATCAAGCTTTGTCTTTGCCAACAATGTTGATTACAGCTAAATATGTGAATTACATTACTACTTCTCATCGTATTTGTGTCTGAACGCAACAAAAACCAAAGACATGTGCATTGATTTTAGGAAACACCCTCCATCCCAGTCTGATACTGTCATCCACGATAACAAGATAGAGGTAGTTGACGAGTATAAATACCTCGGCACAACAATTGACAATAAGTTGAAATGGGACCGCCACTGCAGTGTCACGTACAAGAAATGCCAGCAGCGTCTTTACTGCCTCAGAAAACTTCGATCTTTTAATATTGATAACACCATTTTATCCATGTTTTACAAATCTTGTATCCAGAGTGTTTTGACATTTTCTTTTATATGTTGGTTTGGGAACATTAGCCAGAAAGACAAGAATAAATTGCAGCGCGTTGTAAATATTAGTAGCAAAATAACCGGCCTCAAACAAACCTCGGTCACTGATTTGTACGAAAAACAGATACTCCGTAAAGCTAATAAAATAATTAATGACAGCACACACATCCTATATAACGACTACGTCCTTCTGCCCTCGTCCAGAAGGTTCAGAACTATAATATCAAAAACAAATAGAAAGCGAGATTCATTCATGCCAATGTCAGTACGACTTCTAAATTCTAAACGATAATCCACCTCTGACGTTATGTGTGAAATTGTGTATGTTGTATTTTATTTTATTTTTATTTATTTTTTATTACACAATTACAATTATAACTTTAATTTTAAAATTATATTATAGATTTGTTTTGTATTTTATTATGATTAATGTTCACATACTGTTTTAATAATGATTTTATTTGTATTTTTATTTCTCTACTCTGTATTTTATATTTTATGATGACGAACGCTGCAACACGAATTTCCCGGTTCGGGACAATAAAGTTTCATTGTATTGTATTGTATTGTATTGTATTGTATTGTATTGTATTGTATTGTATAGTGCAAACATTACTGCATAATTTGATATTTTAACAGTTTTCCCTTAGGTTTTTGTCAGGAATATAATTTCGCTATTCCTTTTATATGATCTGCTGCTTTCCCTGGTGGTGATTCCAGGCAGATGGGAGCCACACCCAACAGCACCTCATCAAAACGGCACACGCAAAGTGGGACAAATAACATTTCTTGTTTTGAAATGGATTGGTGGCATCAAACAACAATCTTCTCAGTCAATCAGACTGGAATGTATGATGCAGCTACCACCTTTTGTAGGTGTTTCAAACAATTCCTTGACTGCTAGTCTGCGACCCAATCACTGATGTAACATGGTGTAGGATACATAATGACCGTGTTTTTCCAGTATCGCTTCATATCCTTGTATGTTTTGAAAGGGCTGTCTTCAGGAATTTGCCTCACCAGGTTCACAATCTTCCCCTTCTTCATGCTGTAAGTCAAAATTCCTACATATTTTGGAGTGATTTTTGAAATATGCAACATTTTTACCCATCTACAGTTGACCTTATTCAGGCACTGATAACATGTGACACTGCTCAGTACAAGGCTTGGTGCAGAAAGATTGAAATGTTACGTTTCACAAAATCACTCAAAAGAAAGCTAAATTCTTACTGTTTATTCGAGGTTGTAATTCACATGTGGTATTTCGGTATTTCCATGTGTTATTTCAGTATTTCCATGTGTTATTTCAGCAGCCTACAGCATTCAGATTTGTATCAAGTGTTACCATCTATATAACAGATGGCCATATATTCCATTCCCTCCAAATATTATAATAGATATACAGATGAAATCCTGATGAAATAGTGGCAACTGAATAAATATAGTCATCATGAACCTTGACAATAGGTGCACAGGACTGATGGCAAAAGAACCAATATTTGGATTTACGATTTTGATGTTGGATGTCTGCATTTGGGTTCTACAATCACGACAATTGGGACAAAGTACAAGTGATTTAGCAAACTTCCTGCTAATGATATCAACAACCCTGATCCAAGAGGATGACGCGTCTTTAAGCTAACATTTATTTGAATAAAACAGGACCTTGGCAGGATGTGACACCACTTGTTGCAAATGGAGTACTCTGCAATCTTCCCATGAACGTCTCTGGTGAAGGCGTCCCACATGGGTCTACACACCCCCAGATCAGCCAGCTGTGAATGAGAGAACCAACATTACATCACAGACATGCATGTGTGCACGCATGCACTCAGACACATGCACAAACATGCATACACATGGATGCACACACGCATGCACACACACTGGCCTAACTACAAATGTTGGAAGCTTATTTGTTTACCAATAAGTATTGAGCAAAACAATTGATTATAGCGACTGGTCCAGTGCTCTGCTCTCCTTACATGGTGACAATCCTCAGCAATCAATTACAACGTTTCTAGAAATATGGTACAAGTTCTGCGAATACAGTTTTGGTAGATTATCATACTCATTTCTAACATAACAGTCTAATGATTATATTATTATAATTTGCCTGGATTGGTGAGCTCCTGATAATGTGGGCCTGCACTGCAAGACAGATTTCCTTTTCTGTGACAGTCACATCCAGGCCTGCAAACACATCCCAGTCCCACTAGTTTGTAGAGGAAATGTGAAGCTTATTCTTAAAGTAAATTCTCATCTGTTCCAAGTATCTGTTACTTGTTCTCTCTAAGTGTTAGATTTGTGAAAAATGAACATGTACTACACAATTCCATCATCATTAACAAATTTACCTTTATAACCTTGCTTATATCCACCATACAATAATTGACAACTTGACTACTACTACAGTGGGTAGTCGATTTTGAAACTGATCAACCCTGTTGTCTTGATGCAACTGTGAGCATTGTTACTGAGCATTTCTCAGGATAGTTTTTTCTCAAATCAAACGTTTTTATTTTTCATATCCAAAATCAAAATGTTTCTTTTTACCTGTAAAGGCTTTCGTCTGACGTTACACGTCAACTTTTTCAGTACTAATGATGAATGATGTAATCACACAATTACGAGCTGCCCCACATGTATGATGAATGATGATGTCATTCATCGTTATATTGGACCCAATTCCTTGTTATAAGTTATTTTATTATATTCTTGTATACTTTTAGTGTAGGATTTTTTATTTATTTGTATTGTACTTAACTAATTAATGTCAAATGTGTAAAGGCCAAAGCTATCAATGAAATGCTAAACAAAAGTTGTTATAATTGTGAAATATTCACTTACATATCGCATTCATCTTTTCACTGGTTGTTACAAAATCTCGCCCTGTAAATGTGAAATGTAAGAACTCATAACAAAGCCATGATTGTTGCAACAACAAGAGGTAATTCTAAACTAAACCAAAATACTGGAGTGCATTATGCTCACCGCATTTTTGCTATAACAGATAACTGCACACGTCCAATTCTCTGTTAAGCTGTTTCGTGTCTTCGTAGAATACATTTTGTGCAGTGAAAACTCAAAAATAAAACATGCAAACACTGTTCCAATACAGTGACCTACCATACCATAGCATCTATCAGAAAATACTAATATGCTGGTAGGCCTGGGTATGTTAAGTATAGTCTACCTTGAACCAAGTAGTCTCCCACTTTATTCCAGCCTGGGGCTAGTTTTGCCAGGAGTGTATATCTGTAGCATGACTGGAAGACTGCAGGCGTCACTCTCCTTGGCTTCTCAACCTAAACATAGCATTTTGTTATTCATTTATCATGCATGTAAAGCTCATCTCATACAGTATTTGTTACATTCTCAGTTGTGCTAACAATGCTGCAAAATAAAAAAGAATCAGTGCATTTTTTATCTGTAATTTTTTTATTTGTCTAAACAACTATACGGTACTTCAGAAAACCATTGATAACACATCTGAAAAGTTATGAATTAAATCAAATCATGTTTACCGGGCACCATGATGCAGCCATTCTTATAATTAAACAAAGAACTTTTCGCATAATATCAACGATAAATAACAATGGTACATGCCTGTAAGCCCATCTTCTGAAATCGACTTTGTAATCTTCCAGTTCTGTATAATGATTGCTGTATAAATAAAATTATAATAAAATAACCACATGTATTCAATGACTCGTGCTAGCAAACTAGATAACTACTTTTTGGCTGAAGATTATGCATGCTAAATATATGTAAATTGTTTATAAAGTTAAATATAGTAGTCTCCTTTATAATGACCCTCTCTGTGAAGGTCACTCTCTCAACATAGGTAACTTCGGAAACGTGCCAGTCAGCAAATATAGCTCAATACTCCCATACAGTGTTGTGTGTGATCACTGTGCAAAGCTTGAATATATATATATATATAACTATATTATATACATATTATATATATTATATACATATTATATATATTATATACATATATATATACATATTATATATACAGTGTATATATACATGTGTGTGTGTGTGTGTGTGTGTGTGTGTGTGTGTGTGTGTGTGTGTGTGTGTGTGTGTGTGTGTGTGTGTGTGTGTGTGTGTGTGTGTGTGTGTGTGTGTGTGTGTGTGTCTTTCACAATTATAACTGTAGTGGTGTTACATTTCTAAACAGAATGTCAATTTTACTAACTGGCATGACGATCTGTACACTGTGTCCATGGCCAAACGATGGTGTTGCCAGAATGTCTTGTTCGGTAAAGATAAGTTCCCTGTATATGGGCAAGGGTATTAAAGATTACTGTATACATATAAGCTTAGTATTATTTTATGTCAAGCCTGGGTGTGGTTGATTCTGGGGAGGGTTCATTGTTACACCTCCAACTACATTCAATCACCCTGATGCATGCTCGCTAAACATGCCCAACTGCACACTTAAAGGCAAAAAAAGTTAACTGTTTCGTGGCATACACCTAATAAAGTTTATACAAAGTAACAATTTCCACATATACTCAATTTTTTAACGTCAGCGGTTTACTCAGAATGTGACTTTAAAGTCTAAAATTCTAACGAAATCCACGATGGTCTAGACGCCGCCATAGGTGAAGGGTTAACTTGGCTTGACCATTTACCGCGCGGCATTCTATGTCTCTGCTGAAGCCGGTCAGCTTCCTGCGACGTTGTTAAGGGCCATTAAGTGAAGGGTTAAATTGACTTGGCCATTCAGCGCGCAGCATTCTATGTCTGACCCTTAACCTGCGACGTTGTTAAGGGTCAACAACTTCGAGTCTTCGACAGTTCGTTCAGTTGGCGTGACATCTAGCAGCTGCTTATAGACGTGTATCTAAATCTGTGGTTAAATCTATGGTAAACTTTAGTAATTATGCCTTACTGTTCTGCATACGGTTGCATAATAGTTGAAACAACCGGTAGTATTGAAGCAATGGATTCACATTTGCGGGCGCACTGTTTGGAATCCCTCCAGTCCAAGTATAGTTCACTTTGCTCGGTCCATTTTGAGGAGAAATGCTTTGAAGTAGACATGTAGACATGTACAATCAGTTGATGGGATGGTTTCAGCGATAACAATAACAGACAACTTTATATTTACCGTCATCAGCATGTTACGCGCATTGCCGAGTTGCAGCCATTTCATGACAACAGCCAAACCCCATGCAGGTAATCTGGAGTTGCTCACAGTATTTGGATGACTGGGTGTTAAAAAATATTTTTCTGGTAAACCGCTGGCGTTAAAAAATTGAGTATATAAAATGTGGAAATTGTTACTTTATATTAACTCTATTAGGTGTATGCCACGAAACAGTTAACTTTCTTTTGCCTTTAAACTCTTTAAAATAGCATAACGGAAACAATTCTTGTGATTTGGACTTAGTGGAGAATGGGTCAAATTGCACAGACTGGATGGACCCTGTTAAGGTTATAAGGCTTGCACGTAGATATTAATTCAGTGTTTTGTCAGCTGTTGCATCCTACCTGCAGCGTATAATGTGTGGCTGCTTCCCAGAGCCCAGTTTGCAGTCTGTGGGAACGTTGACCACCACTAGACACAGTTCATGCAGTGCTGGCACATCAGCGAAGTATAAAAGCTCTGCATTTCTTTCATGCATTATGTCGACTATTTTCTGAAGAAAAAAATCAACTTTAAACCACACATGTATGTGACAGCCATATTAATTATGTTTTGTATTTCTACTTGAGTACCACTAAAGTTACTGACAATGTAAGCCAATATTGCAATAGAACCTAAAAAGGCATCGAACTCGAAGTCGAAGACGAAGTCAATTTCAATGAATTTGGCATCTGGAGTAACTATGACATCTATATTAAATTACTTACTATATTGCCGATTATACAATTTCATGTATTAGATTGAACTATAAACGAAGACACATGTTGCAATATAAAATTCCGTTCTGCATAAAAGATAACAATTCCAACAAAATTGGACACGTTTGCAGACGACACAACCGGCGCGTGTTTTAGAGCCTGTGACAATTAACATAAAGTTAACCTGCATGTTTTGTTATATTTGTAATGTAATTTGGCATACGAGACATCGCTACATTTCCCATTATATTTATCGTTCCATAATATTAGTTACGTGCAATAAAATAAATTAAATTTACATTACCAACCGCCTTGATTAATAACACAGATTTGTTGGATGCAATATAGTAGAAGCCAACAGTCCATATGAATACGAACTATTGGTTTTGAACTATCGTTGTCACAACATCAACATGTTAACTCTGTCAATGCATTATGTGCAACATCTTACATAGTTTTAGTTCTTTACATAACAATGACCTACATGTACCCAGAAAATGAAAGAACATTGGCGATGCAGTTTTGTTAGTATTTTACATGAATTATGCTTGCGCGCAGGATACTTGAGATGACTGCTGAGCGATAATCGATGTATTTACACTCAACAGTGATCAGCGGCTGTCATATAATGTCATTCACGCACTTAGACTTAGTTTTACGCAACATAATTCAGTGGTTATTGAGGCGATCTTTTATTTTTTGACCAAGCTGTGAAAATGACCTCTTATAGCCGCCAAACTTCTCACATATCTTACATACACACTATAGTCTATGACTGTTACAAAATAAAATAATGTTTCAAGTTCCTGTAACAGTGTAAGAGTAACTAATAAAATTCACAAAACAAACTTGTGCAAAAGTCAACATCATTTGCGGCGGCTTTTGGCACCTCAGCGATTACTGTAACATAGGTATTTTATTGTGGCATCGCTACATACTAATACAAATTACCTTTAAAGTTTCTGGTTTTATCTTCGTTTTATCTTATCTTTATCTAACCTTAAACTTACCATAAGCTTAGCCTAAGCACAAACCCAAATCCTTAACCCTGCCGACGAGTTTTATGCTACTTTGTTTTATGAATTTTATTTGTTTCAGTAATGTGATTTTATATTCTAGTCTTTGTACATTTATAATTATTATAAAATATGTGAGGAGAGGTATAGCAGCTGTAGGTTGTCGTTTTCATGGTTAGGGCAGAAAATAAATGATCACTGACATTTACATTGATTGATGTTAGGGATAGAAATGTCAAATTAGTGATCTATTTTGCTTTATATTTATGATATTGCTATGTATGGGGTATCCTATCTTGTATGTGCAGCAGGTGGATTCATCGATTTTGTACATGGATGATGTCATATTTGTCTGTGTCATTTAATAAACATAGCCCAATGTAGTTTTGTAAAAATGAAACATGTCACCTAAACAATTGCTAACACTCACCTTGAAAGTCATGTTTGATGTCACACAAACATCTAATATCAGCATGTTCCCATCATTACAGTTATGTTCTTCATGTAGAATTAACATTCAACATATTGCATATTTACCTCACTGTTTGTTATGAATAATTTACTTCCCCTGGTGTAAATTAAATACCACAAAAACTTGGCTTTATCACAAGTTGTCCACTTTTCATCAATCATAATCATCAAAGACATAATACCAAGACATTTTAATTTCTTAACTTAAATTGGCTATGTAACATTTTAATATGATTTCAAGTATTTGCCTTCATTTCTGCTTGTAGCTTCTGCTCTGCTTGTTGATACCACTATCATGTGGAGGGTCTGACAGATGTTCACGGCACAAGTCAAGAATAGTAAGAAAAATAATTGAACAGGTAATGTTTCCTGAAGTTGTTTCATCTTTGTTTTTATCTCTAAACAAAATAGAAAATTAACATATTCTGACAATCAGTGTATGCATTTTACATATGATCAGCAATGACCTGGTTTAGTTTGAGTTTGTTATTTTGAAGTTATTTGAAGATTTGGATTTAGAAAATAATTTCTGCATTACATTTGTTCTCAAGTTTTATTTTTAACCGGACATTTACAGTTCTATTTACGAAATGATACCGTAAACCTGTCAGATTTTATAACAATTTTAATTGTTAAAATTAGTGAAAATTAGATGTTGCTATTTCATTTCTGTGAAATTTATTGACATCATTATATTACCTTTTTAAGAACTTCAACATACAGGTAGTCAATTTTTTTTATTTTCTGTAAAAACATAACTCTTCACTTCATGAACAGGCACAACTGAAAGTAATATAAATAAACTCTGGATTGTTTACAGGAATTACTCCCATTGTACACTGACAGTGAGGCTGCGATGCCTCAGGAGTGTCCCCTGAGCTTTACTACCGACGTATATGCACTTCAAGAACAGCAGAAACTTGAAGACACCTCGTCCAAATGGGTCTGTCAGTTCTGTGGAAAAGCTTTCTACGAAGAGCATTTTCTCGACATGCATTTTGAAAACCGCCATACTGATTACATCAGAAAGGTATGCTTTGTCGCTAGCAGAATTTGTACACATCTTTCATGCTTATCTACCAGTGAAGACTTATGATGAAGAATGCATTAATATACCTGTTAATTTTGCTAATAGCACATTTGTGGCTGTCATGGCTTCATTAAATGTTTATGTGCCACGCTTAATTTGCAATTCTTAAACCAACTTGATTTTACCTCTCTGTGTACAACATCGCTTTCTGAGATTCACTAACTACCACGACTAATACTGAAACAGAAATATGTTTACTTTCTTGCATTGGCAAAGTCTAAATCCAAGAACAATGAAAATATGCATGTACATAATTGCACTACATATCTGATGCTATCTGTAGCAATGAAAGTATCAGGGATACATTTTTCTCATGTTAGTCTGAAGAAAATTTAATTGTGTATGAAATGATAATGACACCTTCGTAAGCACAGCAGTATATCCCAAGAATACACTAAAATGTCTACCTGCCTACCATAGCATATCTTCAGTCAGGAAAAAACAATGACTTTCTGTTTGTAGGGCAGCAACGTTGTGTGTCTGGCTGATTTCTGCCACTTATTCCGCTGTGATGTCGTGTCTGGTCGAACCGTGCCCGAGTACTGGGACAGAGCTCTCTGTCATGAGAGAATGCTGAAGAAACACAGGGCAGAATGTGTGGTAAATTGATGAATCATCTGACTATAACTGACTAAGTATAATGTGCATGGTCAGTGTGTGTTTGTTAATGTTCTTGAGAGCATGGATGGACGAGTTTATACATAAAGCACTCTCATAAAATGAATATTGACTGTTGTTTCTTATCATTGGCACAACTGGAAGTAGCATACACAGGAAACAACAACTATCCCAGTCAAGCCTGGTCCACACAGCAAGTTGCTCCCATTCAATAACATAGTATATAATGTTGTAAATTGTCAATTCACTTCATCCTTTTGGGTGATATACCATGTAGGTACAAATCTAGTGTAAAATAATTTTACAATAAAAGTGACGAGACAGTAGTTTTAACAAAATGCTTTATTTTCAGGCAATGATGCAGAAGTGCACACCAAAACTAGCAGACAGCAGCAGGCAAAAGGAGATATCAGGTATTGCATTACAGGGAGCCTAGCCAGCACTTTTTACCGTTTTGCCCTGTGTTCGTAGCCGCCCTTGATGCAGAAATTTTTTTTGACTCTATATGTCACAGGTCACTGTTTCTAAAGTTAATTCATGTTTTACCTGTACATGAGTGGTTACTGTTGTATAACTGGTATGATAAGCTGAATGCTGTAGTCAAGTGGAACGGTTCATATAGTAAACCGTTTGATGTAACACGTGGTACACGACAAGGAAGCGTTCTCTCGCCGTATCTGTTTAACATTTTTATTAATCAACTTTTATTAGACTTGAATAACTGTGACGCAGGCGTCAGAATAGGTGATACACTGTACAATTCTATGGCTTACGCCGACGATATTACTCTATTCTCAACTAATGTTCAAGATCTACAGAACCTAATTGATGTATGTGATGCATATAGTAAAAGGTGGAAATTCAAATTTGGGGTTGAAAAATCGAAATGCATGATTGTTGAAAAATCGAAATGCATGATTGTTGGAAAGGGTTCGTTATACCAAGACCCAAAGTGGAGGCTTGGTGACAAATGTCTATGTAATGAAGAATCGCTTAATATACTTGGTAACGTGTTTAATCAGGGTGGTAACAATGCCAGCCATGTCACCAACAGACTTACAAAATGCAGACAGTCATTTTATGGGCTTGGTAATGCAGGTATGTTATACCCAGGAGCCACTACTGGTGTTCAAGCGTATCTTTATAAATGTATAGGTCAACCAACGTTAACATACGGTTTAGAGTGTATGGGCAGCACCGCCATCCAAATGCGTCGACTTGAATCTGCACAGGGTAAATTAATTAAACAAAGTCTTGGATTAAGCAAACTATCCCACAACACAGCCTTACTTAAAGCACTAAATATTGAAAAGATCGAAGATATTGTAAATAGAAATGTTTTATCCTTGTATAGTAGAATATTTAAAGTGGAAAGGCCAGCGCGTCGACTGATGCAGCACTTACTGTCTCGTTTTATATGTTATGGTGAAACGGTACCTGGAACCCTGTTGGATAGAGTAGTATCTATGGGCGAGTCACCCAGTAAACGAGCCTTTAATTATCAACATGTACCCCAAAGTAGTGCGACAAATGATGGTCTTGTTGACTCGATTAGACACCTTTTATTTACTGATAATTTTAACAGGCCATATTCACATGAACATCTTTTAGTTCATCTCTTAACCACTGCACTCTAATATATTACGCGTCTCTTTATTTTAACTGATATACACAATCTACCCTGAATTTTATATATTATACCATGCCACTGTATGTATTGTTGCTATTTATTTTATTTTATCAGGTTTTTATTCTCCACCGCGTGTCTTTTATATGTGATTGCACGTATGAATATGTATGTAATGTTTCTTCTCCGGCAACGCAGGCTGAATAAATAATAATAACATCCTGTTACCACAGTGTGTTCCGAGTGGTTTAAATGTAAAAAGAACATTGTTCATTTTGAGAACTTGCATACCATGTGTTGGCAAGTGTCATATAAAAATCTTTTTGTTTGTTTACAAATTATTATGCTATGTAAAATGCAGTGGATTAATGAATCAGTAATGTCGTGTTTTCAGCGGCTCTCAATGATCTTGTGTGCGACTTTTTGACATGTGACAAATACTGGGAACGCAAAGATCCTGAGGTATGCCTCTTACTTACATATTAGTGTTATATGTAACCATGGGAGAAAGTATTTACATATTAACAGAGTTTGTGTTGTAGGCAACTTGGTGTTTCAGCACTAGAGAAAACCTTGAAAAAAAAGTTAGGTTCACTCTCACAAAAACTACGGAAATGTGACATGATTTTTGTACTGACTGAAAGTTTAACATCTCCTGGCAACAGACAGGTAAACAGAAAATCAATAGCTAGCCTATATGTTGTGTAAACAAGACATGTTCAATCAAAGTATATTAGTGTATCAAATGCTGCAATTGCCCACAGTTCATACGACACAGGAATTATTTTCACACACAAATTTAACAATAAGAAACCATTGAGCTGATAAGGTTATGTTGTCAATATTAGGCATGATACAATAATGAATATGTACAAGCTTATTTTTACTGAATGGTAGGTTATAAATTGCAATATCTGCGAATATTGACGACAGCTTAACTTAATTATAAGCATCTCTTGTGGTTATTGTTTCAGATGGGTCCAATACACACAATGATTTACATCTTTGCTGTGTTTATTCTTGTGTTTGCCCTGATGGTCTATTATACAGTCGCATATTCACATTTCTAGTAAGTACGGTCACAACCCATTTCTTATAGCTGTCTGCGGCATAACCCGTTCTTTCACCACACTGAAGTATTTCTTTAAATTGTAACCACTGCAACAATCCCAATAAGTTGCACCACTGTGTTTTGACATTTTCATGTTATTTGTGTACATACTCTCATGTTATATAATTATTATTGTGGTGATATTCTAATCAACTAGCTAAGAATTATCTGGAAATAAAAATTACATCATCAACCCCAGTAGTTTACAGTCATTTCAGAATGAAACATGAATCTTTCAGGCGTATGTATACTTGTGTGAATTTCTTAGATGAAATAAATTATACAATTAATTCGCTAACTTATTATATGATTAATACACTAACTTTCTCATAATAGTTCATTTTCAGATCAAAAGTTTTCATTTTTTATATCCAAACTAAGATTTGATGTTTCTTTTAGCTGTAGCAATTAACAGAGACGAGGTCAGTTACGAGCTACCCCACATGTATGACGACGTCATTAGTACTGATAAAGTCGACGTGTAACATCCAATGAAAGTCTTTACACGTAAAAAATCTAAATTTGGATATGAAAACTTTTTATCTGAAACAAATACAGTAGCATGTATTTGATGGTGTTTGCCACTCTCTAGAAGTGGCGCAGTGCCTTTACATGCTTTCATGGAAATGTATAGCATGTTGTTTTCTATTTGACAGCACCGACGACTCGTTGCTCATACTCATGGGGTATGAGAAGGCCAGACCAAAAGTATTACTGCCCCCTAAGAACCAACAACTGCGCTACAGACCCACCAACAGGTGACATCATCTCACCTGTTTCCATGGCAACCGTGTATTTGAGGGACGTGGTCATGATAGACGTCACATTGGAGTCATTAAGGTGACTGTAAATTACAGGACTGTGTCATGTGGTGTCATACTGGTGGCATTGCTGACGATATATTGAAGGGCTGTGGTCGTGACATCACGGGTTGTCATGGTGACAGCATTGGAGAATACGGCAAGTCTCGCGCGCGAAAATGAGGCTGGGGGCAGGAAATCCACATTCTCCATGTATAGGACTTGTTTTTGGTTGTAATAATCGAACTTGTCAGATATAAGTGCTTATCGAAACCACAACGTACAGCAATGTAAAATGCAAATCTCATAAAAGACACATACAGCGTAAAATCATGTCTATTATCTGCATTATGTAAATCGCTACATATCTATAATAGTGTGGTAAACTCAATAATATATCGTACATTTAAGATACAAAATGTATAACATAATATATTTATGACCTGATTTTCCTAGTACTAATCAGTTGTAAGCTACAAATGTCATCTATCGTTAGAATATTATTCTTGTGTCCAGTCCCAAACAGCTCCAGTCGCGCGGAGTCTCGCCATGTATCGTGACCCACTTACAGGCCCTATTGGTTACATGTCACGTCGAGGGGTATTACATTGGTGGTGTCATGGTAACATCATATAATAATAATAAAATTATATTAAAGTAAGAATTCAACCTTTCTCTATCAAAGACGAGCATAAGAAATTCTTTTAAAACGCATCAAAATCATTCTCGTCAACAAAACGTAAATGTTTTAATGCATTTTTTATTTCCTGGCCATCGATAGCAACACACCCTGTGTAGCAAACTGACAAAATAACGCAACATCCATCTTCTGAAACGTACATGTTTTAATTACGTAATCACTTATATGTACAAATAAACAGTGCATAATTCGCTATAAATATAAAGTATTCACACTTGAGTATAGCTGCAAGCTTTAGTTTTACTTGCAAGCACAAAACTGTGTCGAAACAATCCTTTTGGATCTGTGGTTGCTGCAAATTCAATCCAAGAAGTAGCTGTGGTTTGTTCTTAGGTGGACTTTTCCACCTATTGATACAAATTATGTTGTCCTTATATACAAAATTAAAACTTATGTTGACAGTGTCTCTCATATGAATTACGAAATGCTGTGATAAACAAAACTTATGCAGGTGTCTACAGTACACTAATCAGACAAAATGAAATCTAAATCAGTTGTGCCTTGCATTTTTAAATCTTGCCAAAATTGTTAGATTCTGGGTAAGTCATACTTCCCTGTCCATATGCTATCTATGTTTTGACTTTCTTTATAAACTGATTATTCTGATGTTAACATAGAAAAATAATATAGTCATGACATGTTTGTAAAGTACTTATAGTTTGCCCTTGTGCTAAATCAACCTTTGTGCAGAGACAAAAAGCTCATTCATGTGTAATAGCTATATTTGCTTTACAATAATTATAGTAAAATATTGCATACGGTAGTATCACTGTACATATACAGCAACACATGTTTCTAAAGCGTATTACCTTATTGTAAACATACTGCTGATACAGTTTTCTGTAGGTTTTAATTATAAATGTTGCTCTAAGATGAAGCATTGCTCTGTGTGCAAGTAAAAGACAACTTCACGTTATTTATTTTCATAAATGATAATATTTTGAATGTTATACTTCAGTATGCTGTAATTGTATACCTATTTTTATCACTTTGGGAAACTGGCATTCCAGACTTATTAGGTGCCTCTATTCTCCGCAATGTAGACAGAACATTAAAATTCCACAAACGTCAAATTGGGTTGGCGCTAATAAAATTGACTAATACAGACACGTCCGGCTTCACTGGCTGGCTGTAATGGTCAGCAGTTCTTGTGGTCATGTGATGGCCGAATCGTCATTGACCCCACTGGCCATGGGGTTGTCGTAGAGACAAAGACAGCCACACCCCGTGGGACACATGTCGTGAGTCTTGAACCACTCGACGATGTGGAAGGCATGTCCACCATGTCCACAGGCCAGGCAGAAACTCGACGAACCTGGCAGTGCAAGATCCACACGTCAGGTGGCGCCACTGTGCCATTCTAACTTTACACGTACGAGATTAATTTAAAACAGATAAATCTGATGTTTATACAATGCTCACGCTTTCGCGATATTTACGTAATGTTCTACTAAGTCTGCCTGTTATTAAATGGTACATGTGCATAATTAATACAATGTTATCTGTGCTGTGTTTTTTCTACCTGAATGTCATGGGGAATTATCCCTCCATCTACTGACTGCTTTGATACTACTTATTAAAATTTAGACTAATCATGTTGTTTTTGATGTGCTTCTGAACTTTATTTCCAAGAATCAGGTGCGAAAGCAATTGACTTATTTAATAATAGTATTACATATACACTGCTATGTATACACTAGACACTACAACAAGAGGCTGCAGGTTTGTGTAAATAACTGGGTAAGATGAATTTCAGGAATGACGAGAACTCAGGGAGGAATTGAGGGTGTATGTTGGATAAAGGAAAGCTATAAGAAAAACTGAAGTGGGACAAGCAGTGGGAGAGGGAGACTGGGATGGGAGGGCTGTGGGAAGAGGTTTGGAAGGAGCGGGAGAGGAACAGAGAACGAGACCAAGCAGACGCAATCAGAAACTGTTGACAGAGACAGTAGTGCAAAAAAGTGAGGAAAAAGAAGACTGAAATCTAGAAATGAAACCAAGGCCAACCTCACACCTGATGATCAAGATGAAAACGATCACCAGGTGGCAGCAGCGGTCCTCACCTTTGACCGACACGTGACAAATGGCGCACTGAATGACGAACTCCTTGCAGTGGTAACACTGCGCTCCCCTAACCTCCTGGTGGCAGTGTTGACACTCAGCGTTGAACTCTGCAACCAAACACCTCTCACTCATCAACCATCCCCTCCAACATCCATGCAACAGGGTCCATACAGGGCCTTGAAATCCTTGAATTTTACAAAGTAGTCTTGAAAAGCCTTCAATTGAATTGTGGTCAATAAAATATTGTTTTGACTCAATTGTTGTCAAGAATAACAGCAGGAAAAGGAAAAGCCTGTGCACAAAAATATCCCATGTGCACATTGGACAATCAGCATTACATTGTGGTTGGCGCCACTGTTTTTTTAGTCAAGCAAAAATATTAATGTCAACTTAATTTACTGTGCTTAACAGTACATATGTCGTTAAAACAGTCTTGAATTTCCTTTTCAAATAGCCTTGAATTTCAACTGTCCAGATGTGTACAGACCCTGTTGCAAGCCAGGGCTATTTGCCACACAAAGCCAGCCCTGACAGATTCCCTTACACAAAGTGTGGTAGTTAACCAAGATAAATTAGTAACCGACTTCACCTGTTGTGACTGAGAGAACAGTGTAAATAATCACCCCAACTTGAATATGGGTAAACAAAGGGAATCCGAATATTCACCCATTAGCATAAGGTGTTGCTTTCAAGTAATGGCTTCTACGTCATAATCTTGAGCAATTTCATAGACCGAGTTTAAATTTACAGTTTAACAAGATTTAAAAAGATTTAACAAGATTGCCACCTAGAGAATCAACTCTAGAAGGCAGGTGGACAAGAAAGCCAATTTGACTTATCGAGAATCCAACCTATCTATCTAAATGTGTATCCCGCCCTTCTTAGGTATATGTCGATATTATTTTTAAACATATTAACACTACTAGCGCCTACGCAATCAGCTGATAATCTGTTCCATTCATTTACTGTTCTTTGTGAAAATGAGAATTGTCTAATATCTAGTCTACACTGCTTCTTTGCTAATGTAACTCCATGTCCTCTAGTCCTTCTCTCTTCCTTAACCGAGAAAACAATATTTCTGTCAATATTTTCATATCCATTCAATATTTTAAACACCTCAATCTGATCTCTCAATCTCCTGGTTTCTAGTGTTGTTAAACCACATTCTTTTAGACACATTTCATAACTAATATTCCTAAGTGTTGGTATAATTTTGGTTGCTCTCCTTTGTACTCTTTCTAGTATATCAATATCCTTGCGATATGGCCTCCATGACTGTATACCATTTTGGGTGATCATATTTGCTTTGATGCTTATCGTATTCCGACAATGACTGAACTGCTAACTACAGAAACATAGACTGAGAAATGATTTTGCACCTAGTCCTTTGTGTGGTTGTGAAGGGGTTGAGACGTATTTGAGTATTTCCGCCCGCGTGTTCAGCAGTTCCCATCTGTACAGTATCTCTGCATACGCTTTCTTGAACTCATCAAACTGCAACATCTGGTTGAGATCAAGCATCCTAAAACAAACACAACAACATCTGGTTGAGGTCAAGCATCCTAAAACAAACACAACAACATCTGGTTGAGATCTAGCATCCTAAAACAAACACAACAACATCTGGTTGAGGTCAAGCATCCTAAAACAAACACAACAACATCTGGTTGAGATCAAGCATCTTATAATAAACAAACAACATCTGGTTGAGATCAAGCATCCTAAAACAAACAAAACAACATCTGGTTGAGATCTAGCATCCTAAAACAAACAAACAACATCTGGTTGAGATCAAGCATCCTAAAACAAACACAACAACATCTGGTTGAGGTCAAGCATCCTACAATAAACAAACAACATCTGGTTGAGATCAAGCATCCTACAACAAACAAACAACATCTGGTTGAGATCAAGCATCCTAAAACAAACACAACAACATCTGGTTGAGATCTAGCATCCTAAAACAAACACAACAACATCTGGTTGAGGTCAAGCATCCTACAATAAACAAACAACATCTGGTTGAGATCAAGCATCCTACAACAAACAAACAACATCTGGTTGAGATCAAGCATCCTACAACAAACAAACAACATCTGGTTGAGATCAAGCATCCTACAACAAACACAACAACATCTGGTTGAGATCAAGCATCCTACAATAAACAAACAACATCTGGTTGAGATCAAGCATCCTACAACAAACAAACAACATCTGGTTGAGATCAAGCATCCTACAACAAACAAACAACATCTGGTTGAGATCAAGCATCCTACAACAAACAAACAACATCTGGTTGAGATCAAGCATCCTACAACAAACAAACAACATCTGGTTGAGATCAAGCATCCTACAACAAACAAACAACATCTGGTTGAGATCAAGCATCCTACAACAAACAAACAACATCTGGTTGAGATCAAGCATCCTACAACAAACAAACAACATCTGGTTGAGATCAAGCATCCTACAACAAACACAACAACATCTGGTTGAGATCAAGCATCCTACAACAAACAAACAACATCTGGTTGAGATCAAGCATCCTACAACAAACAAACAACATCTGGTTGAGATCAAGCATCCTACAACAAACAAACAACATATGGTTGAGATCAAGCATCCTACAACAAACAAACAACATCTGGTTGAGATCAAGCATCCTACAACAAACAAACAACATCTGGTTGAGATCAAGCATCCTACAACAAACACAACAACATCTGGTTGAGATCAAGCATCCTACAACAAACACAACAACATCTGGTTGAGATCAAGCATCCTAAAACAAACAAACAACATCTGGTTGAGATCAAGCATCTTATAATAAAAAACAAACAAACAACATCTGGTTGAGATCAAGCATCTTATAATAAACAAACAACATCTGGTTGAGATCAAGCATCCTAAAACAAACAAAACAACATCTGGTTGAGATCTAGCATCCTAAAACAAACAAACAACATCTGGTTGAGATCAAGCATCCTAAAACAAACACAACAACATCTGGTTGAGATCAAGCATCCTACAACAAACACAACAACATCTGGTTGAGATCAAGCATCCTAAAACAAACAAACAACATCTGGTTGAGATCAAGCATCTTATAATAAACAAACAACATCTGGTTGAGATCAAGCATCCTAAAACAAACAAAACAACATCTGGTTGAGATCTAGCATCCTAAAACAAACAAACAACATCTGGTTGAGATCAAGCATCCTAAAACAAACACAACAACATCTGGTTGAGATCAAGCATCCTAAAACAAACAAACAACATCTGGTTGAGATCAAGCATCTTATAATAAACAAACAACATCTGGTTGAGATCAAGCATCCTAAAACAAACAAAACAACATCTGGTTGAGATCTAGCATCCTAAAACAAACAAACAACATCTGGTTGAGATCAAGCATCCTAAAACAAACACAACAACATCTGGTTGAGATCAAGCATCCTACAACAAACACAACAACATCTGGTTGAGATCAAGCATCCTAAAACAAACAAACAACATCTGGTTGAGATCAAGCATCTTATAATAAACAAACAACATCTGGTTGAGATCAAGCATCCTAAAACAAACAAAACAACATCTGGTTGAGATCTAGCATCCTAAAACAAACAAACAACATCTGGTTGAGATCAAGCATCCTAAAACAAACAAACAACATCTGGTTGAGATCAAGCATCCTACAACAAACAAACAACATCTGGTTGAGATCTAGCATCCTACAACAAACAAACAACATCTGGTTGAGATCAAGCATCCTACAACAAACACAACAACATCTGGTTGAGATCAAGCATCCTAAAACAAACAAAACAACATCTGGTTGAGATCTAGCATCCTAAAACAAACAAACAACATCTGGTTGAGATCAAGCATCCTACAACAAACAAACAACATCTGGTTGAGATCAAGCATCCTACAACAAACACAACAACATCTGGTTGAGATCAAGCATCCTACAACAAACAAAACAACATCTGGTTGAGATCAAGCATCCTACAACAAACAAACAACATCTGGTTGAGATCAAGCATCCTAAAACAAACACAACAACATCTGGTTGAGATCAAGCATCCTACAACAAACAAAACAACATCTGGTTGAGATCAAGCATCCTACAACAAACAAACAACATCTGGTTGAGATCAAGCATCCTAAAACAAACACAACAACATCTGGTTGAGATCAAGCATCCTACAACAAACAAAACAACATCTGGTTGAGATCAAGCATCCTACAACAAACAAACAACATCTGGTTGAGGTCAAGCATCCTACAACAAACAAAACAACATCTGGTTGAGATCAAGCATCCTACAACAAACAAACAACATCTGGTTGAGGTCAAGCATCCTACAACAAACAAAACAACATCTGGTTGAGATCAAGCATCCTACAACAAACAAACAACATCTGGTTGAGATCAAGCATCCTACAACAAACAAACAACATCTGGTTGAGATCAAGCATCCTAAAACAAACACAACAACATCTGGTTGAGATCAAGCATCCTACAACAAACAAAACAACATCTGGTTGAGATCAAGCATCCTACAACAAACAAACAACATCTGGTTGAGGTCAAGCATCCTACAACAAACAAACAACATCTGGTTGAGATCAAGCATCCTACAACAAACAAACAACATCTGGTTGAGATCAAGCATCCTACAACAAACAAAACAACATCTGGTTGAGATCAAGCATCCTACAACAAACACAACAACATCTGGTTGAGATCAAGCATCCTACAACAAACACAACAACATCTGGTTGAGATCAAGCATCCTACAACAAACAAACAACATCTGGTTGAGATCAAGCATCCTACAACAAACAAACAACATCTGGTTGAGGTCAAGCATCCTACAACAAACAAACAACATCTGGTTGAGATCAAGCATCCTACAACAAACAAACAACATCTGGTTGAGGTCAAGCATCCTACAACAAACAAACAACATCTGGTTGAGATCTAGCATCCTACAACAAACAAAACAACATCTGGTTGAGATCAAGCATCCTACAACAAACACAACAACATCTGGTTGAGATCAAGCATCCTAAAACAAACAAAACAACATCTGGTTGAGATCAAGCATCCTACAACAAACAAACAACATCTGGTTGAGATCAAGCATCCTAAAACAAACACAACAACATCTGGTTGAGATCAAGCATCCTACAACAAACAAACAACATCTGGTTGAGATCAAGCATCCTAAAACAAACACAACAACATCTGGTTGAGATCAAGCATCCTACAACAAACAAACAACATCTGGTTGAGATCTAGCATCCTACAACAAACAAACAACATCTGGTTGAGATCAAGCATCCTACAACAAACAAACAACATCTGGTTGAGATCAAGCATCCTACAACAAACAAACAACATCTGGTTGAGATCAAGCATCCTACAATAAACAAACAACATCTGGTTGAGATCAAGCATCCTACAACAAACAAACAACATCTGGTCGAGATCAAGCATCCTACAATAAACAAACAACATCTGGTTGAGATCAAGCATCCTACAACAAACAAACAAACAACATCTGGTTGAGATCAAGCATCCTACAACAAACACAACAACATCTGGTTGAGATCAAGCATCCTAAAACAAACACAACAACATCTGGTTGAGATCAAGCATCCTAAAACAAACACAACAACATCTGGTTGAGATCAAGCATCCTACAACAAACAAACAACATCTGGTTGAGATCAAGCATCCTAAAACAAACACAACAACATCTGGTTGAGATCAAGCATCCTACAACAAACAAACAACATCTGGTTGAGATCAAGCATCCTACAACAAACAAACAACATCTGGTTGAGATCAAGCATCCTAAAACAAACAAACAACATCTGGTTGAGATCAAGCATCCTACAACAAACAAACAACATCTGGTTGAGGTCAAGCATCCTAAAACAAACAAAACAACATCTGGTTGAGGTCAAGCATCCTACAACAAACACAACAACATCTGGTTGAGATCAAGCATCCTACAACAAACAAACAACATCTGGTTGAGATCAAGCATCCTACAACAAACAAACAACATCTGGTTGAGATCAAGCATCCTAAAACAAACAAAACAACATCTGGTTGAGGTCAAGCATCCTACAACAAACAAAACAACATCTGGTTGAGGTCAAGCATCCTAAAACAAACAAACAACATCTGGTTGAGATCAAGCATCCTAAAACAAACAAAACAACATCTGGTTGAGGTCAAGCATCCTAAAACAAACAAAACAATGTTGATCACAGCAAGTGTCAATTGCAGCTGTTTATTAGTCAAATGCTCTGTTCACAATTTAAACACTGAAGGTGCAGCATTCATATATACACAAACACAGGTTCAAAGGTTGTCACCTAAAATAAACCCACCTGGTTAACTGTGATTGGTGGAAAATATTGCAAATAATACAGGACATCTGGAAATAACATATTTTAATATACATATATATACCGGGTATATATATATAATGCGTATCAGCTGCTTACTGAAAAATATGTTTAAAAGGAGAAACAAAGATGTATGTGTCAATTGTATGACATGATCTAGATACCAATAGAAGTCTAACTGTGATTCCATGTAATGGTGTAACCAATATCTCCGGCCGAGCAAAGCAGCCTCACTGTAAGTATAAACACCTGCCCGACATACACCTGTCTCACGTACACCTGTCTCACGTACACCTGTCTAACGTACACCTGTCTAACGTACACCTGTCTCACGTACGCCTGTCTCACGTACGCCTGTCTCACGTACGCCTGTCTCATACACACACACCTGTCTCACATACACCTGTCTCACATACACCTGTCTCACATACACCTGTCTCACACACACCTGTCTCACACACACCTGTCTCACACACGCCTGTCTCACACACACCTGTCTCACACACGCCTGTCTCACATACACCTGTCTCACACACACCTGTCTCACATACACCTGTCTCACACACACCTGTCTCACATACACCTGTCTCACACACACCTGTCTCACATACACCTGTCTCACACACGCCTGTCTCACATACGCCTGTCTCACACACGCCTGTCTCACACACGCCTGTCTCACATACACCTGTCTCACACACGCCTGTCTCACATACACCTGTCTCACACACGCCTGTCTCACACACGCCTGTCTCACATACACCTGTCTCACACACACCTGTCTCACACACGCCTGTCTCACATACACCTGTCTCACACACGCCTGTCTCACATACACCTGTCTCACGTACGCCTGTCTCACACACACACCTGTCTCACATACACCTGTCTCACATACACCTGTCTCACATACACCTGTCTCACATACACCTGTCTCACATACACCTGTCTCACATACACCTGTCTCACACACACCTGTCTCACATACACCTGTCTCACATACACCTGTCTCACATACACCTGTCTCACACACACCTGTCTCACACACACCTGTCTCACATACACCTGTCTCACATACACCTGTCTCACATACACCTGTCTCACATACACCTGTCTCACATACACCTGTCTCACATACACCTGTCTCACATACACCTGTCTCACATACCGCATGTTTTTCTCGTGTTGTTCCTTCTCCATCTCAGCTGGGTCTTGGATGTCTCTAAATTTATAGTCCTCGTTGATCTGAGACGAACTGTTGGAGCGACGGATCTTACACGGAGCTACACACAGGGAACAATTGTCAACATCAAACTGGTGTCGACTACGTTCAACATTGCATGTTTGTCAATATTACATCACAAAGGATTATCCATGTATGTGTTTCTATGTGTGTGTGTGTACGTATATATTTAATAAGAAATATGCATGAATAAAATAAAATTAATACATACTTAGTAAAGTTATATACACATGTATTAATTACTAACACGTACATCACTAAACAATGTAAACATTTAGCAAAGTAGTTGTAATACAATTAGATGGCATGCTGTTATAGACAATAATAAATAGCATTATACTTCAATAAAATGAATATGTTCAGTTATAAACATGATGTGCACTGAACTCTACTTAAAGGCAGAAGCAGCAGTTAAACATTAAAGTTCTTTTGGCCCACAGTATGACTGACACAATACTACTGACACTGCGCACAGAAGCCGCTGTAAAACCAAAGCCATTCACAAATAATTCCACATCAAGAAGCAATCACAAAAACAACACATTTGGTAATAACCACAGTACTTCTAGGAGAAAGATTATCCAGCATAATAAAAAGTAACAAAAGAAATAAATACATTTTAAAATCTGTATTTCATTAAAATAACATATGTTAACTAATCAATCTAATGTTTGCACACTTTTACAATATCCATGCATACATGGTCAAAACACTAGATAGTATAGATTATAAACTCTCAAGTCTAAATGGTTTATTAAACATGAATTTTAAATATGTAAAATGTAATAAAGAAAAATCACAAATAATAATTTAGGTTTTGAAAAACGGTCCTATGTTAAGCCTGACTTACGCTAAAGTAACAATAAAACACATAATTTATATAAAAGATGCAGGCAGCAATCTTACCCGCAAAGCTAAAACAAATCAATTTTAACAAGCAAAATAAGCATGGATATGTGCAAGACAGAAAGCAAGACAGAAAGCAGTGGTGATGTGCAAGCAAGACTAACCACTAAAGTGGAAAGAAACAAACAAGCAGCTTACAGGTTGAGTATTAGTAGGCACAAGACAACACGTAAAAGAGAGGTGTACATACTGTAATTCCAGCCCTTGACACTGGTGTCAGAAGGATGAATTGTGTGATAGATTTGGTACTTCTGCACAGCATGCAAAGTAAACAGAAAGTACAGACGTTTCATTTGAGCAAAGAACACAGAGTCAAGTCCACATGAGTTGTTATATTTTACAAACGTGTTGAATCCACCAATCTACGATCACAAGAAAACTGACTTAAATATTCGGACTCTTAAAACTAATCCAAGTGCCTGATGGGGGCGGTTTGCAAAGGAACTTAGTCCTCATACAGAGATACCTACCAGACATGGTTTAACATAATCACACTTCGTCTTCAAATATTTACTGCTTAAAAGTGATATTTCACTATGCTGCAGTAGTAACGTGACTGTGCGCTAAAATAATAAGTTAATAAAATAAATATGACAAATAGATAAATCCAATTAATTGTACATTAAGTTCTCCCATTTTGGGTGGATCGTCCTACATTTGACACCGTCTCATGGATGCAAGATGAAATCTTTTGTATCAGTGATTTATGTTGTGTCCTTCCAACATTTCAAGGACGCTATTCTTTGCACCGCTAAAGAAGGCAGAACTTCTATCCAAGTTCCCAGCAATTTCTCAATTAAAAGTCTAACCACACCACCCTGCATCTCACATTATTTGTATTTATTCGTGTATTTCTTCAAATCCTGTTTCTGCTGTGAAAGACAACGCTGGTGTTATTTATATCATAAAATAACTCCAGCATTTTAATTGGGAACAGTTTACAATTCTACATGAGACACAGAATGTCATAAATTGATTCATGGATCGTTCCAACACATGACCTCATTTATTGACCTCAACCATAAAGGCTGTATGAGTTTAGCTATATTGTATGTATGATACTAAATCTATTGCTCGTAAGTGTGGTCATTTTGAAGGTTGACCCACATCCATGGAGATGACACTGGAATTGGTGGCTGTGACACAAAAAGATAACACAGAACATACGATGATATGTCACCGTGACACAGACATGACATAGACATCAACTGATGTCATGATCATGGAGGAAGAGTAATACTGACACAGTGACACAGTGGCACAGGACAAAGGACACATTGATCTGACAGCAGCAAAGCAGGCGCTGTGTCGAGGAAGATGTAGAATTAATGATAATGATAACGCAACCTGCAAGAAGTTAGTCTATGAAGGTGTGAAACCTAAAACACTTGTGAAATTTGGGTTTATAGCATCAGGTGCACTGCAAAGACAAATGGCAGCCTACAGGCAACATGCACTTTCTAGAAGGCGGAGACACACACAGACAAGCACGGGCTGCAAATGACACAACCTCATCCTTTAATCTCAGTAAGAAAAACGTTTTTGGTCGGTTTATATGAATGAATCAAAGCCCAATTTGTCATGTGACACACAAGTCATGTGACATTGCAAGTTTTACCTACAGTCTCCTGGTTATCTTAATTTCAGCACTGACGAAAGGTCATCCACCACGACAGTTACTGACTGCAAATTTTAATAATGACCATAGCCACAAACTAGCATTAACCCAGCTCTGATATACACCACTTCCTAGTTAATCATAAGAGGTTGTGTCTATGATAGACTTTACCTATCAAATGCTTCAACACTACTACTCTTGTCACTTGCATAACTTACACTTAGTTTGAGAGGAAAATGCTGCTAGCTATGAGAGGATGGGATTGCTTGTAATTATGATTTGACACTCAAGACAACAGTAAGCAGTCAACTAGCAAGCGCTGGGGGCCAGCACTTGCTGTGCACTGTCTTATGTGCTCAAGGGGCTGTTTCACTGAGATAAAAATTCCTAAGGAAAATTCACCACTAAACAAAATTCATTTTTAAATTAAATAAGTTTTTCAAAATGCAAATATCTATTGTTGTATTACCGAGAACAATATTTCCATGACACAAGTGACATTGTCCCACCAGGTGTTAATGGTTTTCAAATATTCAGGATCACTGTTAAAGGTCAAAACTGACTTTAAAGTGCAGAAAACGTTTACGAGCTCTTAACAACATTACTGAAATGGTTCCAAGAATTGACATTTTGCGCTTTAAAGTGGATTTCACTCATTAACAGTGATCTTGTTTGTTGACACCAGGCTATAGAGTACTGTACATGTGGTACGTTACCGATTTAGTTCAGTTGCGCGTATACTGCTAGAAGTAAGCCGCGGCAGAGTAAGAAGAGTGTAAGCGGGGTGCAACCAGGGTGCAACCAGGGTGCGAGCAGGGTGCAACCAGGGTGCAACCAGGGTGCGAGCAGGGTGCAACCAGGGTGCAAGCAGGGTGCAACCAGGGTGCAACCAGGGTGCAACCAGGGTGCGAGCAGGGTGCAACCAGGGTGCAACCAGGGTGCGAGCAGGGTGCGAGCAGGGTGCGAGCAGGGTGCAAGCAGGGTGCAAGCAGGGTGCAAGTGAGCAGGGCACTAGGAGGGCGCTAAGAGGGTGTTTGCAGTAGCCGACTTACATGCCGTCCAACTATGACTAGTGAATATTCTCTGAGCTGCGGTGGCATCAAAAAGGGGAACGCTCTAGAACATGGAACATGACACACACCTCGTACACAGCAGTCGTGGAACACAACTTACCAATCACAGAACACACACAGGGCAAACTGACAGCTTAGCAGGTACAGCATGCGACAACACATTACAACAGGAAGGAAGCTGATCCCGCTACAAATGTGTGGCCTAAATGTTTATTAGTATAAAGTATTCGTTCTACAATTTCAACCTTTCGTTTTCAGTTAAGCAATTTTAATAATTAAAATGCAGTTTTTCTCTTCCAAAGTTATTCAACATGGTAGGTACTTTTCAGTGAAAACTTTAGAACAAATTGTATTTTAAGCAGTCACAGTAGTTCATTAGTATTTGTAGCAGGGAAATGCTACACATATTACGCAAGCCTAACCAGCAGCAGATCTAAATCACAGTTTAAAAGCAAAGCATTTAACATAAATGGATAAATAAATGAAATGACACATGCGTCTGGTTCAAGTCTGACATGTCACATGGGGCACATCTGACTGGGACAATGGCATCAGATGCAATGAGAGAGAAAATAGGAGTTGTTAAATTGAGAATATTTTATCCGTCTGTCCGCATACCAGCCTGCCCGCCCGCCCGCCCCTCCGCCCTCCCGCCCGCCCGCCCGCCCGCCCGCCCGTCCGTCCGTCCGTCCGTCCGTCCGTCCGTCCGTCCGTCCGTCCGTCCGTCCGTCCGTCCGTCCGTCCGTCCGTCCGTCCGTCCGTCCGTCCATCCATCCATCCATCCATCCCTTTCTCTCTCCAACTGCTCTTTCTCTCTCCATGCTCACTTGCTCCAATTGCTCTCCTCCTCTCTTCCCAAGCTCATTTTCCCCACTCTTCCTAACTGTCCCAGTCACATGTGCTCTTTGTGCCTACATGAGTCGTCTCAACACGTATTCTGATCTGTCCTAACAGCTGGTAACACTAGACACGGGCACAGACATTCCAGCCTTGACTACTCACAAAAAGCAGTGCTTTGGAAATGCTGACAATTTGACAGGAACTTACAACAGCTCATGCAGAGTGGATGATAAGTAAAGAGAGTCATGGCAAGTCACTGAGGAGTCACACAGAGTCGACAAGTTTGGGTTGAAACCCGGGGTTAAAAACTGATCACTGATAAGATGACAAGATGATCATGTTTTCTGGCCCAAACTGCTGGGTATTGGACCGAAGCAGAACGGTGAACTTGGACACATTCACACCATCGAAACACCAGGGATCCTGGGGTCAACTGGCGACATTAGATTTTCACCACGAATTCGTAAAATTTAGGGAGAGACCAGAAGAATGTCTAAAACAGGACCACAGCCACTGCTGTCCTGTGCAATTAGGCAATGACAAATAGGACATCATGGTTCTATTCACGTGGACATAACACATGCTACATGTCATCATAGTCTGTTTCTATGTGATACACATCAAACAAAATCATGATCATGAATACATAATGCAGATGTTAAATAATGGTAAACATAAATGTTGTTAAATATCCGCAAAAAAATATATATTAATACACAGTAGCAATTCAATTATATAATTTCACATCTATGGATTACCAAGTACCAATTACCCAAGGACTGAACGTGTGTAGAAAGTAATTTATGTCAGTTTAGATAGGATGTCAATGTACGTACGTACGTACGTACGTACGTATGTATGTGTGTGCACATGTGTGTGTGTGTGTGTGTGTGTGTGTGTGTGTGTGTGTGTGTGTGTGCATGTCTGTGCACGTGTGCATGCATGCATGTTTAGGTAGATACATAGTAACAAGCTGGATGTCAGTTTGTACATAGGTAGCATGTCTGTTTGTACCGTGTCTATGGGTAGCATGTCTGTTGTTAGTGTGACTGTTGTATTGTGTGTCTGTAGGCAGCCTGTCTGTGGCTAGGTGTCTATGTGGTTTGTACATACGTGATGTGAGACGCTGTAGTCAGACGTAGACTTGGTAACGGAGGGGGTTGGCAGAGGCTTCTGGGGATCATACCGGGGCCCAAAAGCACAACACAGCATTGCTAGGGTCTGCACATCGTAGATACAGCTGTAGTGGTCCACTCTGGAATAATAACAGCCAAACACTGCTACACAGAGTCTTACACATCTGGACATTTGAAATTCAAGGCTATTCAAGACTTTTCACGGCTATTTGAAAAATAAATTCAAGACTGTTTTAATGATGTCTGTACTTTTAATCGCAGTAAATTAACATTGAAAACATGAATCCAAATGAATCGCATCACACTCGACCAACTTATTTTATTCGACTAAGAACAAAATGGCGTGACCACGATGGAATGATGATTGCCCAATGAGCATGCAGAGTTATTTTTGTGCGTCTGCCTTCCCTTCTGCCCGACTGCCACTGGCCTATATCTGTTAGTTTGTCACAACAATTGAATAAACAAATTATTTTATTGACCACAATTAAATTCAAGACTTTTCAAGACTACTATATAAAATTCAAGGATTTCAAGGCCTTTGATTTGGTCCAATCAAATTCAAGGCTTTTCAAGACTTTCAAGGCCCCGTACAGACCCTGGCTACAGAACAACAACGATCTCCTCATGTGTCTGGTCCGAGACAACAACAAAATGACACTAAGAGTTGATATAAAGTAACCAGCATCTCCAACTGTCAGTAAGTAACAATCTGAGTAGTATAGCGGTACTGCCAGACAGAACAAAACAAACAAATCACCAATGTAGCTGGATGACAAGCATGTTGAAAGCAACAATTTAACTGATTTCTAGTTGGCAGTCACTCCAGACTCCTTGCCAAGATGTCAACCACAGGATTTACAGAGATCAAAGGAGATTAAACACGATTAAATTACTGTATGAATCCTTCATTACAGAGCTTTGGGCATCCTCTCAATTATTTTGTTAGTGTTCAGAGAAAATTCTGACAGCTCTGTTAGGATAACCAAGGATTCATAAAGATAGCCTGATGATGATATTTCCAAACCATAAATGGAAACAACTTACACGCCGAGGAAAACACATCTTTTATATCTAAAAAAAGTTTTAAAAAACTGCCAACATCGTATATTATCTGGACCTATGGCACGAACACTTTCCGAGGATAAAAACTGCCATGATAAAATACATTCTTCAGGGAACTGACACCAGACATTGAATTGACTCACAGAGATTTGAGGAGTTTCCTCCCGAAAGGATGAGTGGCCCAGGGGGGACCGTGGTCGGGCTCACTGTCAGCCTGCAGGGAGATGTCACTGGCCATGGCAGCTAAGGACCACATCTGAAAGGTGGTGACCGCAGGTGTAATAACATCAAGGTAAGGTAAACACATATGAGACCTGCAAACAGCACTACCATTGTACTCCCTGGCTGACGTGTTCGATCAAACACCACTTCCAATTCTACTGCAGAATTCGGCATTGCTGCAATTAATACATGTAATAATATATTTATTTGGTATAGCGCCACATAACATATTACTATTTAAAATATATAAAAAGATATATGTATACAATGAGACAAATACTAATGTTTTAAAATAAATGTAAAAATATATATATGTATAGGTATACAGGGTCTGTATAAATAAATAAAACTAATATGGTATTAAATAGCGTAGGACTTTTAAATAAATAAATAAATTACGTATTAGTCATAAACATACATAATAATCAGTATAGTGTATAATTACGTTACAATGATACTGATAAATGACGGTATATGTATAACTATTATTAGTAATAAATAGCTTAGTATATGTTAAAACTGTTTAAGAAAAATAAGTACGCAACAATAATGCCAATAAATTGCCTGCATGAAGCCTACCTGTACATAAAAACATCACAACCAATTGTATATTAAAATTGTTATATTACACTATTTTAATTAATTTTATCACGGGCTACCTTATAATATTTGTATGTGCGGCACCTGAGAGGAATCTCATTTGATCTGGCACGATACAACAATTATGCAGTTATTTCTATTTATTACACTTCACTACCTGCACGAGATCCTTGCGCCCAACCGCTGAAGCTGCGGCAGCGTTGGCCCGGCACATGGCAGGTACATCCTCAGAGTCAAAGCTACAACACACACACATGGCAGGTACATTCTCAGAGTCAAAGCTACAACACACACACATGGCAGGTACATTCTCAGAGTCAAAGCTACAACACACACACATGGCAGGTACATTCTCAGAGTCAAAGCTACAACACACACACATGGCAGGTACATTCTCAGAGTCAAAGCTACAACATACACACATGACAGGTACATTCTCAGAGTCAAAGCTACAACACACACACATGGCAGGTACATTCTCAGAGTCAAAGCTACAACACACACACATGGCAGGTACATTCTCAGAGTCAAAGCTGTAACACACACACATGGCAGGTACATTCTCAGAGTCAAAGCTACAACACACACACATGGCAGGTACATTCTCAGAGTCAAAGCTACAACACACACACATGGCAGGTACATTCTCAGAGTCAAAGCTGTAACACACACACATGGCAGGTACATTCTCAGAGTCAAAGCTGTAACACACACACATGGCAGGTACATTCTCAGAGTCAAAGCTACAACACACACACATGGCAGGTACATTCTCAGAGTCAAAGCTACAACACACACACATGGCAGGTACATTCTCAGAGTCAAAGCTGTAACACACACACATGGCAGGTACATTCTCAGAGTCAAAGCTGTAACACAGAAACACACATGGCAGGTACATTCTCAGAGTCAAAGCTGTAACACAGAAACACACATGGCAGGTACATTCTCAGAGTCAAAGCTACAACACACACACATGGCAGGTACATTCTCAGAGTCAAAGCTGTAACACAGAAACACACATGCAATGGTCACACTGTGTCAACAGCTGTTCAACATGATGATGAGGCAGATGGCAGATGCCACGGGAAGTAACCAACTACCCTGGTAATCATGTAACTAGCTTGCACCTCTGGTTTGATACATCTTTCCCACCTACCATATCAACACCTTGGATTGGGTTTTCCCAGTATTCTCAACAGGGCTGGTTATTTATACTCTAGTACACACATATAAACAATTTAATTATAATAATAATAAAGTTGGTTAAATGTGAAAAATACAAGAATAAAATAAATGAATTAACCAAATTAAATATCTAAAAAAATAGTATGCGTACATTTTTTAACTGTTAATTTTTTAAATACACCATAAATAAATAAAAAATAAGCTATAGTATATGAGACACAACTTACACCTTAGCTTTATGCAGAGACCCGTCCACCCGTCCACCCGTCATATGGGCGGGTAAAACCAATGCGGACGGGTAGAAATTTGGGTTGCCGGGTAAAAAATAAAGGAGCAAAAAAAGTCTTCCAAAACCATAGATATTGTTAGTTATGCCTGAAAAGTGAGTGTAAATGTGTGTATATGTGTGTTTGTAGTCTATTTCATGTCATCAGGCACATTTGAAAGTGTATAAACTGGCGTAACCGTTGACATCCATATTGCCACCAAAACATGTGTGACTGGCGATAATTTTATCCTACATAAAGCCCTGACTCACACGTAGGACTCGCCCAGGTGCCTGTGGATGGGGAGCAGACAGGAGACGTCGTACAGGATCACTGGACCTGTCTGCGGGTTCTTCGTGCTCGACGCTGATGAAGTGGTGCCACCTGGTGTCACTGTGCTCGATGAGCTCGCTACGTCTTGATGCTTCTTGTCTCGACTGCGGCGAGACTCCACACCCTCCTTCATGCGCGACTTACTGCGTGTTCGGTGCTTCTGAGGATCCAATCACGGGAAATGCATGATGTCATTGTAAGTTATTCAGTTTTTTGTTTACACTTACACTGCTATGAAATAATCACAATCTACTGAATAAACTCTTAATGTTGAAAGTTTTTGAAATAAGGAATGTATTTATTGTTTATTCTGCATATATAATATTATTATTAATATACAATAGGTTAATCAAGTAGGTAATTCTTAGGTTTGTAAACAGACAATGTCTACAACAAGCAAACATGCATTGAACAGATCTGTGTTTGCTGGCCAACGGAAAAGATAAACAAATATAGTACGTACATAGCAGTGGCATATATAATATATAAGATATTACATATGAATGTGTATAAACATACACACACACACACATACATACATAATGTATTATACATTATAAACTTACAAATATGTAATATATACACCTGTATAATATATAACAATACATCTTTACAAACATATGTAGCCAAAACACAAATAATTAGTTATGCATAGCTGTAATTGAACTACCAGGTATGTCATACTATCAACTTCTCTACAAGTTAATACGATGGTAACGTACAACCTGCGATTCAACAGTTCAACTATCTCACAATTTGATGCCTTTCATAATGCCACATTTATTTTTACACTTCTCACCACCAAAATAAGTTTTTTCAGTACAAACAAAAAACACCATTAACAAGCTACATGTATGTTAACCTTCTCAGAGGATCAACAGCATCTTGTGAAAGCTGAAACAGACTTATGTACAGCCAAGCTACAACAACAGGCTTCAGCCAGACAGGTTAGTATCATCACAACTGCATGCGTGTCAACTACATCGCTCCAGTTATGCTGTACAGGTTACTGGGCCGGAGGGAGCATTCATTAATAGGAGTCAGCTTGGTCAGACAATGCTGGGATATGGGATGTTTGCCCATGCATGATGCAACAATACAGCGTGGGAAGCTGTCCAAAACAAACGTGTGCACCCAGCTTTGGAACTGCATACGTGGTTATTGCTCACTACAGTTGATACTATATATTTATAATTAATAATTATATATTTGTACGTGGAGTGTGTGTCTATATAAACTCTATTATTTTACATAGTTTATCAGCCTTTAAATCTGGCTTTTTCCAGAGTGTCGAATACATTACATGAGTATAGGTTTGTCAACTGGAATAAAAGCAAATTGTCCAAAAACTACCTTTCAAATGTATTTTCTTTCGGCATAGGTTAAATATGGGTGATTTAAAAATATTAAAAAACACACATATGAGGACACTAGTTTAGTGATACTACACATCATTGAAACAACCATGCAGTCATGTGCTATTAGTGAGGGCTAGTGTTATTTAGAACAGGGCCATCACCACAAATCCACTACGTTCCCTAATTTTGTCATTACCTATTCTCTCATTAGTGAAAATACTTGGGGAGTGGGTGATTTATTTCTGTATCAACTGACAGGAAAACAGAAATGTCATCCAGTTTTCAACACCCCAACTACATCAGATTTGAAAAGGAAATATTAAAGTTCAGTATTTAGGATACACACTGGTGCTTCTAGAGGTAGTAACGCTAAATGTTTTCAAAACATAGTAGCTGTTGTTGTACATGCGTCACAAAGATAGACCCTACAAGAGTCACAGACAGGTCTGATGCATCGAGGACGCAAGGCTGCAGCCCAGATCCATCGCTGTGTTATCATGCATGACGTTTCACCTTTCAAGGGACTGCGTCAAAATTCCCGTGTCTCATCACGTATATAATTCCAGAAGATTCACAATGAAATATAGCCACATTGCATTTAAATGAACACATTTTTACGAGTAAAATGAATTATCAATCTGCACCAAACGATAAGTGTCTGTAAAATCAGATTACGACTACAAGTACACAGTATTAGATATTCTTATTTGTTTTATTTGCATTATTTTATATATTTATTCATTTGATTATTCTAAACAATGCAGAATAGAGTATAAATTTTGAGTTTAATATATAATGTTATTCTTATACCTAACACTGACATCAGACCATTTTAAAAACAACATTGATACAGAGATATTAAGGAAGGAGACTGTGAAAATGATACCGTGATGAGACATGGACAGTTTGAGCAGGGAGATGTGTCGAAGGTATGCTTACTAGGGGCAACGGTACTGAAGCGCGTCTCTGATACCACTCATAGTGGTCAACTTCCTACAGCCAAATGCAACGTTAGCCAAGACCGTCTGGTGTCACACGGAATGTGTTTCCACGCATAGTTTCACAGTTACAAGCACAAACACACACCGCGCCAACCGTGTGACAAACTGGTCCCATGAACATGTGTGGCTTCAAGACTCATCCAATAGATTCATCACAATGACAGTTTAAACAGCGTGACATTTTTATGTGAGACAACCAGAAAATTTGGACTTTGCCGAGGAAGACTATTGGGGGGGGGGGGGAGCAAGACACGGGGAATTAATAAACCAACAACAACAGGTCATGTGCATAACCACAGATGATATACTCACACAGGTCATACACACAAACATGGAGTCATGTGCACAATAACAGGTAATGTGCATAACCACAGATGATATACTCACATACGTCATACACAAACATGGAGTCATGTGCACAATAACAGGTCATATGCATAACCATGGGTCATGAGCATGTACGTAAGTCACATGCACAACCATGGGTCATGTGCATAATAACAGGTCATGTGCATAGCCACAGATGATATACTCACATACGTCACACACACAAACATGGAGTCATGTGCACAATAACAGATCATGTGCATAGCCACAGAAGATATACTCACATACGTCATACACACAAACATGGAGTCATGTGCACAAACACAGGTCATGAGCACAACTGCGGTTCATGTGCATAAACATAGGTGTACAAGATTCATTGTGTCAAACACTATGATGAGACTTAGTCTCATTCTGATCCAGAACTCACAAACGAGCTGGGTGAAAGTTTACGGGTCCAAATTCATTGGTTGTTTCATAATAAAAATGCATTCTAATATGTCGACAAGCGAGTCATAACCATAAGTCTATTCCAGGTGCAAGTTAACATAGCATTCACAAGATGGCAAACTTGTTTCTTCTGCACAGAATACAAATCATTCAATTAACTAGAAACATCGACACTATTTGACAGTGTTAACAAATCAATTATCTTTTAAGTAAGTTTATCCTGGTGTAGCCAATAAGTTGGATTAATAACAATGAGTTATTGAGCATTTAGGACAGTGTCTTTGTGAATTTCAGCCAAAATAGAAACAATTAACAATATATAGGCATGTTACTTAGTAGGAACGGTCAAACAATTCCCAACATCTTTCATATCATGTTAACAAAAAGCTTACCAAAATATTAATATTTAAGGAAAACTTACTCTACTTATGATTTCGAAACAACCCTCACAAATTACAGAAATAAAATTATTTGTTGTTATGTCATCGAGTACAGCAATTTCAGACTGAGCAGATGTGACCGGCATGTGACGTATGTCTCCCCACATGACACCTGACTCCACAACATTGCAAGTTTGGTCATTTAGGTGAAACGTTTGACATTTTGTCATCACTGGACTTGGCCAGAATTAAATTCAAACAATGCATCCAAGGGGTGTGTTTGCTAATGAAGGCCTTTATTCTCATAAGAATGTATGCTCATAAGAGTGAATACAGTAAATTAAAATATACATAAAAATTAGTGATAAATAATAGCAGCTTAAAGTAAAATAGTCAAATATAAAAAATATAAATGTTCATTATTAGTGCCACCTTAAATATTGCAATAACTGTGCACCGCTGCACTGCGTCTAATGACACTGTAATTCTAAATAAATGTATCTTGAACCAGAAAGGAGGCTAGACAATACTTCCACAACAATTGTTTATACAGCCACCCCTAAGAAAAAATGAAATCATGAGAACAATTCTGACAAAGCAAAAACTGATGACTCTGTAAAGGAGATATCTAACACCGACATACTCATAGATAAATTTATCTGCAATTGTGCAATATAAGTGTTTGTGTTTTACAAATGATTGATAAAAGAACGTACCCTCTCCTTGTATGTGTAGTAGTTGCTAATGGCGTTCTCTGAAGGCGGACTCCGAACTATCTTATTGAACATGTTGAAGATGCTAGGAGCGCCGGGGGGCATTCTGGGTGGCTGAGTATAAACAGCCAACGCTGACATGGCCCTGAAACATGGGAGATATGGTCCTGAAACATGGCAGATATGGCCCTGAAACATGGCAGATATGGCCCTGAAACATGGGAGATATGGTCCTGAAACATGGCAGATATGGTCCTGAAACATGGCAGATATGGCCCTGAAACATGGCAGATATGGCCCTGAAACATGGGAGATATTGTCCTGAAACATGGCAGATATGGTCCTGAAACATGGGAGATATGGCCCTGAAACATGGCAGATATGGTCCTGAAACATGGGAGATATGGTCCTGAAACATGGGAGATATGGTCCTGAAACATGGCTGAAATGGCCCTGAAACATGGCAGATATGGCCCTGAAACATGGCAGATATGGCCCTGAAACATGGCAGATAGATATGGTCCTGAAATATGGGAGATATGGTCCTGAAACATGGGAGATATGGTCCTAAAACATGGCATATATGGTCCTGAAACATGGCATATATAGTCCTGAAACATGACATGGCCCCGAAACATGGCATATACATCCCTGAAGCATGGCAGAGACAGCATTGACATATGACATGACCCTGAAACATGGTAGACATGCCTTTGACAGTTGAAACATGGCCCTGAATGTAGACTTTCAACAAACAGAAACAAATGTGTACAACAAAATGACTTTAAAAAGTTTTGCATCAGCCTAGCAACACATTTACCATAGACCCAGAAGAGACCACCATACCTTGGGGTGAGATCTGTGGAGGCCGACAGTCGCCGCGTCTTGATGACAGACACCTCCGTCCGACGTGTGAAGCACACCAAGGTGCCTGCAACGACAAGTGACAACCACTCACAATCACTGTCTTTGTATACCAAATGCCAAGCTATGATGAATGTAAACGATATAATAATTTTGTTCAAAAACAAAATCGACATACACCTCAGAAGGGCAGGGTACACTTAGATAGATAGGTTGGACTCTCAATAAGCCAAATGGCTTCCTTGTCCACCTGCCATCTAGAGTTGATTCTCTAGGTGACAATCTTGTTAAATCTTGTTACAATCTTGAGTACAGAACAAGTACATAATGTGCACAATCTAAGTACAGAGTACACTATGAGTACAGAATTATTACAGAACGACTACAGAACAGGAATAAAACAAGGGGTAATTTATTGCCAAAATCTATATCACTGTCTTCAATTTTTTAGTTGCAAACATCATTTTGGTAATGCGATGGCAGGACTGCAGTTGTAAGTTACATTAACTACGATATCACAACCACAGATATATCATCAATTCCAAACCCGCAGCCGTCGCCTTCCACCAATCACCATCATTCTCACATCTCCCGTTGTTGCTATAGCAACAGAATAAGGGCGGGGAGAGGAACTTACCGAAGGCACAGAAGCGAGCCCCCGAGGTGCGGGGGAAGGGAACAGAGGCATCCTGCACCTCCCCGAAGGTGTAGATGGGGAGGTAGGGGGCCTGGAGGACGGCCGACTGCTGGTGGCTGTAGGGAGCGTCTGAGTCCGGACTCTTCCGCTCGTCCAACTGAAGGCAAAGTGGCAATGTCATGTTTATGCCTGTTTTAAAGGGATACTCCGGTCAGTGAGAGATTCACACCATTTACTTACATATGTATAATATATTGGTTGTGCATAGTAATTGTGCACAAGGTTCGTTACTAAACAATTATTTATAGTATAATTGTACCAGAAACACTCCATGTTGGATTCAGGGCGCTGCCATCTTGAGACTTACGCGCCAGTGACTGGCGCATACACGTTCGAACATCCCATGTCTGTCCAATGGTATTAATGTATTCAGTACGTCACGGATTGCTTAAGTCACTATCACAATTGTCAGCGAAGATTCCGCCAATCCTTGCCTTTTTCAACAATGCGCCAGTAATGTAAACGATTTAGCTTACGTCACTGGCGCATTAGTCTCAAGATGGCAGCGCCCTGAATCTAGGATAGCATGTTTTTGATAACCATTAAACTATAACTAATTGTTTATTAATGATCTTTGTCCACAGTTACTAGGCACAACCAATATATTATACATACGCAAGTTTATACTGTGAACTTCTCACTGACTGGAGTATCCCTTTAAAAAGTCCACATATCTACATAAAAATACACACAAAACCTAAGGCCAGATACATATGCCATGAACAGCAATTAAGTTAATGAATATACAGACACGCTTAAATTTTGTGTATGTGTTCGTGTGCGTGCGTGCGTGGGTGCGTGCGTGCGTGTGTGTGTTAATAATACACACATCACAAGTTAAAGGGACAAGTTGTTTATTAATGACAAGCTAACAATTATGTAAAAAAGGTCAAGAAATATCTAAATTGAACACATAAATGTGCATATACAAAACTACTAATTGAACAAATTATGCCTTCTTTGTGGTTGTATACACAAATCTGCAAAAACAATTGATACGTATACACACATACACTGCCAACTTTAAAACTTTCCAAAAGATTTCACAACATGACTTACATACCTGAAAGTTTAACTGCATAAAGAAAACCATGAAGTGTTTTAAGAGTGACGTTGAATAACATTTGATTGGTACAAGTATACTGAGGGGACGACTGGTGAGGAATGAGGCACTCACCGTGAGTGACTCGAGGTTGTTGATGAGTTGTCGCAGGCACGGCTCAATGCACGACAGATTGTGTTTGACGTTGTGAAGTGACGTATCCTGAAGCACCTGGGGAGAACAGCAGAACAAGTACAGACGAGGAGAGAATGAGTACAGAACAAGGACAGAACAAGTACAGAATGAATACAGAACAAGTACAGAATGAGTACAGAACAAGTGCAGAATGAGTACAGAACAAGTACAGAATGAATACAGAACAAGTACAGAATGACTACAGAACAAGTACAGAATGAGTACAGAATGAGTACAGAACAAGTACAGAATGAGTACAGAACAAGAACAGAATGAGTACAGAACAAGTACAGAATGAGTACATAACAAGTACAGAATGAGTACAGAACAAGAACAGATCAAGTACAGAATGAATACAGAACAAGTACAGAATGAGTACAAAACAAGTACAGCACAAGAACAGCTCAAGTACAGAATGAATACAGAACAAGTATAGCACAAGAACAGATCAAGTACAAAATGAGTACCAAACAAGAACAGACCAAGCGCAGAACAAGTACAGAATGAGTATAGAACGAGTACAGAATGAGTATAGAACAAGTACAGAAGAAGTATTACCGAACTAGTAGAGAATAAACAATTGATTAATGAATACTGAATGTGCACAAATGGAGTACAGAAAGAGAACAAAATGAGTAAAAAAAACTACAGAATGATCACAGAATGAATAGAGAATCGGTATAAAACTAAAACAGTACCAATACAGAACCAGCAAACAAGTAATGCAGAAGCAATACAAAACCAGTACAGAACAGAAGCAGAACTAGTATAGAAGCAGAAAATCACTAGAAAACCCTATGAAGACCGTTTAAGTCTTAATTGTAGTGCAAACTAATTACAAATATGCGATATTTCTCTAAAGAAATATTTATAAATACATGACTAATACATTACATTTCCTCCAGTTTAGACACACACCCACACACACATGCGTTACACCCACCTTGAGCAACTTTGCTTCCGTCTTCTGATCGATGTTCGTTTCGTGGCTGAACTGGAACGCTGGTGGCGAATTATACGGGTAATTCTCAGGGAAGAGCATCGTCAACTTCACGTGATACTTGCCACACAATGCTGACACTGTGCAGCTTCTCTTGACGGCATCCATCTACACACAAGATGCCACAGTTGCAGTGAGCTTGTGCTCATGTTACTTGACAGTGATTTAAACATCAGTTTGTGAAAACGTCTTATTAATATTTGTGTGTCAGAATAAACCCAACCAAGATTAATTTCACCTTGCAACTAACCCCATTCTGCCAATGTCTTTTGAATGTGTCGGTAAACAGCTATTTTCCCTTCTACTGGGTATCTATGTCAGGGGAAGCAAAACACCCCATGCGGGGTAAATATGTGCCAGTAGTTTGTCACCGACCCACCATTTCTAAGAGAGTGTGGTTATGTCCAAGACAGGTATATTGTTTATTTTCACGGTTCACACATTATAGGCTTATCATTTATCACAACTGGGAATTGCCATCAGCAAACAAATTTAATCAGATGCTCCCTCCCTCCCTCCCTCCCCCCCCCCTCCCCCCTCCCCCCCTCCCCCCCTCCCTCACCTCCTCCCTCCCTCCCTCCTCACCTCCTCCCTCCCTCCTCCCTCCTCACCTCCTGCCTCCCTCCCTCCTCCCCTCCTCCCTCCCTCCCTCCTCCCTCCCTCCCTCCTCCCTCCCTCCTCCCCCCTCCCTCCCTCCTCCCTCCCTCCTCCCTCACCTCCTCCCTCCCTCCCCCCTCCCTCCCTCCCTCCTCCCTCCTCCCTCCCCCTCCCCCTCCCTCCCTCCCTCCTCCCTCCCTCCTCCCTCACCTCCTCCCTCCCTCCTCCCTCCTCCCTCCTCCCTCCCCCTCCCTCCCTCCCTCCTCCCTCCCTCCTCACCTCCTCCACAGTCATGTTGGGGATGGAGAAGTTGACGAGTGAGAACTCCTGCTGGAGCGTCTTGGGCACACTGTGCCCCTCCTCCCTCTTCAGACTGCCCGCCTTCGCCGGCGAGCTGCTGCCACTGCGACGCCCGCTGATCTTCAGCGTCTCCGTCTTCTCGCTGCTGGACGTCTGCCCAGAGGTGGCGCCACCAGTCGCCGCCTTCGTGACGAGGGTCGGCTCGGGGACCTCGTCGGGAGAAGGCGGGGCGTTTGGGATGAAGAACTCGATGGTGATGGGCGGAGTCTCCTCCAACGTAAGGTCTTCCTCCACTTTGTGGTCGCACAGCTGACACATGACAGACACAGGGTTAATGTTCCCGGCACAGGGCAGGTAGTGGGTTAATGTGGCTAGCACACAGCAGAGAGATATTAATGGAGTAGTACATGGCTGAAAAAGGGTTAATATCTCTGACACCAAAAACAAAAGGTTAGCACAACTGTGATGTAGCAGAGAAAGGGTTAATTAAATTGCATCGTAATATTGGCATTTTCAGATGTTTTACCAAACATTTATTTTTAAATTGTAAATTCTGTATTTTAATAGTTCTTTATATTTGTTTACCTATCTACAAAGAAGGACATCACACACATATATATATATATATATATATATATATATATATATATATATATATATACATGTATATATGTATATATGTATATATGTTTAGTTCAAATGTTTCTAATGTACTACTCTGTTACATCACACGTGACGAGTATTATTATTTATCTGTGTATCTACTGTAAACATCAGCTGATGATGCTCATCAAATGACGTTACAACATGTAACAACCAGGCCCTGTATGAGGACTCCACCCACAGACACTAACAGGTTTTGACTGAGCAATGTCCCCTGATCACTCACCATCTGTAGCTGAGGATCGATCCGCCACAGTCGCAGACTCTGGTCCTTGGACCACGTCACCAGTTGGTAGTCGTGGGAGTCTGTAACACACAACATGTCTCACGATCCACGCGACATCTAACTACATTTAAGCTAGCATATAATAATAATAATTGTTTTTGTAAAGCAGCATATATCCACAATTGTTTTGCTCAAAGGCGCATAAAATACACTGTAACACATACCTATTTAAAATAGTCGTAATCAGTTTAAACTTGTACGTAAAGATGAAATATTAAATTATAATAAATAGATAATTAAATAAAGCTTCTAAAAGTCCTAGTTCATAAGGTAAAAAAATACTATAAATAAGTATAAATTATATGTATTATGTACTTATAAATATAAATACAAAAATATATTAATAACTTAATAATAAAGTAACAAAATGCAAAACTATAATTACAGTTAAAATAAATTAATTAGAAAATATCCTACAAACATGTCTTTTTAAGTTGGACTTAAAAAAGTATTCATTTATGTCTACTAGGCCATCCAACGATCTTCCCCATAATATAAACACATTTTCAAAAAAATGGAATACGCTTTTGCGAATTATAAATCTGTATATGTAACTTGCAACCACTTCTCTCTTCCATTATATGGTAAGATGCAACGTTTTCGTAAAATATATATTCTGGGGATGATGTGGAATGGTGGAACTAATACACAATAGAAATTTAGGCAAAATGTTTTTATAATCATGAAATCTAGGTGGGCTTGGATTCAACATAAGAACCCATATGTTGCTATTATACTACTCAAAATTTGCTAAGGATCATACCATGTTTGTAATGAACCATCTTGAGATGGCAGCCATCCAGAGACTCATTGGAAGCATGAGACGCCGTTGCCAGGCTGTGATTGCATCACGTGGGTCACACACAAGCTACTGACAGTTGTTACTGCTGGTAACTGTACTGTTTAGGACATTTTCATGACTTGGAGTAACATTCTGAAAGCTCCATTTTTGGGGGTCTGCTTCTTTGACGACAGAACGCGTGTTACCTATTGTTCACATTTGATATACAGAAATGAAATTCAGAAAACAAAATATGTCCTCGAACACATGCCATTTTTAGTTTCTGTGTGATACCCATGCCAAAAAATATAATACCGTCCTAAATAGTGATCCCTAGCAAATTGTGAGTAGTATATATAAAATATATATAGCAGCTATATATTCTCGTCAGTTACTCACCAGCGTGTGGTCGCCGCCACTGGAACTCCAACACAACGTCCGTGTGTCCTACAAAGGTGTGAACCTGTCGTCCCCCAACATCACTGAGACACCAGAGGAACAGACTGTTCTCTCCCCGCCTCAGCTGCGGCACCACGACGGTGATGAGGCCCTTGCCAAATGGCTGAAACACACAATACGGCACCATGGCAATGATGAGGCCCTTGCCAAATGGCTGAAACACACAATATGGCATCACGACAGTGATGAGGCCCTTGCCAAATGGCTGAAACACACAATACGCCACCATGGCAATGATGAGGCCCTTGCCAAATGGCTGGAACACACAATACGGCACCATGGCAATGATGAGGCCCTTGCCAAATGGCTGGAACACACAATACGGCACCACGACAGTGACGAGGCCCTTGCCAAATGGCTGAAATACACAATACGGCACCACGACAGTGACGAGGCCCTTGCCAAATGGCTGGAACACACAATACGGCACCACGACAGTGACGAGGCCCTTGCCAAATGGCTGGAACACACAATACGGCACCACGACAGTGACGAGGCCCTTGCCAAATGGCTGAAACACACAATACGGCACCACGACAGTGACGAGGCCCTTGCCAAATGGCTGGAACACACAATACGGCACCACGACAGTGACGAGGCCCTTGCCAAATGGCTGGAACACACAATACGGCACCACGACAGTGATGAGGCCCTTGCCAAATGGCTGGAACACACAATACGGCACCACGACAGTGACGAGGCCCTTGCCAAATGGCTGGAACACACAATATGACACCACAACAGTTATGATCAGCTAGATGATACAATGTGCATCCACGAGTGGTTTAGGTCATGTGACCCAAACAGTATTTTCTATCAGTATGACAGTAATAAGGTCATTGATGAATATGTGACATCATCGCGAGGAGTAACCAGTGTACCCACCCCGTCCTTTTACCCGCTCCCCCCAACTGTTCTGCTCACCGTGTAGCGAGCCCTCCACACCGGTGACCCAGAAGACAGTTTTGCTTCAGCCTGACGAGGGTTTGTAACGTCCCAGAACTGAAACAGACAGCCGAGCCGACACACTGAGTGAGGGGAATGCATTCATCTCTTTCATAAAATGTATAATTTTCATGTCATTCAGGTATTCCAAACAACCTATTTGTATGTCTTACGGCAAATATCATAATAATTTGTTGCCATATGTCATAATTTAACCAAGGATATTATAGCTTCACAAAGATACGCAACTCCTCGCGATAATGTGTGACGCCACAACCACTAACGCCATCTATTTTTAAGCGTGCTAAACTACAGACGATGGCGTCTTCTCGACGTTGGATGTCGAATTGCCAATGTTTTGCTGCGCCCAACTGCACCAACAGTCGCACAAAATGTCCGGAAATGGTTTTCCACCGCTTCCTGGTTGAAGAGAGAAGGTAAATATTGGATCTTTTAAAGAAATGTTTATGTAAAGTAATCGACACTTTCCCCTGTGAAAACATGAGAAAAATGGCCAAATGTACATAGTCACTGAAACGCCAGTCGAATACGCTCGCAAGTCGAACACTGAAGAATATCGTTTGTAATTACCACCATATGTAACATAGAATGCGTTAAACGGGTACATTTGGCATCTACACAAACAATCTGATTGACAAAGATGTAACATGAGGTTTGTGAACATAACTTTTCAAAAACTACTTATATTACACGAAATACTCACTGGCCCCCATTGCGTAATGGTCCCTGTGCCTATGGGGAGTGTGGCATGTTTAAAAACATCTACAAATAACGCAGAAGGGCGGAATATACGTAGATAATAAAGATTAATATTGCTTGGATTCTCAATACGCCAAAGGCTTATTCCTAGTCCACTTGCCATATAGAGTTCACTCTCGTATGGCAATGACCAATTGGCTAAATCTTCTAATTATTACCACCACCTTGTAATAAGTTACTATTTCGACTTGCGGCATAGCTATATACTAATCTACTAGAGTTGAAACATAATGTAATTTCTGCATGAAGTCAATAATGTTTTGTTATATAACAGGATATATTATTATTTAACTAATTATGTTTATATTGTTTTTTCTTTATATTCATTTAAGCATTTAGGATGTGTACAATATTTACATATCTAATGATTTATTATTATGGTTGTGACCACAATAATTGTGTTTGGGGTATTGGGGATACCTACTAATAACAGTTTTTACATTATTGTGTATTCCTTCAAACCACATAATATGTACAACATGTTGACATGGTCTTCAATTGTAATGTTTGTTGAATATTATTTGAATAAATAATATTGAATTGAATTAATATTTGTGTTCAATACATGTTGCAGAAGAATCAGCTCACACAGGCACAGCTGAGTTCATCGAAAGGATGGACCAACTGTTCAATGCCTTTAACAGCCAGACGCTGACCAGTCCAGCACTGATGCAACACGCTCTGACTGTAACCAGTGGCCACAAAGTGTTCTTGCTAGGAATCTTAAATTGGCTATCCAAGATTAAAAGCAAAGGCAATGATGGCAGTATATTAATTTTGTTAGATGTTGTGTCATTTGTTGTATATATTCTTGACTATTACATGTACCAGGTAGATCTAAATCTAAACAAAATGGCATATTTTGACTTTTTAAATCAAATCAAGGCAAGCTTTTTCAAACATCCTGTGTATGCTATGACTTACACCTGACTTTATTAATGAGCTTTGAGTGTCATATTAGTATTGCATGTTTACTTCAGGCCATTGACTGTACACAAGATACCGTTTATGGCAATAATATTATTAAAACATAATATTATTAAAACAGGACGCTTGGTTGTGGCATAATAATGGTGTGTGTTTTATCCATGACAGATATTCTGAGAAGATATTCAGTCAAACAATAAAAATAGGAACGTTTTAATTCAATTATAACCATTAGTCACCGATTTGTTTGGGTTGTGTACACGCCATTGGAACGTTTATGTTTATATACACACTATTTACCATTTTAACTGAACTGTAACGATCATTTACGTTTTGAATTGTACACATTATTAATTGGGACTTCTGGGCTTGTTATCTTTCTGTGAATAAATATTATGTACCTCTTTATAATCATATTTTGTTTGTCTTAATTGTACAATGCATCTATGGGAATTTGACTTTGCTATCTATGTGCATTTTCAACCCAAATGTGTTAATTCTTGCAATTTTGTCGCTTCAATCCAAGCAAAACAGGTACGGGAATAATTGAACAAGCAGTTCGAGCAAGAATTTGAACAAATTCTCAAATATTTAATAATGTGGGGCCAGAACGGTCGCGTTTACTACGGAATAAGCCCAGGGATGTACTGTGTCATTAACCTCAATTAAAATAATACACTAGCTTAAAAACACTATCTACAAGGCGAGTGTGGTGAGTTAGGGTGATATATGACCGCTTGTGCAGCCTCTGTCATTTGAACCTTTGCTATCGTGTCCTAACACGCTGGTGCAGTCTCTCTAATTTGAACCTTCATTATCGTAGTTTAGCACGCTTTTAATCAGGTGGCGCCACTTACGTAATGTCACGCTATTTACGGCAAAATCGCGAGGAGTTGCGTATCTTTGTGAAGCTATAGAATCCTTGATTTAACTGATACAGAAACAAATTCATATCCACTATTTTAAATCACATCTATATAATTAACAATATAATTTTAAACATAATTTTTAACATACCCTGGTAATTGTTAAAAAAATTATTTGGACGCATTCAATATAATTCAATATAATTAAATTTTACATATATTACATAAATATTTTTTAGACCTCTTATAATATTTATTTGTTAATATAATATTTTTAGAAGATAATTAAAAAAATTAAAGATATTTTATATATATTTATTTATTAACTAAATTAACACAATTATTTTTAAATAGATAATCTATTATTTTAAAATGTGAGAAATAATATGAAACAACTCCTCCTAGAAGACATTTCTAAATAAGTGGCGATGGGAATAAGCAGCTGACTTTGACCGTGCAGTCTTGACTGGACGACGCAAGCTGATACTCATCCCTGAGTGACCAGTCCAGTCCGTGGATCTTTGACAGATGGCCAGCAATGTACTGGACAGGAGCAGTACCTTTCTGCAAAACACCAACAAAAACATGACTGATAAATAATTATACATTGACCCAGTTGCGTCGGTAGTATGTATTTTAACAATGGTCGGTCGATCTATTTGCTGCGTAACTACTTTGGTTCATTGATTAGAAATAATCACATGAACAAACAAGACATTATGCCCACCACATGTGGTGCTCGTATTTAATAAATATCATACGGTTACATGAAAATATAAATCTATAAATTTTGCGTGGTATCTTTGTTTTTACATAATTTCCTAAATTTATTTACCTAATCATGACATTACATTACTGTACATTAGTCAACCTTGTGTTTATGGGTGCAACAGACCACGCCCTGGTACAGAAACACAATTATCTGGTCCAAAAACAAAGAAGACTGCAGGATGTAAGGTGTGTTTAAGTACTCATTTTATCCAAATTACTTCCATTGCACAAAAATGCATATCAACTGTAATCCCAACTAATCGATAGATTAAGTGACGTGAGTGACAAAGTGAAAACCTGTGTTACCATAATGTTCCAAGCTAAAATAACATTGACAGCATTCCCAGAATAAACAGATTTTACACCATAGATCTAACAATTAGCGTTATATTACTTCGGGTAACATTGATTGGTTAAATATGAACATTTCACCTTCCTTTTGCCTCACACCTTATCTGACTCGGTCAAGTGGTCATAAATAAATAAGTCCGAGTCTGAGTCTGATCAACTTAAAAACTTAAAAAGGTAAATTCATATATTGCACAGTATCCCGTCCCATGACTGCTCAAGGCACTTGACACTTGACTATAAGTTTACTCCCTCACAGATATGTCTAATTAAACACAATTTTGAGTTATCTGGGAAGCTTTCAACCACATTTCACTTAATACACAAAAATATCCACCTGTGCCTACAGCCAGGTACTCAAGTATACAGCTGAGTTAACTGAAGCAACACTGAGTGAATGACCATGCCCAGGGTTCGACAGACCCAGCAGCACAGGATTCACACCCAGGCTCTCGTGACAGATTTGAATGCTCTAGTTACATTCCTGTGGCCTACCCGGGGGTCCCATATACGTATGTCTCCGTCATGTGCCGTGGCCAGCAGTCGACTGTTTATTCTGTTCCATTTCACCTGAGACGCTCCAGCTGTCAATCAAACAAACTTGATTGATCGCAAATTCATCTATCAGTCACGTGACCAGTTGCCTAGTAACAGGTCCATCCAACACATGCAACATTCAAACACCCTGTCGTGTAGATAAATGGGCATTTTGAGTTACTACATCAAAGTAAAGGTTATTTCTTATATTATCCATTGTCCATTCCTCAAGATTGGTCAAACTGCTTTACACTTTATTCCCTGGAAGACTTGTTCAATCGAACACAATCTTGATGTCTCTGGGAAACATCCAGCCGTATTACTCTGTATAATCTTGCTTCACTAAATATTATAATATATAATAAGTGTGTGTGTGTGTGCGTGTGCGTGTGCGTGTGCGTGTGCGTGTGCGTGTGCGTGTGCGTGTGTGTGTATGATATAATAATATATAAATATGTAGAGTTAGTGTTAGTTTGCCAGTGCAAAACACTGCCCAGTTTTATTAATTTCTAAATACTAGACCCTGTGAAAGTGAGTGAGCAATAGGTGAAAACTGTATTCAGTGAGCTGATGTAGAAGACGGCGTAGAGACATAAACGTGACTCACCCACAGCTTGCAGGGACAGGGCCGGCCGGCGACACTCTCTACAACCCCAATAAGACTTTGTCATCGATAGCATAACCACAGAATGGCAGATGGACAAGGACGTCTTTGGGTTATCGAAGCAAAACTAATTTCTATGTTAAACCTACTCTAGTGAATTATTTGTTGACATTTTTAAATATATTAAAAACTAATTTCTGTGTTAAACCTATTCTAGTGAATTATTTGTTGACATTTTAAAATATATTAAAAACTAATTTATGTGTTAAACCTATTCTAGTGAATTATTTGTTGACATTTTAAAATATGTTAAAAATTTCTGTGTTAAACCTATTCTAGTGAATTATTTGTTGACATTTTTAAATATCTTTAAACTGCTAGAATTTACACAATCTGCTTTATTCTTTCTTAGTTATTTGTGAGAATGAATACTTTCTGGTATTTAATCTGAATTGTTCCTTCACTGTCTTAAGTGAGAACAATAATTACACCAACAGTTTCATGACAACTAACTGTTCATAACCATTAAGTTACAAAATAATATTCTGAACCATTCACTTACTACATTATAATTAAATCTTAGAGTTTGTTAAATGCAACTATGCTTTGTGATATACCAATCTACCAAAGCAGTTTATTTGAAACAATAAATGATGGGATTTTCTCAACTTAAAAAGATACATTGTATTAGTTACTTTTCACCATCATAATAAACAACAAACTTGTACACTAAAAACCAATATATTTTAACACATTTTATATTATCTATCGTGACTAGTTTTTATAATTTAAGGTAGAAATTACACACCTAATATCCCAGAGATGAGTGAAAGCATCGACGGAGCAGGTGGCCACCATGTCCGGCTCAGTCGGAGACCAATCCACGTCACTGACAGGGGAGTGAACACATTCACATGAACACAACATACACTGTTATGTGTAATTTTTGCTCTTCTGTTTATTTTTGTTACGCCTAGCAGAGATAACATTACGTTAAATAAATCATTGTGAGCATAAAGTCATGTCACTCGTGAGCGTGTATGTTGTGTAATGACTTCACGCTCGCAATGATTTATTTAACATAATTTTATCTCTGCAAGGTGTAACAAAAATCAACAGTATCAAAAATTACACATAACAGAAAGCTAGAGGTATTTAATAAATTTCAGTGCAACTAGAAATAACACCAGTTTAAATTGCTGTTGCTATTAACGCACATTGAGATTCTCAATGCAGATCTTAAGCTGTCATTGGGAATTCACTTGTGTGGGGCGGTTGACAAAAATGCTATAATTTTCACTGTCAGAACATCTGAAACACTTATAGAGTGAAACACATAGCTTAATACAGGATGATATAACCTCAAACATGGGTACAACCCTATCCCCAAACGGGCGGCCACAACCTGTCATGTGATGCCACGCATATGGGTGTGAGAGTGACAAGTCACCCAGCCTGTATGTAGTGCAGCAATGAAAGAGACAATGTGCACAAAACAAAACTGCGAACCTGATCACTCGGGTGTGTGCCTTCAGCGACCCCTTCTGGCAACACCTGGAACCATCCCAGTCCCACATGTCTGCTCGCTGACTGCACTGTGAGAGAAACCATGACACAGTGACAGTTAGTTTAAATGGACTTTTTCCGTTTGTTTTTAATATACAGTTGTTGTTTCATAATGCCCATCCTAACATAGTTTTGTTTAACTAATGTTTATTGTTGAAATTAATGGCATTGGGAGAAAACATGGATGGCAGTGAACCATTTTCAAATGCATTGCTTTAGGTCTGAAGTCTGTTTTTAAAATAAACATTAAATCGTTTAATTCTAAGGTTGGTTTTGTTTCATCAACATATATTAAATTTTAAGCAGGCATTATCAGATTTAAAATACAACTGGTCTACAAATAAATATATTACCTCGGATTTCTCCATGTTCAGTTTTAAGTTGTTATTTGTCAGCCAGGCAGCGACTTCACCTACACACAGTTCTACCTTAGCAAGTGCCGTCACAATCGATTCGTCTCGATCAACAGCCAGGTATATTTGAAGGTCGTCAGCATAACAGTGATGGTTCATGCCATGTCTAGTAATAATCTCTCCAATCGGCTTTGTGTAGATACAATATAGGATAGGCCCTACCACTGACCCTTGTGGAACGCCACGCGTCACGACTGAACCACCCGACTCGGCACTTCCCACTACCACCTTCTGATTCCTCTCGCTAATATATGATATCAGCCATGCAAGCGCCTTATCGGTGATGCCGAATGACTGTTCAAGTCGAGTCGTCAACAATTCATGCACGGCTGAATCGAACGCGGCTGACAAATCAAGCATTACAAGAATTGTTGTACATTTCTTGTCCAGTGTCTCGGCAATGTCATTCTTGACACGGAGTAACACTGTTTCAGTGGAGTGGCCACTGCACACTCACAGTACTGACCGCTATGAGTGTGTAGTAGTGACCACTGTGAGTGTATAGTACTGACTGCTGTGAGTGTGTAGCACTGACCGCTGTAAGTAGTACTGACCACTGTGAGTGTGTAGTACTGACCGCTGTGAGTGTATAGTACTGACCACTGTGAGTGTGTAGTACTGACCACTGTGAGTGTATAGTACTGACTGCTGTGAGTGTGTAGCACTGACCGCTGTAAGTAGTACTGACCACTGTGAGTGTGTAGTACTGACCGCTGTGAGTGTATAGTACTGACCACTGTGAGTGTGTAGTACTGACCACTGTGAGTGTATAGTACTGACTGCTGTGAGTGTGTAGCACTGACCGCTGTAAGTAGTACTGACCACTGTGAGTGTGTAGTACTGACCGCTGTGAGTGTGTAGTACTGACCACTGTGAGTGTATAGTATTGACCACTGTGAGTGTGTAGTACTGACCGCTGTGAGTGTGTAGTACTGACCACTGTGAGTGTGTAGTACTGACCGCTGTGAGTGTGTAGTACTGACCACTGTGAGTGTGTAGTACTGACCGCTGTGTGTGTGTAGTACTGACCGCAGTGAGTGTGTAGTACTGACCGTTGTGAGCGTGTAGTACTGACCGCTGTGAGTGTGTAGTACTGACCGCTGTGAGTGTGTAGTACTGACCGCTGTGAGTGTGTAGTACTGACCGCTGTGAGTGTGTAGTACTGACCGCTGTGAGTGTGTAGTACTGACCGCTGTGAGTGTGTAGTACTGACCGCTGTGATGAAGAGGGTGGAGTGACAGGGGTGGGGGTTCCACTGGGCGGCACTGATCTCCCATTTGCTCTGGCGTGGGATCTTCTTCACATTCTCGTGGGGCTTGTCCAGACTTACCACAGTCACCATCCGCTTCCTGTACGTACAAACAAGGTTCCAGACTCACCACAGTCACCATCCGCTTCCTGTACTTACAAACAAGGTTCAAGACTCACCACAGTCACCATCCGTTTCCTGTACGTACAAACAAGGTTCCAGACTCACCACAGTCACCATCCGCTTCCTGTACGTACAAACAAGGTTCCAGACTCACCACAGTCACCATCCGCTTCCTGTACGTACAAACAAGGTTCCAGACTCACCACAGTCACCAACCGCTTCCTGTACGTACAAACAAGGTTCCAGACTCACCACAGTCACCAACCGCTTCCTGTACGTACAAACAAGGTTCCAGACTCACCACAGTCACCATCCGCTTCCTGTACGTACAAACAAGGTTCCAGACTCACCACAGTCACCAATCGCTTCCTGTACGTACAAACAAGGTTCCAGACTCACCACAGTCACCATCCGCTTCCTGTATGTACAAACAAGGTTCCAGACTCACCACAGTCACCATCCGCTTCCTGTACGTACAAACAAGGTTCAAGACTCACCACAGTCACCATCCGCTTCCTGTACGTACAAACAAGGTTCCAGACTCACGAGTCACCATCCGCTTCCTGTACGTACAAACAAGGTTCCATACCCACAACAGTCACTATCTTATTCCTGTATATAACAACAAGGTTCCATACTCACCACAGTCACCATCCACTTCCTGTATGCAACAACAAGGTTCCATACTCACCACATTCACCATCCACTTCCTGTACACAATAACAAGGTTCCAGACCCACAACAGTCACTGTCTTATTCCTGTACATAACAACAAGGTTCCAGACTCACCAGTCACCATCCGCTTCCTGTACATAAAAACAAGGCTCCAGACTCACCACCGTCACCCGCAGCTGCCTGTATGTAACAAGGTTCCATACTAACCAGTTATACTTAACATAGACTTTCTGTACATAACAACAAGGTTCCAGGTTCCCCTCAGTGTGTGGCAGTGGGGCAGTCATGAATACACGGATACTGTCATTTATCATTTGACCATGGTTCATGGCAGGCCACATATCCACCAGAGTTGGGGCAGTCTTGAATACACAAGTGCTGTTTCCAGCTTGCCAGAGTTGGGACAGTCTTGAATACACAAGTGTTGTTTCCAGCTTGCCAGAGTTGGGGCAGTCTTGAATACACAAGTGTTGTTTCCAGCTTGCCAGAGTTGGGACAGTCTTGAATACACAAGTGTTGTTTCCAGCTTGCCAGAGTTGGGACAGTCTTGAATACACAAGTGTTGTTTCCAGCTTGCCAGAGTTGGGACAGTCTTGAATACACAAGTGTGGTTTCCAGCTTGTCCAGGCAGACACAGGCAAAATGTTGACATGTAACATTTTGGGAGGCCCTGGGGTGTCTTTAGAAACTCATTAAAACAACTGTTAATCTCCGACATACATAACTTGAAGTAGACAGTAGAAACACATTCGTCCACTTACCCTGCCAACAGCGCCAACTGTCCATTACAGTCCACAGCCATCGCATTGGCCTGAAACAGCAGCACACATTTAGAACAGCCTCAAAACACTGTTCCCTGTTCTAACACCTTATGCTACAGTCCTTTAATTAAATACTCTAAAAAAGACATTTGAGTGACATGTTGTATTGTCTCAGGTGGTATCACTCATGGGATTTTACTGTTATTTCCTTTATTGGCCTAGCACTGGTTGTTCACACAGCAGCAAAAGGATCTAGTCCGTTGCTTCTGTGTATATTCAGTTAGCTGAATTAAACTAGTAGTTTCCTCCACTGGTCACCCATGAGAACAGTACAGACACCTGCCCAATCCTAAGACAAATTTTCGAGCTGTAAAAATCCTGATAAAATTACCCGTTTGACAATGCTTTGGTTAAAATCAAGAACACTGAAACTTGCCAGGAAAGCAGTATTATCAGCTGAACTTATCTTCAGTTTCACAAGATTATCTGCCAGGGGGTAGGTACTAAGACGGGTGTAATTCATGGCTTCCTGTGGCACACAAGGACCAGTGAGGGGGAAGAAACATAAAATAGAATTCAGAGAAGCCATCTTCACCCAAGACAGGGAAAGAAGAGAAGAAGAATATCTCACCTGGACATCGCTGTACTCGGCCACCACAGTCTCACTGCTCCACTGGGCCATGGCTGCTGCCAGGACACAACCTCCACCTACGCCCACCTCTACGTCTGTAGCTCACTCCTGCTCACAAGCAAACAGTCAATGAACGATTCAATGAACACTTTTACTAAACGTTTTATTATATTTACATAATGCTATTTATCTTGTTTTATAAATGTATCTATTTATTATTCTTTTATTGAAATCAAATATTTTTTAAATAATTATTCAGTATATTTATTTGTTGTTAGCCATTTTTGTATTCACTATATTTTAACACATTACGCAAAGTATAAGGTAGTCGATTAAATTGTTTAGTGCAGGTATATTATGTTTTACAATACATTTGCATTAGCAATCACGACCCTTAGGGAGATAAAATGTACACTTTATAAGGTTATCGTGAATAAATAACGTTTATTATCATTATTAATTGTGTAATCATCTAGTTACCAGTTCACCAAAGATATCCAACAAATTGCATATGTAAATTTTAACTCCAACTTTGTATTTTCACGCAGTTGCCTAAACCACTTTTTCTTCATGGTACCTAAAAGCCATGCGTCTGTTGGACTGTTTAAAAAGTATTTTTTTCTGCCAATGTTCTGTGCAAGTAGGCAAAAACAGGGAGAATAGTTTAAACATCCCGAAATGTACAGTTGATAGGGTTTTTAATGTCAATCTACCGAGCTCCCCATTTGTTATAAATTGGCTAGACTGACATTAGAAGCATGTGGTTAGGAATTGTTTTGCAAATACTGTTGGTAATAATTTTGCTATTTTACGTTGTAACAGTACCTGGGACCCTAATGGGTAGGGTGGTATCTTTGGGTAAGCCACAAACTAAGCAAGCTTTTAATTCTCAATATATTATATTCGAAAGTAGTGTGCCAAACAATAATGGTCATGTTGACTCAATTAGACAACTTTTATTTACCGATAATTTTACCAAGCCATATTTACATGTACATATTTTAGTTCATCTTTTAACCACTCCAATGTAATATATTGTTTTTTATATATAAAAGTGTACTTATTATATCATGCCACTGTATGTATTGTTGCTATCTATTTTAATAAACATTTTACTCTTCACCGTGTGTTTTATATGTGAATGTATGTATGAATATGTATGTAATGTTTCTTCTTCAGCAACGGAGGCTGAATAAATTACTAATAAAAAAAGTTGTCATCATTCATAAAAATAACTAGTGTTACTTGTATAAGGCTTAATAATTAGTTTATTTTTACATTTCAGTACCAACCGAACTCGGAATAGGTTAAAGGACCCTTATTAGACACACTGTTTAATAGTGTTTGCAATGTTCCAGCAGTCCCCAACTCCCCATTCATTTCAAACAATCTTCCTACAAACATATTTTCAAAACAATTATTACCAGGAAAAAGGCAGGATAAATAAATTTGTTTGGTTTGGATTATGAAAATATTTGTAAAAATGACATACTATGTCTATGGTAATCAGGCAGTGACGCAGATTTAACTACTGCGTGGATATGACTGTAATGCCTAGCACTGCACCAAGCCTAACCCTAGGATAGGTCTAGCCAGGTACATCACTTGTCTGACGTTATGCCCTGGCCTGGGCCTCAGCTCAGGCTCAAGCCCTCATGCAGTGTCCACGCGCCATCCTTCGCCAAACATGTTTATAGAACAGCAACACAACAGTGACAATCTTAGTAAAATAACTGCTTTATGCGTATATTGCACTGTTCTCAAATTACTGTCTACATCAGCAAAGTTTGACAGTAAGATGTACTTTCTTTTCAGTTTTGGACATCGTAATGTATTTTCGCTCCGTGAATCGAAGCGCCCTCTTGTAGCACAAGTTAGTATTGCGAGCGCGCGTTGGCAACTTAAATGGACTTTATCTATTAATTAACGGCCCATATTTATAAATTTGGCTATTTCAATTGCATTAAAATTAAATATTTTATGTCAAAAACGTCTACATAACCTACTTCCAAGAATTAAAATGATACGCACTCGTGTTTTCGCATCGTTGAGTTTGCTTTCAATCTACGGAGGATAATTAATCCATATTCTTGTTCGTTTGTCGGTGTATTGCAAGTTTATTGAACGCTATTGATGCGTAATGCACCAATTGGCGTTAGTTTCAATCGACCTATATATCAGTGAACACTACATATAGATTATCAGTAAAGTTTTTAGATGTTATGGGACGTTATCATTAATAGAATATAAGGATTTATCACTAACCCGTCTACAAACGAGCCCTCGCGCACTGAGCTCCACTCCATCGCATCATAATAAGAGGCGTTGAAAGTGTTGTTTTCATTTTCGTTGTCCGTCACTGAGTGTAAGTTTTACTGGTAAAAATAGCCATATTAAAATGTGGAAGAGACTTACTGTTTAAGGAATTGCAGTACTATGTGAATATATTCACACATTTTCTTAAAATGATGGTCCTTCAGTTCAAATAATTGTATTTCTGTACTAATTCCCTAATCTGTCAGTGGTGTCGAATGTCACCGTCAAACGACTCGACGTCTGAAGTGCTACTTCAGGTAGACTTCTTTGACCATATTTTTGCCTTTTCTTCGGAATGTCTTGCACTGAAAGCCTTAGAAGCTAGTCAACGTAAAGAAAAAATAAACAAACGCTCACTGAATTGTTTACGAGATGCCACGCATTACAGTGTTATCTGAAGTGTCGATGTTTCTGCGGTAATGCCGTGATGCGCCATGCGGTAATGCATTGAAACTTGACATAATGATTAAGTAATGCTACTAGGGTATGTAGCGTTTACAGATATTTTATCGTACATGACAATTAAAACTTCGTCACATTGCCATCATTCTTTAGGAAATTAGGGGGGGGCAAAAAGTGGGAAGTTTGTCATCATAAAAATAGGCAGGAGAGTACTATAGTAATATAGACAGTCGACTTAGCCTTACAGTTAGATAGTGTGAGGTGGAGGATTGGGGATATGGTCAGGATGCACCTCGGCCTGAATACACCAGTCGCAAATCACAATGGACCAACTGCTTAATTCCAATGCTCCAACCCCTTGCATGGTCGCAATGCATGTAGTGTGATGTACTAACCCATTTAATCGCAATGCACCAACAGGGTCGAACAGGGAGTTCGCAATGCCCCACTTTCAGATGTCATCATAACGACAATCGTTTTATAATACTACTATTAAAAACTGTAACTCAGTATAACAACTTATTTCGTTATCGCTCACATGTCATGTATTTGTACGTTGCACTTATACATGTTTCTAGCTCTCTGCAACGTTGTTCTATATACATGATGTGATTTTACTGGTTAATTACATAATAAAAAAGTATTTGGAGGAAACCTGGCTTCTTTTGTGCTAGCCCAGGATTTTTTACACAGCAGGTGTCAGGGTGTTGTCAAGCACATTCCCAGTCAAAATGTGCTTTCTGCCTGGTGATAGCTGGCTTCCCATGCATTAATTGATGCTAATGTTTGACTATCAGTTTCACTGTGTGCCAAATTTCTCAGTGCTGCTTTCCAATGTTGAACCTACCTCAGATGTGAAAAACATCCTGTCTTGACTCTTGAGCCAGGCAGACTTTGTGAGGCAATGCTTTGCCGTTTGTTGGTTAACCCTTTAGAGTGCTCAGGTCAGCCAAACCTGCCCTAGTTCTGACACGTCAAGTCAGCCAAACCCGTCCCAAAATATTATAGTCCTATTCCAGAGGCTACTTTTGAAACACCAACTTGAAGGATTAACATATTGGGTATTTCTGGCCACCATTGCTATTCAACTTTTCGGGGTTTGATACCAGTGTTTGCTATTCAAGCCGTTTCAGACATCGAATATGCGACTTTAGGTGATGCTTCATTTCGATGATCGTTGTTGTTGTCGGGGAAGTTGGTCGGTCAAGCTAATTTTGTAAACACACTACGTCTACAAGACGAGTCCCATACTCAGTGTCCCCTATTCTTGCACGAAGTCAGATTTGTAAGTGATGTAACTTGCGGGATTGTTCTGTTGTTCACTTGCTGATGTTTCAACTGAGGCTGGCCAGGGTGGTAGCGGAAACACTTGGCCACTGTACATTCTGACTGGGTTGCTTCCATTTATTCGAATATATGCAACATATATTGAAGGTTTAATAATAATATTGGTACCAATATGTAGGCTGTCTATCAGATAAGTACAACTTGTTGTAGCAGTAAGAAAGGAAGCCTAAAAAAGTGATGTCACTTAATATGTCATGTTGTAGTAAATTATTGATATACTAGCGCATCTGTAGAAGACAAAATATATAATTTGACCAGTTTTGTACAGTGAAGCAGTTGTATTATGTACATATGTAAATAAAATATACCTCTTCTATCAAACCAAGCAATTGCATTTTAATTTACTAAATTAATGTATATATATAATTATATATATACAGCTGTGTGTGTATATATGTATATATATATATATATATATATATATATGTATATATATATATGTGTAATATGTATCTTTAGAAAGGATTTGATAAAGGGTGTGGTTGGTGGAACACATGAATCAGGACCGGACCTACATGAACAACTTCTGAATGCAAAATACTGATCCTTAAGGAGGTTAAATATTTACTTGGAATAATGTGAAAATTGATAATAATACGTAATGACATATCTCACTGGCCGTTAACATTTAGAAAAGATATTAGCCGGTTTGGTGTTGGTGATGTATTATGCCAGGTATAAGGAAGGAAAAGGTGCGACATGTGCCAATCTGTCAAGCCATTTTAGATCAACTTATTGTTGTTTCTTCGTGTTTTAATTGAATACTCCCTCTATTGTAGCCTAGTTTGATCTCACAGGCCAGAAGTGTCAACTTTGAAGGTATTATATTTGGGTGCGCGGACAAAACCCCCTCCGGACAAAACCCCCTCGGACAAAACCCCCTCGGACAAAACCCCCTCCATACATAACTCCCTCTAGACATAAGTCATTTCCGGACAAAACCCCCTTGGACAAACCCCCCCTCCATACATAATTCCTTGTAGACAATCGATTTCCGGACAAAACCCCCTCATCAATGATACTAGACAGAGGGTAACTTGCTTGAATAACACCTTTATTATGCCAGTAATTATAAAATATTTGGTATGTATTTACATTACATTATATATATTATATATAATAATAATAATAAAGCTTTATTGCCATATTCAACGTGCATTACATGATGAATTGGAATGTAAGTCTGGCGTTGACTCAAATAGTGCCTATACATATATATATATGTATGTGTGTATATACAATAAAATGAAATATGGCAAATAAATATAAGATATAGATATAAGATATACATATTGTACATAATTTGTTCTCTAAAATGGAAAAAATATTTTAATATAATAAATAAAAAAATTAAAGTAATAGATTATCTATTTAACAATAATTGTGGTGTAAACTAGTTAATAAATAAATATATATAAAATGTCCTTTAAAATTGTTTAAAAAAAATATATATATTATCTTCTAAAAATATAATTTAAATTAGTAGACATACATTATAAGAAGATTAAAATATAATTTAAAATTATAATTACAATTGAATGCGTCCAATTTTGTTTTAAAAATATATTTATACAATTATTAAGTTAAGCTAAAATTTCAGAAGAGAAGATTGTTGTTCAGCACCACTGATCCGCTATATTATATATAGTATGCACAAATATACAGCCAAGCTAGGTTTACTTCTTTTGATAATTCTTGAGGCTAGTATCTATGATGAGGGGGTTTTGTCCGAGGGGGTTTTGTCCGGAAGGAGCTTATGTCTTGATGGAGTTATGTATGGAGGGGGTTTTGTCCGAGGGGTTTTGTCCTACCTTCTATATTTGGGATGATATTTTCATTTGTCAAAGAATGGCTAGCCAAGCCTTCACTTCAGTGACTTTTGCAATACTTACATGTCAACTGAAATGGGTGGTGACGAATGTGAAAGGAGGGAGCTGGTTCTACTCTGCACTAGTGGCAGCTCTGGCTAGTGGCTAGTCTACCAGCCACCAGGAAGCCAGTTATTATAATTGATTCCAGGAAGGCGACAGTGTTGAGGTTATTGACATTACTGATGCAGTTGCTGAAATTGCAGTACTTGTGGTAGACCACAGGCATCCACAATGGGATATCAATTATTTCTGATTTGCCATGCCCCTAGACAGAATCACAGTGCTGTGTGTTTGATGACAGAATGGCAGAACCACATATTGATTAACACGTCACCTGAAATCAGATAAGGACATGCTACCTGTTTGTTCCATTCAACATCAGGACAGCAAACCCTGTCTGGTCCCTCTCAACCAGGGTCCGTTTAGGGCCTTGAAAGACTTGAAAAGCCTTGAATTTGATTGTACCAAACTCAAGGCCTTGAAATACTTAAGTTTTACAAAGTAGTCTTGAAAACTCTTGAATTTAATTGTGGTCAATAAAATATTGTTTTGACTCAATTGTTGTGACGAATAACATCCTGAAAAGGAAAAGCCTATGCACACAAATATGTGCACATTGGGCAATGGGCATTTCATTGTAGTTGGCGCCATTGTTTTCTTAGTCAAGTAAAAACGTTAATGTTAACTTAATGTTAATTTAATTTACTGCGTTTAAAGTACATGTATCGTTAAAACAGTCTTGAATTTCTTTTTGAAATAGCTTTGAAAAGTCTTGAATAGCCTTGAATTTCAAATGTCCAGTGTGCCCTGCTCTCAAATGTTCTTCCTTGGAACAGTAACACAATCTACTGTACCACTAGTTTAGTGATAATAGAAGATAACTGGTCATAGGCAGTAAAGACTCTACATAGAGTAGAGCCTACAAGTACATGTATGTATAAGTTTACCAGTGGAGTCTCAGCCACCCGCCCCTCTGGATGCTCACCAGAAACCTACTACAATCCCTCTCAGGCCAAAACAAGGGCAGTGTGCCATGAAAAACACACCCTGGATCAGCAAAACATACCCAACTAAACCCCTCCATCGACGCACATTCAAACAAACTGGATTGTTGCCAGGAAATTACATTTACACAGTAGTTACGACTACTTGGATTGTTGTGTTAATTGAAATGATATCTTCATTTATAGGTCGGTTGACGAAATGCCTTGCTGAGACGGGGTGACATTAAGAAATATGATAGCATCCATAAAACCACCCGACTAGATTCGTCCAAATATTCTATTACAATGAACCAGGACAACCTTGCCGACTAACCCGAGCCCTATAAACCTTCAGGCATGTCATCGTGAACACACCACCTATTTCACACCTATCACGGATATGGATACTTCTCAAGTTGATGACGTATTACGGCAGCCGGGGATCATAGCCAATCCAGTATTGCCACTGGACTTGAGCATGGCGAACCTGCACGCCAGCAGTTCGAAGACCGAAACCAGTTCCAATTCGAGGACCGAGTTGTACGTTCCGCCAAAGAAACGACTGACGTGGCGAGCAATGCAGAGGGAGTCGACGAAGCCGAGCAGTCAGCCAGCGGAGAGCGCCAGCTGTAGCACAGCTCTTGACCTGTCCGTCAAGGGCACAATAGGAAGCAAACACAAAACAAAACAGACGAGAAAACGGCGCAAACCAAGCCGGACTTACGACTTCGGTACGGGAACTTCGAAACGACAAAAAAAGAAAAAAGAATGTGCCGCATCGGGCAAGAACGATTCAGAACTATTGTCGAATTGTGTCCCGTCTGAAAGCACCACGCATACATCTACAGAGAGTTTAAAAGCTCATGCGTCAGAGGCTCCGTGTCTCGCGATGAAGACGATTTGCACAACGTGTGCAAAGATCTGGAAACAAAGTCAGCGAAAACAGAAGGGATGCCGCAGACGACAGCGAGGTACGACAGACCCCTGCGACCGCCGGCAGTCGCAGAGACTTGTGATAAAGAATCTCAAGTTGCCGTTCAGTGAACTTCCGCGCGAGTGCAAACTCGCGATCTTCTCCTTTCTATCGCCGCAGGAACGCTGCGTCGCGTCTCTCGTCTGCCACGATTGGAACGAGCTCATGTACCTCCCGGGACTGTGGTCGCACATCAACCTGAACATATTCGATGCGGCGGTGATGAGCAAGGCGGGCGGCTCGCCGAAAATGGGCATGTGCGCCCGGTTCAACATCTACATGGCGCGCATGCGCAAGTACTTCGACTTCCTGTGCAGTCTGCACGCGAACCTGAGGTCGCTGACGTTCCACTTGGACGTGGCGCATCCCCGTGACAACTGGCTCAGTCTGATCCTGACGTTCCTCGAGACGACGTTGTGCGACAACCTGCGGGTGTTAGACATCGACTGGACGGTGACGCCGGTGCGGCCGTGTCAAGTGGACATGTTCTGCTGCGTCTTCAACAAGGTACGCTCGGCGTTTCGCCACCACCGCCAGCGCGTCGGCTGCTTCCACCAGCTCATGGCGGTGCTGACGCGACGGGCGCCGGCCGTGCGCACGCTCCACATGCCGTTCGACTGGTCGGAGCGCTCCGTGCTGCATCTGTGTCGACTTCGCCAGCTGGAGGTGCTCAAACTCACCAAGTACGTCAATCTGAACCGGCTGTCGCAGGACCTGCTGGACACGGTCCTCGCGAACCTACCGCGTCTGCGTCACCTCGAGCTGGAGGTGTGTATGCCGACGTTCAGCAGTCAGACGCTGTACAGCGTCTCCCACAATACTCTCGAAACCCTCGACGTGTCTCGCTCGCGAGGCTTCTTCCTGAAGCGCGTCCGTCTCCCCCGTCTACGGACGCTCTGTGTTCAGCGGACCGAGTGGCAGGGTCCACTGACGCCTGGCCGCTGTGACTTCCTGCCCTGTCTCTACTCCCTCTGCTCGGTCGGGGCGCCGAATCTCTCGTTCATAAACCGCTGCCGGCTGCAGCCGTACTGGCACAACTTCCTGTACGACGAACTAGACGTTCTCCTGAAAAAGGTTTGTCCCTGCAAGGAACACGCGACCGTGCAGCCAGTCATACAGCCGGCCGTGGAACCACCCGCAGACGACTAGGCAGACCTTGCTTGCGCTGTCACAAAAGTCTCCTGTGATGGCGTCGGCCAGGCAAAGAGTGTGTGGTTTGTTATATGGGTAGTGCAATCCACTCAGTTCATTTTCTATGCGGCGTAAAGTCTGGTGGTGGGTGGTAGGTAAATTTCCCCTAAGACCCACTCTGCATCGTACGGTAGTCACTGATACCTAGGTGTGTTATCATCATACTCATGTTTTGCTAGGACATTTTCTCTTCTGTTGACCCAGGGCATTTGGTTGACTAGGTCATATGAGCAAGCATAACACGCATGAGAAATCTAGTGCTGTTATGCTGCGTTCCAACCAAAAGTAAGATGTTCTGGGTGATCCACATTGAACCACTGACCAGCTGCACACACCTCTGACCTTAACATAAATGTCAGAATTTCATATACAAATTGTTGGAAGTGGATAATAATTATTTCATGTTACACATTCATGCATGCAAATGCGCACACCAGAATTCGGAAGCCTGAAACGTTTCTGTTAACATTGGTTTCTCCAGCTAAATATTGTTATTCTGTGTAAAAATGTTTTACTCTTTAGTTTGTTTCTAGACGTTGAGAAAGGCAATATTACATTGTTGGCTCGTACATACAAGTTACATTATTTCTGAACAGTATTATGAAGTACAGAGGCCAATTAGGCTATACATACATACATTTAGTCAGACCCTGTGGTGACTGATGCAGACAATGCACATATCCAAGGTCCTGTTGGAAATTCAGTCGACTTGGAAAGTGGTGCGAGTGATTATAATTATTTATGTGTTGTTATAAAAAGTCATTCATGTTGTTATCAGCGTGTAAATAATAACTGTCTATGCCTAGTTTGTTATGTAAATACATGAGGGTGGGTGTAGGAGTATCTTGGCCCCAGCGTATATCTTCCTGTCATCTATATAATTCATCCTCCAATTACTGTGTTTGGTCTTTGGAGTTCTACACCACATGGTGCACTGCAAGGTCTTCTTTTTTATTGGGTCCACCCATCTTGTTTAACCTGTGCTCTTAAACATTATGTTGTTCATTTTGTATCTACAGCATATTTATTAAATTGTAAAGTACGTTAACTACGTTGAAACGTCTAACTCGTTTCAAGAGGGATATATCCAGGAGAAAGATACGCTGGGGTGGTTTCTACGCGGGGAAGAGATACTCTCACACCGGCAAAGACTAGTTAGCCTTAAATTATTCTGCTTGTGGTGATAAAAAAGTAAACAGCTTATTGGGCAGTTGATTTACTCACAATGTCAAGATGAATCTGTTTGAAATGCTTGATTTTCATTGCTCACGCAAAGAAATTTCTTGTGATATTTCTACATGATATAGATATGTATACATTTACAAATTGTGGACATTTTCTCTGTTGTGTTCCACCAGGCTCCTGTTATATCATACATTGACTTAATTTTGGATAATTTACTTTGGTGTCGCCTGGGAATTTATTTTGGCCTGCTGACCCTGTCTGTTGGATGTCATTCAACATTGGTCTCATGACATCCAAGTAACGTTCTGAATGGATGTGCAGAAGTCTAATTCAGTTATACGCAACCATTTAAATTGATTATTTGAGACAATTTAATGACAAGATAATGCTTTGTTGCTTACAGATGGGAAAATATACGTTGTCTAACCATCATCATGTTTTGTCATATTCTAATATTGGTGACAGTATTGCTTGGTTTATCTTTATTCTCGTTTATGTTTATATTTGTGTTGATATATGTATACCTGAAGTTATATAAATAAAAATGTACAGCTACATTCGCTTTTGTGTTTCTGTAAGTTTGTTTTGTATTTATGCAGAGCTCCAGAAATTGATAAATGGAACCATGGCCAAAGAATCGGGAAGAGAAGAACAAAATAAACTTTACTCTGAAAAACTTCCATGACTCAACCAATATGGAGATGTCACAATCCACTACCATCCACCCCATTTGTGTTATATCACATACATATACAACAGTTACTGCATTATGAAAACTGTACTTAAGTGTGTATCCAGTGTATGTTTGTTCCTTCAGTTTCCCATGTACATGGCTGAAATTGCACAGGCATCAACCTTTCGGGATGTTATGTAGATGTTTCTTAGAATATTGCCACAGACTTGGGTTCTTAGAGCTCATCATTTAAAAAATGGACCAGTGGTGAGTTGGTAATGATGAATGAAATGTTTTTTAGTGAATCATAGTCACTGCGTAATTTTGTCACCACAATCACCTAACTGGCATTGTTTCTAGTTATTCATAATGAGATGACCAGAAATACAGCCAAATTGTGTGAATGCAGCAGACAATATTGATAGTGTATGATTTTTTACTCTATCGTTGTCCAGAATAAAAATATACATGTTTGTCACAGGTAACAGTAAATATACCCTCAACCAGTGGACAATACAGTCACATCATATGATTTTAAAGATAATTAAACAAACAGCAAAATAAATACAACTTGCATTTATAAAAAAAATTGTCATTTTGAAGATATAGCTTAAAACGTGCAGGTAGGCAACTATCTAGTTTAACAGGGGTCTACTTGGTTATTTATTACAGCCCCTGCCACTGTTGCCAGAGAGCAATTAGTCAATGTGCTCCATGCAACAATAGAAGGCAGCTTAACTGGTGCTGTGGTAAAGGCTGCCTTCTATTGGGTGAAAATAAATTGGGAGATGCCCGTGCAAATATTAGTCAACTATAAATGTCTTGTGTTCAATGAGAATACCCTAAGGTACGCCTACCTGGGGTATACAAAATTAGAGGAAAAGCTACAGAACAATTTAAGGAAACTAAAAATGTACAAGTTTTTAGGTCGTAGAGGACCCTAGGAGGCTTTAAAATGAGTAAAATTTTTGTTTCTTGTACATAGTGACAGTACCCTAAGAAATGTCTACAAAAAATTTGAAAATAGATCTTCGATGGTTTGTGAGATCTGAGAGCTAACAGTGGATTGTAGATGGCGCACAGTGATGTGTTTGGCCCAGGACTAAAAAGGCCATCATGAAGTTAAAACTTAATGTTTTATATTTCATTATAAATAATTTACAATAACAGATTTAACTTACTTTGGAGCATAATTGTCAATGGTGAGTACGATGTTTCGACCCGTCAGCTACGGACCTTGTTCACGTACTGATGTCACGTGTGTTGGCTCAGATTTCGGCGGGATAATTTGGTTGTAGATGGCAGGTAGATGGTATCCCTGGTCTCTGTTCATGGTAGGGGCTCTCTGTTTAATATATATATTATATATATATATTATATATATATATATAGCCTCCTTCACTTTCTCTTGTGCCAGTTGGATTCACGGGTCAGTACTTTAGTGTTCTTCATGGACAATGAGTGTCCTGTGGCCCGGCAATGATCTCCTACTCCTGTTGAATTAAAATTACCCCGTACTTTCATTTGGAAAGGAGCCAGAGCTTCATCCGTGTTTACTCTCTGCATTGGATTCGAGTTGAATATCAAATCAAATTAGCTATTATTACATACTGTGTCTTTCTATTCTACAACTCATATTTAGTTAATCTCCTGGATGTTTTATACCCCCAGGACTCTTAGATCATTAATTTCTCAACAACTTGTTGTTCCTAAAATTTAGCTCAATATTGAAAACATGCTTTCTTTGAACCCGCACCTGAAATCTACAGTCAGCTTCCTCTCACTATAAAAGCACCTACGTTAACTATTAAAAATAAATAATAAAAGTGGTGTTACAATACTTATAAAAACTGAACTGCAGAACACTTTGAATGTATTGTGTACAATTACAGTTTGATTTTTACTTCAGATTCTATCAGATTAGTAAAATGAACAGCAGCCAAGAATCTACCGAGTTGGATAAAATTATTTAATCCCACAAAATAATTAATCCTAAATTATGTATACTTATATAATAATCTATGTATCTATAACATACTGAATTTATATAAACTGTTAATTATATATAATTATATATATATATATATATACAAAATATATATATATATTACTTATGCCTTTTTGCTTGCTGGGAGGCCATCGACCATGGAATGCCGCCGTTTTCTGTCAGTGGCCATCCTGTCCATTTCTCTCCTGGTGTATCCCATCTCCTTTGTTTCTTTTTCCGTGTCTCTCTGCCAGGTGTTTCGTGGCCGACCTCTTTTCCTCTTCCCTGGGGGGTTCCATGTAATGGCTTGACGGGTGATGGTTTCTGTTAGTTTTCTGAGTGTGTGTCCTATCCACCTCCATTTTATCTTCATTATTTCATTTTTCTTTGGGTAGTATCTATATACATAAATGTTTAGTAGGTTTCTGACCCAAATGTCAGCAGGTTCTGTTCTTGAAGTCAGTGTTTGGTGGGAGGGTCGGCCGTGATTGTGCAGGCCAATTATTGTGACACAAAGTACACTATTTAGTAGCTAAATGACACAGGAACAAAACAAACTAAATGCTTCAAACGAATAGTTCACTACTTGCATGTCATCTTATCTACTTTATTAGTGTGCTTCAGTTTTAAATCTTGCATGTGTGGTTAAGCAACTGGTGCATGATAATGTTTACAGACATACTTACAACAAATAGTGAACTGGAATTACTGTAAGGTGTGCTCTACACTTAATGTTTACCAGTCATATTGGCAAAGGAAACACTACAATTTTCAAACGACATTGTATAGCAATTCACAAATGTAAATTCTTGGAACATGTCTGTCAAAGTGACACAACTGGGAAGCTTTCCAAAAGAATTAGTCATGCCGGCAGTGCTATCCACTTCAAAATTGTGTACTGCAACAACATATTTTACAACACTTAATATTTCTTTTCCAACTTTAAGCTACATATTATTCAGGGAAATTTTCAATTTCAAAAATTCAATAAGCCCACAAATGTTAAGGGTATCCTTCTGAAAAAAATATCATTACAAAAACTACAAGCCAAAGAATGTTTAGAAATATTTCATGCAACCTACCAGGTCCCAGTTTCACTGTAAAAAGCTACTGTGTTTCATGTAATTTCTTCTTATTATAGCTCACCACTCTGTAGTAGCCACGTATATGCGTGGCTAGGGTATTGTCGAGCTTGGTCGGTCGCAAGTAGTGGGTGGTGTTGCGCGGGGGGGGGGGGATAATAAAACATAAATATGTACTTATGTAGGCATTGACTGCAAAATCCTTCTAAATGAGTCGAGTGTTTGTCTGCTCACTAATTGTTGTATGCATTTGTTCCATGATTTGATGGTGCTCGGAAAGAAGAAGTGTTTGTAGACTTCGATGCGGGTGTGTTGCCTCTGGTGCGTGTAGGAGCGGCTGTGAGTGTGGATGTTATGTCCACTAAGTTATTTGTAATGCGGTACAACATTACGAGCTTGGCTTCCGCCTGCCTGCTCGCATGGGACACCGAAGCGGGCAGCCTGTCATTGCACGTTCTCCACAGATTTGATGTTTTTCTCTGCGGACAGGTCCCTTACCGTCCACGCATACTCCACAATTGGCCTGACAAACGTTTAGTAGCATAACATTTTTATAGCCTCGGGGCATCTGTTGATATTGCGCTGTAGGAAGGCCCTTGTGTAGTTGACTTTCTTCGTCACATTGTTGATATGATCATTCTAAGACAGAGTTCTGTCTATGATTACTCCAAGGTACTTGGCGCCCTTAACTTCCTTTAGTTGATTTTCATTTATGGAGGGAGTAATTGGTGACGATTTTCCTTTTCCTCCTATTAGTGATTCGGATGACTTCGCATTTGTCTGGATTAAACTCCATCAGCCAGTCCGCTTCCCATGTTTGCAGTTTGTCCATGTCTTCTTGTAATGTTGCTGCGTCATGTGTTGTGTTGCATAAAAGAATAAGTGCTGAGCTGATTAAATAAAAACAATGGCAGTCTTCCTACCTAGCTAGACTGGGTGCATTCATCATTCTCGTCCACTAAGAAAATCTGCAACCTGCATTTACCAAGATTTTCACATACAAGTTATTGAAACCACGGATGGAGGATGCCACCACTTTGCCAGTCAAAGTCACACTTTATAATCACTATTTTTATTTTGTGTTGACATAATATATAATAAGTATGCAACGACACATTGGTATCATGCAACACGTTGCCATTAAGAAATGCTGACATGACTCGAACTCGTAGACGATATTTACGTATACACGATAGTTTTACTCTTTACGTAAGTTTTTTGTTTCACATGTCTTTGCTGTCTCACTGCAGATGTCGCCACTGTCACGGGACGTGCGCAGAACGAACATTTCTTGTAGATCAGAAAAGGCATATTTATTATAAATAATAACACTAGGACATCTAACATGCACAAAACTACACTTGAACAATGCAGCTCACTACCTATTGCACATATTCACAGCATCTTGGCAGCAACGCGGCTGCCGCACAAGACAATCAAGTAAGTTGCCTGAAGCCAAGTTTTCCATCAATTCTACTGACAATTTCCTGTTTACAGCCAGGATGCTCAACACTGGACAGCCAGTGACAGTTGCTGCCGCTACCTGCAATTCGTGTCACAATAAGTATGAATTTATTATCTATTTTTGGAATATCCAGCAATAGTAAAAACGAGCTGAAATGCGATTCTCATTCATCGGATCGTAGCACAAAATCTTATTATACTTCCTCATCTCCCGACACATGATTCAGCCACGTGCCGAGTTAAACGTTGAGATTGACAACAATGAGCAGGCGGCCCATTTGTACATGTACAACAGTCACAGTCTAGGCAAAATCCATTGAAACACATCATTTCCAGTGCCTGTTCTCTCCATTACAAGCGACAGACTACAGACAGTACAAGTGGTTATGGTGCTGGCACATCAACGTGTAAACGTGTACGCTTCCACCGACAACGTGAACACTTGTTAGGAGGACGTTCTAGATGGTATCAGTCACATCAAGTACAGAGAACACATTCTGTTGGTCCTTTTACATCATAGCAGACGGTCATCATTCCTACACTGCAATCCCCTCGTGAAATACCCACCTGGATCTTTCTGGTAGTAGTAGAACAGTTCGTTTGACCCACATACACATCTGACGGGGACTACTACCAACGAAAGGGGGATACCACGTGTACAGCCATCCCCAGTGTCTACTGCGGCTACACCACACTCCCAACAGACGTATTAACCACAGATTAGATCGTCACTCAGCCGACGAAGAAACAAACACACAGTGCGGGTGGTTGTACTGTCGTCACACGCGAATGTAGTAGATGGATTTGCATCTGGGATGTTGTTGTTCTGCCGAACCAATTGCTATAGTTCCACGTGCAACATCAGACCATCGTAAATATTCCCTCGACTCGGACAGACAGACAGACAAAGCGTTCTGCAACGACACCAGCTCGTCGAACATATGGTCCCTAACCAGGAGAACCGGTCCGTCTCCGCCGCCGCCGAGCCAGGCAACGGCAGCTACATGCATGCACACATACACACGCAGTGCAGTCTATCTTGCACACAGACTACAATAAATAATAATCATCAATATATAGTTAGTTACGAGGCGAGGCTTCCCTCCCCCAGTCGTCTCCTTGGCCCCGGGCCACTGCAGCCATCTCCTCTCATCTCGTACACTAGCAAGCTGCTGCATGGGTGCGACACTAGAAAAATACTGGTGCTGGTGAACAGGGTCATCTGTGACTGTGACACAGACTCATGGTTACGAGGAGTGCTTCGCCTCAGTCGTAGAACTGTCAGCTCTACGGACACACCACTTCACCAGCAGCCAGGGGCTGGATGGCGTAATGCACACGGACGTCGCACTTTTAAAAATAAATTACCAGATATGACAGCGAGTTACAAACAGTTGGACATACCGTCGGACACGATGCCACAGTTCAGTGGTGAGACATGGATTGCTAACACTTCGAATGAAGCCTACACATTGAGCACCCTACAATGCAAGCCGGTAGAAATCACTGAGTGATGGTGGTTGGTTTAGATCGGGAGTGCAGTGTGTCATATTTCCCACGTACATTTAAAAGGAATACTCCGTACACCATTAATCTAGCCTATCTACTTTCAGTACTTTCAAAGTAAGCACGTACGAATCAAGAGTGTAAATATACATAGAGGTCAACGCGCCTTCGTTACTGAACCATTTGTTAGAGGAGTACCAGGCATTGAAATCACACGTTTACACATAACATGAATGAAAGTAGGTAGGCATGTGTTGCATGATTCACAAAACACACGCCAACGAAACAGCGATGAGATACTACATGATCGGTGTGCCAAGCGAGTGACAACGCTCACACCTGGACCATAAAGATTCTGTCCTAAGTAGAAACCTTAGCAGATAGGCACATGATGTTGAAAAAGTTGCAACTGTGTTTAATCACTCGCTATGTGCACAGTGTACGATGGGTACGTTTTTTCACAAACGTCTAGGACAGAAGCAACGCACACCGCTAAACCCAATATTACTGTCGTTAACAGAAGTGGCATCATACACGTGCTGCCATCTTCCTGCTGCCAGTGAACAAAGTGCGATGGCTATTTCTGAGAGACAATGAAAACAGAAGCGCCTCGTTCGTACATACTCTTGTTCTGGCAACGTAAACAACATGGTGGTCAGATGTCACATGACTGTCCAAGCAACACACAGGTTGCAGGACATTGAGTGACAATTCACTTGGGGATGTGCAATGCACGTGATGGCAACTGATAGTACTTGACCTGTGTCGTGCGAGGGACACATGGACAAATACAAACTGCTGCCACAAGCAACTGTACTTAAGATCCGCGCTCTACGTGGAAACGTCACTGAACATGGTGCCCTTCAACAGTGACGACGGCGCCCGACACAACTTGGATTTATGGCATAATGCAATGCCTGTCAACACTACAACAGGTCTCTAAGTGACTAGATGAAAATAAGAATTAATGCTCGCGTGCGTGACGCCGGCCGACAAACTCCCACTGACGGGGATGGATACAACAGGAAATGACCTGTTAGATCACACAAACATACAGACACAAACGGGCTATCCGAAAACGTATCCTAGCAGCGCCTTTGTCAGGTTAATATCAACACTGTCACCATGGATATATCCGTACGCAGACAACGTACCTATGCGTGTGGCTGTATTGAGTGCGTATTCGACGCCGCAGCCACGGCCGGATGGACATGTTATGCTCATTAAAACGTCGCAAGGAAGTGCCACACAACATCGCCTCCATCAGTGACTAAGACATGTACAAGAAAGCAGACAGAACAACACCAGCGACCACATATATAGTAGCAATAGTAGTGTGAGGACTACGTCGTCGTCGGTAATCCTGCGACGCGGCTCCGGGCGGGCCAAGTGTGCATGCAGTGGACCGTTCGGAGGGTCGCTCGCTCGCTCGCTCGCTCGCTCGCACGCAACGTCCCAGTCCGTAAGGCCGGTGCCGATCGCGACACAAGTATCACCGCCACCAACACAGCGACGCGTCACTTTGCGACACCAACTGTTGTAGCGACCATGTCCCCGCAGCTGTCACTGTCTGTCACTGTCGTACGACACACACAACACACGTCGACACGAGCACATCGAGAACAAGAGTGAAGCGGCGGTACATGTACGTGTACATGTACGTGTACGTGTATATACGGGCGGCATATGTGGTGGCGGTGATGGCAGACAGGTGGGACCGGAGTGGCTGACAGTCTGACGGTGTTCTCTCAGGCTCAGGCAGGACGCACGCTACTGTTCAGTACAGGCCGCAGCCACGTAGATTATTTGCTATGATCACGTCTGTGACGGCGTCAAACACAAACTGGATGTTGTTGGTATCGGTGGCACACGTTTGGTGACAGTATATCTCTTTTGATGTGCTTTTGTTCTTTGCCTCGAACTGTGCCTGGATGTATGCTGCGGCGTCGTCGTACGTCTGTTTGCCTGCGACACACAACAAAACCAGTGATTACTGGAACATCAATATCATACACAGCCGGCCTCACACACTGAGGTGGAGGCTTCACCAAATCACAACAGTGCTTACATTTAGGAAGTTTTATGAACTGTCTTTAATCCTAGAGTCTAGTATGTGTCAACTTTTTTACATTTCATTCAGTCTGTGACATCTAGTCAGACAAATCATTCCTAAATTCGAATTTTTTTATTTATCAAAGAGAGTGAAACTGACGAACATTTCCACAAATTTGCCAAAACTGCATTTGTTTCAAAGCCGACTTATCTGCCAGGATTTGTGATGTATCTTAATTTATCTGCATTTCCCACAGTGGCTTGTATCGCTTTCGAAACACGTCTCAAAATGCACTATTTTAAATTAGCTTTTAATGTATAACTTATGGACATGTGACAAACACTAACATGTGATGAAGTGCCAGAATATTTTTAAATTGTGCCCTAACACTCAACATTTGCCACATCAAATCTGCTTTTGATGTCTAGCTTTTTTGGGTGTTTACTGTTATACTACTATATGATTTTAAGAATTATTTATTTAATGATATTTAGAAAAAGTCATTGTCAAAATTATATCACTAATTTGTGTGTATGTATACATAACTTATATTGTTTTATAGATGACTATGTAGTATGTAGTTATTATACACACTATTGAATTATACTCTGGAGATCAGTGTAGAAATTAAGTTTATTATTATTATCGTTACTAAACAGGCTAACATTTTGTTTCACCATGAACAAACAGCCAACTCTCTCAGAACACTAACACCCTTGATGGAAACATAACATCCAACTGTATATGAAAGCTCCGTAAATAACATCAAGTTGGACAGAATTAACACATGAAAAAAGATTTGTCTTGTCGTGTTTGGTTTACACTGAGCACTGCTACAGCTTAATTCTTGACACGACTTCAAAATGCAGACACATATCACATTTATATCAGATATATTTAACTGTTCGGTTAATCCGTGAAAAACATCAGACTTTCTTTCAATTTGTGAAAACATTTCAGATTATATTCCCTTCCATCAATCTTATCTTTCAGTTTTTTATAAATAATGTGGGTGTGTCACATCAGAAGGGTTCCTTTTTGCAATATATACATCTATTAGACAACAAGGACAAGGACAGACACAATCCACACACACATACCTGTGTACTCCGGGAAACATACTGTCAGTGACGACTTCTTGATCTTCTCCTCGAACAAATCTTTTTTGTTCAGGAAAAGGATTATAGATGTGTCCGTGAACCATTTGTTGTTGCAGATGGAATCGAAGAGTTTCAGACTCTCCTGCATGCGGTTCTGAAACAGGCAACCAAATTACTGCATTTCTCTATCATTGGTATCAGTGTCAGTGGCAGGCTCTTTGGTGAAGAACCAGAATTTCAAGAAATTCTACTAACAACGACGCAATGTAGACACCATAGCTACTGGTTTTACAGATGTCTGTAGCTTGCCGTGTAAAATAGAACTGTTAGTCTGTTACACCCAGTAAAGTATTAGCATGTGGAAATGTCATGAAAGATTAGTTTTGAGTAAGATATATATTTCCACAATCCAACAAACCAACAAAATGTGAATGTGAATGTGAATATACTATATATTAACCCCCCCCCCCAATATCTTGCCAAGGAATTCTTATATCAATCTCTTTCCCAAACCTTTTGCTGACTTGTTATGTCTAAACTTGCCTTCTCTAATCACTCTTTCCAAAAACATCTGCTGACATGTTATGTCTAAACTTGTTAAGACTTTTCTCAGCTTCTACATATTCAGTTTATGAGATTCCACAGCAACTAATCTGATAACAACTTTATAGCAAAACCAGCATCGGTGGCAATAACACTGAATCAAGCAACAGCAGCCACAATGTAAAGTACACCTTGGATTTATATCAACATTTCTTTCTAAGCCTCCTGCAGCAATAGGGCCATACACAGTTCATCGAACCCACCCACAACAAACAACATTTCCCCCTCGACTGTCATTGACAATGATTTACGAGGCAGTTTTACATGTGTCACTCGCGACACACTCGAAATGATCCCCAGATAAAAACGACTTGTGAAAACGACTACTGGCGTCATAAGAATCAATAGGAATAAAGATGCCCCGATAGTGGAATAAGGCGGGCGTTGTGCAGTCTCAACCACTTACAGTTGTCTCATCCTCGTGCAGTACTTGGTCGTACTCGCTCATCGCTACACAGAAGATAATCGCCGTCACATCCTCGAAGCAGTGGATCCATTTCTTCCGTTCCGACCGCTGGCCCCCTACGTCAAATAATCTGCAAACAAACATCAACAACGTGAGCAACTTCACATTGGGCGTCTGTAGGTGAAACTGCAATCGTTCCTGCAATGTCAAACAAACGTACACAGGAACAGACCATTGTAATAAAAGTACAAAATCTTTGAATTGTAAAATTGTCGTATACACCATTGCTTTTCGAAGCAAGATGCCAGTCATTCAACCTCTTGCTGTAACACACTTTGGCACTGCCTCGTAGCATAATCTAACCTAAATCTATCCTAACATTCTCACCTACCAAAGGTATTTAAGACTTAAACAATTACTTTGACTCTTATCTGTAAAAAAGAAATTTGTTTCGCAGGTATCATGTTTACAAGATTACACTGCACGTGAAGGAATGTAATTTGATAGGTATGATATCTGTTGCACTGCAATCACTCGAATGAATACCTGACAAAACTGTCTGCTGTGGTTGTAACTGTCAACAAATATGTAACTTGAATTTTAATGTACAAACATAACATGGGTATGTTACCAAATATATTTAATGACATGTTCATGAAGCACACACCCTCACACAACTACAATATGAGACAACATATAGCTTACAAAATACCACATTGTAAAACCAATAGCAGACAAAACACATTCGCTTATGCTGGTTCCAAACCAAGGAATACTGTTATCGAGAAAATTCATATTGAAGATTATACATATCTGAATACATTTTAATAAGCAAGGAAACAATACATCTGGAGATATCCTATTAACAAGGAACACTGCATAATTAGGATATAGTGGTATATTTGAGTATAATAGTATGTATTAATATTTGTGAACAGTATAGCTGAGAAAACTCATTATCATGCTTTTTGTGACATTTATTTGATTAACTGTGTTATGCTCGCATCAGCATAACTGGACCAAGGTGGCATACTTGTTTTGTTGACAACTGAAAAAAGGAATCATATGCAGTTTGCTTCTTTCCTGTTAATTGTTGATTGTGTGCCATGATTTGTATGTATATTTCCTGTGTTACAGCATTCAGTACTATTTCAGACAATCAGTCAATAAAGCAATTACACAATTTCAACAGCTGACCACTGAGGTACCCAGTAGCAAAGCATTATTCGTAAACTAATACTGACCAAATTATATGTAAAATTTGTAAATCATTAAAACACATCTGGGTGGCTAATGTGTTAGAATAGTTACTTTAATTTCTTTTCTACAATATAATTTCAGAAAATTTACAATTCTTACTCGTGTTTTCATCACATGCATTACGTTTGGTAACTATAAGTAGCAAATGACAATTCACAACATATAACAATTCAGATTCGGTGTTCTACTCAGTTTGTAATATAATTCCAATTAATACATATAATTATAATAGTAAAGTGGCTTGCTTTCCTTGTTTTTCTCATTCTAAAAGTATAGTTTACATGCAATCTCAAAACATACTATTTTATAGCAAATATGCTTTACGCTCAGAAATTATACTATCAGCAGTTGAGCATTCTCTGTCTAATACATCTGAGTTACATCAAACTTCTTCTAGTTCCACAAAAATATTGATAATTGACACATAAGAAGTAAAATTGTGACAACACATTATCATGCATCAAACACACATACATTACATGCAACAACATTAATTATGATGTGTCGGTAGGCAAAGACAACAGTCTGCACCATGCTAGTTCTAATACATGTCAGACAACACTAAAACAACATAAAATACACACACATACACAAACCTATTGAATGCATTGCCACTTCAATGGCAGCAAACAGTTTTTACTATTAAAATTGTCTCATGTGCCTAGTGCCTACTACCCAAAAGAAAACATCTACTACCACGGTAGGTCACATATTCAATGTGTTTTAGTGTATATTCCACTCAACGGGTGGCACCTCTGTATCAACTGATTTCAACCATTTCAATACGACAGGCCTAATTTTCAGCCAGACTGTCTGTGATGCTACAGTACAACAGGATGAATTGATTTTACTCCGTGTCGCACTATAATATGTAGGCACGTTATAATTATATATTTCCAAGGCTGATGTCACAGTATTAAAACAGCACTAATTGTGGATTATCGTTCAGTGCAATTTTTCAAGATTTCTGCGGTTTTTGCAGGAGTAATGGCGGACAGTGTTACCTATGTGAGGAATGGAGATTTACCACATAACAGCCGACTTAGATTGTTTTTATTAGTATCAGCGACGTGTTTTGTTGGATATAGCAGGCAATACTTGTAATAATGCTGATAATAGTTTTACTAACATAGCAAATAACAATGGCAGTATATCCAGTCGTTATGCTAATTTAATTATGAATTTACATTTTTTTATGTTTATAAAGATGAAAACAAAACATATTCGAACTACCTGATATGTTACTTGTTGAGTATTTAACTTTCTGAATAAATTTGATGTTGCTGTTAGTAAAATGCATTGTTGCTGCTGAAATCTTGATTTGAAGCGATGCAGTTGATCTTCATATCGCGTCACTAGGACCCCACCCAATATTCTGTGTCCACAGCAGCCTAGAGCTGTTGTACTGAAATGGTTAAACATGACATCATATCGACTATCCAACCGCTGCCCTTGTGCCCTGTGTCCCCACAGTTGGGATTTACACTCCCTGTTTTACAAACTGCCCACCTCACCTGGCCTGGGAATGGCAGCTGCCCTGGAGAAAACACTCACTAATGCAGAAATAATAAGCAAATCATTCATTGCAGCATTGATATTGATCAGACAGCATCTGTCTACCTGGCTCCTATTGATCTACATCTACACCGCATAGACTCATCAAAATGCACTTGTAATATCGCTTAAATGACACATTTTACGAAGCATCAGAAGTAGGTTGATAGAGACTAAAATACATGCAAACATGTTCTATCTGTCAAAGTTGTAGGTAGAATATTACATTGTGTATATGAAAACTATGCTACCAGTAACTAAATAAAAAGCATAATTCTACTTCAACACAAGCCAGCATATACTATGAGTAGCAGTGTACACTAAGTCCGATTACTAGAAGAAGAAAAACACTAAAACACTAGTTTTATTAATGAAGATTAACCAATAAATAATCAAATAGTTATTGTTAAACACACTGGTACTATAGAGAGCTAGTGCTAGCACTTTCTGATACAAGATCTACCTATTATATTTCCCATTTATGGATGTATCATAAACATTTTAAGAAATGCACCACAGATACAGGTACATATATCACTAGTGAATGTATGTGCTACACACATATTGTGACGTTGCGTATGTTTAAGTGTACTAGGATCAACATTATCAAATAAATAAATGATTGTCGGGAAGTGTTGAGTGCAAAAATAATACAATGAAAACAGTAAAATACTATTAGTCGCTATATGGTATGACCTCTTCTATTGTCGGCGTCCCCAAATGACCCAATCAGCATTGTCGTGTGTTTAGACACCGTCATACCACTCACACAGGAGTAGGTTTCATGTATGGTAGTTACAGAGATTGTGTAACTTGATAAGATCATTAAATATTTATTTCAGGAATAGCACTTCAAAACAACAGTGCAGTGACACACACCTATGACAGTCGACCAACCTTTTGTTGCACACTGTAGAACATTTCAAATCTGGTATTGTTAAACCCTGCAAGTCTGCAGAGTTGCCAGTAGCTACATCCTGCAATATTTACCATGGAAAGAGATTTTTGTGTAAACTGCTTATGAAAATAGGACAGACCATTCCTAACACTGTTCTGTTATACTAATAAGCACACATTTCACATAACTCAATGGTTTCCAGTACGCATTATCATGGATCTAGGTACTTTTATGTATGATACAATGTGCACAAGTTACAAACAGATCAGTTTCACATATGCTACACAAAATGTTTGTATTACTAAAAGTATCTGCGTCAAGGCAAGCATTTGTTTGAAGTAGGGATTGTTGCAAACAATAAGGTCAATCAATACATGGAGTATGATAATGAATCAGACTATGTGACTGACTACTGAACATTTAGTCTAAGCTCTACAGCAAGTATACTTTTGCAATGAAGATATGACGTGAAACATGTCATTTCTTGCCCTGTTAGAAGCATCAGACTATCGCTTGAATTGCAAGCAGACAGAGGCCAGCAGAAGCGGAAGTGTATGTATACGCTGGTGAGGTAGAGAGAAATACGAGTGACGACCATCCACCCAGGCAAAGCAGCTCAGTCACTCGCCGTTTAGTAGAAGCTAGTCATTGGCCAGTGCTGCCGACCGCATGCCCTTCACCTTTGACCCCAGCACTGAAGCGAGCGAACGCGCCTTACATATACACATACCTGAAATGCAATTTCTTAAAGTTGAACTGAACCTCAACGATACCCGTTGTCTTTACGCGTGTCCGTAATATATCCTGCTCAGTTGGGCTGTAATTGTCTTGAGCTAAACGGTCTAGGCTATCTAAAAAGCTGCAACGGAAGAACAGAAAACACAAAATTAAACGGAAAAGTCATGCGACAACTGTGCACCGTCGACATGCGTTCACCCCACGTGACAGGTGTGCATGCTGACGCGTCCTGCGTGCGCATATGCACAGAGTGTGTCAAAAGTCTGCAACAAGCAGTGCTACCGAAACAGGAACAAAGAATCATGTTGAAAATTTTCAGAAAAAAAATTGTTTTGTTGCACTCTGTTTATATATGCGATCGCGGGACCGTCCACCCGCCCACTACTGACAGGCACCCAGTGTGTGCGTGCTGCCACCTACGACCGTGACGACAACGCCGAATGCACATACTTACTTGAAATTTAAGTTCTTAAAGTGGAAGTGTACTTCTACAATACCAGTGGTCTTTACTCGTGTCCTAAGTATATCCTGTTCAGTCGGCATGTAGTCTTTCGCTCCTAAACGGTCTAGTTCATCTAAAAAGCTGCAAGAGAAAGTAGATGTGGTGGACTGTGTACATGAATCTCTCACGGTTCCATGGCATGCAGGAAGGCACGGCTGTCACCCACAACATAATCGCAATGTCTACGTCGTCACCAACACAAAGGAAACAGTTCTGGGGAAGGAAGGCTGAAATAGCAACAGCAGCAAAGACAATTCTATTGCAATCGTTACAATCCACCTATTGTCTACTGTGCCTCCATCCTGGGCCGGTAGAAACTCCATCATGAGGCCATCTAATCAAGTGGGATGATATCTTCTGAAGCTGCCTGTCAGCACAAATGTTCATACACAGGCAAGTTTTGAACAACGATCTTTGATATCTGTCTCCAACCACAACCTTAACCACTACAAGAATCCATTATTTAAACACACAAAAATTAATCCTCATTACCTTGCATTAGACACAACTATTGAAAATCACACAATTCCCTGTTTACGACCCCTTGGAAATGCTTATAAAATAAAAATTTCACATTATAGAAATATATTTAATTATTTAATACTGAAAATGTTTCTTACATTATGGAATCTAAATTTTCTATAGTAGATGAAGAAATAACTACAAAAATAGGTGAGTGTTTCCAGCAGGGTCTCAGTGAAGAGAGTTGCTAGCCTGGGGGTACTGGAGGAGAGATGAAGAAGCTCAAGAGCCCTGCAGCCTAAGTTGATGTACCACCTGGCAACATGACACATCACGTCACACAGCTACAGGGGCTGAGTCTCACGGGACGGTCTCTCTAGGTCCATCTCCGGCGCCGGTCTCTTCACCGGCAGGCGAATTAATTTATAATTTCTTGGAAAATATATTCACCTTCCAAGAACCACATTGAGGAAGAGCATTATTCTTACTCATCTGCCGGACATGTGCTTGTTGATGACACGAAACGTAGTTAGCAGGGGCGATATGTGTTAACCATATTCCATCACTGATCGGTCATGTTTTATTCATTTAAACATAAGCAGAAATAACAAAGCATGTAACCAAGAGATTTTAGCCAAGCACCAGTGGTAGAACTTAACATGACAGAAAGTCTACGTCTGCATTCCTCATCCCTAATACAGCAATATGATTAGTCTAGGAAGAGAGAGGCTGGTGTGATGGATGGGAGGAGGCATAAAGAAGGTGCTGATGGTCAGCCAGAAGCTGATGGAGAGACCAGCAGTTAGCAGTGATAGATCAGTGCTCACTACTACACAGCCGCAGTCACCACAGTCGTATGTCATTTCAAGAGACTAAAACGTGGGGAGCAGTGGTCGCCCGGTAGAGCGCCACATTGTCAATCGAGGGGACGATGGTTCAATCCCACCTACCACCATTTCAAAACTTAGGCAATTTCGTTCACCCCACATTTGCCTGTGTTTTTCGGAAGAGTCTAAAAGCCGGTGGTCCCGTCTGTCTGGTGTCTATGCCAGGGGAAGTAAAAGATCCCACACAGTGGGTAAATGTGTAACCTATAGTGGACTCACAAATTTTCGTTGGACTTTAAACGCCCTGCAAAGGGTGTCCAGTATCTGGGAGAAAGAAAGAGAAAGAAAGAAAACAAAAGTACCTACCACCTAAATAAAGTTATGGACCCACCCAATGAATGAAATTTAATAAACTAATTTACCTAACCAACACACTCTTTGTAAGCTCTCTTGCATGTTTTTGTCGTGTTCAGAATGCTTTCAATCAAAAGAATACAGAATTTTGACCATCACCACACCAGACTCAAAACACAGCAGCATCCTCTCTTTACAAAAAGCTGCCAACCGCAACAAAAACCAACTTCTGATAAATCAATTCCAACGTTGCGACAATCAGCAGACACCATCGGCCAAAATAACAACTTCATATTTGCGATAATGTTATCCCGTTACGCCTGTGAGGAAGCCAGAAACAGAAGTATATCTGCACTGAGCATGCCGGAGACAACAGTTATTCTACACCGGCGGCTCTTGTCGAATGAACAACGAACACAGACAGCATGCAATCAATTTACACCAGCATCTCGCAAGTGGTTGTCGAGAATACAGAGTGTGTCTGTAATGGGACTGTTAAGAACATTGTTGCAAATGTGCTGTTGTGTGCTGATTAGCTAACACTGCCCCCACTATGTGCACTCTGTCTACCAGTAGCAATGACAGTGGCGGTCCACCAAGCCCCAGTAAGAGCTTGTCTGCCAAGTAACGTTTACAGATTATCCACCTGGACAGACAGACCGGTGATAAACTCAGGTTAGCCAGTTGTCACATCTACACAATGTCTCACATGCATTGTGTACTTACATGAACACTAAATGTGTTGGAATCATCGTAATGACTGTGTATATAATTATATATATTTGGACATACAAAAAAAAATCAATTGTCCATAAGGTACAAATGCACAAAAATATGATCTTTGGTTTCCATAAGTATTCATTCATAATGTATTGTTTGTAAAATCTAACCCCAGGAATGTTTTGAAACATGGAGTCTGAAAACATACAATACATAAAAAAATATTTTTGAGAAATCTGGCATATCTGAAAACATGCAGTGTCTGACTAAGTCATTACAGTACTTGGTTGTCATTTATATGAGTGACTTGAAAGATACCCCCATTGGTCAACACACATCTGTAGAAGAAGGAAGCCTACAAGGTCAGCTAAAACAAACCTAACACCAGAGAACAGACATCCATCAGTCCTCCATTCACAAATTACATCAGGGTATTAAATAAAAAAAGAAACTGACTGTGATTAGAAATAAAGAACTACAAGATCAATATAGATAATAACCGATATACTAGAAGTCAAGTTGACAAGTGTGATAATTGGCTTAGCGGAAACAAGACAATCGGAACAACAACAAATTCAGTAACGAGAAATACGAGGGACCTTGCATATCCTCAAAATCTAAGTCTGACCATTCTTGTAATGAAATATCGACTGGAATGTTATTAGCTGATTCCTCAGCCAGAGGATAACTCAATCCCTGTGAGGGCCACACAAACTAGCGATGAACTAGATCAGTCTTGCATTAAATTGTAGGAGTCATAGTGAGAAAACAACCAGTTGGCGTTGGCGTCCACTCATAACATGTGGGGAAAGGTGTGTGGACACCACCGACCTTGTAATATCACATCTAAGATCATATCAACCAACATTGCCATACCAAAAATACAAGGACATACACTGTAATATTTATGACATTAACTCCAGTTAAATCACAGATGCACTGTTGAAATGATCTCATCTTACTATGGTCAAACTGACAGACTCACGACCATGGAATACAAGATAACGTAGGTCGTAACACTTGGTGCTGACCTTGTCCTATCTACACAGAGGCGTCCAAGGCCTACTAGAGATGTGCTATCCTCACAGCCAGTCACCGGTGCTCCGGTAAAGAGACAACAGCTGGCTGGAGAGGACACGAGTGAATGCACTCACAATGAATGAATGAAATTAATTTATGGGTTGCCTAGCAACGGAGGCCAGTTCGACATCTATCAGCGCCCCCGCTCGCAAATCATCCGCATTATGACCTGCGAAGGTGTAAAAATACCCGCTCCCAACATCATTTACCTACGCTGCTTCATTACACAAAATCGACACAAGCACAGAACCTTCTGCAAAAGTAACTGTTTACAAACACGAGACATAAGAAAATATACACATCAAGACATAAAAAGGAAATAGATAGGTAGATGAACCAACTCTTGCATGTTAGGATATATTACTAACACCATAAAACACACATTAGCTGAATACAAATCTGCAGAGAATAGTGTGAAAGAAAATTTTTGCCTTTCTTCACTAGAAAGTCCAAGGAGAGTGTAAGTAGGTCAAACTGATGTAATAAATACAACTTGGGCATGTAACATGTCAACAACTAATCAATCTGTTATAACCCTTTCGAAGTAAACAACTGGCAGATGGTTTTGAAGCCAGCTAGCTTGTGAAGTAGGCTAGAGCTGTCGTCTGCTTCACGTTAATGTTTTCAAGTTGTTTCTGCTGCTAAAAGGGACACGCCTACAAAATGGCCGCTTCAACAATGCTCCGTGTGAAAATACAAGTGTAACTGTAATTCAGCACTGCCATGCAATCATAAAACTCAGCAAGAAGTGGGTTAAGTATTTCTGATTGTTAGACTCCACCAATTATATTAAACACCTGTTTAGTTTATGTATCTGCCATGGTATGTGTGTGTGTGTGTGTGTGTGTGTGTGTGTGTGTGTGTGTGTGTGTGTGTGTGTGTGTGTGTGTGTGTGTGTGTGTGTGTGTGTGTGTGTGTGTGTGTGTGTGTGTGTGTGTGTGTGTGTGTGTGTGTGTGTGTGCGTCCGTGCGCGTACATGCGTGCACGTGTTTGTGTGTGTGTGTTTGTGTGCATGTATGTGTACATGTGTTTGTAGCAATGTTAACGATGACCATACAATGAAGTACTGCACTCCTGAAAGAATAGATGTATATTATATATTTATATGTGAAGTTGCAAAGCCTGAATGAAAACAATACTATTCTTAACAACAGGAAAGAGTGTGTTGATCATCAAACAAGAAGCATACAGACAGTGGAATAAATGCTGCAGTTTTGCTTTTACAACCTCCAGAGAAGCTTGTTTCAATAAAAGAATTACTAAAAACTAGTTTTGGTGTCTTCGCAAAATATTAAAACATGGAACATTTTCTGACATACAATATACTTCAACAGTTTATGGTTATGTTGATAATGTTGTAACTACTGTAAAATAAAATTACGGTTTCACATATTCTGCTGCAAAATAAAAAATTATCAAAAACAAGTTCAGCTATTCCCACATGAACAAAATGTCAATTAGCAATACAAAACATTTAACAATTTATGCACTTCAATAAACAGCACATTTATGACACCTTATATACGCTGGCTGGTTATTGTCACTTAACTTATTCTACAGGAACATGGTTAATTAAACACATGAATGAAACTGGGAACAACTTAGAGAAGTGAGCTGAAAGAATAACTCACTATTTTGCAGAGTCGTTAAGCTGGTATTCGTTGGATCTGCTGAAGCACTCCTGTACACCAGTGTCTGACCAGAGACGCTTCATGGCATGGAGCAACTCCTCCGAGAACGGCTCCGTGTCCTCCATCCGCGCTATCACGTCCAGCACCATCTTTGCATCACTCTGAAGACACCAAGTATCACACTGCATCACTCTGAACATCTCAACCAGCACACACATCACTGTGAACATCTCAACCATCACACATGCAGCATCACTGTTAACATCTCAACCATCACACATGCAGCATCACTGTGAACATCTCAACCATCACACATGCAGCATCACTCTGAACATATCAACCATCACACAGCATCACTCTGAACATATCAACCATCACACAGCATCATTCTGAACATCTCAACCATCACACAGCATCACTCTGAACACATCAACCATCACACTGCATCATTCTGAACATCTCAACCAGCACACACATCACTGTGAACATCTCAACCATCACACATGCAGCATCACTGTGAACATCTCAACCATCACACATGCAACATCACTCTGAACATATCAACCATCACACAGCATCACTCTGAACATATCAACCATCACACAGCATCATTCTGAACATCTCAACCATCACACAGCATCACTCTGAACATATCAACCATCACACAGCATCACTCTGAACATATCAACCATCACACAGCATCATTCTGAACATCTCAACCATCACACAGCATCACTCTGAACATATCAACCATCACACTGCATCATTCTGAACATCTCAACCATCACACAGCATCACTCTGAACATATCAACTATCACACTGCATCACTCTGAACATCTCAACCATCACACAGCATCACTCTGAACATATCAACCATTACACAGCATCACTCTGAACTTATCAACCATCACACAGCATAACTGTGAACATATCAACCATCACTCAGCATCACTGTGAACATATCAACCATCACACAACATCACTGAACATATCAACCATCACACAACATCACTCTAAACATATCAACCATCACACAGCATCACTCTGAACATAGCAACCATCACACAGCATCACTATGAACATAATTATCACCCACCACATAGCATCACTCTAACCATATGAACCATCACCCAGCATCACTCTGAACATATCATTCATCACACAGCATCACTCTAAACATAATTATCAACCACTACACATCACTCTAAACATATCAACCATCGCATAACAGGGCACACAAGTGATTCTCATTTCAGGACCATTTTGAGTAATACTCAATGAGACCATACATAACTGGTCCCCACTTCATTGTCTGTAAGAATATTCAAAGTCAAAATTACTGCAATTACAAACAATTTGAAAATAATAACTTTCTGCATAACCATTCCCACCTTCTATGTGAGTTTTTGTTGGGTGAAACCTACACAATTTACAATGGAGGTTTCTGCTGTGGCAGTTATGCACGTACACGAAAGAATACACAGCTCGTTTGAGTCATTGGGGACTGGATTATGAATGAAAATGGCAAAATAGCATAACAATTATATGGCTGCAGACGAGACTTGCATGCCCTATTGCATCACTGAACACACCAACCATGATATTAGCACTGAATGTCACAACATTTCATGTGATGATATAATAAATTAACATTTAACTGTCAAGTTATCAATGGTACACTGAAACACCGATAGGAAAACAGTTGGCAAAACACTTAACAGCAAAAGGGCCTCAAAATACCATTTAACACCCTCAACCATTTTATTGAAAAAAATACACATTACAGAAATCCAATGTTTAAACTATTAAAGAAAGAAAATATTTAGAAATAAACAATTAATGTGATCCAAATGGTATATTTAGGTAAAAAAAAACATTGGTTTCAATGGTTTGTCAAACGTAGTTTACTGCCAATGATTACTGTTGGAATGCCATTATTGTTAATCCATTACAGACGACTGACTGGAACAAGCTGCCTGTTGACAGTTCACATGCCTGTTCCGTATATCGGCTTAATAACAAGCAAACAATTGTCAGATCGTCAACAGTAACGATCACTGCATCAATGAATCGTGATACTTTTGTCGGGATGCAATATACAATATATTTTACAGAAATCGGGATTCTTAATCAAACCATCCAGTTCAACAGTGCAACAAATCAGTGATGAAATTTATGAACACACCTCAAAAGGGCTGTTTTATTTTTTAAGGTCATTAAGGTGTATGTTTTAACATCAGACACCTATCTGGTGTACAGGGTTCTACTTATCTGGGCCGATTTTTACCTGTTCTGAACAACTGCAAAGTACTTATTTCCACTGCTGCACCTACCGGTACCTTCACACGTTGGATGGAGCCTCATTACACGTGCAGCACAAATGGCTATTCTACTGGTTTCTACACAAGCGTTTTTGCTAGCGATACTAATTAGCGTGAATGATTATGGAGTGTGTGAACATTGTGCATGTCTCCACACCCCATCAGTGTAATGACTGTCATACAGACACCATCCCTGGGCCGAGAAGAACTGGTCCACCCACTGTACGACTAATTACAGCGACACCATCTTAATGAGGCACTCTGCAAGTGATGTTTCTACACGTTACACTTGGCCCACTTCTTATACATATAGAACTAAACAGATTATTGATGATATATAAATGACGATTATGTATTTTACTAGGTTGAGCATATTAAGATAGTTCATTGATTGGTTATTACTTCATGCTACGGATCAATTAATCGATTTAATTATAATCTTGTGTGAATAACTGTCAACGATGATTGGGTGAATTATACAAAATAGTTTCCTGGCATTAACATATTTCAGAATTATACGAAGACGCTATGCATTAAATGTATTTATAAACATCACAGGATCGTTTGAAAAGTTTCCTGTTTTTACTATACTGTTGCAAATTACATCATAACATCACAAATATTCTATAAAAAACACCCCTGCATTTGTGTGTAAATACTGTTCCACTGATCAAATGATATGTACTTTTGATAATATCACATTCATAATGGTTTATATATAGTTCTTTTAAAACCAGACTCCTTTTTTGCTAGGTCAATGACACAGTTCAAAATGGACACATGGCACACATTTGATAAAGTAGATGTTATACCATCCGTAATTCTGTTTACCGAATTTCCAACGGCAGTATAAACTTACACTATGTCTGGCAAAGAATGTCGTTGGCCATGGCAACAGCCACTGCACTTTTGGTGAGGGAGGTTTTTTTAGTGACCCGTCACTCTTCATCAGATAACTCTCTGTCACGAGACACTAGTCCATGACAGGGGACTGTGACACTGTCACTGACACAAGATACTGTCATGACAAGCCCGCTCAATCATACCAGCAACCTTCGTGGAATGCATGCTTTGAAATGTTGTTGAATTTATAACACATGCTTCTTGAAAGCAATGTTTCTTAATATTTACTAATCAAAATTATGATCAAGAAAGTATGCTATGCATTAAGCAGTGACAGGAGGTATTTACTATGAAATGACTCCCATACCTGTCTACTGATTGCTGGCGCCACTGAAACTAGTCCACTACTGCAGTGAAAGATTTACTTATTCATTCTGTTTTACTGAACCAAGTTGTTATATTTAATACTGCTATTTCTGTATTTGTGTGTATAAAACTGATGCACACACATATATACAAAGCCAGCTATATTAAAACACTGCCTATTGGTGTGCTGGATTTAACTACGCAAGATCCACAGAAATGTATGTTTTAAAATATCACACACAAAATCAAGTACCATTCATTAAAAATAATTCATGTGATTAACAAAATAACTAAACTTTAAAATTTATTTCCATTGTCCTCAATCTAGTATTTCAAGCATATAAAAAGAACACTTCAGCTTTACATTAAAATGCATATACAACCCCTGTACACTGTAGTACATTACAGGCAATGACAGGGGGGCAGAAGGCACTTGCAGTTATTCAACAACTGGTATTCAACACTACACCAGCTTCAATATCCAATATTCAGCGGACACAGCCTGATGCTGTCACGCTGAAGTTGCCATGACAACATAATGACAGCTAGTTCCGGACATCTAAACTCCACGATGAGTCTAGTATGACATTCATAACCAGATCCCAGAAACGATACGATACCTCCATGGGGTCGAAGGAATACACCTATTGACATATTCTATGTTTTAATGATGATGAACCAATTGCCCTCATTGATAATGCTGAAGGCCAATTCTATCTACCGGTAGGTGTAATTTGTGACAATGTTAGCCCCCAAAATCAATAGCATAAAACATGCACATACACACAAGCAGCCACCAGGCTATGGACACTGTTGTGTACACACACCTTCAAGTGTTGACGGCAAGGCTATTAGACAATTCCAAAAGGAGCAATTGAATTTACGAAATAGGATAGCATCCCTTGAATGTTATTATCTGCTACTTGAAGTTGAAAATTAACAACTGATACATTTTACATGAGACCTGTTTCATGTCGTCTTATTTGCACTTAACATGAGCATAATTGCATATCCCTGGCCATGTCAATAGTAGATCAAAACAAAAACATGTAAACCATAAAATAACAACCAAGCTCATTAGCCCCAAATCAGCTCCATATTTACAGGCACATAAAATATCTTATTTCATAGTCTAAAACTCATCAAATGCAAGCTTGTAAAAAGGTTAATGTAACCAAAGTTTGTATTTGTTACATTGAACTACATCAAATCTTGCAAACATTTCGAGAGTGTAAATACAAACATATCTTGCCCCAGCATTGCCACAAGATAAATGGACAGACGGCCTAGACACAGGACGAGCTAGACAGTGGTCCTACAGGCAAGTGTATCAGGTATCTCAACTATGTTCCTTACACTCCAGGGTCGCTTCTCGCACTGGAAATATCCAAGAAATCAAAATGTATTTTACTCAATCCAGTGAAGGCCCATGTAAACATGTCAGCCAGTTGACACAGACCAGAGTTTTGCCTGTCACATTTTCCCTGCCTGTAGCACCCACTAGGGATAACAAATCCACTGCATCAGTGAAATCCTGACTGCTCTAAATTTAGCTGCTGAACTTGTAGGTTTATAGGCTGCATGTGTTTTTGCACAGACTGACCCTAACTACCCTCCTTTACCAGGGATAATGTCTTCCAGATGCAGGAAGCTTCTGGATCTATAGAAAAGAGAAACCTCAGTCTTCAAATCAATCCAGCATGTGTATATTTCATTAGACGGTCTACCTTTATTACTTGCCTTTAGCCATTGAGAAATCAACAAAAGTTTAGAGCATGTGTACTGTAACTGAATACTTTGTCACTTAATCCACAATGCCACATTACTGAATGGTGACAGTTTTGTGGCGCCATTCTTTATCGGTACCATTGATGTTTATCTACGTTCATCACCTCCAAACTACTAAATACATCTAAATCCACTGTATTAGAGAATGCACCTACATAATTAGTGAATGAAGATGACCAATTATATTAAATGTGTCCTTAAATACATCATTATTAGCTCAGACATTGTGTTATCACTTCAGTATTTCCTCAAGTGTTTTGTTTTAAAACATGTGTCACATCATAGGTTTAATTTTTTCGTTTAATATTACGTTTTTATGACTACAACATGTATGTTGAAGGTTTACTGCCTGCCAATTTGCGCTTAGTTGGTTTATTGGAACAATTGTTTCCATTTGAAAGATTCCGTCTGGAACACATTCAAATGGTAAACAAAGCATCCATTTTCAAAAAATAACTATAAATAACTGCTCAGCCAAATTCTGGACAGAGGAACTGGCATCCTCCCTTTAAATCCACGTTAACAGAACCAACACACATGATAGCTTCATGACAAAGACTACAGAAGACACTGTTGGTATAGTGTTAAAACTTGACTAAACCTGACACAAACACTCATCTCATAATGACTTACTTCTGATGGCTGTGAGTGTCAATAAGGTCAAAACATCAAAAGACAGTTGCGATAGAAACAAGTACAGACAACAGACAATACAAGCTTTGAAGTTTGATCAGTTGAGCTGTGATTGGAAATGACAGAAGAACAATGACAGAAGAGTAGAAAGGAAAGGAAAAGTGATGCTGCAGGTTATATTGTAAACATAGATGTCATGAGTAAAACAGTTTCACAACAGAATCTCTTTACATCTTTTTTGTGATCCAAAATGTTGCTGACTGTGATTTGTGACGTTGACCTTCTCATTAAACCACTCACACTGCTTTGAGCACTGAGTGAACTATGACCTTAGCAGACAGGTGTCGGACCAGTGTCCAGTTCCCACAATGCAGTATTTGTCAGCGCAGACACTCGTTGACCCATTTCACCGTTATGTACCTCGGGGAGAAATGTCTGCCTGACTTTATTCCAGCGACAGTGATCAATAAACGCTACGGCCACTGCTCATACCCTATTCAGCCTCCAAGACGGTATCCCGTGGCAACAGTGGGTGGAGGTGTGGCTTTATCGACTGCGTTATTTACCACATTCTACAAGCGTGGCATCAGTGCGAACTGCACCAGCCACCATGAAACCAGCAGCCACAACACCGCTGCTGGCCACCGCCGGTGCCGGTGCCATTGCCGGTGCCAGAGCGGTGCGACAATGGAGCAGGGGGGACTGGTTACACAAGCCAACAGCAGCATCAATAATGCACATGGTCGGAGACAGGCACAAAGCATTGGCAAGCAGCACGCACACATGCGCACGCGCACACGCTGCATTCAGTGATGACAGATGTCAAGGTCACATCACAGTCATAGTTAAGATGCACGCTTAAGTAGGACCATTTTTCTCAACTATAATGAATATTAGTAACTCAGGCTGTACTAATCTAGTCATTTGACAGCACTGGTACAACTTCCAGCAAATACACCTGAACGGGTCTGCATTTTAACACGACTTCTTGATATTTTATGTACTATTTAATAAATAACGTTGAAAACCAATTTTGTGGCCAATTTTCTATGTTATTCATACCATGACATAAGAACTGTCCATCAAAAGAGAATAGTTGTAACATATGCATATTATATACATTTTACAAGGCATTGAACGACTGCCTACAACTGACTGAAAAATTATACCTTCTTCTACAGCAATATATGCTATATCCTTGTCGAGATGGATGGTGGGTGTCACGTGAAATGTTTCCAATTCTTGTTTATATTAGTTTGTAGCATTCTAAATTGTATTTGACCAATGACAGATGTAATTTTAACTTAAGTATAACATTAATATTACAGCATAATTCAAAAATTCATCTTTTAATTGTGACATAGTTATCAACAATCAAAGTGAAAAATAGCATCATGAGGTATATTGTTGATCACATTAGGACATGGGATTTAACTGGTTACTTTGATGACACATAACAACAAAGTGGGAGACAGTTTTTACTGCAGTCACACATCCATTTATGGTTGCATGCCAATAAATGACACAATATGGCAACATAAAATGTACTTTTTGCACTTAAATGTCACATAACAAATAAATGCATACTTTCAGTAAATTTTATATCAGCATAAAACAAAATATAAACACATATCACTGTTTTTGTGATATTAAACACAATTTGCAAGAGACCTTTAGATGAATAACATGTGATAAAATGCCTAAAACTCTTGATCTGAACCAAGTGACATCACACAGGCTGTAGTACAAAAGGTGTGCCAGCGGCTGGGTGTCATACTTAGTTCCGGTTTGACGCCACGCAACTCCTTACTAGGTACCATATTTCATCCTTTATGTGTCGCGTAGAATAAACCTGTGGTTTCTAACGTCATTTATTCTAACTGGAATTTTTGTTGCAGCCCTTAAATTATGTCACAGAATTTCCATTCATGACAAGTTTCAATTTGTTTCAAATCTATTCACATAAAATTTGTGGCAAATATTTGTTGGGTATAATGGGGTCTATGGATATCATCAGTTACTACTTTAATCTTCCCAAACATCAAAAAAAATCACAGAATTTGAACCAACATGAAAACCCACAGTTGTCAGTGTGTCTAGCAGACAACCAGATTTTTCATAATCGACTTTACAAAACACGTGATGCGTTGCCGCCAATATTTGGGAGATTTAACCATGTCCTGATGAATGAATTTACGCATCCATTCATAAAGTCTACATCCCCACACATGCGGTATAAAAAAGTGAGTGACCAATCTGCCAAAAATATGTCACATGGGTTCAGTCCATTCAGCCAAAATGTAGCGTCATTGTCCCGTGAAACCAAAGTTGGAGACAAAATGGCAGCACAGTAAACAACAATTTATCTACTTTACAACTTTCCTTTGGATTATCTCCAGTTTCTGCGGTGATATTTTGACAAAATGCTTGACAGTATTCATAAACAAGGTTATTATATTAGTTAATGTAGTTAGATTGGATTTGGGGGCGTTGCTGGTGTGAAAATTCAATAAATTAGCAGCACAACAACGGTAACGGCAACGGTAATGAGCACCGCCGCAATTAGCCGGCTTGAATCATAAAAATAATAGTTCTAGACGGATTTGTTTATTTTTTGTTTTATTTAGCATGTAATACATGATGCTACATTTGTTTAAATGGCGAAGTTTATTCATCCACAACATCATTATCTGCCAGCAGCATGAAATGTTTGTTTATTCTTTTAGTTCAATTTCAGATAGAAATATCTCCATGATTTTTGTTTGTTCTATAGATATTACAATTTCATTATATAATAACACATTCTTTTAGCATTAAGATTATTAAAATCATTCATATTTTTGTGATCACTGTTATTGTATTGTATTGTATTGTATTGTATTGTATTGTATTGTATTGTATTGTATTGTATTGTATTGTATATTACTAAAATTATGAGTTTTATGGGAACAGTATGCTACAGAGAATTTTTCTTGGTTACCTCTAGGGTTAAAGTGCCAGAAATATGTATATTGTATATACAAACACACATCCTTATATACATGTAACAAGCACACACATACACACATATACTGCCACACATTTATCAATCAAATATGCACGTCCAAAACCATCCATGCTGTCACCTGTGTATTGCACACACACAGACTGACATACATGCATGACCTAGACGTCCTCCCTGACATGCGTCCTCCCTGACATGCGTATACAGCACATATATGTGCTGTGGCACCGGCAGCACCTGTCCAGCTAACAATGTCGGCCCCAACTGGGTGTGGCCTGCCAAGATGTGACATTCACAGTGGTCCCTGCATTCATTACCATCAAATCGAATATCTCTTAATCAATCAGACCAGTACTAATCCACTCCCTGCTCACTAGCTGCACAACAGCTGCCTGATGTGTTGCCACGGCAATCTCGGAACAGTCCATTCCAGGCAGGTCAGGGGAGACAGGCATGACAATTGCCGTAGACATCCTAGTGAAAGGATACACCCATCTAGCACCTACCCACTGCGCCATAGAACACCTAAACGCTGGAAACAGAGGGCATCCATGAAACAAGCCTCTGATCGAACACCCAATAATGTAAGCTCCCTCTCCAGAGGCTTACAATAAGTGCTCTGCCTGCATTGCCACTGATGGTGTTAAAGAGATAGTGACCCCTGTTTTTAGTCCACATTTGCATACATTTATAAACATTTCTAACCATGTTTAACCAGCACCACACACCTTAGGCTTACACATGCGCACACCATAGCACAGTCCACTAAAATCATCATTTAATGACAGTGGATTATTGAGAGAAGAAGAGCAGTGTCTTGCCACATATTCACAGCACTCTCCATTCTCTGATTTTAACCTTGAGTGTTAATTACTTATTTATGTCATACCCATACTTTCCAGAATCACATCAAAACAATTTTCTTGGGCATGGTACAACATATCACAGGTTGCAACAGAGCAGCACGACACAGTCATGTCATGGTAGAACTTCACGTTATTGTACAAGTTACATCTTTAAAATTATGAAATGTTATGTAACCTAATTTAGAAACTGTCTTTGAAACTATCCCAGGTTGTCTGATAAGTTATGACTTATGACATTAAATACACACATTTGTGATTTTTTATTTCTTACATCCATGGCTAACATAGAAGCAATTTATTTTGAGTTTTACTTCTGTACATTTAATGAGTCAACAACAGATTTATCAATCAATCATTAATTTCTTGCAACCACATCTGCATGACTAACATAGAAGCAGTTTATTTTCAGTTTTACTTTTGTACATTTAATGAGTCAACAGCAGGTTTTATCCATCATGCCCCCTCCACCCCCCATAAACACCAGGTACAAGGGACAAAGACAAAGACCTTAGTTTTTCTTCGTATACTGTCCACTATCCCCTGTCAATTGTCTGACAGTGACTACCACCACTTGACCATTACTCTGAAAAACTCTGACTGACTTTTCTTCTGAATGGTATAATTTCATGTTTTATTTTTCATCAGTTTTTGTGCTAGGGACTAATATATGGGTCCCAGTCTATGTGCATTATTGGCCGGGTGGGAATTATTATGATCTAATCAGGACTAACTTTTCCATTTTTTATTTTATTTTACTTACTATGTGTTTTACATCTAATACACTCATTCATTTCAACACCTTCTCGACTTCTCTATGAAGTATTTTACAATAAAATTAATACATTTATGGACTGGTTAAATGAAATTTAGTTGCTATTAGTTAATTTTCTTCCCACATGCATTACTCTACAAAAATAATCAAGTCATGAACATGAAAATAATCAGACTTGAGATGTTAGATTGATTATTGCAAAGTTACGGCATCCAGCTTGTATAGATTGGACAACAAGTCCATTACGAAAGATCTACCACTGCCAAACAGACCTGGCAGCTGATTAATCTCTATAGATGCACAGATAACAGGTGTAAACCACAGTTCAATATGATGTATTCAGTGTTCCCCTGAGTAAAGATGTGCAAGGTGGTAGGATGGGCTGAACAAGCACCAAATGATGATGTGCATTATGTGGGCATGGCCACCTAGGACGGTTTTAAAAATTACCTTCAAAATAGTGCATTTTGAAAGGTGTCTTAACCTATTTCCTGGGAAATAGACAGGAAACAAATAATGCATAACTACAAGGTAGCAACATGTAAACATGTTTATAGCAAGAAATAGCTATTAGGTGGCAATTCTAGCATATTTTGAGCGAGGCAGCTTAGAAAAACAGTGAGATGGAACACCTCACTCATCATATAGCAGGGGAAACACTGCCTTTACCATTTTTCACATTTTGTTTCATCCTGAGTATAGTCTCATTTTCCATGGTTAAAATTTAGTAAAATAATTTTCTAAAATCTAGGGGCATGCAACTAAAAGCGGAACCAAAAAGATTCCATAAAACAGCCTTCAGATGGTACAAAGTAATTGTCAACACAAAGGTAATGGTCAATGTTCAAGTAGATGTATGTAATATGCGAATATTCATCAATAATTAACTGACACAGATGATACCAGCTAGGTATTACTTCAGTTACATAGATGTATTGCTAACATTTAAATGGAACCAACAACTAAAAAGTTTGATTCAGCCAACTGACAGTGACTTGTGCATGTATATTGTTGGCATTGCTGTGACTTCAGCTTGTCTGACACACTAGCTAGTATCCTCACAGACAGTCACTGTAGTTGACATGTTAATGATAGGTTTTGGTGGTGCACTATCCTCGAGTTTCCTAAATCTGAAATGGGTCCGTAATTTTGATCTGACTGAGTAATCACCTCCTGCACACTGCCATCCGTTACTATGCGTCACTGGTCACTAATGCTCGTTATGAAATCTGGGTCAGTATAACCTGCCAGAAAACTAAAGTTTCTTATTGTTTATTTAACGAGTCTTACAAAGAAGTAGCGATCACATGAATTAGTAAGAGTTAGACAGTTGGGTGTGTTCAAGGAAGCAAAGAAACAGCTTACATAACAATAGGTATTCCACTGACGTCACGCCTATGCAGTCAACAGTGTGATTGGCCTACTTGTGCATTGTTCTACCATCATCCACTCGCTTCATGTACACTGCTGTTTAATTAAATGATATACCTATAACAGTCTGATGTATTATTTTTGCATCTATGTGCGTTTTATTGCTGGCGATCATGGAGGAGTAATTTTAATTAATTTTTGAAGTGACATACTGTCCACTATTGCGCTCGGATGACATAAAATGTATCCGCGTGTTTCTTCATTGCATGGCATTTTGAAACAGCCGGTGATTCGTGTGTTGGTCAGATACTAAATATATCTTCCAATGACATGACAGCAAAAAGATTCCAAGCCTCATTTTGAATGTAAACTTGGTGGCATAAATGCTGTGAAACTGCCAGACCAAATAAAAATATAAAATTCATCTCCTATCGTATTATATATCAGATTCTTTTCTGTCAGAATCTTATAAGAAATAGTCGATTAAATTCTGCCACACGATCACCAGACCCAACAAATGAGGTCTCATAGGCAAAAATTTGCTTGACGCTGGACCTATCATGTCGGGCACCGAGCTCCCGCCCCCGAACTATCATCGTCGAATTCAGCAGAATTTTCATTTGTACATTAGCTGAAGTATCTCACCAGTAAATGTTAGGATATACCTTCCCTGCCAGTTGGTGTTTACTGCAGAAATATGTTTAGTACAGTGAGAATTATTGAAATTAGGTGAGTGATAGATGTAAACAAATGTAACTACTTGACCTCTTTCAACCTGAGCCCTCAAATGTGTCAACATTCCAACCAGACAATATGTTTGATCCATGTTTCCATGAAATGCCATCATCCAATTGTAGTGTTCGGCCTGTACTGTAGACAGTACTATACCACCACAGACGGTTACTAGAGACACTATGCTGAAAGTAAACAGACATACACTGTTACAATGTCATCATTAAAAACTAGGTTACTCACCTCCCGTTCTGGCTCTCCGAAGGCGATATTTAGCGTTCCCATGGCTCGAATGATAGCCACGAGGGACTGGATTGTGTTGCTGTAAACGACCGGTTTGTACTGTTTGTTGTCTTCTGACGTGAAGCCACCTTCATGAATAATTCTGTCACGAGAATAAAACAAATGTTATATTATGATATATTATGATTACCCATTTTCTTAATTAACATGATTACAATTTTTTTCTTTCAAAAACTTTATTTTAACAACTTGAACATCTGTACAAATGAATGATTAAACAAATACCAGTTTAACCAGTGTTTATTCATGTTGAGATACTGAACATTTTATATGTTTACATCATCTATTTTTTTCTATTATTTATATATTTTTCTAGTAACAAATAAATGCTCCAACTCATTACAGGTCATATTTCTGAACCACAACATCATATGTAGAGGTATTAGTAATATGCTTATTCCATTGTTTTATTTTTTTTACAATAACTGTATATTGCAGACCCTATAATGTACAATGTTATAATTAACTCAAACTTATAACTAAGTGTCAACATCAGATCAGACATGTCTCCATTGTTCAGACAACACAAAACTTGATTGAATTAACCCCCACTATTGTCTGTGAGCATTAGGGGATTAGCAAGCTATAGTTTACACTGTTTGGTATGACATGTCACAGTGACTGGTTATTTGGATCAGCTTAATGAGCAGTCATTTGAGACAATTTAAAATGAGGCGGACAGTCATACTGCTGATAATGTCAACAATATGACCAAAATAACGTTTGATCAGTTTGGCAGTGTTCAAATTTATTTTCATCACATAGCAAATCATTTTGCCTATGGTGCAATTGGCAATCAGCAGCACTAGTGTAGGCTACTAATATCATTGGGTTAATGCCAACACCAATGGTGGCACCACATCACAGGTAATCAAGACAAAACGCCACTACACCCCCTACAGACTCATGATTTGGGTCAATTTTAAGACTGTAAGAAGCCGTTTTCATGGTTAGATCAGAAAGTAAACAAAAAGGTTGATGGTGACGATGCGTATGGCCACAATGCCGATGACTCCAGCCTGGACTTGTGCACATAGTCACGAGATGATGTCACGTTCCAGCTAGAAAGATCGACACTGTTCAATATTCTAATCTAATTCGAAGCCAATGAATATTTGTATTTAATTCGATATTCGATTTGTATTTGAAATTCTGAGGATATTCAATTCGATATTTGATTCGAGTGAGATTCCATATTTGTCCCATCCTTACAAGGCAGAGTCAGAGTCAAAGACAGGCCGGGATCATTCATGAAACAAGAGCGAATGGTATGAACAGCAACCAGACATGGGGTCAAACACATTCAAATGTATTTCAATACAAATACTCTTGAGGGATTCAAATACAAATACAATTACAATATTTTTTAAAGCAAAAGTATTTAAATGCAAATACATTTGAAAGTATTTCAAATACGTTTTTCAAATACTTTTCAAATACTTTTCATTTTCAGGATATATTACTATAATAGGTCAAAGGAAAGCAAATCATATATCGTGACATCTAGTTTATAGCCATAATTAGTGTTTTACTCTTACAATGACAGGCAGACCAGTCTGAGTGCCAGTGGGTATTATTATTGCTAACTACATCACAGTGACAACTGACTCAGAAACCTTTCTCCACAGAGCCAAAGGCCATAATCTGTTTGTCTAAAAATATTTGTTTGTTTGCTTAAGTTAAGCCAAGAGATCAATAGCTAATGACTGCAAGGATCTTGTGAGGAAGTGTGACCGCTCAACTTGAAAGATAGCCTTGATACCAGAATAGCCTGGTGCCACTTTGGAGCCTGACTAAAGAACAAAAGGGAGATTGACTATGGTCACTCCCAGGTGCTAATCCATAATCTGGCTTTGAACAAACAGAAGTTGTGGTCACTGTGCCAGGGCCATGGGGGACACCTGCTGTAAGTTCTTCGGTAATTAGCACTGTTGGGTGAAAGACATTAAGGTTGCAATCAATGGTTATCTTGAATGTTGAAAACAACTTGTTTGGTGAAAGGTGATTTGCAGTGAAGTAAGCAGCTTGGCATGCATTACATGTGATCATGAAAGAGAAATGTTGATACTAACAATGTATTTTTAAAAGTTCTTGAAAATGTCAACTACTTTAAGAAAGTATTTGAATACAAATACTTTTCATTCCTAAAGGTCAAATACAATTAAAAATATTTTGAAAAAAGTATTTAAATACTTTCAAATACAAATGTATTTGACCTCATGTCTGACAGCAACCCACTGCTAGCTCAAAACTCAACCTCGGCACAGGTCAGGGAAAAAGCTCATTGATGATGACAATCGGAGATTCTAACATAAGGTTCAAGTTTTCTGATGCCAATATAAATATTTTTTTTACAAAAACAAGAGCTTTTATTTGGGAAAATAATGCAATCCCTAAATATTAGACAGACACCAAAAATATTTGGATTTTAAAGATGTCTAAATCCTAGATAAAATCCCGAAATTCAAACCCTGAATCATGTGTCATCTAGTATTTAACATACACATTAATTTTCTGTAAACACAGCTGTTAAACGACAACAATGATGATGATGGTGATGATGAAAAGCTGCTGTTGTATCATACAGAGTTGGTAATTTCATTTTATTTACTTTAATGTAACTAATAATTGTTTCATTCCATATTCTGAAAAACAGTGAGTGCTTCATTTTAAACATATAAATGTATGTAACACATACAGCAACCACTGTTCTCTTCATTGTGTAATTAGACAATGTTTTTATTTCTTAGCTTTCACAACGGAAATTGCATTGGCATATATGTACTGTAGGGCTATAAACAAGCGAGATTCTGCCTCCTACAAACAATCAATCATGTGTCTCTGGCATCTATACTGATTACTGACGCCTGAGAGAGGAACATGGTGCCAGTAATGACCAACGTGGGAATATTCTTTTTTTTGCAGACTGACCATGTTTTTGTTCACAAACTGCATGCAGATCTGGGATGAATCAATGACTGTGACTGCCATTGCAATTAATTAATTTCATTAGGTGTGGTATAATGGTATTAATTAGCATGATTTGACCAAAGCAGCTTGGGGGACTGAAATGCTTTAACAACCATTGCCCAAACGTAAGAACATACCATTTAGAGGATATACGTTTATGATTTAATGAGCACAGAGCCACGGTATATTTTTAATAATTTATCAGAATTGGATATCCTTTACTATTGTGCCATCATAAATAAATTATTACATTGATATTATTACTGAACATGTCCAGTATTATATAAGTGAACGAATATGCAAGTAATTTTCACAGAACTGAACAGCATTGCTTGATATCTGAATCAATAAGATATCTAAAATTATACTGTACAATATTCTTATTTTTAACATTAGACTTTTTGTCAAATGGATTGCGCCAAAAAGTTACCAGTCCAAAATGATATGCATATATTTGGAAATTATATGCTGACATTATTGATAATAACATTCTGGGCTCTGTAGCATTATCTAGGGTGACTGGGTTAGTAGGCAAAAATGTTTCAGCATGTAAAAGCATGATTACTTTGCCATGTGGTTACACAATACATTATTAAAAAATTAAAATTCTAAAGCAATAAGAAGCTATGGCCCAATGCCATCCCCAAATAATGCTACAATCTGGGCAACAGATTGTCCATTTCAATTTTTTTTATTATATGTCACCAACAATTTATTTATTTCGCCAGCGATTTATTTATCTGTCACCAGCGATTTACTGACGGCCATGCATAAGGGCGGTGGGAGGCAAGTTTTGCTGCACGCATATTGGTTGTTTTTAAAGAGTTCTGCAATTCAACAAATTACATGGCTTGAATGCACCAAAATTTATGTTCTTTTTGCAGATCTAATTCCTATCTAAATGTCAGAAAACATATTTTAAGGAATCATGACATGGCTTAACCAATTTCCACAGTGGCATGGCTGAGCACTTCTGCCAAAAAACTTAACAGTCATGTTTAAATTGTGTCAAAGTTGTCCAATAATGTAAATAAGGAAGAGATTAACAGATAAATCCATCCAATATGTTTGCCAATATTCAGGTGGCTCTATAACATGAAGTTTCCAAGTTACATTTTTAATTTGCTGAATATATTAATGTTTACAGACCTATAATAAATACTGTGCACAATTCAAGAATTATATGGAATGGACAATGGATGCATGAAATGTTTTTTTTATTATTCTCCAAAACACCTTAAATAATCACACACTTTGGTCTTACTCCGGTCTGCATGGTTATTTAATGTGTCAGTTTCACCCTGTTTTATATTTGAGTATGTACAGTTTATTTAATGTTGGCAGTTCCATCCTGTGTTTTTATTAGGGTTTATACAAATAACTGCATGGCTGTGCCCTTTATTGCACCCTAGAAGTGACACTGAGCCTAGTACATAATACATATACAGAGTACTCAGTGTATCTTGGTGGTAAAATGTCGACGGAAAGTGATGTTATAAAATTTGATGGAAAGTGGTATTATCTGTGAACTAATTATGATATGTTCCTGTTCAAATGAAAAATTTCTGGATGGTATAAAACAGTGGTTCTTAAATTGGAGGACATGACCCACTGGAGGTCTTTTGGCAACTTTGGAGGATTAGGCCATGCGTAACCTTATGTAAATGCAGGTCACGTATATACTAAAATGTACAATTAATTGCATACAATTTACTAGATGCATAAACAATGCTGGAAGGACATTAATTGTCTTGTCTCTCTATAAATAATAACAAAAATGAACACATTATTAGGGACAGCCAATTGCAATATTTTCTTAGATGATGATCAGCCATACTTTTGGGAGCTGTGTGCTGAAAAACATTGTGATATTTCTATTGTAACTGTCTGATAGTGATACTTATCGGATATCAAGGAAAGGTGATACAAGAAATTAGAAAAGGCTTATATTTTATCCACATCTAACTTGTGAAACTATCGATATTCATGGCTGCCCATACCTTTATCTAGAGACCCATCTACCCATCCTTTGGACGAATTAAGTCAATTTTGGATGGGTACAAATTTCAGTGGACAGGGAATTAGACCAGTAAAACAATAAGTAGCAAGAAACCATATATATTATCATTTATTCTTTGAAAATGGATGTCATGTGTGTATATATATATATATATATATATATATATATATATATATATATATATATATATATATATATATATATGCATAGATTATGGCATGTGTATAGACTGGACTGGGTTCCACATATTGAATTGACATGCATGTATCTATGAAAAAATTTGGACTGGTAAAAATGTAACCCTGCATCATGGCCTGGAGCTCCCATTGATAGAACATAGAGAGTCATTCACCACAATGCTTTAAATGAAGAATGTTCAATCGTTTTGGTGTACACAAATCTGCTTGAATAATGGAGAAAATGTAATAAGTATTCCTGAATGATGGTTTTAGAACTGTACACAAAGTAAGACACAAATAAACTGAAATAAATATATAACTACCATACCAATGAGTGTAACAACTGTTATTATAATATTATAATATTTTATAACACAATACTATTGTGTTGAATACATGATTATAAATAACTTCTGTGGGGGCTAATATAAATATAGCATTAACAATATACAGTAGCATTCTTGAATAAACTGAACTTAATTATGCCCACCAACATGGGATGTGTCATTCCAAGCAATAACATTCATGATTATCTTGACTTCATGGCTCCATCCCAGGCTCTGCCGCGGCAGTCTAGGCTAGCGCCAAAACAATGTCAATAGCCCGCCATTCAGCGATAGAATACGCCAAGCGACAGAAAGGCAGAAACAACGAATACTCACTTCATTTGTTTAACAATGGTGCTCTTTCCCGACTCGCCGGCACCTGGAGTGGCGAACAGAGAGAATACCGACGATGATTTATTTACATGCGGGAGGAAAGTCAACAAAATAGGCGGCGGCTGTCTGTGATAGAAACGGGGCCTCTTTGTGGGGGAAAATGACGGCTATTTTATATTCAACAAGAAATATAAGGGACGAGGACACAACGCTGAATTATTTCCAGACCGTTGCAGAAGCGAGAAGCGACCGGCATATTGAATGATAATTAGGCATAAATCGGGAGCTACACATAATCCTTTCAAAATGGCTGCTCGCGAGAATAACAGACGCTGACATTAATGTCAATATATCGGCGCCCACCCTAAGCCGCCATCCACCGAACTCGCTCTGCCAAGGGCAAATAACGCTTACCTAATAGTAATAATTTTATGTCCTTAGCCGCCTGCATCCCGTCCTCTTTGAGGTTTTTCTCAATTTGCTTGCTGCGCTCCATGGCGAGTCGCTCCTCCTGGCTCATAGTACACCCCATGATGTAGAAATCACCAAATATATCCCTCAGAACCGGGCGTTGTGTGATGCTCTACTCCCCGCCGCTTCCTCGCTGCCTCTGCGCACGATACGGGATAAAAATCCGAACGAGAGATGCGAGTAGTAGATCATGAAATATTCTCCTTTTGTCAACGATGCATAAAGCCGAATTCTCGGCCGAAAAATCGCAAAATAACGGAACAGTATTATAATAAAGTTATAAGCATCAATTCCCGGCTACAGCCAATCAGCGCGCGCCATCGCCGAGCGAGGCACGAGCTGGATGATGCTGCGATCGATAAAGGGAACCGACAGGGTTTTGTCTGCCGACGCCGCTTTTGTGTATTCCACATTCACTAGCCTGCCAGACGAATACGGCTGCGTCTTTTGTTTGCTTATCGTATCAGCATTTATTGACACCATTCAACATTTCGCTCGTGGCGTTCACGGGTAGTTAACTTCGAATACTTAAAATTGCTCATAGAATACACAAGCCGACAGTCCTAGAAACCCCCCATCGGTGCCCATTCGCTGCGCTCCGCTGTTGTCGGTCAGGTGACGTCAGGTTTGCCTAGAATTAATTTTATTGAACACGGCTTTGGTATAATTTCTATATCAGCAGTACTATTCGTGTTCACTGGCACACATGTACGACTGACTGGAAGACGGCCATCGTCACCCTAGCTGTAGACAAAAACAAAAGTGTGAAATTATGCTCAATCGCCGGCACCTTGGGCTTGGAACATTATATGCAACGCAGTCCGGCTCGATCAGTGCCTGGCAGTGCCAGTAGCCTGAGTAGGCTTTCATTGATGAAAATTATTTTTGTGGAACTCTTTATTGTAACTATTAAATTATCTGATAAAATTCAGTGTTGCCGTACAACATAAATTTAATATTTTTACACCACCTCCGAGGCACATTGATGTGAAGCGCCACCGCGAAATACAACGCGAACTGATTAGATAGAATTCTCGCAAGAGCCAAGGCCAGGGAGTCTGGCACTATACTGGCGACACCAGGTGGACAATAATATTACGAACAATCTACCTGATGGTTGGCACTCGCTCTCTTTGCTTTGGCTAAAAAGAATCGCGGACAACAGAATCAGCCGTTTGTACAAAAAGTACTGGGATAAAATAGTTCCATGTGTGTGTGTGTGTGTGCGTGTGTGTGTGTGTGCGTGCGTGCGTGCGTGCGTGCGTGCGTGCGTGCGTGCGTGCGTGCGTGCGTGCGTGCGTGCGTGCGTGCGTGCGTGCGTGCGTTGTCATATAGGCCTGTTGGTGCTATAACGTGCCGCTTACAGAATTATACATTTCTAGCCGAGTTAGTCAGCGATGCATGCTTGGGGGAAATTAAAGCATTCTGACCCGCTAAGACTTTTGAACTTTGTTATTCCCTGAGGTTCCGTCCCAATGAAATGCCCTGGACAAATATTCTAGCGGAGTTGCTCGGCTCACTGCAATGGAGAAAATGAAATTGCCCAGACGAAATCATATTTATATTAATTATATCTATAAATAAATGTTAAGAGAGCGCTTCCACACTATCTTGTGCACTGGAATGTGACCAAACCTCACACGGTGTACACTTAAATCTAACAAAAGTATTGTTGACACAATTAAGAACGCTGAACATAGATTGAATCTCTAATGTCCAACGTTTGAATCGCTCACTGAAAATCATCACAACACTGGCCTGTCTTCACTAAAAAGTTGTAGGCCTATTGTTTCAGCGTGTCCCAGAAATAACCAAGCTGTCACATATTTGCATTTTGTCATACGCTCGGGCATGACGCAACAAAATGCTAATGTATAGCAGACAAAGCTGGTTCCTGTGTTAAACGGTGACGACTTTTCAAACGCGAATAATTTAAATTTAAAAGTATGCAGAAGTTTTGCATAGATCCAACGACATAGCTGTAGATGGCATATTTAACTTTACAATGATGTAGAAAAACATGACACTCAGCGGAGGTAACTGAGGTTACGATCAGTTACGAGAGCGACATTAGAAGCTTGGCATTCAATGGCAAATTTGGTTACTCACCTGCCAGAAAAGTAGCATTGAAATCAAGTAGAGTATTATGTGTATTCCAGGGAAGTATATACGAAAACTTGTCCGTGTCAAGAGGCAGTCGTTCTATCGCTTACACTGATATGTCTCTGAAAATCAAAAAAGTCAACCAATTAATTTATGTAAACAAAAAAAATAGTTATACAAAATAACAATTGCATTAGGCCCTACTTAGAAGAACGATGTCTGCAAAACCATGGACACGGGGATAAAGAGCAAGGAAGATAGCTTTCTCTCGAATTTCAGTGGGGGCACACATATGTTCATCCCCATATTCCGATGTATGTCTTCGGTGAAGCCAGCCGACTAGACGAAATAGCGCTGATGCTGAATTTTACGCGTCGCGGCAGCGAAACAACTCGAGCGTCACGCCACAGCGCAAACTTTAATTGGGATGTGGTTGTAACACCTGGGCGACCGTAATGCAGTTGTTGTCGTAAGCTGTTTCTAACGAGAGTGCCTGCGATGACGTCATGTTCATGTAAGTAAACAACTTATGTATTCAGTGCGTCGGGGTTGGCTGACGTCGCAATCACAAGTACGCGTGAGAAATCCGTCAAACTTTGCTTTGCCGAGTTGCCAACAATGTTGACAGCGGTTAAATGTGTAAAGTACATTATTACTACGACATGACATCTCCTAGAGCAAACAATGCTGCATACAGTTGGCATTTTAATAACTTCTCCTTCGTTCTTTTTGTCATTATCCAACGATTGCGTCAACAAAAAATAACTCGCATTTTATGTGCGTGCGATCGTGCGCATATTTTCACTGTTATATATATATATATATAAATATATATATACATACATACATATATATACATATATATATATATATATATATATATATATATATATATATATATATATATATATATATATATATATATATATATAATTAAACACATACAAATTAGCACAGACAACGAATGGGTGACTGACTAGGTATACATGCCCTCCCTTTTGTCCCCCCCCCCCCGTCGGGGCTACTAGATAGTAGATACGCTCCTGGTGCTATTTATCAATATCATTTACCGACCCACCCAACTATAAAAAAAAAAGCCCAATATGGCTATCAATCATTCAAGCTAGTCGCCATTGGAAGTCTATTATTGTGCAATCACGGCGGTTCACCGGCTAGGTATGTCGCAATCGTATTTGCTGACAAATCATTTCTTTTATTTCAATGACTGTATATAGAGTAATTTATTCTCGCATTTTGTATGCGTGCTGTAGTATTGGAAGAGGTCCCTAAAACGCTGAGTTGTGCTTATAGTTTTTCTTAACTTTTGAATGTAACTTTTATGTCATTTTAGCCAAGTAGTTCTATGTAGTTTTTGTTAAGCAGGTTGTTTTAGGTGATTTTCTTGTACTTTTACTAAAGTGCAAAATATTAGCAGTACAACTTCCGAGGTCACAGTCCGAGACAGCGTGACGGTAGCATAAGGTCGGAGTCGACGTTTTATGGCTACTCTCAAGGCTGCAGTCGGGGGGGGGGGGGGTAATTGTAACGCCCTCCCACCCAGACAACCATTTCTGTACCTCCCATGGGCTACTTGTAGAGATACCTTATTGATGGATACAATTCGTTTCTACGAAAATGAACTCCACCCCCACCCCCCCTTACGATTTCCACCCGAAGCAATTGTACAGCTACCAACGATTTAAATTCGACAAATCGATGTTGGTGTCGGCAAATAGCAATAAAAGATCAAAGCTGCCATTTAACACATAACAGACAAAGGTGCCACACCGGCCATAACAAAATGGCACCTTCGGATCGTATGTCTCCGTAAAAAAAACAGAATGACATGTCTTTGGATCGTATGTCTCCGTGGAAACACAGAAGAACGAAATTATCCCAGACACAAGTTACTTAGCTTGATATATAATACATGACGTGTTATTAGTGAAGAACAAGTCGACTAGTAGTGTCAATTTGGATCGCGAAGCTTAGTCAATTTGCGCTCCGGTCTTTTTACGACGCAGCCGGCTTCTGACTGACGCATTAAAGTTCCTCTTGCAGAAAGAATGTACCATACCTGCACCTCCCGCTGTGGCTGACATGAATGCAACACTCACGGTATGATTCAGTGGAACTGCGGCTTATTGTTTGTTGATGGTGGCGGAGAGATGCTACATCTCCGTAAACTTTCACATTTAATTCATTTTATGTTCATGTGGTAGGCTACAACTATGTTCAGTTTTTAAGGTAATCTAATAAGTTACTGGGTTACTTTTTTATGAATCTTACTCGCATTTTTTTACTTCACAGCGTGTGTGTAAGAGTGTGTTTCGGTAAACTTTCCTATTTTAGTTCATTTTATGTTTATAATTTATTACGTTGTCTAGTTTTAAAAGGTAAGGCACGCGTTAAGGTGTTGTGCTATTTATTCTCGTATTGTATGTGTATTATACTTGTATTTTGACTTCACAAAACTTAACACACCCATTCAGTAATACTGAGTGTGTGTTTAAATGTTTCTGTTATTTTATTCACAGCGCTAAGTAAGCTTGAGTAATTTAATCAATGGACGAGCTTTAAGAAAATGTTTTTGTATCAAAATGTATTATTTTAATTTTAAAATAGACAATAGAATGTATTTTATTTAATTTAATTCGCCTCGGTGCAATGGCTGACGTGTTTGTTCTAACTCAAAGTCGTTAGCGGCACCACCACCCCCCCCCCGCCCCCCACCCCCCCCCCCCCCCCCCCCCCCGTAAGATTACATTTTATATCAAAGTCAGGAGAACACCATAGAAAGGGCAACTTGTCTTCCAGACGTTACGGGCGATTCAACATTTCAAAGCGAATTCTTAATTTCTTAACTTACGACGTATTTTTTTCCAAAGATAATCTACTATACACCGGTGTTTGTTAAAGCCCCCCCCCCGTCGGCTCTGAGACGTTTATCGGATTTTATGTCACTGTAAATTAACATTTCGGCCTTGAAATTAACCTGTGGTCTACCTACAGTTCCTTTCTCGTCGTGCAGTTCAAAGAAAAAATTGTGGTAAGTTAGTTTTTCATCCTATGTTTTGTAGCATTTTATTCGATGGTTGGCCAGAAACGTAATTGGATTCGTACACAAAGTGATGTTCTCTTGCGTCCCAGTAGCATGAGTAGGAGATATCACTCAGGAACATCGCGTGTGGAAAGGGCCCAATCTCCTCTCATGCAATTGAGTGCTGTCAGGTTTACATCTTGTGCATACGCTACCGCAAAGTGTATGCGAACTTTCAGACACTTATTTGACCAAAAGCATTCCGAAAAACGTCCAAACAAAGAGGAGTTTTCCCAGTTGAAATGTTACTTCGTTGACCAGAGGTCGGACATTTGGCTGACCCATTGGAATCGCGTGAACGAGATGTAGGTGAAATTCACCACATTTGCCTGTGTAGTTCGTATATTACTATCACCACGTTTTTATTGAGATAGATCCTAATCAAAATCATTGTATGCCCTATATTGGCAAACTAAAGCCCAGGGGACACGAAAGCTATCAACTCAGCAACGGTCACGCGTGCCTGTTGGCTCAGCTGATAGCTCACGCCGCGTTTCAGCGCACACGGTGAGAAAGATGCTGGGCTAACCGCTACATATCAAGTGACTTATCCATCACGTGGTCTGGTTGCCTAGCAAATTACATCAAAACTGAAAAACACGTGGAATACTCAGACATTCCAACGTATGTTTTTCTTAAAATTGTGTTTCTTTATAGCAAAAACAACTCACAATTGTGAAAGTTACAACTCCATGCAGGATCGTTTGATTTATGAGATGTCATGCAACATTTATAATGTGGTTCTAATATATAACTGTTATCAGCTTTATTACCATGGCAAAGCAGAAGCCAAAGCTTGATGGAGTTCGCCGCAAAATGCTGATTATGAAGTAAGCAAGCTGCAACGACTTGACACATCGAGTGACATGATTAGTCCTGCGTTTTCATCATGTGATTTATTACGAATGGAGCTCTCGGGTGATGAGACGGGTCTGCGCTGTCGTCGACGTTGTCGTCGTCGTTTAAGTGCGCCTTGTTGAACAACGTGGACTAGGAGTTTCATTGGCACGTTTATTTTTGCCGCTGAGCACATAGCTCACGTTCCGCGCATACGGTGAGACGTTCGCCTCGCAAGGCGGAAAATATTAAACACGATATATATTTTGCCCACCGCCTCGTGTTGGATACTTAGCTCACGAAAACCCAGCGCACACGAGACCTATCAGCTGAGCCAACATGCACCCGTCAGTATTAGCTCACCTGAGAGAGCTCTCGTGTGCGCCGGGCTTTACGAATCATAGTAAGCATTATTTGGAATATTCAACTTCAAAGAAAACCCGAATTGCTCTGTTATTGTGCTACTGCGTGTGCGCACTATAAGCGTGTTCGATGGGTATGTGCATGTGCGTGCCAACAAACAGTTTATAAGAGGTGTGTTGATATATTTCAATTAGTTATTGTTGTAGGACCTGATGTAACAATGTTGTTTACGAACATCACAAACGCAGTTCAACGATTACCAGGTGTTTCATAACATTCATCACGGAAAAACTCTAAGTAATGGTAAAAAGTTAAGTTCTTATATAGCGCAGTATCCAGTCCTCAGGACCGTTCAAAGCGCTTTAAACTTAACTTCCCAGGCAGACCTATTCAATCAAACACCGCCTCAACTTCTCTGGGAAGGCTGTTCGTACACATATCCACCACTGTCTACAGCCAGGTAGCTGACTGAACTGGAGCAATGTAGAGTGAAAAAACTTGCCCAAGGTTTTAACACCGCAGCACAGGATTCGAACCCGGGTTCTCTTAGTCGAAAATCCGAAGCTCTACCCCTCCTGACCCATTGCGCTCTACAGTACAAAGGTGGGTAGTATTTTCAGGTTAATGTAAACATATTCTAGTATTTTCAAATTGGGTAGTGTTTTGAAATTCCCACACCGGAAGTACGCCGTGACAAACCTCTCTCTTTGGTGGGGTGTCCCCGCTGTTGACGGTACACCGTCGTGTCATTAGACAGCCACGTCCAGACATTGGGACAACACGAACTTAACGCTATTGCTCCCGACTGTCAAGGGATTACCACCAACGACTACGGGGCGATAAACACGACAGCGTCGGTGAACCGCCGGGAATAGACGAGTCGACATTGGGTCGGCAGTTCAAAGCGACGGTAAAGGCGCTAACAATTTGCAAACTAACGATAACCGAATCAGCGTCATCAGCTGACTAACGAAGACACGCGTCGACAACAAATGATTGACCTCGTTGCGACGTCGGGAGATTTCCGCGTCGATCGGACATGAATACAAATCAAGGCGTGCTTACCGGATCAGCGGTGCAACCAGATGCAATTACAACGCTGTGTTGTCGCCACGCGCCCACCAGTACGTAAGACGTCGCACATGTCAAACCGATACGACACGCGTCCAGGTCACGAAGCTCGCAGCAATCCAGTCGGACAACAAAATCGGTCGTGTAACCAGCGTGTCGGTGTGCACCCGTGAAATCGTACTTGCGTTCTTGGCGTACGTGTCTTCAGCGTGTGCCATATCGCGTCGAACGCGAAGACGACGGTTAGGTTGGGCCAATATTTGGACAAGACAAGTGTCGTTACCCGTGTAGATGGGGAGGCGTCGAAGCGTGACGGCGTCACGTGGTCGTCTGTTCCGCATCGCCACCTTCAACTGGCGCCCACGCAAGGCGCGCCTCCACGCTATAATATAGCACGCTGTATACTCCGTGTTAGTTGCGTCAGCAGTTTAAATGAACAGCAGGAGACATAGGTCAACATAGTCACTTAATAATAAATGTTTTATTCGAAATACGCCCCCACGTGGCGCCATATATGCAATGAATTATATACCAGCTAGTCCCAGCATGCTTTTACCATTGCATTTATATAGAACGAAAGGTGTGGAGACGGGCGGTGGAAGTGACGAGAGGTGGAGGAGGCACGAGAGAAGGGAGGTGTGGAGACGGGCGGTGGAAGTGACGAGAGGTGGAGGAGGCACGAGAGAAGGGAGGTGTGGAGACGGGAGGTGGAAGTGACGAGAGGTGGAGGAGGCACGAGAGAAGGGAGGTGTGGAGACGGGAGGTGGAAGTGACGAGAGGTGGAGGAGGCACGAGAGAAGGGAGGTGTGGAGACGGGAGGTGGAAGTGAAGAGAGGTGGAGGAGGCACGGGAGAAGGGAGGTGTGGAGACGGGCGGTGGAAGTGACGAGAGGTGGAGGAGGCACGAGGGAAGGGAGGTGTAGAGACGGCAGGTGGAAGTGACGAGAGGTGGAGGAGGCACGAGGGAAGGGAGGTGTGGAGACGGAGGTGGAAGTGACGAGAGGTGGAGGAGGCACGAAAGAAGGGAGGGGTGGAGAAGGGAGGTGGAAGTGACGAGAGGTGGAGGAGGCACGAAAGAAGGGAGGCGTGGAGAAGGGAGGTGGAAGTGACGAGAGTTGGAGGAGGCACGAGAGAAGGGAGGTGTGGAGACGGGAGGTGGAAGTGACGAGACGTGGAGGAGGCACGAGGAAAGGGAGGTGTGGAGACGGAGGTGGAAGTGACGAGAGGTGGAGGAGGCACGAGAGAAGGGAGGTGTGGAGACGGGAGGTGGAAGTGACGAGAGGTGGAGGAGGCACGAGAGAAGGGAGGTGTGGAGACGGAGGTGGAAGTGACGAGAGGTGGAGGAGGCACGAGAGAAGGGAGGCATGGAGAAGGGAGGTGGAAGTGACGAGAGGTGGAGGAGGCACGAGAGAAGGGAGGTGTGGAGACGGAGGTGGAAGTGACGAGAGGTGGAGGAGGCACGAGAGAAGGGAGGTGTGGAGACGGAGGTGGAAGTGACGAGAGGTGGAGGAGGCACGAGAGAAGGGAGGTGTGGAGACGGAGGTGGAAGTGACGAGAGGTGGAGGAGGCACGAGGGAAGGGAGGTGTGGAGACGGAGGTGGAAGTGACGAGAGGTGGAGGAGGCACGAGGGAAGAGAGGTGTGGAGACGGAGGTGGAAGTGACGAGAGGTGGAGGAGGCACGAGAGAAGGGAGGTGCGGAGGCGGGAGGTGGAAGTGACGAGAGGTGGAGGAGGGACGAGGGAAGGGAGGTGTGGAGACGGAGGTTGAAGTGACGATAGGTGGAGGAGGGACGAGAGAAGGGAGGTGTGGAGACGGAGGTGGAAGTGACGAGAGGTGGAAGAGGCACGAGAGAAGGGAGGTGTGGAGACGGAAGGTGGAAGTGACGAGAGGTGGAGGAGGCACGAAAGAAGGGAGGGGTGGAGAAGGGAGGTGGAAGTGACGAGAGGTGGAGGAGGCACGAAAGAATGGAGGCGTGGAGAAGGGAGGTGGAAGTGACGAGAGGTGGAGGAGGCACGAAAGAATGGAGGCGTGGAGAAGGGAGGTGGAAGTGACGAGAGGTGGAGGAGGCACGAAAGAAGGGAGGCGTGGAGAAGGGAGGTGGAAGTGACGAGAGGTGGAGGAGGCACGAGGGAAGGGAGGTGTGGAGACGGGAGGTGGAAGTGACGGGAGGTGGAAGTGGCACGAGAGAAGGGAGGTGTGGAGACGGGAGGTGGAAGTGACGAGAGGTGGAGGAGGCACGAGAGAAGGGAGGTGTTAGAGACGGGAGGTGGAAGTGACGAGAGGTGGGGGAGACACGAGAGAAGGGAGGTGTGGAGACGGGAGTTGGAAGTGACGAGAGATGGAGGAGGCACGAGACACGGAAGGTGTGGAGACGTAGGTGGAAGTGATGAGAGATGGAGAGGCACGATAGAAGGGAGATGGAAATTACAAGAGGTGGAGAGGCATGAGAGAAGGGAGATGGAAGTGACGAAAGGTGGAGAGGCATGAGAGAAGGGAGATGGAAGTGACGAGAGGTGGAGAGGCATGAGAGAAGGGAGATGGAAATGACAAGAGGTGGAGAGGCATGAGAGAAGGGAGGTGGAAGTGACGAGAGGTGGAGAGGCATGAGAGAAGGGAGATGGAAATGACGAGAGGTGGAGAGGCATGAGAGAAGGGAGATGGAAATGACAAGAGGTGGAGAGGCATGAGAGAAGGGAGGTGGAAGTGACGAGAGGTGGAGAGGCATGAGAGAACGGAGATGGAAATGACAAGAGGTGGAGAGGCATGAGAGAAGGGAGGTGGAAGAGACGAGAGGTGGTGAGGCATGAGAGAAGGGAGGTGGAAGAGACGAGAGGTGGTGAGGCATGAGAGAAGGGAGGTGGAAGAGACGAGAGGTGGAGAGTCATGAGAGAAGGGAGGTGGAAGTGACGAGAGGTGGAGAGGCATGAGAGAAGGTTGATGGAAGTGACGAGAGGTGGAGAGGCATGAGAGAAGGGAGGTGGAAGTGACGAGACGTGGAGAGGCATGAGAGAAGGGAGGTGGAAGTGACGAGAGGTGGAGAGGCATGAGAGAAGGGATGTGGAAGTGACGAGAGGTGGAGAGTCATGAGAGAAGGGAGGTGGAAGTGACGAGAGGTGGAGAGGCATGAGAGAAGGGAGATGGAAGTGATGAGAGGTGGAGAGGCATGAGAGAAGGGAGATGGAAGTGACGAGAGGTGGAGAGGCATGGTAGAAGGGAGGTGTGGAGAAGGGAGGTGGAAGTGACGAGAGGTGGAGGAGGCACGAAAGAAGGGAGGTGGAAGTGACGAGAGGTGGAGGAGGCACGAAAGAAGGGAGGTGTGGAGACGGGAGTGGAAGTGACGACAGGTGGAGGAGGCACGAGAGAAGGGAGGTGGAAGTGACGAGAGGTGGAGGAGGCACGAGAGAAGGGAGGTGTGGAGACGGGAGGTGGAAGTGACGGGAGGTGGAGGAGGCACGAGAGAAGGGAGGTGTGGAGACGGGAGGTGGAAGTGACGAGAGGTGGAGGAGGCACGAGAGAAGGGAGGTGTGGAGACGGGAGGTGGAAGTGACGAGAGATGGAGGAGGCACGAGACACGGAAGGTGTGGAGACGTAGGTGGAAGTGATGAGAGATGGAGAGGCACGCTAGAAGGGAGATGGAAATGACAAGAGGTGGAGAGGCATGAGAGAAGGGAGATGGAAGTGATGAGAGATGGAGAGGCATGAGAGAAGGGAGATGGAAATGACAAGAGGTGGAGAGGCATGAGAGAAGGGAGGTGGAAGTGACGAGAGGTGAAGAGGCATGAGAGAAGGGAGATGGAAATGACAAGAGGTGGAGAGGCATGAGAGAAGGGAGATGAAAGTGACGAGAGGTGGAGAGGCATGAGAGAAGGGAGATGAAAGTGACGAGAGGTGGAGAGACATGAGAGAAGGGAGATGAAAGTGACGAGAGGTGGAGAGGCATGAGAGAAGGGAGGTGGAAGTGACGAGAGGTGGAGAGGCATGAGAGAAAGGAGATGGAAGTGACGAGAGGTGGAGAGGCATGAGAGAAGGGAGATGAAAGTGACGAGAGGTGGAGAGGCATGAGAGAAAGGAGATGGAAGTGACGAGAGGTGGAGAGGCATGAGAGAAGGAAGATGGATGTGACGAGAGGTGGAGAGGCACGAGAAAAGGGAGATGGAAGTGACGAGAGGTGGAGAGACATGGGAGAAGGGAGGTGTGGAGAAGGGAGGTGGAAGTGACGACAGGTGCAGGAGGCACAAGAGAAGGGAGGTGTGGAGACGGGAGATGGAAGTGACGAGAAGTGGAGGAGGCACGAGAGAAGGGAGGTGTGGAGACGGGAGGTGGAAGTGACGGGAGGTGGAGGAGGCACGAGAGAAGGGAGGTGTGGAGACGGGAGGTGGAAGTGACGAGAGGTGGAGGAGGCACGAGAGAAGGGAGGTGTGGAGACGGGAGGTGGAAGTGACGGGAGGTGGAGGAGGCACGAGAGAAGGGAGGTGTGGAGACGGGAGGTGGAAGTGACGAGAGGTGGAGGAGGCACGAGACACGGAAGGTATGGAGACGTAGGTGGAAGTGATGAGAGATCAATCAATCAATCAATCACTTTATTGTCCTTAAAAAGGATATGCATTGTACAACTCATGATCTACAATATGTGGGATGGTCACAACAAAATGAATTCCAGATGTATCCACTATAAGAACAGTTCAACCGGTTGACAGCAATATGAATCATTTAGCATTCAACATTCTAATGGCCACAGGCACAAAACTCCTGCTATAGCGAGATGTTTTACATTTTATACAACGGTATCTCCTTCGAGACGGAAGTACATGGAAGAACGTAGAGAGCGGGTGATCAGACTCAGTAGCGACAGCACGAGCTTTCTTCAAAATTGCATGGTCAATTATTTTGGAGAGCATTGGTGTAGGCAAGCCAATGATCTTGGCGGAAACGTGTGCGATTTTCAGAAGCCTGTTGCGGTTTTTCACCGAAAGAGCAGGGTAGTAACAAATGCTGCAGTAGGTTATGAGAGGTTCAATTATGCTACGGTAAAGACGTAGAAGAAGTAGTGGATCAACATAGAAAGCTCGTAACTTTCGAAGAACGTGCAGTCGCTGCTGAGACTTTTTCTGCACGGCTGTAACATGATTTGTAAATGACAATTTTTCATCTAAGATAACACCGAGGTACTTGAAAGAATCAACCTGTTCCACAGGTTCACCGTTGATGACAATAGGACTATTGACAGTTCTATTTCGACGGAAGTCAATGCACATTTCTTTGGTTTTGGAAACATTCAGATATAGAAAATTGTTACTGCAACAACTCGAGAAACGTACCACTGAAGAAACATATGACTGGTATGAGACAAAATCACTCAAAAGAGCGAGCATGGCTGTATCATCAGAAAACCTCACATATTGGGTAGATGGATCCACACTCCGACAGTCATTTGTATACAAAGTGTACAAAAATGGGCTCAGGACACAACCCTGAGGCGCACCTGTGTTGCTAACAATCACTGGTGACTTTATGTCACCCACTCGAACACACTGCGGGCGATTACTTAGGAAATTGAAAACCCAGTGAACAAATGCGGCTGGAACTTCTAGTTTCTGTAGTTTACCAATCATGACATGCCTTTGTATTGTATTAAATGCTGAACTGAAATCTATAAATAGGATTCGAGCATAGTTACCAGCTGTCTCCATGTGTTCGAATAGTTTGTGTAGAAAACAAGCTATTGCATCGTCAGTGCCTCTTCTTGAACGGTAAGCGAACTGATATGGGTCCAGTTGAGATTGAACATGTGGGAGAATGTGAGACAAAATCAGTCTTTCAAAACATTTCATGACGATGGACGTTAGGGCCACAGGTCTGAAGTGGTTTAACTCTGACGGTGATGACACTTTAGGGACGGGTACCACTATAGACGTTTTCCAGATGGTAGGAATCACACCTGTATCCACAGACTGTTTAAACAGTGGCTGAAATACCGGACCTAACTCAATTGCACACTCTTTAAGTAAGCGGCCTGGAATGCCATCTGGACCAGGAGCTTTATTAGCCTTAGACTTTTTGAATTGATTTGTGACATCCACGGTAGAAATGTCAAAATCACCTGGTACGGGTGAGGCACGATAGAAGGGAGATGGAAATTACAAGAGGTGGAGTGGCATGAGAGAAGGGAGATGAAAGTGACAAGAGGTGGAGAGGCATGAGAGAAAGGAGATGGAAGTGACGAGAGGTGGAGAGGCATGAGAGAAGGGAGGTGGAAGTGACGAGAGGTGGAGAGGCATGAGAGAAGGGAGGTGGAAGTGACGAGAGGTGTAGAGGCATGAGAGAAGGAAGATGGATGTGACGAGAGGTGGAGAGGCACGAGAAAAGGGAGATGGAAGTGACGAGAGGTGGAGAGGCATGAGAGAAGGGAGATGGAAGTGACGAGAGGTGGAGAGGCATGAGAGAAGGGAGATGGAAGTGACGAGAGGTGGAGAAGCATGGGAGAAGGCAGGCGTGGAGAAGGGAGGTGGAAGTGACGAGAGGTGGAGGAGGCACGAAAGAAGGAAGGCGTGGAGAAGGGAGGTGGAAGTGACGAGAGATGGAGGAGGCACGAAAGAAGGGAGGTGTGGAGAAGGGAGGTGGAAGTGACGAGAGATGGAGGAGGCACGAAAGAAGGGAGGCGTGGAGAAGGGAGGTGGAAGTGACGAGAGGTGGAGGAGGCACGAAAGAAGGGAGGTGTGGAGACGGGAGTGGAAGTGACGACAGGTGGAGGAGGCACGAGAGAAAGGAGGTGTGGAGACGGGAGGTGGAAGTGACGAGAGGTGGAAGAGGCACGAGAGAAGGGAGGTGTGGAGACGGGAGGTGGAAGTGACGAGAGGTGGAGGAGGCACGAGAGAAGGGAGGTGTGGAGACGGGAGGTGGAGGAGGCACGAGAGAAGGGAGGTGTGGAGACGGGAGTTGGAAGTGACGAGAGATGGAGGAGGCACGAGACACGGAAGGTGTGGAGATGTAGGTGGAAGTGATGAGAGATGGAGAGGCACGATAGAAGGGAGATGGGAATTACAAGAGGTGGAGAGGCATGAGAGAAGGGAGATGGAAATGACAAGAGGTGGAGAGGCATGAGAGAAGGGAGATGGAAATGACAAGAGGTGGAGAGGCATGAGAGAAGGGAGATGGAAGTGACGAGAGGTGGAGAGGCATGAGAGAAGGGAGATGAAAGTGATGAGAGGTGGAGAGACATGAGAGAAGGGAGGTGGAAGTGACGAGAGGTGGAGAGGCATGAGAGAAGGGAGGTGGAAGTGACGAGAGGTGGAGAGGCATGAGAGAAGGGAGATGAAAGTGACGAGAGGTGGAGAGACATGAGAGAAGGGAGATGAAAGTGACGAGAGGTGGAGAGACATGAGAGAAGGGAGATGAAAGTGACGAGAGGTGGAGAGGCATGAGAGAAGGGAGATGAAAGTGACGAGAGGTGGAGAGACATGAGAGAAGGGAGGTGGAAGTGACGAGAGGTGGAGAGACATGACAGAAGGGAGGTGGAAGTGACGAGAGGTGGAGAGTCATGAGAGAAGGGAGGTGGAAGTGACGAGAGGTGGAGAGGCATGAGAGAAGGGAGATGGAAGTGACGAGAGGTGGAGAGGCATGAGAGAAGGGAGATGGAAGTGACGAGAGGTGGAGAGGCATGAGAAAAGGGACGTGGAAGTGACGAGAGGCGGAGAGGCATGAGAGCAGGGAGATGGAAGTGACGAGAGGTGGAGAGGCACGAGAGAAGGGAGATGGAAGTGACGAGAGGTGGGGGGGGGGGTTAACACATGCTTTGTCCAGCGCATGGCTACAACCATTTGCAAGGGATGGTCTCAAATGGGATAATAATTACACAAAGCGTAGAAATCCGCTGGCTGATAATCATCCAGCAGGCTGCAGTCCAAGGGGTGACAGGGCAACCAAAAATAATCGTCTATAATGTGCTCGATGGCTAGTGCATATTAATATCAACACAAATGTGCAAAATGACAGAGCCTGGCATAATGAATATTCACTGGACTGTAGGATCAAGTTGCGCGCTCCGGCCAATCAAACAATTTATCTAGTGATTTTTCACTGTGTAGTCGGAGCCTATAATGATATCTGAATTTTTAAATTTTACTACTAGACCTGTGTAGGGGCTTTTAATAGAGGGAAGTGATCAGTCGATCTCGCCATATGCCCGCAAATTTGTTTTTCTGAACTGTTAAAAGTGGGGGACATTTCCTATGCTGTCCCCTTCAGGCTGAAAAGTGGGTGGATGTGTCCCCCTCGCCCCTCCCCCCACCGATCGACTCCCATGGGCAGGCCTGTGGTAATAATGATAATTTTATGTAGACTCATTTTCGTAGTAACAGTTAATAAAAGGTAAATAACAGTAATACGTTGAGCAGATCAATGTAATAATAACATTTAACATTATATAAGATGTGGATGGACGCGGTTGCAATGTGCTCCTGGTGTGGGACTTTTATTGTAGCATATAAAATTATTATAAATTAGTGTAAGTTCGTGGCGATGACGTAAATAATATCATTGTCATTACACGTGTAATTTACAACGCGGTGATCGCGTCGTGACGCGATGACGTAATGAAAACGGAACGACTTGTTTTAACGATTATTGACATACCCATCACGTGACCTGGTTGCCTAGTAAACTCCGCCAAGCGATCAAAAGGAAAGGATGGCTAGCTGAATACATGTTATTTGGTTAAAATTCAAGTTTCAAGAGATTACACAAGTTACAACAAAAACCCATGGCAAAGTGTACGTTTTAAGTGTCAAATGTATGCGAAACGTAGTGATGACATTGTCTGCATGAAATATGTACTTGAGAATTACATACACAGTGACAGCTTCATGGAATCGGGTGAGACGGTGACATAGTAGCACAAACAATAGGAGGTGTGCGATTGTTTGGGCTACTGCATTAGTCAGCGAATAGATCATGCAGCCCCAACGACGAATCTACGTTTATAGACTGCGAAATTCGGGTCGTAAAGGGACCATTTATAGCTATTTTACACGAATAATGAATTTATTTGTTAGTATACGTGCTTCTGGTCCATATGTAGAATAATTTACAAGCCCCGGAACGTGGTTAATATTGCGGGGGGCGTGGGCCGGCCTACGTGGCTCGTCAAATACCTCCAAATTAAAGGACCGCCTTTAATTTTAAGCTCACGAAAACCTGAAACGTCTAGCTAAAATATTGTTGTTAAACCTATATAGGCCTATAGACCCGAATCATGACGTTCACCCCCTACACCATCCCACCCCGACACGCCAATACTCAAACGACCGTAACGTAAGGACTCCACGTGCGTCCACGTATGTCCGGTGTTGTGGCGAAGTAAGTATAGATCTATAAGATATATGAAGGCGGGCAAGCAGCTACCGTGAGCATCCCATATGGTCTAGTGGTTAGGATTCCTGCCTTTCACGCAGGCGGCCCGGGTTCGATTCCCGGTGTGGGAACTCTTAATTTTATTGTTGTGATTCGAGATTACACAGTATCCAGCGATTAAGATTGAATTACTAAAGTTGTAACCTTGTCATTCGGCACATTATTTTATTGTTTGTTTTACTGTTCGTCTACCATAATGTACATGAGGTAAACCGTACTTTCGTTGTCATCACACGCGTCCGTTCAAACGCTGTGATCGAGTGATATATAAGTTATATATATATATATATATATATATATATATATATATATATATATATATATATATATATATATATATATATATATATATATATATATATATATATATATATATATATATATTATAATGAACGTCAGTAAATGACCTAAAAACAAACAAATCTACAGGACCCGATGGTGTGCCAGGAAGAATATTGCAACTTGCTGCCAACGAATTAGCCCCAGAAAAGGAAATCATGCTCAACTCACCCTGACGATAGTGGTGCCAAAAAATTACTAACAACCAAATGCAATTAGCCATTAGCAATCATGCACATCAAAAATAATGACATTTTCATTGCTCTGTCAACATTTATGCTGCAGCCAGCGACAGAAGTGGAGAATTCCTAACTTAATCCTGTTAGAATGATGACAATGTTTTGCGAAATGGTACAACTGGGAAGGAAAATCTTACACAGACAAGGCAAGGCAAGGCAAGGCAAGGCAAGGCAAGGCAAGGCAAGGCAAGGCAAGGCAAGGCAAGGCAAGGCAAGGCAAGGCAAGGCAAGGCAAGGCAAGGCAAGGCAAGACAAGACAAGACAAGACAAGACAAGACAAGACAAGACAAGACAAGACAAGACAAGACAAGACAAGACAAGACAAGACAAGACAAGACAAGACAAGACAAGACAAGACAAGACAAGACAAGACCTATCCAAATTCCATCACGCAATCAAAATGGCTGCGTGAAAACGTGCTTTTCGTCGTCTATTTTGCTGAAATGTTTGTTTCAGAAGATTCTCTTTTATGACAAAAACCTTAGGAAATGTTAAAATGTGATATGTACGTATGCAGTAGGCTACCTAATGTTTGCTCTATGAGATGGATCGCAGTAGTAATAATTTAATTCACACATTTCACAGCTATCAATTGTTACCAAAGGCAAAGCTTGGAGGAATTAAATTCTCAGGCATAATTCGGTTTGTAACGTAAGCATCAATCGATGTATCCATGCAGTATGTCGCGGTTTGCTTCATTCGCATATATCTCCATCAAGCTTAATTTGTACTTCTTACAATGTTGACAACATGACAATGGTTATATATGATTTACACATTACTGTGCTATTGAATAAATCATTCAAACGCACCGTTTTATAGCTATTTTACACGCGTAGAATCTAATCATTTTTGTCGTTAGCATGCTACGTCCTGGGCTGTACGGTCATAGACTATTATCCTAAGCGTAGGAATGTGGTTAGAGGTCTGATATTGCGTTGGAGCGGGGGCGGGGGGAGGTACGTGGCTCGTAAAAAGTCCAACTGGACCCACATTAATTTAAAGCTCACGAAAACCTTAAACTTCTTGCTAAAATGTTGGTGTCAAACTTATGTCCAGATAAACCCCCCAAATGCCCGAAGCCTGTGCTGTGAACAATACTCATGTGATCATACGATTCCACGTGCGTCCACGTGCGTCCAGTGTAGTGGCGAAGTATAAACAGAGATCCATAAGATATATGAAGGCAGGCAACCGGAAAACGTGAGCATCCCATATGGTCTAGTGGTTAGGATTCCTGCCTTTCACGCAGGCGGCCCGGGTTCGATTCCCGGTGTGGGAACTCTTAATTTTATTGTTGTGAATTGTTGTGGTACTCGATATCAGCGATCAAAATTGCACTACCAAAGTTAGTGGTGGATTTTTGCAACACTTCTATCCCGACAATTGTTGAGTGCTTGATACCGCTCGCCCGCCATAATGTACGTGATGACATAGTATATCTGAACTTCTTCAGTGTGGCGGGAAATTTTTTGTACAACCCCAGTATTCCGGTGCCACGGCCAGAGCCAGGGGTGGGTGTTAATATTATATATAATATATAAGATATACATATATAAAAAATATTTGCATATTGATCGTGTAATTAAAAAAAATTCATGAATTAATTTTAATGATTGGTCAGATTGGATACAAGAACGTATCCATCCTCATAGAGCGCTAAGAATGAGTGGGACTACTGATCTACCAACACGAGAACATTTAAAAACAAAAACTAATAAATACTTTTGAACAGTAGCATATTTTTTTATTTGGACATTATTTGTCTGAAATGAAAACATTATTGTTACGTGTAAGGATATGTTAAGCTGTCGACAAGCCACATACCTCCCTGATTACAGGAAATTATGCACTGGATGGCTATCCTGGTCAGTTTTGTTTAAAATATTTATTTCTGATCTGGGTAGATGCTTCAGGAACAAAATATTTACCAAGAATTAAGGAAAGCATTACAGGGAGAATCAACACTAAACATTACGCCAGTAATAAATTAAATAATAATCAAAATGACTAGACTATTGAACACATTGAGCAGTTCTTTTAAAGAATTTGTTACAAAACATGTTAACATCAGAACTGTAATCTTTCCTTTTTATTTTAGTATAAAATACAAAAAATTAAAACGTAACACATTTCAATTGAATGCATCAAATAAGTGTTTATCCCTGCTCTTGCTTAACCTTAAGATAAACCTAAGGCTACTTGATTTATTCCTGTCTGGGACATAGGCCACACACAGAGATCCTTCAAGTGCTTGCTTCATTTTCATTTAATAGCTCTAGTAATGCGAGTAACTTGTTTCTGCAGGTCAACCTACATTCCTGTTGCATCCATGTGTCCTTCAGAAGATTAATGCTGTATTTCTACCATATGCCCAATGTTTGTGACAAGTTTCTTTTGAGCTTTGTAAGGCTATGCACTAGCTAGATAATCACGAATATACAAACCAGTTGAAACCACCCTATCTACACAAATTACATACGAACCCATTAACAACGCATTGGAAAATGAACTGCCTTTGGCAAGATTTATTCCGAACTGTACATCTGTATGTATACAAACATTCACAGCAAAACAATTAACTATAATTATTAATATATACAATATAAAATTCATTAAATGTTCAGGCAAGTCCGCGGTATATCTGTAACAAAGATACTGAACAGCATGAATTGAGCCAGGCATATAAAACTTGCGGTGCATATTTTTCAGGAAGATCACACTTTGTGTTTTGCTGACCCCAACAAACTCTGCTTGAGCATTCTACAAAATTACTTACATTATGGGCAACCTACAAAATTAAACATGCAGCCAATATTTATGCTTGTAAATAAGAATGCATATCCAAATACATGATTACAAAATACTTTGTATGTTCTCATGCTGAAATGTAAAACAACGTTTCCAAGGAATAACACAAACATTCCCACAGATTAGACAACGACAGACTGGACAAGACACATTTCTATCTTATAACCTTGCAGATCCAACTAAAAATATTCAGCTACTGTATGTAATCCAAAAATTAGGGCATTCAAGTTTGCGATACAGTCCCTCTAACCATATCTTAGTAGAGGCAACATCAGGGATGTTTTGGTGTCAATCTTCACAACCAAGAACACATGATCTGCTAGAAATGCACGAGTGAAAATAAGACCGTCTTGAAACGTCAATGTGGGGGTAGAACATTGCTAATTGTAGCATTTTGATCAACTGAAATGCCAGTGCCTGGCAGGATATGGAATAAGCATAGAAAATGGACACGGACGTCGATATCGTTTGATAGAAACCTGACTCCATCTGATAAAATTTGGAACTATATGAGATGCTAGATCCATATGAAACGGAAGAAGGGTCCATTCTGAAATGGGTCCAACTCCAGCTGATTACAGAAGTGAAATTCATGTCGACAACTTAAAGAATTACATCAGAGTAATTGCAATGTTGAATTTCTAGATGAATAACAACATCCACGGGCTATCTACGTGGCTCTACTACATTCCTGGGCACATCCTATGCAGTTTATTCAGCTGTAACACAAGACAGGCTTAAGACAGTGAACACACTACTCACTCCACTTCTGCATTCATTCATACAACGAGAGGTGTTTGTTCAGCACATATAGCAGAACACTGGTCACTACCTACACTGGCCACGACCTTTGGCTCTTGTGGCAGAAACTGGACAGGCGACTTGGAAACAACAACAACTGCAACTCACTAAGACACCCTGCGAAGACCGGGGCGGAAATCAGGGTTACATTCAGATCTTCACATTCAAACAGAAAGCAGCAACACAGTTTCACTGTGCTGCTTTTTGAGTCTTATAAAGTCGTAGCTGTCGCTGCGTCGCTACGTATATAATACTATATGTACAACTATTATGAGAAACACTGCCTCCAGGACAAGTATCGTGGCTGGTGATCTACGAAGGCAGCCGCCCCATCTCATCCCACCCCTCCCCACCCTACCCCACCCCCCCCCACCCCACCCCATGACACACCCCACTATTGCATAGCAGTAGCTGCAACACACAGACATTGCATTCACTGCAGCAATGCACTAGGAGAGAAACCGAGCACGGCTTCAAAGGTCCGTGATGCGATACTTCTCATTCCCGAAGTTGTTACTATCGTAAACAGCGCCGCCTGGCGGCGCCGAACTCGTGACCCCGTTATTGGTGTAGGTGTGGTATGACGTCACTTCGGGTGGGCGCGTCGTCTGGACGTGGTAGCTGGGCATGCTGACCGGTGAGTAGCTGTCCCCACTGGTCAGACTGGCGCCGACGTTGTTTTGCTGCTCCGATTGACCTGTCATGACCCCCAGTCGGGTCATGTGACACGTACGGCACAGCAGGTGGTTGTCGAGCGGGTAGCAGCGTTTGTCTTTCTCGTCCGTCAGCTGCATCCCACAATCCTAGAGGGACAGGAACAGGAAGTGGTAAACGCTTGGGGTAACACGAATACGAACATACCAGTGCATGAACATATACAAAGTTATATGAAACTATGTATGCATAATTAACAGATAATTACTTAAATATTGTCACTGTATGGATGTACACGTGTGCTGTATAGTTCAATGATTAATTTATGCTTCCATCCTATTAAAATTAGTTATTTTTAGTTAAAACACATTTCACTAACAACAAACATCATCACTGTACGTATAACTTTTTACTTAAACCACAGTACAGAAACCACCTCTTCTTCAATCTTGGCTTATTTAATTCTCGCATATAACCAGTGTGAATGCATAGCAACAATCGGCCTAGTGAAACCAGCAAAATGTCTGCTTCCAACAAAGCCACAAGGTGGCGCCACCAACAAAGGCACAAGGTGGCGCCACCAACAAGTCAACAACAAGGCTTGTGGAGAGCAAATGGAAGCCATGACACCCACTGAATAAGATGTGAATTTGGTTGACATCGAGGTTGTCAGTGGCATACAGAGAATGGTTTGTGTGGCAGCTAGGTCACTACTGTGCATATCCACCATATTATTAGTACAAAGACCGGCAAAATAGTCCAGTGACTAATAATAGTGGTAGCAACACCTGCATTAGATCAAATAAAGAGAATTATATGTCTGTAATCACTGAGAATCGTAATTCTCCTGTTGTTGTGTATAACATTATTTGACACATGGCAAAGGGGGTGTTTTCAGAGGAAATGTGTTCTTTGTTTGTAGTTCCATTAATGGTGGTAAATTCGACACACCAATTAAACTAACATAAAATGACACACACACCTCTGAAGGGTGGGGTACATGCAAAGTTGCCATTTACCTCTGAGGATGGCAATCTTGTTAACTAAAACTGGATTAAATGAATGGAACTAACATGAACACTGGAATATTCAGGAATTTTCAGGGTGAAGGGACATATTTTTAATACATGCAAAATGGCTCAAACATGTGAGTACTGCCCTGTTTAAGGCATGACTACCATGTTTTTTGGGGGGAGGGGACAACGTCTCACCAGCTTTCACTGTGGGAACTCCCCTCTTGTCCTCCTGAAAATATGCTGGTGTGATCAAGAAAACTGGCAGTGTCTAGCGACAAGCAAAACTAATGCTTAATGACTTTTTGTGGTGTCCAACTCCATGCGATTATGTAGAAACAAAACCTGGTAACATGTACACCAGCTACGCATGTTTTTAGCTGCATGATTTCATTTGTCTTGTCTTGTGACAGAGACCAAGTAGTTTTGTAGTATTTTTATAACACACGCAACAAGATGTGTAGTTAAGTTGGTTTTGAGCAATGTCTGGGTGTGTCATTCACTTCCCTACAACATGACACCAACAACTGGGGCTTCAGCTAAATGACATGGGGTCATTTGTTGACACAAAACATCGCACTGTCATATACATGCATATCTAACTGTCGTTATGCAAAATCTGTTACCCTGCTACAACTAGGCAGGAGTTTGGTGAGGGGAGGGGGTAGATACTCACCTCACAGTGGTAACAGTCGACGTGGAAGTCCCTATCTTTAGATACAACGCGTACGGTTTCTTCCGTGCCCTCTACGGGGGTGATAGCCTTCCCACAGGCTGCGCACTTCGGGGCGTAGACCCTGAAACAGGTGAAACAGTCAGGTGTTGCAGCACAAACAACTAACTCAACTGGTCTTGCCAGCATATCACTGACAAGGGTTCTCTTACTTACAAGTAAACATTGTTGACAGTATTACTAGTACACAAGATCTCTTACACGTCAACGCTGTTAATACTTTAATATCTTAGAGGTCAACATTGTTACCAATAGAAATATCTAAGAATTCAAGAAATTGTGTTTGTTACTTTAATACAAGACTTAACAATCTCTTAGTAGTAGTCAACATTGTGCCCATACAGCCAATATTTCTTTAGCACAATGGTTATTAGTCAGCTTTGTTGCTAGTTAAACAGGAAAACCTGTAGCAAGAGCCGAGAAGTATGACTGAGTTCATGAAAATGTTCATCAAGTTGGCAGTATATTATTCCCCAAAAATGTCATAATTACACAACTGGCAATGTTCTACTTACTTCGATGGTGGTCGAAACATAGAAGTAAGTAGAACATTGCTAGTTGTGTAATTATGAAATTTGTTTGAAATATGACTGAGTTCTTATGGACTGCATGAACTCACTTGTGGTAGTCGGTGACACAGTAGATCTTGTTGCTGACGTCGATGGTGAATGGCACTCCATCCAGACACTCATTACACACACAGCACCGGAAACACCCAGGGTGGTAGGACTTGCCCATGGCCTGGAGGATCTACACGCAGACACAAGGCACTGGTTACACAACACTGAAGATGGGTGAACTTGCCCACATCCTGTAGAATCAACGCATGCAAGCAATGACATTTGACATCAACAGTGAACGTCTGGAAGACTTTGCATAAAAACTACTTGTTTTTATTCTTGGGCAATAATTAAATATATTTATAGTTTGTCTGATGATCTTATCAATACTACAGAATAAAGGGAGCATAAACAAGCCATTTTCAGTGAACCAACATGTCCCATATTATTGGAATATGACTTCTGTAAACTCCACATCAACTTTCTTCAACATGATATGCCATTTTTAGATAAAACAGAGCAAGGGACAAACAATGATGTCCAAGTGTCTTTATTCCGTTGGCCAGGCATTATGACCTGTAATTTTGCAAAAAAAACAATTTATCGGAAAAACATCAAATGTTACTGTGACATACAATTTAAAGAAAGATCACATAAGTAAATATTGTTCATCATATGTATTTTCTTGAAAAATATTTTTTAATGGGAACTTAACTCAAAGGCGATTTTAAGATGACACCTAACTTGACTACTTTAAGATGACACCTAACTTGACTACTTTAAGATGACACCTAACTTGACTACTTTAAGATGACACCTAACTTGACTACTGTCTCCAGAATACTGCTGCAAGAAGGATTTCTGGTGTGATAGAAATGCTGTGCAACTACAGTGTACAAGATTTTTGCATACCATTTCCATGATGAGGTGTCCACAAACAGCACACTTCTCTGCCGTCTGTTGAAAGCCAGAATACTGAAACAAAAAATAGCAACCATGACGCATCCTTCCAAACATTCTTCTTTTATCTGAATCGCCTCATTTGCAAAAGACGACGTGTGTTTATGGAGTCACCATTTGATGTAAGACCACAATAAGGTGTTCATCCGCCATTACCCTACCAAAGAGTACCCTATGAAAACAGCATTACACAAGTTATCTGAATTTTTGTGAGCACATGTGTAGTGTGGAGTGAGTAGAAATTATGGTTTTTGTGCAGTGGAGCATCATTTGTTGTCATTTTGCTTGGTGATGTAATCAGGGACAATCCGTGGGTGATTCAGGCACAAATGGAGCAGTGTAAGGTTTGAAAGAAGTTTGTGGGAGGCTGAGGTACTAAAAGTTCACAAATTTTTCACTGAACTTCTGTCTACGGAGGGTAAATACGCTGTGAAATTGTCAATAACAGATTTCATCAAGATTAGTAGGAAATGAAGGAAACGTTATAATGGTCGCCTATGGAAAATGCAAATGTGGTCTGACTCCATTTAAACATAATTAGTGATGTGTCCACAGGGTGTCGCCACTAGCACCTGCTGACCTAGTTAGCTGTGGCTGAATGGCCCGGATAGTGGTTTTATGAAGTCATTGACACAGTTGTACTCGTGGTGAATGGGTCCAGTGAGTCAATGTTGCCGTCACCGTCAGCAAACATTTGGACACTGTCCACTTCAGAACAACACTGGACAGTGTAAATAAACCGTTCTATGACCACCAGCTGTCTATCACTAGGAAAACACTTGAGTGTCGCTTCAAATACAAGGTGATGGTTCGAACCACCAGGAACATACTTTTAATGACTATTGAGAAGGTAATTTAAATGCAGTAATGACACAAAATAAACACAAATTTAATTAATGATAAGAAATGTGTCAAAATTGTGTGAGTGAATCTTGTGTTCTACTTCTAGCACTCGTGTCTTTCAGTGTTCATCTTAAGACACTGCCTGGTCTCATGGCATATGTTATGACCACAGACAGGTTTAGACAGAATAGGATTCAGGATTTTGAGAAGTTGTTGTTCGTTTTGAGATTTTGAATTTATCTGTCTATTTTCATAAATACTTCACTCAAACAAACTTTTCTTAGAGTGCATGTACACATTTGACAGAATAAGGGTTACAGATGTAGCAAATAGATCTATGTCTAACAGAAGAACTTCTTCTGTTTTTTTTTTGAAAATATAAAACTTTAGGACAATGTCTATTCGTACCAGTGTAACGCAATCTTAGACAAAATATTGCTTATCATTTCATACCGAATTTTACTCGGCCAAAAATATTAATCCTAACTTTACAGTTAAGTTTAACATTTCCTAAAGTATCTTTCCTCCAAGTGTTTCTGAATTTACGGCCCATTAAACTGATGGCTGCTTGTAATGAGGCAGCTGTCAGTGACATAAGCAACTCGTCAAGTAAATACCACAGGTGAAGTTGCCTCAAGACGCTAAAAGAGCCATATTTACAGGCCTTCATTGATTCAAGATGTGACAACCTATTCAAGATGCACAGGAAGGAATGTTTAACCTTTGAACCCATTGCCATGACAACTGAACAGACTTCAGAGCAGTTTTAACCCTATAGTAGGAAAGGTAGTAGTCAAGTCAGTTGAGAGACATTTATTACGCAAGTATAAAAGATATACTGGAAGTTGTTTTGTTGGCCACTGTGCACATGTCAATACAGTTGAACCATGGTTTATGGTCACCTCCCAATTAAGGTCACCCAGGATAGTCCAAAATGAATTGAACATATTATTATATTAGTATGACACATCAGAAACTACTTATGTTAACCTTTCTGTCCTCATTTAACATTGTATAATTCTGTTCTCATTTAACATTGTATAATAATAATAATAATAAAATTATACATTTCACCTGTACTTACAAATTGTTAGAATAAAAACTGGTGGAAACAAAATGACCAAAGAGAATTTATTTTTCTGTAGAACTATTATTTACAGTTTCTCTTCAAAGCCCCTTTTGTTCAGTCACTGTTGAGACACTGGGTCAGACTTGTCACTGTGCAAACAGCATTATCAAATCTGCTACCTGGATTCCATTACAGTACTGTACTGTACTGTACTGTACTGTACTGTACAGTACTGTACTGTACTGTACTGTACTGTACTGTACTTGAGCTGTAATATTTGGCCTTCACCTCCCCTCACATCCTTCCTATGACACCCATGCCCTGCCCTGCCCTGCCCTGCCCTGCCCTGCCCTGCCCTGCCCTGCCCTGCCCTGCCCTGCCCTGCCCTGCCCTGAACAAAAAATACAACAACTTTTGATAGCTTATAATTCTTTTCTGCCTGTCTACATTCAGGCACCTGTTCAGACTTCTTGCTGCTCTCCAATCTTTTATGTACGGAGCCAGACAATATATGAGAACTCTTAGGTCACTAAACATAACTTTAACTTCTCCAACCATACCCCTCTATCTCCTCCCCTAAGCTGCCAGCCACAGACCGTGAGTTTGCTCAGTGCTCATGTGCCAAGTGAAATGGTACGTGGTAACAGGATGGCTGAAGCGACATGGAAGCGCTCATGAATGTTTACCAGCTGTGTGTTGTTTCTGTGAGGGAACTACCTGCTCCATCATCACTGGTGCGCAACGGCACCAGACAGGGAAACATTTCGAGAAAAAGTTAGCTGAAATTTTGAGCCACCCTGTTAATTATTTTCTTGATTTCCCAGGGGAACTAGGGAATTATAAAAACAGATCCACATCAGAACCAGACCGGGCAGTGATAAATAAACTGTTCTGTGAACACCGCCGTCTGTCACTAGGAGAGACACTCAACTGTTACTTCAAGGAAACCACTGTTGTCCCCAGTCACCAGAAATATATCTGTCATCTGTTATTATAAAAATACACATACTAATAATAATAAAAATACTTATAATAATAATAATAGTACATATTATGATTGTAAAAATACTAAAAACAGCTCTGAATAATAAATAAATAAATAAGTAAATCCTAAGAACTTAAAACGTCCGTCAGTGTTCAGTGTTCATGAGTAAAAAGCTCTTTTGAATAAATAAGTTTTAAGGAGTCTTTTGAACTGGTATAACGAATCACATGTTCGCATATTGCGTGGTAGATCGTTCCATAAGTGAGGAGCAGCGATGCAGAACGCTCGATCACCGAACTGGCGGAGATGTACCCTGTTTACAACCAGTAGGGACTCTGATGACGACCGCAATGTTCTGATTGGCTGGTAGAACTCGAGCAGATCGGAGAGGTAGCTAGGCGCAAGTAGATGACTGGCTTTGTACGTTGTTAGTATGATTTTGTACTGAATGCGATATCGCACGGGGAGCCAATGGAGAGTCTCTAAAATAGGTGTTACGTGGTCGTAACGACTAGCTTTCACCACAATTCGGGGTGCGGTATTTTGTGCTCTCTGCAGCTTGTCTAATAGCAGGTCCGGTAGGCCGTAGGACGCTGTTTCCGTAGTCGAGTCGCGATATAACGAGGGCGTGGACCAAGAGTTCAGTAGCGTGCTGTGTCAGGCAATCTCTTATTGCACGAATTCTATGTAGATGGTAATACGCTGCCTGACACAACTTGACACTTGGGATTTAATGTTGAATGCACTGTCAAACATAACTCCCAGGTTGTGAGCGACGGAGTTGGTTTCAGGATGCTGTCACCGATGACAACATCAGTCAGGTTGTGTTTGCCAGATGAACTTGGTGTGGTGAATACCAGTACTTCAGTCTTGCTGTCATTTAGCTGAAGCCGATGATGAATCATCCATGCTTTCAATTCATCAACACATGCTTGTATGCGTGCAAGTGCAATGGTCTCGGCATTAGTGTCATTGATCGTAAATGAAACATACAATTGTGAGTCATCAGCAAAGAGATGGAAGTCAAGACGGTGCCGTCTAATTATTTGCCCGATGGGTCCTGTGTAGAGTGTGAACAGAACTGGGCCAAGAACAGACCCTTGCGGCACTCCCTGGAGCAGCTCCAGTGTGTCTGACTGGGTCTGGCTTAGGCAGACAGTTTGAGTCCTTGAAAACAAGTATGACTCAAACCACTGATGCGCAACGTCTATGACACCTATCCTCTTCATGCAAGCCAACAAGACCGTATGGTCTACAGTGTCAAAGGCCGCTGACAGATCGAGTAGGACCAGCACGACACCTCTCTTGTTGTCCAGGGCCATCAGGATGTCATTCTGGATTCTCGTCAGCGCAGTTTCCGTACTGTGATTCGGCTTGTAGGCTGACTGGAATGTTTCATGTAAGTTGCCGGATGAGACGTGGTCGATAAGCCTCCTCAGCCCAACCCTCTCTGTCAACTTTGAAATAAAGGACAACTTTGAGATAGGGCGAAAGTTGTTCATGACATCCTTGTCCAGGGAAGGCTTCTTCAGATACGGCGTTACAAGCGTACTTTTCATTGCTGTAGGCACAATTCCTGATGACATAGACAAGTTGACAATGTTTGTAATGGTTGGTAGGAGACAAGTTAAATATTCTTTCAGTAGCCAAGTCGGCACTGGATCAAGTGAGCATGATATTGAGGGGCTCTTGTTGATCAGCCCTCTTACTTCGTCTTCTGTTGCAGGCACGAGAACGCTTAGTTTATTGTCCACTGCGTCTGGATTATCCTCAGGCACGTAGTTGGGGTCGGCCTTGAGCGTTAAATTCTCCTGGATCAGTCGAATTTTATCTTGGAAGAATGCACTGAATTATACCTGGAGAAACTGCTAGAATAAAGTAGGGGAGAGTGGGGCATAACCGAGTGGCACGGGAACCTCATAACAAGCGCCATCTGGTGAATAAAGTTATTGCGTAGGCCATGGGTTTCATATGAGACATCCCGTGCCAACTTGCAAGAACGTGGCAATTCATGACGCCTGTCCATCTTGGAAAGTTTTGATTTGGGCGTTAGCGATCTTATTTTGACACAGTACGCGAATGATCTCACCTGACGCACACTTTCAGCATGAGTACAGACCATTTCCGAGTAACTGGTTGCTGTAGTGGGCAACATATGGTGTATTAAACAGTCATGTGACTATGATAGGTGATAATGCGGGCTTGGGCTCCCAAATGACCTCGGGGCATAATCGGATGTCTGATTATTTCCCTATTCCATTATGTCCCAGTCAGATCAGACTATTAAATCCATGCATTCTGATTAGCACAAGACAAGAATACACACAGAGGGTGGAAACATGGACAGGTAAGGAAGGGGCAGCTTTTTGGACAAAACTAAATAATGACAGTAGGCTACAAAGGAGGAATATACTAGTTCACCAGCCAATGATCATTTCTGATTATTTCTGAACAGCTTACCTGGTAAGCACCTGATAGTATGTGTACTATGTAGGCCTAGCTATAGACTAGTTCTATAAATCTATGGCTTTGGAGGGAGTTATTTAATACTTTGTAGGCCTACTCCACACCAAATCCGGTTATGCCCCACGTATGGGGCATAACCATAGGGCTGGGTCTAAACGTTTTTCCGGGGATAATTATTTTAATGGTAGTTGTTAATACTGGTCATGGTAAGAGTGCCAGGGGTGAACATCCCAGTGGGGTGGTCTGTGGTTTCTGCAGTTAACAGCCTATCAGTAGCTCAGTATTATATATTAACCATCCGGTTATGCCCCACTCTCCCCTACTAAGAAAGTTTCACCAGAGGAAGAGTCGGACGGCATTTATAGTAGACGTTTGTTGAGACACATTTTGCTGTATGGATGCAAGAGACAAGAACATAGACTAAAATAGGGGTCAACGAGACAGGACAGCAAACCCCAGGTACTGTGTGTGTACTGTGAGAATGCAGCAGGCACCCACCATGTAGTCTTCTTCGCAGTAGACCTTGCCATGGACATTGTAGAATGCCTTTCCTCTCAGTGTCCTCCCTGTGAACAGTCAACAGAAACACAACGGTCACCATTTATACACCTGTACTGGCTTATGTATTTGGACAAGGTACTTTTTCGATCACCAACATAATTATTTGTTTCTTTTTAACTTCTTGGATACCTCAACAAATTTATTTTGTCTTTGTTCCTATGTAATATTAATAATTGGGCACCATATTTCAATATTTATGGTGAGCAAAAACCAATGTTTTTCCAATGTTTCTCACAATGCTGACATATAAGTTAAATTAGGGTGTATTAATAATTTTTTTGGGCATTTGTAGCTATCTGAACACACGCATTGAACTATTCTTCTGAACCATGTTTTTGCTAGCTAAGAACTTAATTATGTCTGAATATGTACCGGTAGTCATTATTGCTGGATAACAACATTTGACAGGATACAATTATTAAATGGATGCAATGATGCCTTCCATGTTCTTGCATTAATTTCCTGACAACCATGTTTGCTGAGCAGGAAACTTGTGGCTAACATCGTCAATATTTCATGTATAATAATGACAGGGGAAATCCATGAGACATTAGTCTTCTAAAACTGACCCAATATAATCATAAATGGCACCAAAGTATCCGAACAACAAACCATATAACAGGTGATTAATTACACCGAATGCCGCCTAACAACGTGCGCAAGCAATGAATGGAACGCTGTAATTACCTTAAGTGTTCCCTGCCAACAACTGGTTTAACAGTTCTCAGTGCAGTGGCTACTATTCTATACAAATTATGGTGATTATCTGTGTGGCCAGTGAAACATCGAATTATAACACCAAGGACCCATTGCAAGAGTGGAGATAAGCACTAACCCTGGAAACATAGCCACATATATTGATATTATAATATATGATACATAGCAGTATGCCTTTGTACCAGGCTACAGTTGTATGCCATATGATAATATCTGCATAAACCTCTACGCCTACACTACCGCGGTAGTCGAGTTTAACACATTGAAACATATGCACAGAGTATAACTGGTTATACTGGTCAATGCCAGCGAAAGAACTTTCATTTTATCCAAGAATGCTATCAAGGTAAAGCAAAATAAATGCAAATTTGAGTGCAATTTATGACTGGGCAAAATGTCAGCATTTAATTGACCAGTAAAATTGGCCCTCACTGTCACCTGGTGCGCTTTTGCATTCTTAAGATACTCCAATTTCATCTACATGTTTTCATTTACGGTCTCACAATGAAGAACTGAAGTGAGACTTAGCAACAAATTTACATTTTGATTTCTTCAACTTTACAGCTTTTCTAAGTAACAGTAACGTAACATCAAAGAAGCTCACACACATCCTAACACCACTAAACTTAGATCACCGTAATGCAAAAACACCTCACTGAAGGATCTCTTGAAGATCACATCACAAGCTTGTGTCTAATTTATGCATACGCTACACAGCTTGAGATCTAGGTAGTTTACGGAGAAATGCACATACTTCAGCTGCATCAATTTTATTCACAAAAACGTCTACTTTCAAACGGTGAAGTAAAGTTGAAGTTGTTTTCTGAAAACTTGCACAGCTGTTCAAAAGAATCATCTTATATTTATGTTACCTAAATTCCTATGTTTAACACTATGTGGACATTAACATTAATACAATTTTAATTGCAAACATTAATTTTATTTGAGTATTTTATTCTCAAACATTCAGTCACCCACATAATCTTGATCAACAAAATTGGTCACATTTGATTATTCAGTCCAGTAAAATGTTGTACCAAAGAAACTTTGTATCATAGAAAGTTATTACTACTAGAAACCATATAAAATATGTTAAAGTTCACTACTGAATCTTGACAAAGTTCCTTGTTTCTATTACATTATAATCATCATATATTCATAGACATTACATGAAGTGGATGACACAAATACTACAACACACAAGTGACTGATATCAAACATACTACAACACACAAGTGACTGATATCAAACATACTACAACACACAAGTGACTGATATCAAACATACTACAACACACAAGTGACTGATATCAAACATACTACAACACACAAGTGACTGATATCAAACGTACCACAACACACAAGTGACTGATATCAAACATACTACAACACACAAGTGACTGATATCAAACATACTACAACACATAAGTGACTGATATCAAACATACTACAACACATAAGTGACTGATATCAAACATACTACAACACACAAGTGACTGATATCAAACATACTACAACACACAAGTGACTGATCAAACATACTACAACACACAAGTGACTGATATCAAACATACTACAACACACAAGTGACTGATATCAAACATACTACAACACATAAGTGACTGATATCAAACATACTACAACACACAAGTGACTGATATCAAACATACTATAACACACAAGTGACTGATATCAAACATACTACAACACATAAGTGACTGATATCAAACATACTACAACACACAAGTGACTGATATCAAACATACTACAACACACAAGTGACTGATATCAAACATACTACAACACATAAGTGACTGATATCAAACATACTACAACACACAAGTGACTGATATCAAACATACTACAACACACAAGTGACTGATATCAAACATACTACAACACACAAGTGACTGATATCAAACATACTACAACACATAAGTGACTGATATCAAACGTACTACAACACACAAGTGACTGATATCAAACGTACTACAACACACAAGTGACTGATATCAAACATACTACAACACACAAGTGACTGATATCAAACATACTACAACACATAAGTGACTGATATCAAACATACTACAACACACAAGTGACTGATATCAAACATACTACAACACACAAGTGACTGATCAAACATACTACAACACACAAGTGACTGATATCAAACGTACTACAACACACAAGTGACTGATATCAAACATACTACAACACATAAGTGACTGATATCAAACATACTACAACACACAAGTGACTGATATCAAACATACTACAACACACAAGTGACTGATATCAAACATACTACAACACACAAGTGACTGATATCAAACATACTACAACACACAAGTGACTGATATCAAACATACTACAACACACAAGTGACTGATATCAAACGTACATAATATTCTAACATCCAACAGAGACACGCTGGAGTCCGACTGGCTCTGTCATTTAACATATAATCAGATAAACCCGAGCGTGTCTGGTCTTGCTTTAGATGGAATCGTTGATACGACCCTGGATAAGTGCCCAGACAATAACAATCCTCGCTTTGTTCCTTGGTATATGCGGGTCCTTTGGCTACAAGACCAAGACCACCAAAGAAATATCTCTACGCCGTTTGTAACAGCCAAGACACTGGAGACAGACAGTTACAGTGTTTAAATTCCCTGTCCGACCAAGTGCGTCTCGACAGATGAATGCGTCAATGCATCTGTGTATGATGGAGTAGGCGCATGTTTCCACGTGAGCTGGCACGCAACGGAACTCGATTCAAAGTACTGTTTTTACCGGCTCCACAATTCTTGTCTTTTTATGTGCCAACAGAATGTGTAGTTGTGGTAGTTAAACCGAGCACCGGTATTTCATTGGTGTGGTCGTTAGAGCACTGCTCTATCATTGTTACAGTAGTCTGAGCACTGATATTTCATTTGTGTGTTAATTAGAACACTGACATTTCGTTGGTACACTAGTTTGAGCATTGACAGTAGTAGTTTGAGTAGACAGTTAGTTAACATTGGTATCTCACTGATGTGTCACAGTACCAGTGTCTCACTGGTGCAGTATTTAATGCACTGGTCTCGATTCTAGTTACGATAAGACATTCATTCTATTATATTTTGGTAACAGAGGAACTTTACAAACAACAGTATATCAATTAATGAAATGTTTTTAACAATCACCATTCGTAATAACATAATAATTGTTGCTCCTTTACAAAACCACTATTTATTGCATAAGTTTAAATATCATAAGTTGAATACATATATATATATATATATGTATATATATATATACATCTCGTATATCTATATATACATATATATATATATAATATACATACATATATATCTGTAAAAAAAATTATATATCTGTATACATATATATATATATCTGTGTATATATATACATATATATATATATATATATATATATACACATATACATATAATACAAGTGTGTATACACACACACACACGCACATACTCACACGCACATACTCACACGCACATACTCACATGCACATACTCACTCACTCACTCACTCACTCACACACACACACACACACACACACACACACACACACACACACACACACACACACACACACACACACACACACACACACACACACACACACACACACACACACACACACACACACACACACACACACACACACACACACACACACACACACACACACACACACACACACACACACACACACACACACACACACACACACACACACACACACACACACACACACACACACACACACACACACACACACACACACACACACACACACACACACACACACACACACACACACACACACACACACACACACACACACACACACACACACACACACACACACACACACACACACACACACACACACACACACACACACACACACACACACACACACACACACACACACACACACACACACACACACACACACACACACACACACACACACACACACACACACACACACACACACACACACACACACACACACACACACACACACACACACACACACACACACACACACACACACACACACACACACACACACACACACACACACACACACACACACACACACACACACACACACACACACACACACACACACACACACACACACACACACACACACACACACACACACACACACACACACACACACACACACACACACACACACACACACACACACACACACACACACACACACACACACTGATATATGGGTGTATGTCCACCAAGGCAATTAGACCTAGGTACACACACTTACAAGGTCACAAAGCCTTCCTGTTATCCGAGTGTCACTATCTATGTGATACATAAAATACTGATAAACTGATCAAAGCAGAATATAATATGACTGATACAATAATGGAGTCTGATCATTTTCCGCTTGATAACAACAATAACACAAATTGATGATGGGAACGGGATAACATTATCCTTGGGTAAATACACAATGTAGGTCAACAGCATTCTACGGCGAATGTAAATATAACTGCATACACAGATGACAATGAGATATCCTGTCCATTCTGGGGATGATTAAGGCAACCAAAATACCTGATGAAAGCAACCTGCCAACTAACATTACATTGGTACTTGTTACATGGTGCTAATCTGTCTGTCATTCAAAAACCCACCCTAACTATGTATTTCCAAATATTTTCCATTATTGCAAATACAGTGTATCTACAAAGAATGCCAACCACTGCATCGATCCCGTTTAAAATGTTCATTATCTGCACATTTTAACATATTGTATTGAACTAACTAACCAAAATATTAACTACTTTGATGGTAAATTGACCAGTCCTGGAGCTCATAGGCTAATGCAAAACTCAAGTTAAATATTATATTCTAATGAACAATATTAGCTTGTGGCAGTAAACAGTCCATGGGATTGCTCAAAGAGCTTTATACTTTGTCACCAAGTTGATGACACTGGCTGAAGACATAACAAATACACTGACTTACCACAGGAGCAGCAGATGAAGCAGCTGGTGTGGTACAGGTTGATGTGACTTACCACAGGAGCAGCAGATGAAGCAACTGGTGTGGTACAGGTTGATGGTGTGACTTACCACAGGAGCAGCAGATGAAGCAACTGGTGTGGTACAGGTTGATGTGACTTACCACAGGAGCAGCAGATGAAGCAACTGGTGTGGTACAGGTTGATGGTGTGACTTACCACAGGAGCAGCAGATGAAGCAACTGGTGTGGTACAGGTTGATGACGTGACTTACCACAGGAGCAGCAGATGAAGCAACTGGTGTGGTACAGGTTGATGATGTGACTTACCACAGGAGCAGCAGATGAAGCAGCTGGTGTGGTACAGGTTGATGATGTGACTTACCACAAGAGCAGCAGATGAAGCAACTGGTGTGGTACAGGTTGATGATGTGACTTACCACAGGAGCAGCAGATGAAGCAGCTGGTGTGGTACAGGTTGATGATGTGACTTACCACAGGAGCAGCAGATGAAGCAGCTGGTGTGGTACAGGTTGATGATGTGACTTACCACAGGAGCAGCAGATGAAGCAGCTGGTGTGGTACAGGTTGATGACGTGACTTACCACAGGAGCAGCCGATGAAGCAGCTGGTGTGGTAGAGGTTGATGAAGTGACTTACCACAGGAGCAGCCGATGAAGCAACTGGTGTGGTAGAGGTTGATGTGACTTACCACAGGAGCAGCAGATGAAGCAGCTGGTGTGGTAGAGGTTGATGACGTGACTTACCACAGGAGCAGCCGATGAAGCAACTGGTGTGGTAGAGGTTGATGTGACTTACCACAGGAGCAGCAGATGAAGCAGCTGGTGTGGTACAGGTTGATCATGTGACTTACCACAGGAGCAGTAGATGAAGCAGCTGGTGTGGTACAGGTTGATCATGTGACTTACCACAGGAGCAGTAGATGAAGCAGCTGGTGTGGTACAGGTTGATCATGTGACTTACCACAGGAGCAGCAGATGAAGCAGCTGGTGTGGTACAGGTTGATGGTGTGACTTACCACAGGAGCAGCAGATGAAGCAACTGGTGTGGTACAGGTTGATGACGTGACTTACCACAGGAGCAGCAGACGAAGCAACTGGTGTGGTACAGGTTGATGGTGTGACTTACCACAGGAGCAGCAGATGAAGCAACTGGTGTGGTATAGGTTGATCATGTGACTTACCACAGGAGTAGCAGATGAAGCAGCTGGTGTGGTAGAGGTTGATGACATGACTTACCACAGGAGCAGCAGATGAAGCAACTGGTGTGGTACAGGTTGATGGTGTGACTTACCACAGGAGCAGCAGATGAAGCAGCTGGTGTGGTACAGGTTGATGATGTGACTTACCACAGGAGCAGCAGATGAAGCAGCTGGTGTGGTACAGGTTGATGATGTGACTTACCACAGGAGCAGCAGATGAAGCAGCTGGTGTGGTACAGGTTGCCCATCGCCTGACAAGCCTCCTTCGCTCCCATCACCTTCTGGTTGCAGCTGTAGCACTGACCTGAACATAGGGCATAGGGTTAACCACACACAAAGAGACACAGGGTTAACTCTATATACATAAAGTAACATAGGTTTACCCAAATACACATAAGAGTGGCGAAACAAATACAAATAGACAGTGACAGTGTGTTAACAAAACACAGAAACAGAGTTAACAACACGGTGAATCACGGGGTTAACCAACTGATATAGGTAGGGTTAACCAGAGCAGTATACACAGCCATTAGGGTTAACCATAGACACAGCCGGCTATGGAGCAAACAATACCTAGAGACAGTATTAGTCACATGCAAGGACACAGGGTAAACCACACACAGTAATCATATCCACACACTGTTCCACCAGTGTCATGATCGATCACCCTGTTAAAAACGACACCTTTAAGTTTTTATTGTAACTGCTCTAAAACATAAATCATCAACATTCCTTTTAGCGACTGCCACAGCGACAGGCCTGCAAACAAACTAAGCACTGGTCAAGTGCTGGCTAACTCAACCTCTACAACTGGTCAAGTGCTGGCTAACTCAACCTCTACAACTGAGTCAAGTGCTGGCTAACTCAACCTCTACAACTGAGTCAAGTGCTGGCTAACTCAACCTCTACAACTGAGTCAAGTGCTGGCTAACTCAACCTCTACAATTGAGTCAAGTGCTGGCTAACTCAACCTCTACAACTGAGTCAAGTGCTGGCTAACTCAACCTCTACAACTGAGTCAAGTGCTGGCTAACTCAACCTCTACAACTGAGTCAAGTGCTGGCTAACTCAACCTCTACAACTGAGTCAAGTGCTGGCTAACTCAACCTCTACAACTGAGTCAAGTGCTGGCTAACTCAACCTCTACAACTGAGTCAAGTGCTGGCTAACTCAACCTCTACAACTGAGTCAAAACTCATGAAATAATTACTAAACTATTTTCATCAGAGAAGACAAAAATATTTGTTTCTTTCTATATTACCATAATGACTAAATTATTAATGTATTCATTCTGGACACTGTACATTTTCAGTTGACACCTATCTGATCACATCATGCAGTGTATACTGACTAATTTTTGGACACCAACAATAAAATTAATAATAAACATAAATAAAAAATCTGTGCACTGTAAATTTTTGGACAGCTGAAAATTTAATTATCTTTACGTCAAGGTTACTATGGGAGTTATAGATGGAATATATCTTTACTTATATACAGTAAACACCACAATCCACCGTTTCCCATTTCCCGGCACCTTATTTATAGTACTTCCGTTGAATCCCAATTATCCAACCTGTAGCGTCTTCCTAATCCCAGTTTCCTATCCCATCTCAACCCATTACCACAGTCCTGGTCACTTGACTTATAAACAACTCCTTTTAATAGCAACACAAGTGCAGTGCACTTATCTAACCTGTAACCAGATACAATTATTGGCCTATTCCAAAGGCTTGATCAACCTAAATACTCTGTTATCACCCGAGACTACAAGATTTATCACCGAACTACAAGTGTAATCACTCTCAAATAGCCACCTCAGACATTCAGTCTTTAAAATGCTTCTGTATAGATCTTAATTTGCTTTTTACAGGCCTTAGCACAAGCTCCCTTCACAGTGATTGCCTCGATCAGGACTCAATCGTCAAAGTCCACCCTTCATTGTTAACTTACAATAATTTATGCAACGACATTAATTTTTGGTTCACTTAGGTCAATCATACAATACAATAATGCACAGAAGCAGTAAATATAATAATTATTTAGAATACAACATATGTATGGAGAATATAGACTGCATAAAAATACTGTTGGACATAGGAGTGATTCAGCGCGTCACGACGGAGGAGGTAAATAAACTCTAAAACTGTATGCTTGATCTTTCATCACCAAACCTATTAGAGTAGGTGTATTATATCACCATATCATAGGCCCATAGCTTTATGTAGAGACCCGTCCACCCATCATTTAGATGGGCAAAAACTGTTGTGGACGGGTGGAAATATGGGTGGACGGGTAAAAAAATGAAGGAGCAAAAGTCTTCCAAAACCATAGATATTGTTAGCTATGCCTTGAAAGTGAGCGTAAATGGTGTCACATGTGCATTTGTAACACATTTTAAAATGTGTAAACTGGCTTAACAGACAATAACAGTTAACATCCATGGGGCCACCAAAACATGTGTGACTGGCAATAATTTGATCCTGCATAAACCCCTGCATAGGCCTGACAAAACATTGCTTCACCACAACAAATCCAACGGACACTGCCAGCTTGATGTTTTAGGACAACAACAAAAGTGGCGTCTCGCCAATAACTGGTCATTGGACACCGCAAACAAACACCTGCTGGCCCAAAACAGGAGCTGCCATAGCTTGGATCACTCTATAATCACTAGGTGTCACACTTCACTGCACACAAGGCATGCCAGCCAGGGATCTGAGCCTGCATATTGCACTGTCAATACAGGCCCAACACAATGCCAGCTACTCAAGTGTTTCATGCAATGTTATACTGCCGCTCTGAACTTGTTTCCAGGTGAAATCCGAGTCGGCTGGTTTACTAATCAGCCTGAATATGTAAGATGATGTAAAGATACGGTATCAAGATAGAAATAGTAACTTGTCAACTGCAGCTACACGAAGTGTGGGTCGGGCAGCAACATAAACATACCTTGTCTAGTTCAGTGAGATATTCCAATATTACAATGCAACAGGTCTACTAGACGCTACTGAATTTCCACACTCCATACAGGTGTATCATTATTAATAAATTATTGTATTAAAACAATCAAGTACTATTATTAATCTTGTATTTATCCATACATTAACTTATATGTTTTACTTTCAAACCTTGTCATATTTTAGTTTTTAAACATGTCATTAATATTTTTATGACTTACTAAAAAAAACCTAAGACCCATCTTAGATCTAGCATATATTTTTTCAACCAGTATAGTCATACTTATACAAACAGGTCCCTTATACTGTATCTGCCTGCATACGTGGCACAGACAGGCATACAGTATTAGCAAGCTACTGTTGGAGACTGATTTACTGCATGACCTTACGTTGAGCCTACCCAGCTACATGGTACAAGTCCTACCAGTCGCCTGAATGCTACAAATGCCACCCATCACCTGGGCCCTGATTACATAACAGACCCAGGCCACAGGTAAGCCAGTGTAACTGACAGGTGCAGGTGTTAAACGAGCATCGAGATTCCCCGCACCTCCGGGCGACATGTGACACACCGACGATGACAACAACAACGACACTGTGTGAGATTTACTAGCAATTACCATAAATAATCAACAACGCGCTGGGCTGCCCGTCGACATACCTGGCCTGGCGCTCATGACAATATGGCTGTCCCGTGAGCCTGACACCTGTGTGACTGTCTCCGCGGTCTCGCGCTCGCTTGTGTCAATAAAAACCTCTTATGGCAGCACCACACAAACCACCGACATATCGTCATATGACAGCCGACGTCCACAGCTGTTGGTGGTCATTTTGCGATGATCGTTCCAGCCTTCAAAGGACATGCCCCTGTCATGCGGGTAGACTGTTGACCCATTTGGTCCGACTTGTAAATACACACGACTGTGTGAATGCGACTGTGACAGGGTCCTTGCGAAATTCCTCCTGTGCAAACGTCATTTGTTCCTATTCGGCACCGCTCATTCACGCTGAGTTTGACATCTACGCTGCTTTTCAAAAGTCCCGGCCAATCTCTGGCGAACTTCTTAGAACACTGCGTGCGGGTCGGTCCCCTCGACAAAGGACCCGCGACAAACGTGCAATTTGTGAAATGACGTCAGTTTTTTCATGCACAAACGCCAACGGCGTTTAAACTAATAAATCTATCTATAAAGTAGTGACACACGGTTGTAAGCATGGTCAATACAGGGAGTCACGTCATGGGCCATTTAACAGAAAACACAATGGTCCCAGATGCAGTCAGGCTGTAATTCATTCCCATACTGCTACAGTTCATGATCCGGGTATAATTTCTACTGACATTTTCCCCCCATAATCAAGAAAACTTATATTCTATTTAGTAATAAAAATTACGTTTATTCAAGGCTAAGACATATACAATGAAGTGCTATTTTTCTGGCTTATCCAGTGACGCATAGCTGATAAGTTTGTTGTAACCACAAGTGGTGTTACTGTAGACGTAACATATTACAATGTGTGCTTTGTTGGGGAACACAAAGGAGGTAGTTTTTATCAGCTGGCCACCTACACTACCATTGAACAGAGCACCGCGGGAATAATGGAAGTGACAGATCCGATCTCAAGCTCCACCAACCAACACTTCCTGTGATTAGTCACATTTCTATCGACAAACAACAGGTAAATTCATAACTTCATTACAAACATTCAATTATATTACGCTTGGTTTAACGTTCCAGTCTGGAGTATGACATCACCCACAGAGTATGACATCATCCACGGACAAAGGTTATACCTGGGAAAATTAGCGACGCTCAGTGTCCTTCATTTAGAGCAATCTCTGTGGTTTACAAGCTCAGATATATATGCTAGGACACTGTTGCATTCATGGTGACAATTTCTAGAGTGACGATGACAAGACAGGTTGTAATTCGTGGACAATGTCAGTGTCACTATAGGACACAGATGTCTTGTGTCACCGGTGGACAGGTTGTCACATGTCATTTGTCAACAGTGTTGTCTTATCACAACTGTCAACATTAGAGGCACAGTGCAAGCATATGCACACACACACACACACACACTTGTAAGCACACACATGCACGCACGCACGCACGCACGCACGCACGCACGCACACACATGCATGAGGGTGCAGTCTTACTAATATACAAGCATGGGAATGTTGAGGAGTTATGTGATGGTTAATGTGCTGATTACTGCCTGCTTACACTGTCAAATGCTGCCATCTTCCACACTGTTTAACAACTGTTATTTCTTAACAACTTCATTACTATGTATATATATATATATATATATATATATATATATATTTAGTATACAAATATCTTAATTGTGTGCTCTTTTGAATGATACTTTGTAACTACTCTTGCTAACATCTTCCAGGTTAGAAAAATTCACAGATATCCACATAATTAACGACCATTCTGTTTACTCATTGACAACTAATTCTACACACTTCAATATTTGAATCTTGCCACTGGGGGGATAATACTAAATCCAGGGTTGTAGTTGTTGGCAACTTGCCAGGCCCACTAAGTATTCCCAGCCCCTCTCTGTCATCTCCTGGGATGCCACCCTACAACAGACTGGACACTGGACACCAACAACAAAACAAGCCACAGGAATCTGACCCAGCACAGCAAGTGTTGATGGGATCACCACCGACAGCCCCCAGCGTAACACGGCCACGGCCATCATCCCGTTTTGACACTGCTATGCCAGGAATGCGGGAGGAGGGAGGGAGTCGATCCCTCACCCACTGGTAGCTGTCTCCCACAGTCTGTCGCTGGCAGATCGACCTAATAAAAACCCGCTGATCCCTCCAACCTAATAAAAACTCGCTGATCCCTGTGCAGCTGACGGAGTTCACTCAGTGGAGACAACTGATCATAGTTGCGGTGTATTTCCAACAAAGGTAGCATATACACCAGCAAATGATGTCTTTTCTCACTCACTCACTCACTCACTCACTCACTCACTCACTCACTCACTCACTCACTCACTCACTCACTCACTCACCAGTATAAAACTCAAGTTCAACTCAAAATCAACTTGCAATAATTGACTTCCTGTTCGCATCTTCCCCCAGACGGACAATCGCTTGTCAATTATGGTAAAAGCTTATCTGTGTTTCTGGTCATCTCAGGATCGTCTTAAACGCCATCTCATCCAATGTCCATCAAATCTTGGCCTTATCTCAAGGACTGTGCCTTCTTCTGAGCCTGTTGTGATAACTGTGATTGTGACAGGAGACAATGACCCAGAGGGACCTGTGACCTGTCATCCCACTGGGAGTAATGGGTGGCCAGGTTTGTTTACAACATTCCAAGATTATAAATAGACCAGTCTGGACAGTTCATAAAGGAAACCCAGGCAAGGTGGGTGAGGAAGGGGGAGGTGGGTGAGGAAGGGGGAGGTGGGTGAGGAAGGGGGAGGTGGGTGAGGAAGGGGGAGGTGGGTGAGGAAGGGGGAGGTGGGTGAGGAAGGGTGGGTCACTGGTACTCCCAAAAGTAGATTAGGGTAGACTCGTCATCATGTTTTATGAACATCACTGTGTCTCCCCAAAGTGGATTAGGGTAGACTTGTCATTATGTTTTATGAACATCACTGTGTCTCCCCAAAGTAGATTGGGTAGACTTGTCATTATGTTTTATGAACATCACTGTGTCTCCCCAAAGTAGATTGGGTAGACTTGTCATTATGTTTTATGAACATCACTGTGTCTCCCCAAAGTGGATTAGGGTAGACTTGTCATTATGTTTTATGAACATCACTGTGTCTCCCCAAAGTGGATTAGGGTAGACTTGTCATTATGTTTTATGAACATCACTGTGTCTCCCCAAAGTAGATTGGGTAGACTTGTCATTATGTTTTATGAACATCACTGTGTCTCCCCAAAGTAAATTAGGGTAGACTCGTCGTTATGTGTTATGAGCACCCAAAAACCTGAACAAACTTGCAGGTTGTATTTTTAAAAGAGCATCACATTGATACAACAGTGTTGTTAGTTGCAAAGATCTGACTTTGTCACAATCATATCAAAGTGCTGAAGCAAGATTAATGCAGAAACCCATCACCTGTCATTACCCTTGGGACATGCTTAGTCTGACCGGATCAGGTAAGAATTGTGTCAGAAAGTCACTTGGACAGGTAAGAAATTTACCTTTTTAATAACATGTCACCACTGCAAAATCGCAAGAACTGACTGCCAATTATCTGGACTAGCAGAGACATTGTCCTGCATTTATAAACCTAATGATGTGTCTTAAAGCAGCATTCATGGGAAGGAAAGTCCTTATTAGCAAGATAACACGTTGAAAGTGGAAGTCCCATTTGCTCAGCTCTACATACAAGATACTCCGGAGTGACACCCTAATGGAAAACCATTGGGAGTGACCCCCAGCTACGCTGCAACTATGAGTGAGCTTGCAGTATATTACGCACGCGTGTACACACATGCATACACATTCACACATGCATGCATGTTACTTTAGTAATGTTACCACTGATAATGACCTCACCATCACACAATACCCCACAGTGACCCCCCCACAGTGACTACCCCAGCGTCCAGGTGGTTGGTATTCCTCACACCAGCCCCCATTATCATCTGGCTCAAATTACCAAGCATATCTGAGGTAACCTGTCCCTAGGGCAATCCATGATCAGCATCCTTCCCGCCAAGAATGGGGAGACTTCGTGAAACACATCCCCTAGGCAGGCCACAGCCCATCATATTTACAGACATTGATGCCCTATAGACTTGCAGCTTAAATAATATTTTTTTAAAGAGATTAAAATACTTTAACAATGTTTTAACTAGCCACCAGACACACTAGAAGACAAATAATCATTAAAGGATAAAAGTTTAAAATATATGTTACTAACACGTTTAATAATGCATACATCCTTAATATAGTATGTTTATTATTATTGAACACAATTACAGATAAATGGACACATGCGTGTGACAAACATAGGAAATAGTGAACATCCAAATACTACTAAAATCACATTTGGGGTGATTCCAGCCTATTGCAATGTCGACACGACAACTCATGGCATTGCAAGAAGGAACCTTTCAACTGCAATGTCAGTGTCACACGCACAATGAATCCATTCAAACACCACAAACATATCCATATTTCCAAGTTGGAGGACTATCATCTCTCAAGCCTGCCATTCCCATTCCCAAAGGCATGATCATGCACATAAATACAAATTGGTCACACATCATTACTGAGTGCTTATTTAAAATATTATGATAACACTTCCTGACAGTTCTTGGTGCCGCCCAACTGACTTCTCCCCAACAAGGCCAACTGACCTTTGGTTGGGATGTCTGGTATCTCACTCATTTATCTTTATTAAAAGTTAACAAAGCGCTCTACCCCACCAAAACATGCTATCCCACGCTGTTGATTCAATCAGCGATAAAGTACACCATTTGGCCCAAACCTGACAGGATATATTACTACAACAGATTTATCATAATTTGAATCAATGGCAGCTGCACCATTAATATGAGATTACATTTTTTGTCATTCATTATGGATGCTGCAGATGCGAGTACAATATGACACAGTATACAACCATCACGAGCTGGACAAGTCTGAAACAACGACTACAAATTGTAGTGTCTGCAGATGCACGCTTGTGGGGGGGGGGTGAAACAATGGCTTAAGTTTGTGTCATTAGCAAACAAGATTCAAACTGATTAAAAAGAAAGGAAGTTGCCAGTCAGTTAATCCTTATATCCCTTAACATGAAATCTCTTGTATAAATGTACATTTTTATACTGTCAAATTAATTGGACATTTATATTTTTTTCTACAAGTTTAATTTGCTATGTTTATATTTGTTTATATCTCTTAAGATTTTGTGATTCTTTTAACTGTTTGTATCAGTGCCTTTGAACAGGGTTATCCTGGATACACGGTTCCCTGAACAACTTCTTATTACTATTTTTATTATCAACAGTTGTCATACTCATACTATCTAAATACATTTTAAAGCCACCACCTACCATGGCTTACTTTAATTTAATAAAACATTTATTATTTAAACATTTAATCATGGCTAGTGTAGAACCTTGTGGTTTTAAAAGAAACCAGTCAGCAGCAGCCTGTTTTTTTAAACACAGTGCAACATACTGACTGACTCACTTATTGCAAGGAAGTCAGTAATGCTTTTTGACAGATATGTTTCTGATTAGATGTTAGAAGACACAGGTGAATCAACTAGTCATCTTACTGGTGACCCATGTATGAAGACACTCACTGGACACAATTGACACGTTTTTACGTCGTGTCACCATACATGAGGTAAATTTCATTCCAGAATTTAAACTGAATTTACAGAGACGTTAGAATTGTAGGCATACTGATTTTTTTTGCAGTACACGATATGAGCCAAATAGACTTATTCAACAATTTTGTGAATTTGTTGTCATATCTGATTAAATATGATGGTGCAGTTTTGTGTTTATACAAGATGTCAAGTACATTCATTAGTGATTATTCAGATAAAACATATCAGAATTAAGTTTCCTTAGGATTTTCAATTGAAATTGTTAAACTGTAACCGATTTGTTTAAAGAATTTGCCACAATTGCAACGGAACTGGCATTATGACATCATCAAATATGTTGTCTGTAGAAATGGTAATCCAGTGTACTCTATTTGTCATATCACAACCAGAAAGCTCAAGACAGGATAAGCTGATGTCTGGACCATTACAGGCAGAGCTAACATTCACTAAAACAATGTCATCAATAATAATAATACAGATAACTTTTTATATAGCGCTAATTCCCGCATGGCGGATAGATGTGCTGCACAAGAAATATACTAAATGTATATTACTAAATATAAATGTAAATTATATAAATTTGTATGTAAATAAAAAAAAATTAAACATGGCTTTTAAGCTATATAGTACTAAAACTTGGTAGTAAATTATCTAAATTAATATAAAATTCAAACCTTTACTAAAACTGTGTATGTAAATATATATATATAAATCTATAAATTAATCTAAAACATAAACACTGGTTAAAACGTGTATGACACAAAAAAGAAAATTCTAAAGCAATGTCCGTCATTTCAAAACAATTTGAATTAATTGAAATGTCTAATAAAAAGATGTCTGTAAACACTTTCTAAACACACCTGTCCCCCCACACAGTTGACATTCTGCAGTGTCAACATAACACAAGCACAACTCAACCTTAGGCTAAGCAACGCTTGACAAATGACGTTTTCCACCGACAAGCTTCCCAAAAGAACATGGTAACCATGGCGACAGAGTCTGCATAAAAGACAGGAGAAACCATTGACTGTGTGACACTGGAGCGGTGGAGAGGTCTGTGACAGTCACCACAGGCAGTGAATGACATCTGTCAAGTACGACCCCAGAGACTGCTACAGGGAGCCTGATGGAGGAACTACATGGATCACTGCCCTGACTACAACTGCAATAATCTTCCACAACCTTCCTGTCCTGCCTGAACCTAGTATTCCAGTAATCCATTTGATAAGGAATAAAGATTAATAAATTATTTTGGATATGGTTCAAAACTATAGCAACAAAACACATTCTTCCACACAAAAATCATCAGCATCAAATATTTATGGAGACATGTCAGAATTGATGGTATGAGTGTCATTTTTGGGATTAGAAAAAAATTCGTATTTTCAAACAAAGTGGCACAAGATGATATTTTGTAATTTACGTATTTCCAAACAAAGTGGCACAAGATGATATTTTGTAATTTACGTATTTCCAAACAAAGTGGCACAAGATGAGTTTTTGTAATTTACGTGGCATAACAGTTTAAATAAATGCAATGGCCCATGACATTTTACGAGGACCATCAAGAATTGTAGATCAAGCAAGAGAACACAATGGTCCTCCTCAACCTCTGCTCCCACCTTGCCCCAAACCTCCCCCCTGACTCTCCCTCCATCAGTCATGTCACTCCCCGATAAGACAGCCATACACTAACCACAACACTCCCGTTGCCAGGCCTTGGCTGACCCTGAACCCTGTCTCCACAGCACTGCTGTATCAAGACGTCCCGCATGGAATCTCTGTTTACTTCTGATTACATGTGACCCCATACATCTTCATCTTCTGACAGCATTCCCAACAATCCAGCATCATTAACGTTGATTGTCCCTTTTTTCCAGGTCCGACCTATGGACTTACAACAAAGCCCCATCGGGATAAATGGGAGTCATAAACCCTGTAAACAGCCAACCCTGGGGTAGGTCTGGAAATGCAAACCTGTAATTTTTTACTAAATACACTAAACAGATGAAATCCAGAGCCATTTAGCGGCTAAGTAGTGTCACTCGTGGGCTTTCGATACCTGTCATTTGCAATGTATCTGTCAACTGCGTGACATCTTAAACAGCATGTGAGGGAGTTCTCGACTGGATTCGCAGGTGGCTAACCTAGCACAACGCACTGCCACTCATTTGCATATGGCAGACAAAAACCAGTGTGGAAAATATGCGGAATCAGCAAATTCAACAGCGCAGCCAGTGACCGTAACATGCTAATTTACATTAGCTCATCCATCAAACACTGTCAGCTTCTGCTAGAAAACACACCATGTGGGGCGCTGAACACGCCAAAGGCTATGTGTAGTGTGCATACAACTAGGCCAACATGCTTATTAACACATCCCGAAAGCACTACTACTTCCAACCGTCCACCACTGATAAAACACAAATATACTAACAGGAAGAGATTTCTCGGGCTTACTATCTGCCATCCAAAACTAAACCACACCTTTGAATGTAGAAATATTTTTGATTCTTCATTAATCACACTGAATATATGTACCTTTCAATAAAAAATTAGTTTCTTAACAGGTAAATACTCTCAATATAAACTACACATACATGTACACCTGTATATTTGTATACATGATATTGAGGGTCTTTAGTCTTAAGGAACTAATAAATAAAGCTTACCAGATTGTATTTAACAAAACTGTAATCGCTGTTCGCAGTCACAATTTCATTACCACTACAAACAATACTTTCATAAATAAATTTTCATTTATAAACATGAATATAAATAACAATATTGGTTGGCATGACCCTTTGATGATATTCAACATGTCTGACATGTTCCCACACAACCCATTCAATGAACTTCCTGTCAATAATTACCCTGGATGAATCCATGTAACAGAACCTAGCAGGGTTATTTAAATATTTTCAATGGCAACCAAACTTTCTTTACAATAACCACATTATTTATGTCAGCTAATTACAGATCTACACTGATGTCCGAGAGGTATGGTGCTCATTACCTTGACAATGTGTTAGTTCATCATGGTCAGACAGTGTCTGGGAGGTCTGGGAACACTTGTAGCACAGATGTACATGTATTCAATAACCACCTATATATAGAGTTATGCCAATTTGCTACACGTGTAATCAAGACATATACACATGTTCTTATCGTGTTCAGTTTTACAAATGCCTTAAAGTGAACAATCTGGCCCATGTAACAACCTGTTTCTATCTCACTGATAAGAGAGCAGCTTTATGTAGCCTGTCCATTACTCTGAGCTGGCAGAGGCTAAGACATGAATCACGGCCTGATCAGATACCGCTTTAGATAACAAACACCACTTGAGCAAGTGGAGTACCACACACAGCACTTCCACTACTAAGTAATAATCTGTCGTTTCAACAACTTACACAGTAGTTTGTTCTCACTGATCTATCATTCATACCACCACTGCGGATACATTTCATACATCAACAACGCTCTACAAGTTACATACACAAACCAAGAAACCCTCCTGTACCGTACGAAGATCATCAAATATAAAATAATATTTATTATTCAGTTCATTCTGACAGGCAGACACACTGTGACTTGCATTTTCATTTTCCTAATGGCTAAAACCATTCCACAAATGTACAATGGGGTGGTAGTCGGGTAAATAAATGAAGGAGCAAAAAAATGTGTTCCAAAACCATAGATATTGTCAGTTGCCTTAGAAGTGAGTGTGAATGGTGGTCACACGTGTGTTTGTAGCAGAGATGGAGTAATTGTACTCGTGTACTTGTACTCGTACTTGAGTACGAGTACTTTTTGAGTACTCGTACTCGAGTACGAAGCAAAGTAATCGTACTCGTACTCGAGTACATTACCAAAGTAATCGTACTCACGATTACTTCTCACGATTACTTTTTTCCATATGAACAGTTGCAAGCAAATATATTAGACAGATAAAAATGGCAATATTAGAAGTAATCTAATAAATGTAATAATAATCGACTATTGAGCATTTAAGTTAAATAAATATTCAGTCAGATTTCCCTAATTATACCTTCTCTTCCCAGAGAAGCCACATCTCCTCACCCTCCTGCTTAACACAAAGTACAAGTTATATTGTGACAGTCCCAGGGAAGCACTGCAGGAGATAAGCATCTCCTAACATCTTGCTTGGTAATTTTAGAAGCCATGCCACAGCCCCACCTGTACTGTTTGTTCTGTCAGTATGGTGTGAATGACTGGGCAGTTAGCTGCTAAATCCCTAGGGGTCCATTATGCTTTTAAAGTGTAAACTGTAAACCTGTCTAAATCCCCAACTATTCTGTTTGTCCCATCTGATATATGACATATTTGAATTGGATATTATTGTTAATATATTTTCCTCTTGATACTTCATTGACATAGTTGAATCACCACTAATGTGGCACTCATTAGAACACTTGCATGCTATTTGTTACAGTATCACTATGACACCTTTAATTTGTAGTATGATATATGGACATCTTGAGTATCAACACATGAGAAAGTCATCTGATTAATAATAATAACATCTGGATAGTGGATAGCAGTTAGCAGTAATGAGTTAGAACACTAAATATTGGCACAGCAACAGAAAAAGAATGACACCTGATTCCATGGAGGTCGCCTTTATGGTAGAAACAGGATATTTATTAAAGTAATCGTGAAAGTAATCATGATTACATTCTAAAGTAATCGTGAAAGTAATCATGATTACATTCTAAAGTAATCGTACTCGTACTCGAGTACATTGTAAAGTAATCGTACTCGTACTCGAGTACATTTATTTTCTGAGTACTCGTACTTGTACTCGTACTCACGCATGTTCAAAGTAATCGTACTCGTACTCGTACTCGTACTCGTACTCGTACTCGTACTCGTACTCGAGTACATGTGTATTGTACTCGCTCCATCTCTGGTTTGTAGTCCATTTCAGGTCATCAAGACACATTTTAAAGTTTGTAAACTGGCTTAACAGTTAACATCCAAGTGTCCACCAAAACATGTGTGACTGGCAATAATTTGGTCCACAACATTTCATACACCACCGATCTGTCATATTTTTTCCTTCCTAAGGCACACGCATCATCCGTCATCACAGCTTTTGAATTGTCATCGTTTCCAATACGCCATGTGACACTAGCCTGGGAACGCTGACATCAAAGCCACTGATGTCGAGTACCAACGTCATGCAAGTATAAATCCTTCAAGGTGACTCTGACACTGACACTGACATGCCAGCCCCACTCCTATGGTGATTTGGAGGTTTACATAAACAGGTTGAGAAGGTTTTGAAGGCTGCTGTAGCATCACCACAGAGAAGTGAGAGCAAGGTTTTATGCAGGATTAAGTTATTGCCAGTCACACATCTTTTGGTGGACACACAGATGTTAACTGTTAAGCCAGTTTACAAAGCTTAAGATGTGTCTGATGACCCAAAATGGACTACAAACACACATGTGACACCATTTACTTCTAAGGCATAACTGACAATAGCTATGGTTTTGGAAGACCTTTTTGCTCCTTAATTTGTGTACCCGTCTTCCACCCGTTCATCCATATTTCTACCCATCCACAATTGTTTTTAACCAGTCCAAATGACAGGTGGACGGGTCTCTGCATAAAGTTATGAGTGAGACTGGGACTATATGTCACAGCGTGGTTGTCAAGTGGCAATGTCACAGAGTTCTGCCCTAAAGACTCTATCTAGGAGAGCATACCTTGCCAAGTCACTTGGCAGCCAGTCGCACTACTGCCTGCAGTCAACTGAACGTGTTAAACATGGGCTGGTTGCGACAACAAAAACATATTTACACTGATATCAACTACACTATCTATATGTAGTGCAACTTAATCAATTAGCCTATGTCTGAAGGTGGATGCAACTTAACAGTATTTCACCAAGCAACCCTCCCAACCAACCCATGGGGTAGAGAGATGAGAAGCCTGCAAGAACAACCCTACTCTAATTACACACGTGTAGTGTCCTGGACTAACCCACACAACTCTGCACGTGGCTGATAAGCTCAGGATTCACAAAAATGAAAAATGGTTGGGACTCTGGATAAATGCACAGCTTCCTTGTTCGCACTCGCAAGACATCTGGTACTGGTTGATCTGAGACGGGAGAGTAATCTTGTCAGTCAGCAGTGAAATAGTAAGTCCAAGAGCAATGCCACTGAGCCATGTTTTTTTGTTGAACAAACAGAAGTAGGATTGATCAGCCCAACATGGTGCTGATTCAAGATGGTGGCACGCACTGATGTTGACGGATCACTGAAATCAGCTGGTTTAACTCAAATTACTGTCTGAGGGAGAAGGGAATCACACAAGCTTGTACTGGTGATTCCTTCTGATCAAACAGGGAAGGTCAAGGTCAAGAGGTAGGACTGTAAAACAAGGAATGAGCACTCACCGAGTCTCAGGAAATTTGAAGCCTCGTTGCTTATTTGCGGCTTGTAAAGTTTGTGTTATAGTGGGACTATACCACTGTATACTGGATGTATATATGCATACAGCAGCATTTAACCAGACAGGTGATAATGAATTTAACAACGCGTGCAGAATGGGAGGACCAAATGGGAGGAACGAGTGGGAGGACCAAATGGGAGGACCAAATGGGAGGAACGAGTGGGAGGACCAAATGGGAGGACCAAATGGGAGGAACGAGTGGGAGGAGCAAATGGGAGGACCAAATGGGAGGAACGAGTGGGAGGACCAAATGGGAGGACCAAATGGGAGGAACGAGTGGGAGGACCAAATGGGAGGAACGAGTGGGAGGACCAAATGGGAGGAACGAGTGGGAGGACCAAATGGGAGGACCAAATGGGAGGAACGAGTGGGAGGACCAAATAGGAGGAACGAGTGGGAGGAGCAAATGGGAGGACCAAATGGGAGGAACGAGTGGGAGGACCAAATGGGAGGAACGAGTGGGAGGACCAAATGGGAGGACCAAATGGGAGGAACGAGTGGGAGGACCAAATAGGAGGAACGAGTGGGAGGACCAAATGGGAGGAACGAGTGGGAGGAGCAAATGGGAGGGCAGAATGGGAGGACCAAATGGGAGGAATGAGTGGGAAGATAAAATGGGAGGGCAGAAGGGGAGGACCAAATGGGAGGGCAGAAGGGGAGGACCAAATGGGAGGAATGAGTGGGAAGATAAAATGGGAGGGCAGAATGAGAGGACCAAATGGGAGGAATGAATGGGAAGATAAAATGGGAGGGCAGAATGAGAGGACCAAATGGAAGAACCGAATGGGAAGACCAAGTGAGAGGACCGAGTGGTTGGGCTGGGTGGAAAAATTGAGTGGGAAGATTGAATGGGAGGAAAGAGTGGTAGGACCAAATGGGAAGACTGATTGGGAGGACTGATTGTTAGGAACAAGCGAGAGCACCACTACAACAATGCCAATGCCAGGAGTGGTGACAGAGAGACCAGGGTGCAGGACCTACTCCTGTCACAGGGTTGGTAGTGACAACATGTTGACAGGACAGACTTGTAAGAAGAAACAGTAACAGTCATTGGCAGTGCCTGGAGTACTGCTGGAGGCTTGTTTTGTATTGCACCAATTAGTGCACATAACTACCATAATGTCTACAGGTAAGTACTACGTAGTATGTTAGCTATGTACTACATGCATTTTGACACAGGTGTCCAAAAACATAATTATATAAATTTACATAAACTTATTATTCTTGCAAACTGTAAGCTGTCGAAAAACATGTCCGAGTACATTATGGTCACTGCAGTAGCTACACAGTTGGTCTCCTTGCGCCCTCCTGTACAGGGGTGACCCTCGTGTACAGGGGAGACCCTCGTGTACAGGGGTAACCCTCGTGTACAGGGAGATCCTCGCATACAGGGGAGACCCTCGCATACAGGGAGACCCTCGTGTACAGGAGAGACCCTCGTGTACAGGGAGACCCTTGTGTACAGGGGAGACCCTCGTGTACAGGAGAGACCCTCTTGTACAGGGGAGACCCTCGTGTACAGGAGACCCTCGTGTACAGGGGAGACGCTCGTGTACAGGGGTGACCCTCGTGTACAGGAGAAACCCTCATGTACAGGGGAGACCCTCGCATACAGAGACCCTCGCATACAGGGCAGACCCTCGTGTACAGGGCAGACCCTCACGTACAGGGGTGACCCTCGCATACAGGGGTGACCCTCGTGTACAGGGAGACCCTCGCGTACAGGGGTGACCCTCGTGTACAGGGGAGACCCTCGTGTACAGGGCAGACCCTCATGTACAGGGAGACCCTCGCGTACAGGGGAGACCCTCGTGTACAGGGGTGACCCTCGCGTACAGGGGTGACCCTCCCGTACAGGGGTGACCCTCGCGTACAGGGGAGACCCTAGCGTACATGGGTGACCCCCGCGTACAGGGGTGACCCTCGTGTACAAGGGTGACCCTCGCGTACAGGGGTGACCCTCGTGTACAGGGGTGACCCTCGTGTACAGGGGTGACCCTCGTGTACAGGGGAGACCCTCGTGTACAGGGGAGACCCTCGTGTACAGGGGTGACCCTCGTGTACAGGGCAGACCCTCGTGTACAGGGCAGATCCTCGTGTACAGGGGTGACCCTCGCATACAGGGGAGACCCTCGCGTACAGGGGTGACCCTCGCGTACAGGGGTGACCCTCGCGTACAGGGGAGACCCTCGCGTACAGGGAAGACCCTCGCGTACAGGAGTGACCCTCGCGTTCAGGGGTGACCCTCGCGTACAGGGGTGACCCTTGTATACAGGGAGACCATCGCATACAGGGGAGACCCTCGTATACAGGGAGACCCTCGCATACAGGGAGACCCTCGTATACAGGGGAGACCCTCGCATACAGAGGTGACTCTCGTGTACAGGGGTGACCCTAGTGTACAGGGATGAGCCTCATGTACAGGGGTGACATTCCTGTACAGGGGTGACATTCCTGTACAGGGGTGACCCACTTTTATAATTTCAAGCCGGTATATTGTATAATTACCAACTTTAAAACAAAGCTACAGTTGTCTCATACTATCAAGCAATGGGATGTCATAGCTGGTTGACCTATCTCACTCTATAAACTCATGACCCTAGCAGAAAAGAAAACATTTCAAGGTTACATTATTTGTATCACTGTGTTCTTCTAATGACAGAACATACAGGAAAAGAAGTACAAATGACTATACATTACCCATTGATGTACACATTGTTTTTGGCTAAAGATAACACAACACATACTAAAGGCTGTGTAACAGGTCTGTTTGTAGGCTAAGCTGCAGCTAAATATGTACCTCCGTAAGTCCTCAAAACAGGGCTTGATGATAATAATCCGAGGTGTATCGTGTTGCAATCCAGCACAGAGCAAGCCATTTTTCAAAGGGACTAATGAATCAACATTCAGAGCTATCCTGTTACCTAGAACGCTAGATTAGCAGGCGAATTATTGGTTGTGTACATGTTCAATCACACACTGAGCTGTACTATCAACATCATAAATTTACAAAACAATTATTTTGTAGTAAAAAATATGCATATGACCATTGTGATGGTAGGGTTATGTATGAGCTCTTAAAACCTTTACCCGGTATTTTGTCTATGTTTTAAATTATTTGGCCACAGTTAATTCAAGAATGTCCCAGTCTGACAATGAACAAGGCTGCCCTATGACCTAGAAACAGGACAAATGGATCCAAGAATGAATTACATACAGTGTACAATTAAAATAATTATGTTAACTAAGCATTTTAACACACACCAATCTCAGAAATAACTGGAAATGTTTAAAATGACTAGGAATACTTTAAAAACCAGTCTGAAATTATAACGGTAAATTAATAACAATTATTAATTTAGCATAACGTACTTGCTTTCTCAGAACATGTAGTTGTGATTTATTAACACACGACATGCCACTGGAGCACGTGTAGTGACACCTAGCTAAGTACAGTAATTTATTATTAAAATATCACGCCGTTACCATAGCATAAACCTTGCAGTGACAAAATATCAGTGAATTATTAAAACAATGTGTTATAGTAATGCTAAACAGTAAATGCTGTACACAATTGTTAGCCATGTTTATATTGCAAACTTGAAGTGACCCCCCCCCTAATTAGGTGAGAAATCAGTAAGTGTTCATGAGGGGTGTCACTGTTGACTCACATCCTGATACTACACACAATGAATGACAAGAGGCCCAACCCAAGCCCTCCAGGCTGCAGTCAGAACTACACACAGCCCGAGTCTACTAGCATGAAAACTAAACAAACATCAGCCCCTATTGATTGAGCTGAATATAAATATTTGGATTCTCTCAGCATTCCTGGTTATATGTGGACGTAGTGTACACAAGGAATGAAAGTGTTAGTGCCCAATTGCTGGCATCATAAAACCATTCAAATGTCTCACATAACTCAGCGAATGGTTGAATATTTGCTCTCATTACAGAGTCTGTAATTATCGAACATTCTGTAAGATGTAATAACTTTTACTTGGTTCTAACTTCTGTGAAATTTAAAATATTGACCAACAGAACTAATTATTGGTGTTGTACAAACAAGTGCAATGCCAGGCGGCACCGGGTAAGAGATCAACTTTATTTATATATATATACATGACAAATAAAACATGTACAAATTGATTGAATCCAACAGTGTTCTATTCATCTATCAGCAGGCCTTTATGCAAGGTAAATTATTGCCAGTCATAATTTTTTTGGGTAGACACATGGATGATACAGGCCAGTTGAAATGTATTTTATCACCTAAAATAAGGTACAAACACCCATTTTTAAGGCATAAGTGGCAATATCTATAATTTTTAAGATGTTTTTAATGCCTTTATTTGTTTACCCATCTACCACCCACCAATGGGTTATATCCATCCAACTGACGGGTATCTATCTGGTTAAACTTAAAAGCTATGTCTAGCAATATACAGTGTATGTAGTTGACCTATTTACACAAATGTCAGTTGGCATTCAATTACTGGGTAGTGTAATTTGTCAGTGAAATTAAACATAATTATATATGTATAGAATTTTTTTATTATATATATTAATATGATAATAAGTACAATTACTCATAAAACAAATGTAATTGATTACAAGTACTTTTGCACATAATCAATTTTTGTTAGTTTTATGATCACTTTAAAGAATACATAGTGTGAGATGGCTTGAAGAGATGACCTTCACTGCTGCCAGCCTTCTAGTAGAAGGTCATCCATGGGAGCAACCCGCAACTATTCACGCACATACGCCTCGCGATAATTACTGATATCGAGTTGCAACACTGCTGATATGATCGCTGATATGCATGCAAACATTCCATGTATCAAAGAGGCACAACTTAAAATATCATTACGTTTTTTCCTACCATTGTCCAATGTCCAGGTCATATGCTAATGTCCTGCTACAGACTCTTTGTCTTTCAGTCTGGATTAAGTGGGGGACGGGTTCTCTAAGCTATCTGGCTTCCCTTATAATCCTTATTGTCATTGTCCCTGATTAATTTACTGCAAAATTATAATTACATATTACATATGTATGTTGTTAACAATAACAGACATGCTGTCATGACTGCAAGAAGAATTCTGAAGAAACCTACTGAAGAAACCTAGTTTGTGCGACAACAGAGTACAGTGCTTTAGTGTGTTTACAATGGCTCTGTACCTGGCTACCTCAGAGCAAACAAGTTGTGCATGTCATAATGCGTTTTATTTAGAACGAATAACATTAGCGCCATTGTGCTTCAGCTTTAAGGCCAAGCGCCGAATGGTTGTGATGTGGTAATTTATGCACGTGTAAACATGGCAGCTGCCTCGACAGTGTTCTGCATGTACTGTGTGCGGTGCCGTTTGTCAACGATCTTGCCACATGATATGCCTCACTCACTGCCCTAGTCACGAACAAGACATTTAGTGGTCCCCGGTCGTCCGTAACTCACTACCTGTGACGCAAAAACCCAGCAGCATGGGATGACATCAGTGTCAAAGACCTTTGTACTGCCACATTCCAGTGGAATGGCAGCGATCATTTCATGCCTCCAGCTACCAGGCACATTGCGTCATGCTGCCAACGTCACGTGTGCCCCTGGTATGCTATCTGGCATCACCTGCACATGAGACCCAGACACCTCGGCCAACCACCTTGTGAATAGCATACCTTGTCAAACAGATCCGACACGGCGACACGCCTCCCCTCAAAGATTAACGCCGATTTCCACTCGCCAGAGAAAAAAGCGTTACTGTGGTGAGTCATAGCCGGGCATACTTCAGACACTTTGCTTAGCGCTGGTGCCAACAAACACTGTTATTGTAGGCACAGAATCCACACCAGTTCTCATTCCACGTGCAGACCTACGCCAAAGGACACTTACAAACTGCATTGGAACTTACTTTCTGCTGAGAAGAAATTTATTCAATAACCGAACTAATTAGTACATAAAAGTCGTAACATCTGAACCGGTTACAGTATTTATAGGACAGTATGTAATCAAGTAACTAACGGCAACAAAACTATGTAAACTGTTCAAATACTGACTCTTGATTTCTTCTCTTCTCTCAGATACTGGACCGGGACCTTTGCAGGGCGTTTAAAGTCCAACGAGAATTTGTGAGTCCACTACAGGTTACATATTTACCCTCTCTGTGTGTGATCTTTTACTTCCCCTGGCATAGACACCAGATAGAAGGGACCACCGGTTTTGGGTATCCCCGGTTTTTAGTGTCTCTTCCGAAAGACACAGGCAAATGTGGGATGAACAAAATTACATAAGTTTCGAAACGGAGGCAGGTGCCGTGGGATTGAACCACCCCCCTCGATTGACAGTCTGGCGCTCTACCGCATGACCACCGCTCCTCCCTGAAGATCTGTTCACTAGTCTAGTCACTACCAAGTTTATAATAAATGCAGACAGACTTGTTTACTGAACTGCTCTGGTATCTGGCTTCCAGTAAGTCCATAACCCTCGACTCTAAGTAAACATGAGAATTGTCAAATTGTCACGTTCATGCAGTTCATCCAATAAAGCAACCAATGATTCATGTATCTATAACAATGAGTCAATGACGCACCATATTCTGCCACATACGTTACATGTTTTCAACAATTACAAAGTAATAAAATAATAATAATATGATAACTTCTAATGGGCTTAAATCCTTGGAAACCATTATTCTATATTAACTGAATACATTATAACAAAGCAATGAAATATAACTTCACAGGGAATCTAAATCAGATTACAGACATAGTCCAACAAAAAAGAAAACTATTGAAAATATATGTATGTATGTATATATATATATATATATATATATATATATATATATATATATATATATATATATATAAATCAATGAAAGTATTTCAATAATTCAAACATTTCCAAATTAAAAGTTCATGACAGAAATGACTAAGTTACCTGCAAACAATTAATATAAACTATGCCCTGGCAAACTGTCAAAGTTATTATCATTCGTATACAACTCTATGTACTGACAACATTTAAAGTTCAACGGCTAGTACTACACCAGTTGTTAGACTGCTAAAAGTAAGTCTTGCAATGGAATCCTATACCACGCCATAAGACACCCCACCCCCTCCCCTGTCCACAGCTCCATGTATCACATATCCCGGTGTATCACATGACATAGACAAACATTGGGTTCCCCCCCACATCCTGTCAGGAGTGCCCGTGACCGGACTCCCACTGTTCCCCCTTCCCCAATCCCGCCCCCCCCCAATGGAACTTACAGTGAGGGTGAAAGTATTTCTGGGTGCATTTTACACAGCCACATAAACTACGTTTGAGTGAGGCACTGGATTGTGAGTGAGCAGAGAAATATTTCCTCCTGTCATTCCCATCTAGCATTCATCACAGGGCTACTGACTGCTACTGACAGGGGAGGCTGTCATCACCATAGCAGTATTTCAACAGAGTGAATTTACCCAACAAGCCCTTGTACATGTAAGCCAATCCCAAAGTGACCAGATGAAGTCAGTGTGGACAAGTTCCACACATTGCTAAATCATACATTTAAAAATATTTAACTGGGTTTACATCAGTAATCACTCATTTCAGCATGTAAATAATTTGTGATAACATTAATGATAACATTAATACATGTGTGATAACATTAATACATTTGTGATAACATTAATACATTTAATATTAATTTAACTCAATTGCTATATACTGTTGAAGGCACTATTCATTTGCTTAACAACGTAACGTAAACATTGAATAATACATTTGAACATTAAACCGCTTACATTTGATAATTTGACAAAGGATTAGATTTCTGTAACTACTACTAACTAATGACTATCATATCACTATTTAAAAGAATGTAAGTAAAAATATATTCTTCACAACAAATGTAAATATTGACACAGGAAACAACCATACATGACCTCACCACATCAACCCCCCTTGCACTTTGCACTGGTGACGTGGTGAGTCGATGACACATTTCCTCTACATCTTGACAGATTTATAATCCATTTTGTGAGACTCTTGTAAACTCACATTATAGGAAATAACTGCCAGAGTCTAGTCTGTCACTTGACAATGGCTAAACATAAACAAAAATACTCTTTGATGTTTGAACAATTTACATCAAGTTCCAGGTTGTGACATTCAGTCACTGCTAAATCTAACACCTGTGTGTTGCGCAGTGTATTTGCAAATGTTTGCTTGACATTTAAACAAGCAGTCTTGATTCTTGAATACTAACAGCTGTACACAGGACATGTAGTTCAGCATTCAATATATCACAGCTGCACTAACTACCTTTAGATCCATAAATTATGTTAAATGTTACTTGGTTGCAGAGCGATCGATTCCTAACTTAGTGAACCTTATATTTTTAGAAACCACAAAACTAAATTTTTACTCCGAGAAAAAATACAAAGCTTTGATTTTGTTACACATGACTGTAACAATTTTACAGATCTGTCATAATATCTAAAAAAAATGTATTTAAAAATAATCGTTATCATTGAATTTCAAACCATAGTTCTAACACTAACCTGCTGCACACTGTATAAAATTATACAACACAATAACAAATCCAGGACCAGGGGATTGGTATCTTATAATCACATGTGTGTCTAACTTGTCACCAATTTCAATTGTTGAAGTCACAATATAGGAACTATACATGAATGAGTTGTAGTAAGCAGACATACATTGGAGCATTCAACAGTCAACACAGAATGCCCTGGTATGATGTTAGCCGCTATCAAACAGTTAAATCTGCCACTGTCTGAAGCCTTTCTGTGCTGAATGAGAGGGCGACTCAGCCACAGTTCTAATACAACTACTGGGTGGACAATGGCTTCATTTGCATATCTTCTAGCTTCTTAGTTCTTGAACTAGGTGGATGTGTATGCTTGTGTTTGTGTATGCACGTCTGTGCATGTGCCGTGTGACTGTGCGCATGTGAAATACTATCTTCTGCTTGGAACTAAATGACAATGTATCTATTACGACTGGTCACATTGTTGACCACATATTTTGTTCCCACCATCCAAGCCCCTGCTGACTGTTATTGTTAATGTGAATTGATATACAGATAACATGTATTAAGCTTACAAACACATGACACAGGTGCAATTGTATCCACGTATCATGTTGAACGAATACACGTCAAGTTCCTACAGTCTCTGTATCAATGGCCATGTTATGACTGGATCCTCTGGCTTATTTGGTTCACTCGATGGTAACCGGGCCCAATCATTAGTATCAGTGTAGGATAAATGAGTAGTGTTTAAACTCAGGTGAACTGGACTGTATCCTAAATGTGACAAACTTCACATACCCGGTATAAACCAGGAAAGTAGTTACTCCAAAATATCAGTATAAAACAGGGCTTTATGCAGGATCAAATTATTGCCAGTCACACATTTTTGGTGGACCCACGATGTTAGCTGAACATTATTGTCTGTTAAGCCAGTTTACAAATGTTTAAATGTGTCTGATGACCTGAAAAGGACTACAAATGCATATGTGACACCATTTCAAGGCATAACTAACAATATCTATGGTTTTGGAAGACCTTTATTGCTCCTTCATTTTTTACCCATCCACCACCCATCTTTCTACCCGTCCACAACGATTTTTACCTGTCCAAATGACGGGTGGACGGGTCTCTACATAAAGCTATGGCATAAAACATGAAGTGACCAAGCACTATTTTCTGATCGTGTCCAAATTAACTACAAGTGACAGGTGCACTTTTTTTATACTCCAGCACCATAAAAAACAGACTGCTTCTTGGGGCATATGAGACCAGTTAGAGCACTCCCATATCCCCTAAAAATAGCTGCCGTGTTCCCAGATTTGGATGACAGCCACTCACAGCTTGGCAATAGTGAGAACGGGTTGCCTGTGGCTTGCAAACATCGTCAAGGCAGCTCAAGGCGACCAGATTGTGTTGACCACATTAACCAATCTACAACTGAACATGTTGACTACTTGAAAAACACAATTTGACAGAATATAAACCAGCAGGTTTTAATGAGTCATTGTGAATGACCCTAAAAACAAAAGCACTTATTCAACTAATTGGGTCATGGTTGGACGACTGGAAAGGCTGATAAAACCTGATAATCTGTTGAGAATAACACCACTGGGGCACATCTCGCAGAGCATGGAATGATGGTGACCTACCGAGACAGCTTATCTCCAGTCTGGACCTGCCATTTCTCCTGACCATACATAGAACTGAACCAACTCTAAGGTCACGCCACAGGAAACTTATATCTGGCCATTTGGCTCAACTCAAATATGCTAGTGCTCCAACAGTTATGTTGTTAGTTGACTTGGCCACTAAACTGGTTACTTGTGGGTGAATGAGTCAGACTCACTGCACTGTGTAATCCAGCCAGCTAAACTGCCACCCACAACTTGTCATAGAATGCTGAGTACTGTATAAAACCACACTGCAGTGAGCAACTAAAAACAAGCAAAATGTTTTGCCTCTCAAGACAGACTCACCACTGCTATATGTAGCTAATGCGTATTAAAAGCAGCATGTCAAAATGTGTAAATTCAGCAAATAACGGAGTACTTAGTAAACATGTATTTCTAGATCATTTCTGTATTGACCTCTTCCGTGGTTCAGCAGCTGTCATTCCCTTCTGCTGAGGAGGTAGGTGATGCAAGACACATAAGGCCTTCAGGTATTGATTTATAGATGTCTCCGATGTTGACTATTCCTGCTGTAAATCATGGGATGGTTAGTATGAAACTACTTTAGAGAAATATACAACAAATTATGGGAATTCAAACTCACCGTAGTATTCCCCCTGTGGGTTCTGTTCCATCTGACTTTCCAATTCCTGTGTAAGTGCATTGAGTTTCTTTTCCGCCTCCGTGATCCCGTGCGGATGAGGCGGGGTAACGACAACCGGCAGAGCCATCTTCAGGCTATTTGAGGAAACATCTAACTTCGACGAGGCCAATATAGCGCTAGCGGACGTTATCGATGGAGAACCCGAGCTGATTTCGGAGTTCGCGTACGCTGGTGTTGAAGAGTAGCAGTTCATGTTAGTGCCAGTAATGTGGGGGCCGTAATATGGCGGTGGGTTGGACGATGGCTTCTTTTGTGGCGAGCCCGACACTGCTGTGCTGTCCGCTGATATAGACATCTCGGTTTCAAGCTGTTTCGTCAAAACAGCAAGTTTCTTTTCCGCCTCACTCGGCCCGCTTCGTTTCGGCGGGATGACTTCATAGTGTAGACCTCGTAGCTTCGTTGGGGCTTTGTGTGGAACATTTGGGGGTATCTGGTTAGCGGTGACATGGTGTGGCTTGAATGAGATATCACCACTGGCATTGGTAAATACTTGTGGCTTTTGACCATACCATGGTGTTGATGTGGCATTTGGCTGCGTCAGGTACATCCCAGCATTTGCCATCATTTTAGCGTTATACGGAGGTGGTGGTGCTGGTTCGTTATAACGATCCAACATCCCCTGATGGCCTCTGATCGTCACAGACACACGATTATCCTCATGTAAAATCCGCATCGGGTGACTCGGGTCTGAGTTCGTGGTTGCTCCATGCTGCTGTTGACTGGTGTACTTCTCTAGGGTTATTCCAACGGGAATGCCCGTGACGCTAGTGCGTGGACTAGACTGCTTAGAGTCAAAGGAGATACCACTGATACTGGAGCGAGAGCTTACAATGCTCGAACGTGGACTTCCATGTCTCTGATAGTCATATACCGGCTGTGATGGATTCACAATACTAGTTCGGGGACTAGATCCTTTCGAGTCGTAACTCCCTGTGCTTGATCGCGGACTGGAGTAGGCCGATCCTGACTTTGATATGAATATCGTCTTTGGCCCACTGTTCTGTGGAGCTATCACCATCTGCGGAGTTAGTCGCACCTGGTTGTTGACAACGCCATGGTCGTTTGGCTGGTAGTTTGTGCTTGGACCCTGCACTGCGACTGGCCGCGTCACCGTCGTATTGACGACGGTAGACGCCATGTTCGCAGGCAAGCTAATACCACTTGGCGATTTCGAATGCATGATCGGTATGACTCTTTGTGGCGAGTCGCCGCGACCACCTACCCGACGCTTGGACACTTCGACGCGGATAGCACCCTGTGTGCGCTGTGGGCTGCACGAATCCCGCGCAGTCTGGTTGAACGAGACCGACACCGTCGGCTGACTGCGGCGCCCTGCGCCACCGAGTGCAACATGGTTTCCAACCATTTCGCCGCTCTGATGGTCTCCGCCACCTCCGTCGGCGAGGTCCGGCCGATACGTGGTGTTATTAGTGTAATTCATCGCGCCAGACTGGTTTTGCATGGTAACAACTGTCAAAGACAAGACGGGTACTCATTGAGCGGCGAACACTGACTCACGCTGACCTAGGTAAGGGGGGAACTTCCGTCTAAGTTCACACCAGCTCGTGTCCCAAGCCCTGGATATCTGCCAAATCACAGAATATCTTAAAGTGACTTCCGCAGTCAACTTACTGTTGATAGCCGTCCATTCGAGCGTAAAGTTGTCGTGTCCTGTAAACCATAAACATATACTGCTATCGGCCACAAAATCACGCAGACTTCTCGCTTTCCAAGTTCCATCTCAGACGGAAACGCGACTATGACGGGTGGCGCACGAATACACAACTGGCCGATAAGTCTGCGAACGAATACCAGCTACGGCGTTACAAAATAACGGTAAATGTGCATACAACATATAAAGTAACTGCAACAGAAATGATTATATTACAATAAAATTTAAACGAATGCGTTTATCCTGCTACCCAGCCGGAGCTATTATGTGTTAATCGGTGACCTATTTTGTTTATTAATGGAGTGCAGCCATATCCTGGGCGATGAGCACCAGCAACGACAGCCGCCGCACACGTTCTGACCCTGTTCACGCTATGACAGCGCAACCACAAACAAGAGTGACGTAACGGGGACCACATAGCAAGCCTCAATCAGAGTCAGTGTTTGAGATGATTACCTTGTGGTCACTGGTCAGTGGGGATGGTCAGCAACTGAGAGCTTTGATGAGCGAATGGGCCACGAACTTATTTTATAAAAACAAAACGGGGCCTTTATATTAATTAATTTAACACTTATAGCATTATTAGAGCCAGAGTTTGCTAGTTTATATGGTCCAAGGTTTTAGACTTATAATAATTAGTTCAAAAGTCGTATTTTTATATTAGATCCCGGAAATGCTTCTACTGATTCGATTATGTATGATTGTTTTAGGTATAAATTAAAATACTATTTTGTTGGTTCGATCTATATGACCAGTTTTATTCGCATGCTGCTTATTCGAAGCTGACAATCGTCGAAACGTGGTGAAGAGCGTGGGGTGGGCTCCCCAAAAACTTCCAGTTGCACCCAATTGAGGCTCCGTTATACCGCTTGAGGCTATCGAAAACTTCCACTTAATTTTTACCCTTCCGTGAGGCCTTAGAAAGTGTCAACGTGCAGCCCAGTCGTAAATTATTTATGGCTAACAAAATATATAGACCACTCAATGCAATATCCCATTCATACTGACGAAAAAGTCGAAATGCACCCTTAATTTCCCTAAGTATCCAGTATCCACCCCCTTACATAGCAACTCAAGATCATTGTCACATCTTTCCACGTTAATTAGTAATACATTATATAGTTCCAAATGTCACATCATTACTGTGGCGAATAAAATGCTATTTTAGTATATCTCGCAGCACATGTAGCTGAAGGCCACCGCTGTAGAGAATTATGTGCCACAACACGAATAAACATTTGAAATACTTAGCCGACTTCGATCAGTACGGCTAGCCTCATCGTCAAGTGTCTACTTAACATTGAATAAACAAGTGGTTAATGTGCCGTACTAAATCAATTACGACGCCCCAGTCTTGTTGAGTGGAGCAAAATGCGAGGTCTACATGACACATCTGTACGTGCACATGATGAGTATTACAAATAATTGTCAATAATTTCTGATATGTCAAGCCCCTATAAAATTATAATCCAAGGCACTAGTCAAGTGCAATAATTGATGTTTTGAAAGAACCACATGCCAAACTTATCCACACTTCGGGCTTTATGTTATGCAACTTGAAGCTCCACAAAAGCCTTAAACAGCACCCTGTTAGTTATCAAAGAATAGATGCAATTGAGCTTCCATAAAACCTCAAAGAATGCTTCCATTCAACCGCATGCACCCTGGATCGTCTCACTGCATCTCTTGAAACGTTCAATTGCGCCTCACCCCACCCCGTGAAACGTCTAAATGCACCCATTTTATGCATTTAACTGCATCCTAAAGACGTTCAACTCTATCCCCATGAGACGTCAAACATACTGCACCAACCAACTCAGGGGGGCTCCAAGAGACGTCCAACTACACCCTCGGGAACGTGTAACTATATACCACGTCCAGGTACATCCCTTGAGTAGGACTTCTAGCTATACGCATTAAAACACCCAACTGCACCCATTGAGATAATACCCAAATCCACCCCTTGAAACGTCCAACTGCACTCATTGAAACGTCCAATTGCACCCCTTGAGACGTCTAGCTGCACCCATTGAGACGTCTAGCTGCACCCCTTGAGACGTCTAGCGGCACCCATTGAGACGTCCAACTATACTTCACGAGACGTCCAACTGCACCCCTAGAGACGTCCAACTGCACCCATTGAGACGTCCAACTGCACCGCTTGAGACGTCTAGCTGCACCCCTTGAGACGTCCAACTGCACCCCTAGAGACGTCCAACTGCACCCCTTGAGACGTCCAACTGCACCCCTTGAGACGTCTAGCTGCACCCCTTGAGACGTCTAGCTACACCCCTAGAGACGTCTAGCTGCACCCCTTGAGACGTGTAACGGCACCCATTGAGACGTCCAACTATACTCCACGAGACGTGCAACTGCACCCCTAGAGATCGACGTGCAACTGCACCCCTAGAGACGTGCAACTGCACCCCTTGAGACGTCTAGCTCCACCCCTTGAGACGTCTATAACGGCACCAATTGAGACGTCCAATTATACTCCATGAGACGTCCAACTGCACCCCTAGAGACGTCCAACTGCACCCCTTGGGACGTCCAACTGCACCCCTTGATACGTCTAAGTACTGCACCCCTTGAGACGACAAACTGCAATCATTGAGACGTCCAACTATATTCCACGAGACGTCCAATTGCATCATTTGAGACATCCAACTGCACCCCTAGAGACGCCCAACTATGCTCCATGAGATGTCCAACTGCACCCCTTGAGACGTCCAATTGCACCCCGAGAAACGTCCAACTGCACCCTTGAGAGTCCTGCAGCTGATCGCGAGGCGTCTTACGTACACTCCCTGAGACCTGCACCAGCACCCACGTGAGACTGTATGCTGACTTGGATATCGAAAGACGGGGAGAGGACAGTTAAACTGAGAAAAAAAATCCCATTTAGTTCAACACTTGAGACTCAAAAAAGGCTTTACAACCCCATTGAGACTAGCAAAACATCTTTCCACGCTCTCAAAAAACATGCTTCTAGTTTCTAGTTTCTTTCTTCTTCCCGTTCCGATGTAAAACTTACAGAAAATTATAATTTTGGTATGTCACCGTATATCCTAAACGTGGGTCTACAGTTACAGAAGTGGCGCCACCTGGTATACAAGCCGGGATTACCAGGTTGGATTACAGGTAGCTATCGTGTTGCTATGGTGTCGGGCTGACGCGCATCATACTCACCATCGCTTTTGATCTGCCGGCTCTACGTGAATAGCACGTCAGGTGTGATGTAGATAATACACGGGAGACGTTCTTTTATGCACTCATCGATAACGTCGTGTTAATTGGCGTGATCATTCTGGAAGCACCTGTTAAGAGCAATCGGAAGAGGTCGTGGACTTGGCCGCTCCGCTACGCACCAGTGACAGCTCTAGCCATAAAACCAGTCCGAAGTCATTAGAGTGTACAGCGACTGAGTAGGCGGCCAAAACATGGCGAAACCACAAGGGATGGCAGTGGCCGGGCACAACTATGTGGCCGAGGATCAGATATGGTTAGTTTTCGTGTGAATTTCTCATAATGCTACGTAGCTAGGTCACATGCAGGTAATACTTAATTTCTACGACTAACTTTACCCTACCCAACTACGTCCCGTGTCTCTTAATTGAGGTTATAAACGTGTCAGTTGTCACTTAGCCGTGGCTTAGGCTTAATCCTACAGAGCTACGTAAACAGTCGTGTACTGATACAGATACAGATACTGTAGTCAGAATCAGAGCCCCAGCGTAGTAACTAAACCACGTATTAAATATTTAATTATTTAATATTGTAGGCTAAACTATAGGGACAATCATGATATCAAGTGGTGAATAAATATCTGATATTATAAATCGTAATTCATATTTGTGACTTTACAGTCTAGCCATGTACTCCTCATAAGTGTAATCACTGTCAAGCTGAAAGCAAAGTTCACAGTGCAAGTCCACCTGTGTCATTCTCACATACGTGGGGCAGTATTGGACTTTGTGCACGTTTTCGACACCACCGCCTAGACATTTCTGCACAAACTTTGTCAAGTTTCCACACAGAAACCATAATCAAGTGGCTGGAAAACTTCTTGATTGGACATCCGATTATTGTGTTGAATGGTTACTTAATCTTTGAGTTTAGTTTCCTTATGGCATTGACTGTGGTTCCAGCTCTCCAACAGGTCATTGGGCCCCATTACCCATAAGCGTCTGTCGATTATAAATTTGACAACTGAGTGATCAGGACATTCCATTGTCACATTGCTCTGAAGCAACTTGAGCCAATAACTGGGGAATAAGCTTCAGGACTCAGAAGTGTCAAATCCTCTGTAAAAATAATTTTTTGTCCATGGTCTCGGTAAGGTTGGATAAATGAAGAAATACCGGAGATTAAAGGTAGTTGAGACCAGACGGAGACAGCTAAGATACTTAGGCCTACAGAGAATATTATAGTAATAAGAGTTATTGTAAAACTTATATAGCACCTATATCCCTGAAAATTCAAGCTCAGATGTGTGACAGACAATAATCATAAACAGGGACAGGCAAATATATCATTGGGACATGGAACCGCCAACAAATTATGGTAGAAAGGAATTTCAAACAAATATGTTTTGAGGGTTTTTCTACAAATGAGTTTCTGAAGATTTTATTTTAATAATGAGGTGATTCCAGCTTATTGGCTCAGTTACAGAGAAAACATATTTGCCTATATTGATCTTAGTCTTAGGGGAAAAAATGGTTGTATAGATATCGGGGATATGTATCAGATTAACTAAGTATATCGGTCATTGAGTAGAAAGAGGGTCATCGAGTAGAAAGAGTACCCCATTTGAATTTAATTCAATATACAACTAGAAGCCAGTGCAACTACGTAAGTAGGTGTAGGCTAAGTAAGCATAGTGGATCAATTTAATGGGCATAGTGGATAGTTACTTCACAAGTATCCATACTTCTATCAGTAACAGAGAAACAATGTTATTTGGTATAATGTATATGCTATAACAGTATTAGTATCATTATTTTAGGAATAATCATTGTAAAGCGCCCTAGAACAATTATTTGGATGGGGCGCTATATAAGAAATAAACTATTATTATAACATTACTAATATATTATGTACTGCTGGTTGTTAAACATAGAAAGAATTATAAATGTTTCAACAAATACTTACAGTTTTAAAGGTTCAAATCAATTTGTAAAAAAATTGTTTAATAATTGTTTTTCTTGAGCAGGAAGGACCATGTAAAGCATGAACTAGTCGCTGCGAGAAAATACCCCCACAACTGGGCCTTCATGTCAACAAAATATGAAGACGTAAGTACCATTTCCACACATGTGGAAAACCTTTTAACTGGAACTTGTTTAGGGATGAAAAATTAAAATAAAAAAAAATTGTTTGTCATCATTCATCGTTATTGGGTGCTGCAGTCTCGTGGTTGGGCGAAGGCCTCAGTATGCCGTTTTTTTGTCTTTTTCTGCCTGTCATAAACCGACAGTCAGCTATGAAAACAGATTAACCCACCAATGATAAACATTCCCTACATACACACATTGATCCATCTGTCACTACACACTACTCACCCAAACACACATACATATATGCATAGCATACAGTTGTACCAACATGAATACAGTGAGCATTAACAATATAACAGCTAAGTGGTTATTCTATTAAAATATGCATGCTTCGAGAGGGTGTCAACTCTTAGTTTATTTTTCATTTAATATTACGTTCTTATGACTACATCGTGCTTGTTGAAGGTTTACTGCCTGCCAACTTGTATTTAGCATTACTGTATTAAGCACAGAACAATGTTCGCAATCTGAAAGATTCTGCCTGCAACATAACCACCAGTTTCAAAACAAATTAAATAGCAGTACACGTACTGCATAGGCTGCAATATCTTTTGATGTTTAACTTTCCCACGTTCTAGACAGCAGACATCCCGTTACAAATTACTGCTTGACCAGTTCTGGGCTAAGGAGCTGGCATGCTCCCTTTTACTGGTGAAGTCAAATTTTGAGATTAAAGCGATATGATAAGTTCCTGGCTTTTAAATTTGTATTGCAAAATCATGTTAATCAGTATAAGTTATAACTATTGTAGAGTCCTGACCGCCAATAAATGTTTTATTGAAACAGAACTGACTTCATAATGTTAAACGTCGAATGTTTATAAGAATCCTGACGTTGTCACTCAAATCGCTGCCGAGTGACACCCACCCTTTGACCTTTATCAACTGGGAGCTGTGCACCTGGCTGGGTGTGGTGTTAGTGGCGTCAACTTGTGTTCACTTGATACTGCATCGCTTGAGCATGCATTTCCTTCTGGGGTTTTAGCCACGCCTACAATGGTTTTGAAAACGCCTTGTGGTCGATGTGTAAACAGAGTTAAGCGCCCCTTACTGCGTCTATTTTCAACCCCTAAATGGTACATGAAAACATATTTTGACTGTCTTTACGCTATAATAGGTATAATTTATACCGTATTACCCTGTATAACATGATTTTGCAATAAAAATTAAAAACCACGAACAGACCATGTCGCTTTAACTAGTGAAGTCAAATTTTGAGTTTAAAGCCACGTCATTGTGTGCTTGTATTATAGCTGGTGAAGGACGAGTATCCACGGACTGTGCGTGTGCCCATCGTATTGCCGAAGAACATGCAAGTGCAGCCGGTGACGCCGCTCGAGAAATACGTCACCGTCTACCCGTCTACCAAGCCCGTTCCAAAGACAACAGCCGCCCTGGTGGGCTGGCGGTCAACCGACGCGAAGCTGAAACTAGAACGATACGGCGGTTACGCAAAACCTAAAGGCGGGCTCATCAAGCAGCTGAACTGGCCAGCAGAGGCCATTTGAACGTCTGTTGTCATGGTAACATATGTTAAGTAGGCCTTAGTACACTCCTCAGTGTGACACCTGATTTATGCAATAATCACCATTAGCAGTATTGACAGGAATGATAGTGTTTTATCACTTGCTTTACCTGGTTATCACGGATATTGAAAGCAATAGGTTGATGCAATTTGCTGAACAGTTGTGTATAGATTTACATTCATGGCGTCAAAACCAGACATTTTTCTGATCATCTGCTATGCAACAATTTGATATTAACTAACATAGTTTTACACAAAGAAAAACTACTGTGTAGTTTGTATTACGAGCAGATATTTGTTAAACATTGCATATCATTGATCCGAGCTTTGTGATTGCAGTCGCCTCATCGATTGTTGTAGGAATCAATAATTCCTGATTAATATTGTATTTGTTAGTCCCGGTAAGCGTGTGAAATAACAATAGTGGTACTAAGTGACCTCGTGGAATAGTAAACATTCTAACAACAATGTGATGATCAGTAGTGACTATAGGCAACGGCTTTTGTCCAGGTTTTGTATGTGCTCAAAAAGATTTAATTGTGCAATACCGTACGTACTATAATCACCAATAGATTATAGATATCAAGCACCTGTATAAACATGAGATGTTATATCTAAATCTTTTGTATGCTTACATATTGTTCTGTGAGTGATATTACTGTTTTGCCTTGTTTCAGTGACTGTACAATTATACATGTATGTCTGTGTTGCTAACAGTTATTTTGCATGACAATGACACTGGTTTCCAGGGTAACTGAGCATTCTGACTAAATGTTTACAGGATTAATATGAAAACGACTGATGCTGAGCACTGTTCGTAATAAAAAGGTTGACTGATATCCAAAGGGATGTGGTCTTTCAAATTCTATGGTTGGTTTTGTTCATCTTCCTGTTAATTCAATCAGAAGCAGGAATACTGTGGTAATAACAAATCTATCCTTGTATGTATCGGTGGACATGCGCACCCAAGTGTGATTCTTATGTATCTAGATGCTGCTAACTGTTCTACGTAGGATATTTTGACTGAATAGTCAATTTAAAATTTTGGTATTCTCACATTAAGATTTATGAATAACAGATCAAAATCACAAAAATAATTGTGTGTGTATGTGTGTGTGCATGCATGCAAATAATTACACCTTACATTTCAGTTTATACTATTAGTATATTTATTATAAGTTAGAATTTTTAACTAGTAATTATGTATTATCCAACCAAGTGTCAATACCTTTGGTCAGCTTAAAATCACATCTTGCCTAATACAGCAGACTAGATACATAGTTTACCTATAGACATTAGGTGTATATAAACATAGACATGCATCTATTTATAGATAAGAGCACTTAACAACCGTAAATCAATAAATACATTTCAATGTGTTGTGTCTGCATGGCCCGGCCAGGTAGTGATTTTACCCGAGAAATCAAAAGACAGCCATATACATTTTATTTCGGAGCATCGTCTGTACAAATTCAGTTTCAACAGATACAAAAATCACACAGTTTTATATTCATTATCAGCCAGTAGCATACTTATTATGTTCATTAACTCGATGAAAACTGTACAGTATATATACACACATACACACAACTGTAACAGTATGTAAACGAAACACTTTACGAGTTTACACATGATGTTAATCGAGAATACAAAATCAGAGAAAATTTCACTGCCCAAAACTGACCGAGCCGTTTTCTGATTTCCAACATCTAACCTTACGACAGAATACAACTGTGCCTCTCCTAGTTCTGTTCCTACACACCAGTTGCTGTTACCTTTAGTTTGTAAAATATCGGTAAATTAAAAAAGACATAGGCCTATATCAAAACAAACTGGCAAACGGAATACGTTTATGTAGCAAATAAGCTGCACTATTACATCAGCACCGATAAAAACCATAGCAGATAGTATTGTCTGGGAATCATTTTAGCTGGTCATTTCTACTCAATAACAGTGTTTATTTTTTATTAATTAAGCTCCAAATGTAGCAAAGAAACCATGCAGTTTGTCTACCACTGTTGTTACACCCCAGTTGGTATGTCTCAATGTTTTTCTTATCCTATAGGTAGACTACATATGGGCGATGATCTCAGTCAGTCTCTCAATCACCTCAACCTGACTTAAGTTACACAACCTTAGTTTTGCTATTGTGATACTCAACACAGAAATATGTTGGTCTTTCTTAAAAGCAACCAATATTATTGATAGTGTGTATTATTCAAAGAGATATAATTTCAAGTTTGCTTGGCTTATTAATTTCGTAAACTGAGGTTATCCATTCCTTATTTCTTAATATGACATTCTTTAAGACTCAACATTGCTTGAAATTTGAATGTAGCAATCATGGCATTATTATAAGTGAAGTTCCTACCAATAATTACCATGACTAGCTGATCCTGCTAAAAGGAACAAATAATCTTATAAATAATGAAGGCCACTGGCTGTCTTCAAAGGATACACTCTAGTGACGTGGGTTGTCACCAAGGAAAGCATAACACAACCAACTGAGGTGTAACTCGTACAGTTTAACAACCATACGATGACAATTGACAAGATGGGTGTACATCAACTAGCAAATTCCAGTAAATTTACCCCAATGACAGTCAACAGCAGAACTTAAAATTATGGGGGCAATAAAATGGTGGCGATAAAAGCAACAATTGATAAAATTCCTCCTATAAATAAAACAGTCCCTACCACCGGGCAACAAGCCCATGCTGTTCGACAACAATGGATACCGATGTCGGATTACGATTAGATACACATGATCAGGTAAAAGCCATACTGGTTGTTTGCATCCATTTGTGGGTTGTCACACCTATGAAGCCACGTAGCATATCGGACCCAAGTCAGAATCCTGGTCACGTCTGATGCAACCCAAAAGACACCAAAAAGTAGCTGACTAACAAACTGCGACAGTGCATCTTGAAACAAGGTAGAACATAGCAAATCTGTAGCTCACACATGATCAAGTCTTCATACCTACAATCCTAGAAAGGCAATGCAATCCATCATAATTTTGTTTTCAGGTCATTGCTCTAATAATTTATTTTAGTCTTACAAGTGATTTGTACAATTTATTCCTTGAGTCGAGTCAACGACATAATTGTAGCCATTTTAAGCGCATTCTGCCCAGTAACAAAACAGTCAGAATAATTGTCTACAGACGGCAACTGTTCTACTGAACATCATTGCTTTTTAATCAAATTTATTTGCATTTTCACATCATGCCATATTTTTTAATCGACCATAGTTCAGTGACATTTCATTAATATTTAAACCCCAAGTCGGTTGTCAAATGCAGAGTCCCATTTACAACACAATGTCATTGTGTGTGTATATACACCGATAAATACACTATGCGTTGTATGTATAGAATATGTACATGTAATATTTAACAGCGTGACACCGCGTGACACAGTCCCTTATGTACAAATATACCCAATCACAGCCAGTACTGGTAGAACTGCGGAAACTCAGGAAGCCCTATGATGCAAATAGAGGAAAGCTGGCAAAACACAGCAAGATCGACATCGTGATCAGCAGAATACACACGTAGCTTCGTTTCACAGCAGGATGGACCCAAAATAGTGTGACATTCAAGTGATGAGTTATGGAGTGTCAGAAAGAACAATACAACAGTATATTGCACCATATTCTCTGAAGCTAAAATCAACACATGAAAAGCTAATGGGCTGTAGCTTCCAAGAGGTACAGTGTATATTCCAGAATACATGACTTTAAAACGTTCATTTATAAAAAATGTTAGTGGCATTAGGATTTAATTATGTTTGGTTATCCATGGGTAGCATATGCAGTGAGGGGAGACTGGAAATACCTAATGTTAGCCCTTTCCTCAGCCACAGATACGGGTGAAAGCATCATATGAGAGAGACTATGGGTGATTGCTGATAAGCTCTCTATTCTAGACATTGCCTACAGCCAGGCGAAGAACCTAGAGATTGCCCCTATTTTATTCTGGCTGAGTCAATGAATGACCCTAACACAACATTACAGACACTGGTAAACACAGCCTACATGTCACAGCCATCACTAATGTCACCTCATTAATCTGTTTCACTTCCTTTTTCCCCAAACACCCTTTGTGTCCAACCCATGAGCAACATCTTCTTGTCTTTACCATCTATTACCATACACAGTCCGAGTTTAATCATCTGCACAATTGAACTGTAAACACTATCTAAAGGTCCAGTACCAAATGTAAAGTTACACTTAGTGTATGGGTGGTGGTTTGTTTATCGTCACATATTGGTGGGGAAATAAATTGCTATGATGGCACCTGCAGTGTAAAAACTTAAAAAGCACAATGATGCTATTGAGAATATAAAAACCAGACACTGCGGTGTGTAATGTTTTGACCAGTGTGTCACATTGATTGAATCTGGCGGATATTGACTAGTTTTGGTAGGCCTATTGGAGCACTCAAGAATGTAAACAGCACACTGTATGGGAGCAAATGCTGGTTTAAATCTGCACAAAATATTATGTGTTTAGGACATTCTTAACTTATGAGACAATCCCTTGGTAATATGGAAATGGTAACACACTTAGAAACTACTGTTTGTACACCGATGAACTCACTGCCATGACACCAACACAGACAAACAGTTTACCTTAACTCACAGCGACACCAAAACAGATGATGCAAACCGAACGACTACTGCCGGAGAAGCTCGAGCAATTGCAGTCAGAGTGAGGTAGATAGCAAACGTACAAAAATAGACCCATGTCTCAGAACGACGTCGACAACAGCGATAGAAAACAGCAGATGCACGAAATTCGGTGACCGTTCACCGAGTACCTGCACGGACACAATGCATATGTTCTGTGTGTTTGACCAGTGTCCACTACTACAGGTTGCGGCAGCTTGACCATGCGTAGAGTGGTTAGACCGAGCAGCATCCAATGCTAGGAGTCTGTCTCACGCTTCTCAATTTGTTGTCTACACATGGGGCACAGCTCAAGCTGTATCGCACACTTCATGCAGAAGCCCCTGAAACACACGACAGACGTCAGAGCGTACAACATTACACGTCATACAAAAGCCCCCTGAAACACCTGGCTGTCAGTCAGAGCATAAAACAATATGTGTCACATATAATCCCGGAAAACACGTGACTTTATGTATCATATAAAACCCCCCGCAACACTCGGCTTCAGTCAGAGCATACATTTTGTCGCATAGAACCCCTCGATTCACACCTGGCAGTATGTGTCACATAGAACCCCCTGATTCACACTTGGAACTGGAAGTATGTGTCACGTAGAACCCCCTGATTCACATTTGGAACTAGAAGTATGTGTCACATAGAACCCCCGATTCACATTTGGAACTGGATTATGTGTCACATAGAACCCCCTGATTCACACTTGGAACTAGAAGTAAGTGTCCCATAGAACCCCCTGATTCACACTTGGAACTGGAAGTATGTGTCATATAGAACCCCGATTCACATTTGGTAATATTTATAACCCCTCCCCCCACCCCCGGATATACACAACAGTTGGTCTGAGTAGAGAACATTATTAAATCAATTGTTTAGTAGCCTTTATATTAGGTTTCCATGCATGTTTTATCATTATGTGTTATCCAGGTATATTATAAGTTTAACAAAGTAGATACTCATTACGTGGTAGTCAATATTATTGTGTGATATTCCATAGGTTTTAATTTGAAATGAGAGGAGCAAACATAATTAAATGGGAAACACTTTTAACAAGTAAAAGTAGGTGAACTGCACATAAATGGTAAGTGTTTAATACACTGTTGTCTGTAAGTGTTTAACACACTGTTGTCTGTAATACAATGTTGTCTGTGTTTAATACACTGTTGTCTGTGTTTAACACACTGTTTTCTGTGTTTAATACACTGCTATTTGTAAATGTGTAATGCACTGTTGTCTGTGTTTAACACACTGTTGTCTGTCAGACTCTGGCTGGTACCTGTGTGTGCACGGTAGGAGGGTCACACTGGCACGGTTGTCGAAACATAACGTACACGAGTCCTCGCTCACTTGCATCTGACTAAGTGCAGCAAGTCTCTTGTGTCTGAAACCAACAGTCATAATCACAAACTCACAACCGTAACATGACTCAGAGCAACCAGTGTCTTGTGTCTGAAACCAACAGTCATAGTCACAAACTCACAATCATAACACGTGACGCAGAGCAACCAGTCTCTTGTGTCTGAAACCAACAGTCATAATCACAAACTCACAACCGTAACATGACTCAGAGCAACCAGTGTCTTGTGTCTGAAACCAACAGTCATAGTCACAAACTCACAATCATAACACGTGACGCAGAGCAACCAGTCTCTTGTGTCTGAAGCAAACATAAGTCATAGTCATAAACTCACAACCATAACATGACTCAGTGCAACAGTCTCTTGACAACCAGACCTTGTTCACTCTGCAACTCTTGAGGGTATTCACTCAACACTGATTCGTTAATCATACAAATCCCATTATGAGTCTAATGTCTATAACGTACTGCAACTGTACGTGAAACATTATCACATGATTTATCACTGTGCATTTTAGGATAGTAATCTTTTCAAGCTTGCTGGTGACACTTACTCTTAAAGAGATACTCCTGTCAGCGAGAGGTTCACAGCATTTACTTTTCTATAATATATTGGTTGTGCATGGTAAATATTGCCAAAGATTGTTAATAACCAATTAATTATAGTGTAGTTGTACTAAAACATGCTATGTTTGAATCAGGGTGCTGCCATCTGGAGGCACAGAACGAGTGACGTAAACCGCTCATGTCACTGGTGCATGCAAGTTCAAACATCTTGTCTGTTCAATGGTATTTGACGTATCAAGTACGTCATGGTTTGCTTACGTCACTATCACAATTATTGGCTTACGTCACTGGTTTTGTGCCTCAAGATGGCAGCACCCTTAATCGAAGACAGCATGTTTTTGCGGAACAGTTATACTATAATTAATTGTTTATTAACAATCTTTGTGCACCATTATTATGCACAACCACAACACAATTCTACATGTGTAAATTAATACTGTGAATCTCTCACTGACAGGAGTATCCTTTTAATAACTGCTGTAATAAAACCTGTTATCAACCCGTGAAAACCGCCAACTGATGAGGAGCTTAGATTATTTAATAATTTAAATAACAATGATATGACTCACACAGCTACAGCCACCCACCTGGGAAGAATGACTTTTTGGTCTTCCGACAGTTCTCCGAACTCGTTGAACGTGCTGTACCTGATGGTGGTAGGGGGGTATTTGAACGGCGTCGCACCAAAGTTGAACTGGCACTGTTGGAAGGACATGAAGCTGGCCGCCGCGAAGATGCCATGTCTGGGAAACAGAAACAATATGTTCTTATATTTATTTATTAGACATTTCAATTAATTCAAATTGTTTTGAAATGACGGACATTGCTCAGTGTTAATCAGTGTTTATATTTTAGATTAATTTATATATATATATATATATATATATTTACATACACAGTTTTAGTAAAGGTTTTAATTTTATATTAATTTATATAATTTACATACCAAGTTTTAGTACTATACATCTTAAAAGCATTTTAAATTCATTTATATAATTTACACACAAATGTTTACTAGTACATCTTAAAACCAAAAATTAATATGATTTATATTAATTTATATAATTTACATTTCTATTTATTAATATACATTTAGTATATTTCTTGTGCAGTGCATCGGTCTGCCATGCGGGAATTAGCGCTGTATTATTATATGGAATCGTTAGCACTGTAGCCAGTGCTTAGGTCTGCTCAACGCACTTTGCATTCACCCGCTGGCAGACCTGTTCATAGTCTTTAACACAAGATTATATGTGCAACATCATGGAAATATATGCTCAGTTTTGGCAGCTATGATCTATGAAGGTACATTTATCTAAAAACAATACATGTTTTTTATTAAAATACAATTTATTTCTCTAGAGAACTAATGTTTGATACGACTTGGGGCTGTTTCAAATCTTCAGACAACTTCATTCATCCTACTTTGTTTGTCGTCCGAAGAGACATCGGAAGGCACCGGTCTTTTTGAGGAGAGGATGTAAAATGTTTCACATGGAGAAATAATTTTTTTTTCTCATAAACTCACTGAGCGAATGGTTGCAATCTACAGCTAAACCATTTGCTGCTGGCAACTCAGTTGTTTTAATGACAGAGTAAGTGTCAACTAGTCAGAGTGGATACAACTGACATAAACCCACACATTATTAGTATACTACTCAAAATTTGCTAAGGATCAAACAATGTTTGTAATGGAACCATCTTGAGATGGCAGCCATCCAGAGACTCATTGGAAGCATGAGACGCCGTTGCCAGGCTGTGATTGCATCACGTGGGTCACACACAAGCTACTGACAGTTGTTACTGCTGGTAATTGAATTGTTTGGGACATTTTCATGACTTTGAGTAACATTCTGAAATCTCCTTTTTGGGGGGCCTGGGGAAAACCTCCAGTTTTGGGGGTCTGCTTGTTTGGTGACAGAATGCATGTTACCTATTGTTCACATTTGGTATATAGCAATGACATTCAGGAAATAAACATGTCCTCGAATACATGCCATTTTTTATTTCTATGTGCTACACATGCCGTAAAATATAAATACCGCCCTAAATAGTGATCCCTAGCAAAATGTGAGTAGTATATTTCAAACATACAGTTTCAAGCTACTTACTTAGCATTGACGAATAGTTTGTCGTGGGGTTTGAGAGTATTTCCGTTGAGAGAAAATATAACTTGTTGACTGTCCATGTTGAGCAGTAGGCCCAGAATGTCACCTGAAAGCAACACACACACCAATTAGTCATTTGTACATACGTAATATTTTATTTGCATTATACAGTATACATAATTATATATTTGTATAAATATTGTACTTCTTTAGTGACATTGAACTTTATTTATTATTGCTATGTGTTCTTGCTTTTTGATTAATTATTGCGAGAAGAACGTTCCATGAAGAATGTTCCATTACATTTGCTAAATATTCCAATTTGGACATTTATGGTCAGAAATAAATGTGTCCGTCCGTCCGTCCGTCCGTCCGTCCGTCCGTCCGTCCGTCCGTCCGTCCGTCCGTCCGTCCGTCCGTCCGTCCGTCCGTCCGTCCGTCGGGATGCTGGCATTGGCTGCTGAACTTGTAATATTCACACTATTTCACAAATAATTTTTATTTCTACTATTTTTTATTAGTTTATTTTGTAATACTGTGCCCCTGTGTGGACGTGGCACTATACAAAATAAACATTATTAGTACAAATATGGGGCCAGCCGAAGAGACGTGACTTTGGTGTACATTCACATATAAAGGTTCCGGCAATGGCAAAATGTCAGAAATCACGCACACACTCAACAGTGGGGTCAGCTGGACAACTGACCAGAGTAGACTGGTCATGCCTCAGCGACACTGACCATAACTGTGCCTGCAAATGGTCAACAATGAGTAGTCTGCCAGACGGCTTTGAGGAGGTTTGACCAGTGCTGGCCAGAGAGTGACCGACTATCGGACGGAGAACACACGGAGAACACACGGAGATATAAGGTGTGGAAAACACAGGTAGGAACTGGGACTAGGACTAGGCAGCCTCTACATGTCACACATATTGTGGAGGAACTAAACCATTCTACTATGAACTGTAAATGTGACATTTTGTAAACTTATCATCAGTGCTTTAGTGGGACATCCATCCACCCATTGTTTGATGGACTACCAGGGGGGTACATTAATTTTGGATGGATAAACATTTATGTGGTTAGCTAACATATGGGTAGAAAATTGCATAGCATCTTTTTTATAATTTACTTTACACGTTTTTACCAGATTGTGTGCACGCATGCATGAACACTATCTCTACGAGGACATTTGGACTGGTAATATTTTAATAACATAACAGGCTGCATGTCACTACTAATCCCCGTCTTTGTGAGCACTGTTATAAATTCTACAGTTAAGTCATGTCTATTCGATCATACAAATGAGTCAATTAGTTGGTTATACCAATAAACAAACAGTTGTAAGCTAAATACTGTCTGCTAATATCAGGTAGTAAGTTAATAAAATATACTGTAATAATAGCTACACAGAAAAGTGGAAATAAATTTTCGTGTAAAAAAAAAAAATTGAGAGGTAAATAATTTACTTATTATTATTGGAGACTAATTATGGATACAGCAATTTCTAACTGAGGTAAAATTAAAAGTTGTTAAACTTTTTTAATGATATATGTCATTTTAATTAGTAAAAAGAAGTCTAGTTAGCAGTTCTAATGTTTTCAATTCATCAAAGGTTAATACTTTAAGTGAATGTGCCTACTAGGCAGGGTGATGTTGAGTCAACCTTCAGGAATCCTAATTATAGACAGAGCCCAGAGTATTTACGCCAGTTTGTAATAACCCTCTATTAATAGTTCTGGTAACTTACTTTACCAACTATCCGTGTGCGTCTAAAGCACTCAATAACTACACTCAGAATGGCCGGCACATTTAATTGTGATGGATTTACCTGTGTCTCAACCAAATCGCAGTGTGCACAACATGTAACGCTAAAGACGCTGAGTTCTATAGTTAGCAGCAGCCACTGTTGTACCGTCATTTACATCACAACGGCGCCATTCAACGTGGTGCCAAATGACGTGGCGGCAATAATCGGGTTTATATGTTCTCACCATGAATAAGCTTTGACCATCATAAGTCGCACCGCTGACTACAACGTAAACAAACTCAGTAATTGCACAGCTGCTGCATTAACTTGCATTAGCTAATCCCCATCAAACAAAACCCTCAACCAAAGTCACCGTCATATTCCATGTGCTACAACAAGCAGATTACAAGTCTAGAAAACAGGAATCAATAAATGTTGATAGATTAATTTTTATTTATTTATTCCAAATGTTAACTAGATATTCAATGCGTTAACATGATACATTGAATTTAAAGCTGCATAACAATTTGTCCAAATACTAAATAACGTATACATGAATTGTAATTTTGTAATGATTCTCCATAAACTGCTTTTCATAAATTGTACGTTTACTGGGTGAAAATATAATACCCCAAAACTGATCAGATTGATTCACCGGGATTTCATCCCAAACCTACACACGCCTTTACAGCTTTACACATTAACTAAAGTATTTCACATCTACTGCCAAAATGTAGATGAAGTTTATGGTAATTACTGCAAAATTTTAACCAATGAAAACTCTCAAAATAAACCATTCTAAACTTTTATGATAATTCAGATGAATCTTTGAACACTGTTTTAGGATTACAGGATTGTTATATGCACAAAGTCACTTTATTCAAGTAATATAAGTTGTACCTTATGTGTCAAGAATAATATCTGAATATGACAAATTGATCATTGATCTTTCCCCAATGTAGCTTATATGATGGTGAATGAGCAATATTTTTTGAATATTTTTGTTCTGACTATATCTGGCATTATAACCCGTTTATTTGAATCATAGGATATGCTTTGAAAACTACTACCTGGTAAGCATGGTCTCTAAAACAAACTCATTGCCCGATCAAGCGTGTCATTTTACCTCAGACTCAGAGTTACTGAGTAACACTGATCCTAGTTAACCTCTGGCTCACAGCTTGCTTTGTTCAGTGCTAATGAGACAAGTAACTAGTTAACCGTACATCACAGCTGGATGCATTAGTATAACACCGAGTCAATGCAGCACAACACACTTGTGAGCTTACTAAATCCGACTTCGTCACACCAATCTATTCAGCACGCTCAGATACATTTAGAAAGTCACTGTGAAACATAAGTCTGGCTGTTAGTGTTACAGTGTTTCACCTATCTCCTGTTCCCTCTTGCTCACTTGTGGGGTGGGTGCGACTCACAAATTAGTTTGTTCCACCCTTGTGAAAAGGGATAGTTCTCCTTTATTGGACCATGGTCATTGTGGCTGAACATTGCAATGTTTTACCCTACACTACAGAAGCAGCGGAGAGTGTAAGGCTAGTTTAGGAACCCACAGTGTTCAAACAGAAACAACTCAAAAGCCATCCTAACCTCCTCCCCAAAAATCATCCACAATGTGGGTCTATTTTTTTCTTATCTTTTTCCCACTAGGTTTTGTTTTCTGCTCCTGACATATCTCTGCCCTGAGCCTTATGCAGGATAACATTTGTGCGAGTCACAATTTTTTGCTGGACACGTTGATGTTAACTCATATACATATTACAAGCCAGTTGAGATGTGCTTTATGACCTGAGTTAAACTACAAACACACATGTGACACCCATTTTTACAAGGCATAACTGACAATATCTATGATTTTGGAAGACTTTCTCCGTCCAAATGACAGGTGGATGGGTCTCTGCATAATACTACATCTCTGTCAATGACACTGGTAGCCACTCTCTTCTGATACATCTCTATCAATGCACACACACAATGCACAAATACACTTAAGAAAACTAACTCCACTTCTCACATTCTCTTTCAGACCATTTCCCGATGTGATTCTGTCAGTGAACTTGGCAACGGAAGCAAAACATCCACAGAAAAATGGCTGAATCTGCGAAACGACTCAAAATGGTGCAGTTCAACGCGCGAGTCGCACGCATCAAGCACGCTCAGTGCGACCTGTCGCTGAAGGGCACTTGCTCCAAGTACGAGCACGAGGCCGACCACAAGCGACGGCTACATCTGAAGGAAGTGAACCAACTCAAGTATGACTTCCGTCTCATGCAGGTGGGTAGGACACTGACTGACTCACTGAATTACTGACTCACTGGCTCACACACTCAGTCACTTAGTCACTCAGTCACTCACTCAGTGACAACCAATCCACTGGGTCTCCACACTTCCACATGTGTGAAGTCTCATGGTTTATCTGTGAATCTCATGGATGGATTTGTCCTAGTCCATTGGTACATGTTGTGGATGCAAGTACACTGTACACTGGTGACGCTGACACTTCTGTTTATCTGATACTTCATAACAAGACATTGTCGCATGGCTGTAATGGACGGGGTGGTTACATACTTTGTAACGTCCGTAAAATAGTGTTTCATATTGATTCAAATCCTGATTTAACCTCACTAATGTGTGGCAGAAGGCTTAAAGATTTAGTGTGATCTAAAATGAGACAACATAGTTGTGAATACATTACTAACTATGCTGCATGGTACTAAGTTCCACAATGGCAGTTCAGCAGCACAAATTTATACGTTTTAAAAATAAACAAATACTCCAGAACGCAGGCCAGGCTTGATAAAATATTCTCGTCTCTTGATAAGCCAAATACTTGAGATCACACGCTTAAAGCGACATGGCTTTTTATTTTTATTGCAAAATCATGTTACTCGGTAGAAGTTATAACTATTGTAGCGTCCTGACCGCCAGTAAATGTTTTTTCGAAACAGAACTGACTTCGTAATGTTAAACGTCGAATGTTTATATACGCCGTCACTCAAATCGCCACGAGTGACACCCACCCTTTGACCTTTCCCAACTGGGAGCTGTGCACCTGCATTTCCTTCTGGGCTTTTAGACACGCCTACAACGGTTTCGAAAACGCCTCGTGGTCAATGTGTAAACAGAGTTAAGCACCCCTTAACGTGTCTATTTTCAACCACTAAATGGTACATGAAAACATATTTTGACTGTCTTTACGCTACAGTAGGTATAATTTATACCATATAACATGATTTTGCAATAAAAATAAAAAGCCATGAACGGACCCTGTCGCTTTAATGTGAACCTTGGTTGTGTGTAGGTGGACCTGAAGCGACAGGAGATGCTGGCGAAGAAGCAGCGAGACCCGGAGGCGGACGTGTCTGAGGAGGAACACTTCATCCTGCAGTCGACCAAGTACCTGGCCAACGACGAGGTGGGCGCCTTCTACCTGTCCAAGAAGAACCCGTTCCCGACCCGCCACTTCTCGAACCCGTCACACATCAGCGCCACGGTGCAGCAGGCGCGGCAGGCGCTCGCCAAACACAAGGTGACACAAACACAAGGGTGAAAGCGCTTGTGATTTTTATCCGTAATCTTACCATCTTTTTATTCCCCTTAATTCTATATATTTATTTGTTTATTGTTATTTGATAGTTTTTACGTAATATATTACTTAATTATTTATTGCATTATAGAATTGTATTTCTACTTTTTAATTCAATTTACGACTATTGTTGTTTAGCTTTTAAATGATTTAACTAAATATTGTAATGTTTTAATTTCTCTGTAGATTTATTACTATTATTGTACTGTAAAGCGCCATAGAGCACCGTGTGATTATGGCGCTATATAAATATTGTGTTTTATTATTTAAGGCCGAGCGAGTGTGTGAGGACTACCCGGTGAGGCACACGCAGAGTGCCGGGGCGCCACGCCGGCTGTCGGCCACCCTCTCCGTCGTCAGCACGACAAGCGGAGTCAGCAGCGCTAGTAGCGGCTCCAGCAGCAGCTCCGATAGCTCCGGTGGCAGCAAACCCCGGCCACAGACGGTTGGATTTGATCAAAGACGCCAGGTGCATTTTGAACCTGGGAGGCCGCTGGACACGTTGATGGAGATAGACAGCACAAGGACGAAGGAGGGGAAGACGGTGATACCAAAAACAATGGAGGCGTCACAGTTTTTGGAGAGGCGCCCTCACACCAGTCCCTTCCACCCTCGTAACCCCCCCACCCCATCGCATGGGAAAATCAGCGACTGGGTGGCAGGTGGCCCCACTGTCCACCCGACGGTCAGGAGGACCCAGTCGTTCGAGCCGCACACACCTGGCGGTGAGTTTGGCCGCGTGTTTAGACCCCGGTCACAGTCGATCACGGAGCGAAATGAGGGTCGAATCATGCGGGAGATGCGACAGCAGAAGGACGTCGCCGACGAGAAGGTCAAGGTCTTTTTGAGCCGCCTCAAAGAGGAGGGCCTAGCCGCCGAGCTACACTCGCCCCGGCCGACCGTCCGCTATCGTCACGTCACCGTGCCCGGGCCGAAGGACTACTGGCGCCGCCTAGGAGAGAAAGTGATGCACCAGCGGGAGGAGGAGCGGAGGCGGAGCCAGCCGCGGCCGAGCATCGAGCACCAGCTCCAGACGGAGGACAGGGCGAAGAAACACTCGGTGACGACGAAGCTGCAGAACGTCGTGAAGAACATCCTGAAGATGAAGCGGACGTGTGAGATCCTGGAGTACGAGAAACTCAAGAAAGACATGGCAGAACCCAAGCAGGTGGCAGAGATACAGACCCAGACGCAGGACACGTGAGGGACACTAATGCCCGGTCCACACTGGATCCGATGTACGACGAAGGGTGTCCACACCGCATCGCAGACAAAAGCAACTGCGATCTACGTCCTGAGTGAGTTACGATTTTCGTGTCCACACCGCAAAGATGTACGTTCTCATCAAGAGGGAACATATACGCCATATGGTGTGTACCAAAGGAAAACTACAACTATTGTGTGAAGACGTCATTCGGTACTCGCACGCTGATTGGCTGAAGTGTTTTTCGGAATTCCTCTAGGGGACTTACGTTTTGTGACTTGCGACGAACCTGTCCACATTATGGTCTAGCGCTGTACGATGCCGTCCACACTGTCATCTAGCAATTTCAAAGATTCAACAGGAGAATTTTCAAAATATTGCAAGACTTTGACTTATACGGCTTGCGAGGCCGTCCACACCCGCCCTCCACAGGTCGCAAGGCCCGTATACATCAAATGTCAGCAAATGTCTCCGGGGTCTACGTCCTGGCGTCCATGGTGGTGGACAGGGCATCACTGAGTACTGGATACCATTGAGACACAAACAAGACACTCGGGGGGTGTGGCTGACACTTGCTACTCACAGAGAGAGAATGTGACTCGTCGAATGCTGTGCCAACAATTCAACTGTTCTAACATCTAATGGAATTACTTGCAGCAAACAGACTTTTCTTGTGACGAGTGTGTAAAACTGGTTTAGTTTTGCTATGAAATAACGAAAGATTTTGCAAATGCACAAAAACATACTAATAATTATTTTGTATTGGAATGTGTTGCTCTTCTTTAAGATAATACTTTTTGTCCATTCAGAACTTATCTTGGAAATCTTAGATGTATCAGTGCATGTGAGGACTTATAGATGGCATCATGGGAGTGACTTTGTTTTAGAAGTTCCAGAAGAAGAAAGCCATCTTTTACATGTTGCTGGCACATGACAATGAGTCTGAGTCCAGGTGTGAGTGGTGTCATTATAATGGTCACTTTGTCACAGTTCAATATGGTGTGGAAATGTTTGGAAAAAGAAACCAATTACTCTGAATAACCACTCAATAAACTTCACTTCTGATGATACCTGGAATGACTGTATTTATGTCAACACTTTACACTAAACAAATATATATATATATATATATATATATATATATATATACATATATAATATATATGTATACATATATATATATTTATGCAAGGAACAACATGGACTCAAGCGTAGATATGAAAGAGGCCAAATGATGACGTTTGTTTATTATAGGGATAAAACATTGCCATATTTGGCACACAAAATAGCTAAACGAAAGAAATGCGGACTCAGCCTCCCGAGGCCCGGTTGATGACTGAGTACATACGAGTCTCCTGGCCTCAGGCTGCTAGAGCCCACATTTCAACATATAAAGCAGTAGCGGTATTGCTAGAACAATGGAAAGGAACGACATATAATCACGCAGTAAATTCAAAGCCCACATGATTAAGTAAAAGATGGTTTCTGAATACCAGGCTACCTGCTGCCATAAACACTACGTATACAATTATACTAGTCCCAAATGTGGGGGTATTTCGCCACAGGTCACCCTACATGTGACCCCCCCACCTAAACAATATATATTATATATGTATATACATATATATATATATGTATACATATATATATTTATGTATATATATATATATATATATATATATATATATGTTGCGCATGGAATATAATGAGTATGAAGCAGCTGACTTTCAAAGTATTACCTTAATTAATTAATAAACGTTATCTATGTGGGATTAACCAATCTAACCAAAAAGCAGATGTCCTCGAGATGAAGACAGGTTTAGCCAAAAAAAATTCATTCTTGAATTAATCATAAATAGGCAAATGCCATCTGCAGAAATTATTTACATCAGCTGCAGCCATTAATGGCCTGTTTTGTATTTTCAGTGACAAACCACTGTCATCGGTGCGATTTATTGAATTAATACTGATCTGTCCAATTTGTGTTGCTGCCAGTCGTGCCAATGAGTAATTATCGTGGGACCCTAGACTTGGAGCTATTAGTTAATCTAGGGTCCAGCTGGTCCCCTCTACATGCCATTGTATTACTTATGATTACCGTCTAGGCCAGTCATCTCTCAGACTCAAGGACAAGTAGGTGGACCTCTGGCTGAGTAGACAAAGACAATGAAGACCACGACTGGGATGGGACGACTGTTTATGACAGAACAACACAACAACTCATGTAATAAATATAATAGAATTTATTATGGCAAAAATGGGACAGTCCGGCCAGAGCTGTGACAGCCTGAGAGCAGGATGCGAGACTGGGATGTTTGACTGGTGGACTTGGTCCGGGCCAGCTAGTTCACCAATCATGTGACTGCAGTTACATGACCTGAATCCCGGGTGTGCATACCTCTGGATGTCAAGCCATGCCAAAAAGAGGTGTTGACACGGAATATCCCAAATTAGAGACCAGGCAAGACTAGGACGGAAGTGAAGAGGAAGAGTAAGAGATAGGGTGGAGATGGGTGTGTGGTAGAGACGAACTGTGACAACAGTGACAGACACAGTACAAGCCTGTACATCTGTACTCTACCATCGTCACTGACAATTCTATAGGCCATGTAAGTCTTGTGCTTGAAAACGAGGTTGGGGTCACTTGGGGGCAGGAAGTCCATTTTCTCCATGTTGACATATAGAACTTTGTTTTGTTTTTGGTTGTAATAATCGGACTGTCCACAAATAGTATTTCACAGTTATATTGAAGGATAATTACAAACAGAAGAAGCGGAACTTTTAATTTTAATCGATTATTATGGTGGTTGCCACGGCATCGCCGGCTAGTACTTGTGTTTGGCGATCTTGACTAGTAATGAAGAATGCCAACTTTCACGCAGTACACACTGCTTTATGTATACATGTGTTATGATTACGTGCATTATATAAGTGAAACCACAACGTACAACAATGTAAAATGCAAATCCCGTAAGACACATACGGCCTAAAATCGTGTATACTCTCTGCGCTACGTAAATCGCAATGTGTCTCAGTGTTTGTGACAGTGGTAAACTCAATATTAAATTGGACATTTACGATAAGAAAGGTATAACGCAATATATTTATGACCTGATATTCCTAGTATTTATCAGTCGGAAGCTACAACTGTCATCCGTCGTTATAATATTATTCTTGTGTACAGTCCCCAATCAGCTCCAGTCGCACGGAGTCTCGTCATGTATCGTGACCCACTTACAGGCTATATTAATAGATGTAGTACAAACAACTTAAAGGTCAGTTCTTTTACAACCCAGTCCACAGTACAGCTCATGACACACTACACCTTACTGCCTGGCAGGTATGTTCAATCAAACACCATCGCGGCTTCTCTGGGAAGCATTCAGCCATGCCATGATTAATGCACAAAGACTACTCATACACAAATAGCCACCACTTCCTATAACCAGGTACTCATACAGTGGAGCGAACTGGTGCAATGAATAGTGAATCAACTTGTGTAAGGTTTGAAACGGCAGTACACGACTCAAACCCGGGTTCTCTTTGTTGAGAGTCAGAAATCTACCCACTGAACCACTACTTAAGAATAATTCACCGCATTTATCGAATTATTTTAAAGTGCTTCCTTGGAATATGAAAATAAGATGGGCCATTTCGACCTCGCCGAGGATATATTTAAATTTCTGCACTGTAACTATTCCTCATGCTAATTTTTTGGTTTGAAACATTCTGTGTGGCCTGGTGTAGCTGACCACAGCCAACTGTGACTGCCCTCTCTGAGTCTCATTCAAGTCACTCAAGTCTGCCATTGTGTCAATGTTCGTTTGACGTGACATGTCAACTGTTTGTGGACAAATTTAAGGGGGGCCATCACATTAAGTTTAACAGCACAACACAAGAATCTGAACCATAATTTCTTTTTCATTTTCTAGTCATCTTTAAAAAGCTTTAACTGAACAATTGCAATTTTATATCAACTCTAGTCCTGATTTCTATCAGACCTGGATAAATAACTGAGGGTCTGAAGTACTTCTATTCAGAAGTGTTTTTTATTATTAATAGAAAGGTTTCAAGGTGTATCATATCCTACAATGGTCAGTATTTTATGTTTGAAACCCCAGTACTATAATTATATGAGCACTTTTGGCCAATATGACCCTTCTGTGTAAATTCCAAAATATCTGGATAGACACACAGAATACGCAGAATCAGTCTTCATAAAACTAATCAGGATTGTTTTCCTCAACCAAGATCTTGATTTATTAATTACACTGTTTACACTGACTTTTCAAAAGATATCCTGGTTAACATTAATAAAAATGTAACTTTGTATCTAATCAAGGATGTGTTTAGCATTGGGGTTTTAGTCCACGATCAAACCGTGAGTCAACAAATAAGCCTAGGCTCTCTGATGATGTCACGGGACCTCCTAAAACCAATAAGATGCAATAGGTTCACACACTGACATGACACGTGAGGAGTGGTGGTCGCGCGGTAGAGCGCCGGCTGTCAATCGAGGGGACGGTGGTTCAATACCACCTACCGCCATTTCAAAACTTAGACAATTTCATCTACCCCACATTTGCCTGTGCCTTTCAAAAGACATTAAAAGCCGGTGGTTCCTTCTATCTGGTGTCTATGCCAGGGGAAGTAAAAGATCCCATATGGGGTAAATGTGTAACCTGTAGTAGACTCACTAATTCTAGCAAACTCCTGCATTAGGCCATGTTTGCGCTGTTTGGTGGAAATCACCTGAGACTAGCCAAATGTAAAGGCTATCACTCAGTACCACTGACCTGGCGCCCAGCATGCATGCGTGTGCTTCTCACTGTGTGCGTTGTACCAGATGAGCTGCCGGCAGCCATCGTATGCCACAGAGTACTCGTCATCACCAATACCATAGCCCTCCTGTCAACACAACAACAGAGTACTCGTCATCACCAATACCATTGGCCTCCTGTCAACACAACACCAGAGTACTCGTCATCACCAGTACCATAGCCCTGCTGTCAACACAACAACAGAGTACTCGTCATCACCAATACCATAGCCCTCCTGTCAACACAACACCAGAGTACTCGTCATCACCAATACCATAGCCCTCCTGTCAACACAACAACAGAGTACTCGTCATCACCAATACCGTAGCCCTCCTGTCAACACAACAACAGAGTACTCGCCATCACCAGTACCATAGCCCTCCTGTCAACACAACAACAGAGTACTCATCATCACCAATACCATAGCCCTCCTATCAATACAACAACAGAGTACTCGTCATCACCAGTACCATAGGCCTCATGTCAACACAACAACAGAGTACTCGTCATCACCTATACCATAGCCGTCCTGTCAACACAACACCAGAGTACTCGTCATCACCAATACCATAGCCCTCCTGTCAACACAACAACAGAGTACTCGTCAACACCTATACCACAGCCCTCCTGTCAACACAACAACAGAGTACTCGTCATCACCAATACCATAGCCCTCCTGTCAACACAACAACAGAGTACTCGTCATCACCAATACCACAGCCCTCCTGTCAACACAACAACAGAGTACTCGTCATCACGAATACCACAGCTCATCTGCTAACATAATTAGCGATGGAATGGTGTATATGTACACTGTTCTAAAACACATTTCCAAATGTTTAGAGGGCCATCACACTTGACAAACTAACTGCTGTCACATAACAATTGCCATCACGTGACAGGGGACACATTTCCGAAAAAGCTCCATTTGTTTCATAACAATAATCATATTCACTTGCATATGTCACAAGTCAAATCTTGCAGAGCTCTGTTAAAACCATACAAGACTATTGGGACAATTATTTGGAAGATTCAACTTCGCAACATGCGTGGCATTAATGCGTGTTTTCCTGCTGCTGCAGACAGTAACGTACGTAGTTGAGGAACTTGCTGTCCTTTGTAGCCCAGCCAATCTGCATCACTCCGGCCGTCACCACTGTCACTTCGTAGTACCATATCCCAGAATCCACCTGGAATGTGCACCTGACACTCTCGAAGGACGATGCATCGCATCTCGCCTGTCAAACGAACGATCCATGCCGATGATCAGTGACAAAGCTGGCCAAAATTATTCAAATGGATTTTTAGGGGCATACTGTTAGAATGTCAACCAAGATAATTCGAGTTTAACCCTTTTTCTGCTAATCTTAAATTTACATAATGTGTTTCACTCCATGTTGCTTCAAATCAATCGGCTGTGGATAATGGTGGAAATAATATCTAAACATATACGGTATTATTTATATAAAATTACACATTAATAACCTCTGACTGAAATGTATAGCTTTTTGTATACTATATGGTATACGATAATAATAATATTAATAAAAAGTAGAGTCTTTAGAGCAACTAGCAGAACTCCAAGTAATTCAAACACATACCTCAAGGCCGTCAGGTGACAATTTCAGGTACTCGCTGACATCTTTACTATTCAGCATCACTCGAATAGACTTTGTGTCAACTTGCTCATATGTGAACTTGCGACCCTACAAATGTCAATATTGTCAATAAAATACACTTTACTGGATCATCAATCAATTTTCAAATTGTCTTACAACTCAGTAACGACGTTTGGGTCGAAGACGACACGAGCAAATATGAACTATCATTTGTCAGTACAAAGAGCCACTGTGATGGGCTCAGTTTCCTCATACACATATTTCAAACACAATTATTCCGTGATTGTAAAGAGAAGATGAAGAGGATTGTGAACACTGTTTATCTGCAGGCACTGAGGACTGATTCATGTGCGGGTTCCCTTATTCAACCAAAAATATACTTACATCTTGTACAACTGCCAACACGTCCACAGCACATACAATGGAAATGAAAAGAGAGTATTAATTTGGTGCAGCAGCAGTGAGAAACATAAACAAGTAGGGTCATCACCAGAGGTAAACTGAGACTATAAAATATGATTTACTACAATGTCATAATCATGGCAACATAATTAATGCAATACAAAATCGATAGTAATTAATATTTTTGCATACGTCATGTACCAATCATGTGTGGTGACCTCCCATATTTAATGAGATAGTTTCGCGACATTTATGTCATAGTGCAACTAGTGTAGTTCTGATTAATCAGTTTTGTCAGCATTTGATTGGCTCATCCTTTCGATAAATGATTCAAACACAATTTCCTGTGATTGATCGTTTTTGAGTATTATAATTCTGAATGTTACCACCAATCATTCCATGAATTATCTGCACATGATCATGACATACGTATATACACTAAATTACCACAACAGGAAGATTGCAAGCATGATTGACTGACTGTCAGTCAGTTAGATTAGGTCATGGAATAGTTACCTGTTCCCAACCATTTCAAGTGCACAAAATTTGCACATGAAACAATAATTAGTCAAACTGCAACATCAATAAAATCATATGTCTTCTCTTCACAGATAAAAGAAAATCTTCTTAACAGCATTTATTACTTGGCAAATGAGTTGAGACAACGTACATAGCAGTATTAACACAGAGACGAACTCACAGAAGTTATCTAGACACCAGAGGGCGCAGAAGCCAACTTCTCGTTTTATGTATGCGGCGTTGTGCCACCAGGACTCCAGGTTATCCAACAAGTTCGACTTTGTCAACTTCTTCATTATTATACCTTTGTTTTCACCTGAAACAACAGACACAGCCATGTGGCATAAACAACATGACAGATCAAACATAATGTCTCTCATGGACAAGTGGGCATAGCGCCTTACAAGTCATATGACTTCTGCTATGTCCTTTTAACAACAGCACCGATATTATATTGTATTGTCGTTACCATTATGTATTGTATTATTTTTCATACTATGTTGTATATTCCTGTGTTGCTGTTGTTAAATAAACATTCATTCATTCATTCATTCATATATGATTGGTGCAAGCAAGATTCTGCATACATAAGAGATATGTGATCTATATCTTTGCCATGCCTGTGGGGGTCATGACCTCAAGGTCAGTAGATCTGGTGTATCCACTGGTGAGAGACATTGTATCTGTACTAAAACAATACTATGAAATGCAGCATGGCCATTACAAATATCCATGACAATTCTTGCAAAGTTTCACATGTGAGCTGTGAGAATAAACATGATACAAAGTATATATACAGAAATGTCTACTGCTATCTTCCTAGTCAAGGGTGAAGTTCCTTATCTGCTATGCTATCTGCTACGCTATGCTAAAGTATGCTATGCTGTGCTATAGAGAACTGTAATGGGAAACAGGCACTTACTGGTTTGGGCAAACTTCTCCAAGGCAATGAGAGAGTAAAGTACCACAGACGGGTGACAGACTTCATTCTGTGAGTGGCAGCAACAGAAACAGTCAGTTAACCATCATCAAACAGTACATCTTGTCACTATAAACCAATGAAGACCAGCTGTGTCTTCTTTTGGAAAATTAACAATAAATTCCATGTTGTATCAATTATGAAAGTGGCAGATCTATTTATGAAAATGGTACAGTTACTCATATCCTACCAAATGTTACATATCAAACATGTTCTCTGTATAAACAACAATAACAAATAAGTGGGCGGCATGTCTGTAGCTAAGCATTTAGATACTTCCAGGCAGTTTGAAACTTACCAAGTTCGAGAGTAGGTATTTCAAAACATCAGCAGTCAGCAAAGATATACTGCTTGGACCTATGTCAAGAGAGAAAAATAACCATTGCAGTCCACATCAATGACATTAGAGTAATGTTGACATTTGTTTATAAAAAAATATTTATTATTTTTTATTAGCATATTATATGTATTTATTTAATTAACTTAAGCACATTATTTTTTAGGTATTTAAATGGCTAATTAATTTAATTTACACCAATCAAGGGACTGCAATCTGCTCGCATCTGGTGACGTTTGTTTACAGATAAACCTCTCAGATAAGCACTGCTATTCATATCAGTGGGGAATTCCGCTACAAGATTCCGAAAAAGGGCATTGTGGGCTTTCCTGTAGTACCAAATATGTCCACCATGCGTTGAGGGAAACTTCAAAGGATGAGACTCGAACAGGTGCGATTTATCAGTTCTGTTTTATGAAATTCATGTGTGAAATGTTCCATAGCCTTTCTAAAAAGGCTATAAAATGTACTAGATAGTAATATAACTGAGACATAAGCACTGCCAGTTGACAGAAGATATTCAAGTATAATTTGGTGACAAAAAGTCCAAATCGTCAAAAATCATAGTGCAATGTTTTCTTGGAATCAAGTTTGCTGACATAAAACTAATTTTGTTATAACATGTCACATATACCAAGTATGTGTGTGCATATATTTTTTACTCAATCTACCTTACTGACATTTGAAATGCTACTTTAACCATTAAATTCTTTTACTTTTCATTTAATATCTCTATTTGATAAGTTTAGATCATTTAATGTATTTTCTTTATACTCTGTGATTGCAGCGCCTTTGAGTAGATAACTGTAGATTGTAATCCACATATATGGCACCGTATAAATACTAATATAATAATATAAAGTAACTTGCCTGCCATCTTCTCGGCCAGGCAGCCAAGGACCACGCAGATGTTGCGATGTTTCTTTGCACTGCCTCGTTCCGTCACTGAAGTGGCGTCACTCAACTTGAGAATTGTGCACAGTTTGCTAATTGCCTCCTGCATGTGATAACATACGTGTTATATATGACACTGTGACACAAGTGATGGATACTGAGTGAAATACATTTGTATTTGAAGACAAGGTTAATAGTGTAAAAACTCATATACAACAGTCACGTAGCAGGTAAACATGTATATGCATATACAACAAATTGAGATATAATAAGCTCAGTAGCTACCCATAAAGTAGTTCCTTATAAGCGCGTTGCATTGGATTTGAAATAATAACCGTTCAGTCATGAGTACATTTGTAGAGCACAACATTACACATCTTCTAATCTTATACTAGTTATAGACTTTACCATAAGATGACCCTCAGATAATATATATATATATATATATACATATATATATATATATATATATATATATATATATATACATATATATATAATATATATACTGTATATAGAAAACAAAGATAAAACCTACCTTTGTGGGTAGTGGACATTCATCGAGGAGCAGTGTAATGACTGCCGGCCCAAGGGGATCCTCCATTGGAATCACACTGATGAGGGACTGGACGACGGCCAGCCAGCCAGCCTCCTTGTCGGCTATCTTGTGTAGGGCCAGCATGGACCTGGGCGGGTCCTGGTCACTGTAAGTGGACAAGGAAACTGTCACGGCATGCCAGGTTCACATCACGAGAGAGGGCCATAACCCATAGATATGTGCGCGCACGCACGCACACACACACGTCACATTATTAGTTGATTTTAAATCTGTATTTTTAACTCAAAAAATATATATGAAGCCACACAAATATGCATCATATTTTAGAACAATTAACCGATTCGGTGCAATCAACTTGGCATAATCGACAGACTTTGCATAGCAAAGTAGAGGCGTATCCACATCATCCAACAATCCAAATCCACTGGATTTTGTACGGAATTTGTCAAACGTAATATCAAAAGTAACATCAAAAGGTAGTCACATTCAAACACAGCTCTACTTTTATAAACAAATGTATAATTATAAAAAATAATGCAAATACAGTTGTTCACATATTTGCCTGACTGTTATCGGAGATGGAAGCTGTGGTAGATAGTGGCAAATGAATGCCAACATGTTTATCATTCAACACAACGAACTGCATCCAGTTTTGCTGAAGCCACTTACTTGTCAACAAGTGTTCGTATTAGATGCAGTGTGTCTAGAACTAACTGATCGATGTTTTGCTCGGCGCTCCGATGGCGACTTCGGTGCTGCCCCCGATGCCCGCCAGAGTTACTCGTAAGCGAGCCCGGTGGCGATCGTGGCGGTGGCATACATTGCAGTACACAGTTCCGTTGTGCAGTGACGCTTTCCGACACTGCCATGCTGCTCGACTCTAGTGTTCGAGGTGTTGTCATCGTAGGCACCGCGTTCGATGTCGCTACTGGGTTCTCCTTCTGTCGACACACACTGATGCAGGGCCCCATGTCGGACTCGACGGTGCGTCGCCGGCGTGAGGACCGAGTTGGCCTCGCAGCCGCTGAAGTTACAACTGCCAGTAGGCTCCGCAAGAGAATAAAAACATGCCAGGATAAAATGATCATGCCCCCCAGCACAGCATTAGACACGGGGGCCGTGCAGCTGTTGGGTGGTTACCGTTCTTGACATACGGTGCTCACGCGTATGTCCGTATATGTATGCACAAATTCTCGGATTTCTTAGTGACCACGGCAGGTGATTCCATTTGGTGGCTCTGTATCGCATCAAGTCATATTTTTCACCTGAAAAGAAGTGATATTTTAAGTACAGTAATATACTGGAACATAGAGCTTGCCATAACAACTAATGGCAAATCAACAGACATAGCTTTATGTATGTAGAGAGTCATCTACCAGTCATTTGGACAGGTTAAGCACATTTTGGACAGGTAGTAATATATCCCAGGATTAGAAAAAAATAAGGAGCAAAAATGGTCTTCCAAATTATAGATTTTGTCATTTATGCTTTGAAAATGGGTGTCACATGCGCGTTTGTAAATTTTTTAAGAACATAATAGCACATCTCGGCTGGCTGATATGTATGTCAGTTAACGTGCGTCTGTATAAAAAGTTACTGGTAATTTGTTTACCAATGTATAAAGTACTAACAATATAATACGCTCACCATACACAGATTACACACCTTCGATGCAAATGACTAAAAACTGTCAGAGAACAACTGTTAATACACTAAATTTTGCTTGTTTTTAACAAATATTTATCAAATATACCCTGTTAAATAGAGACCTTCATGATGAGTAGGCCTGTACTATAGTTTGTACTATTTATCTACATGTCGTTGCAAGTGTCAACTATTTATTTCCCATGTTACAAACAGTTTCCCTGTAATGTAATTGATCATAATCACATTCTTTAGAAGCAATTAGGGATACCAATTTCAATGCACAGCTTCATTTCTCTCTGAATTTTGTATCAATACATTTATGACAAACTAAGAGGCATCTTGACTGTGCTTGCATACTTACTGATTATCAGACCAACACATGAGATGTAGGTCTGTTATATCCAAAGTCACTTACATCCAAAACTGTGGAAATATATAAAAATATATCAAGTAATGTTATATATACACATTCCACAAAGAATGTCAACATTAGTGCTAATAACCACTGATTTATTTATATATAACAATTTTAAAATAATTTTTTAATATATTGTCCAGGACATATGCAACATGGGACATGAAATCCAACATATTCATCGATAAGGGAGACCCATCTATAACAAGTCTACTCTAGAACTTGATAACACTGACTGAGATTTGGAAGTCTGGCTTCTGTTTGATTGATCTTGTCTACTGACTGTGGAATTCCTACGATTGATTCCTTGGTTCTTGTGGCAGCACTTAACCTAAGCCTAGGTCTGATCAAAGTACATTATATCATGCTGAAGAGGTCACAGTGACTTGGGTAGAGAGTCAACGAGTAGACAGTAGTCATACCGGCTATGGGATTGTCACGGTTTTTTGAAGGCACATGACTTCTATTTACATTTTTTAAATTAAAAGCATTCTATACGGGTACTTATCATATATCATATGATAGATCAAGAATCCATGGTGATGTAGCGCATGGCTGTAATTTATAGCCAATTGCACAACAACAAAATCCATAAAGAAATATAATTCGGATTTAGTTTGTGGAGTCTGGACACGGAAAGACACACGAAACGTTTTTAACTAGATACAAAGTGAGACAAAACAATAACCTTGTAAAATTAAACATAATATTTTTAATTCTATGCTGTCGACATTGCATTCTCACTAGTACTCTTAACAGAAAGTGTCCCAAATACTATTATGCAACCCATAATAACGTGAAACAAATCCAAAACAAATATTGCCAAACCTTTTCCTCCATTTTGAATACTCAGCGAGATTTTGCGAGAACATGAAAACAAATAAAAGCAATATATAAAATGAAAATTGTGTAGTTATGTCGATAAACCAACACCTTTTAGTATGCAATGCATGTCAAATCATACACAAATATTGCACATATATTCTTTGATGACATAATATTTGTGTGAAACATTTACGGTAAAACTAAACTCACCCCCAAACCAACTCAGTATAAATGGGCTGTATATGCACAAAAACAATACGTACGTATGTCAAGGCAAATATAAAAAAGTAACCAAAGAAAGACGTTTTGCCATATTCTGTTAGTTTAGTACGCCGAGTTAGACACATACAAAACTTATCTGGATAAGACAATTCAAATCAGCAGCCTCATTTAACATATTCAAGAAGGGATTTAGGCATCTGGCTACCGGCTGAAAGAAACAAGACATGCAAACAAGTATATCAAGTAAGTAGGTATACCAAGAAATATATATTCAAATATAACAATGAATGTGAATTGGACGGATACAACCGACAATCAGTTTGGGCTTAAGGAGGGACACTCTACTGACCACTGTATATTTGCTTTAAAAAATATTCTTCAATACTATAAAAGTAACAATAGCCCGGTGTATTCATGCTTTTTAGACGCGTCAAAAGCATTTGACAGAGTCAACTATTGGACGCTTTTTAGAAAAGTGTGTGCCTGTTGTACTTATACGTATTCTGTTGTACTGGTACAGAACCCAAACGTTCTGTATCAAATGGGGTTCTACAACATCAGAGTTTTTTAATGTTTCGAATGGTGTTCGACAAGGTGGGATTTTGTCCCCATATTTATTTATCGTATACATTGATGATCTGAGCAATATGCTAAATAGTGCTGGTATAGGTTGTCACATACACAACTGCTGCACTAACCATGTGTTCTATGCTGATGACATATGTGTTATTACTCCCAGTCCTAGTGGGCTTCAGGGTTTGCTGAACATATGTGCAAAGTTTGGCTTTGAAAATGATGTTGAATATAACCCTATCAAGTCGTTATGTATGGTCTTCAAACCACGTGGTTTTAACCTGAAATGTCCAGATATATATATATGAACCTAAACAAGCTTGCACATGTCAAAGAAGCAAAATAATATGCAATGACCTGAAAGATTACGGAGATATTTTAAGACATCTACGTAATTTTTATGCTAGGTCAAATAGCATTATCAGAAAATTTCACCACTGTTCCGTGGGTGTTAGACTACATCTGTTTCATGCATATTGTTGTACAACTTATTGTTGCCAATTATGGGTTAACTTTAATAAGGGCTCTTATTTAAAAGCTAAAGTTGCCTACAACAATATACATAGACATATTTTGCGATATAGCTGACGGGACAGCGCGAGTGGCATGTTTGCTAATAATGCTATTGATACATTTGACGCCCTATTGTATAAGAACATTAATGGTTTTAAACGACGCATTTTTAACATAAATATAATGACTTGATTAGGGTTATGTACAGTTGCTTTGAAATAGTAAATGGCCCAATGTGGATTAGCTGGGCCAATTCATTGTACACAGTAAATCTGTAAGATAGTCATCACGTCTCGCATATAACTTTATTATTATTTATTTATTATTATATATATATTTTAAAGTCAGTAAGTTGTTTATATAACCTACTTTTCAAAAGGTGTTTATTTACATGAATTAATTGCATATTTATTTTGCAATCACATCCTGTATATTGCTCATTATTTTATCTGTTTTTCTACAATTTTACTTTTATCTAACTTATAACCTTATTTATTTTTTATCTATTCATTTTTTTACATATTTGATCTTTAATAGGCTACTTAGATGTTCTAATGTATGTACCAATTGTATATGGGTTTTTACCTTAAATGAATGTATTCGTATACACAACATGAAATTCACAAGGGAAATTAAAAACATGCAGGCAGACAAAACAGTTTAAGTGGCTCCACAGCAATATAGAACCACCTGGAAATAAACGAAGAAAGCTGCAGAACAACACAATAGCTAAAAAAGTAGGAAATATATTAATTTGTATTTTTTTAGTATGTCCCTTGCATATTTTCAAAAGTGTCTTTTGGGGCAAACAACAAACATGTATATTTATGTTAAGCTTTTCAAGACCAGATACAAATTATGTCACTTGCACATAAGGGCTGCATTGGATCCTTTCAGTGTTCATATTTTCTTCGTGCTCTGTATATCTCTCAGTCCACAAGTACCCAAAATATGCACTCATTTGTGTGTAATAAATGTATACAAGTTCAATTTACATGGATAATCACTTCTTAAGTTGTGACTGGAGCAAGTTGTTTATGCGTCGAATATCTTATAATCGTAGTTTGACTGCGATTCGCTAGGTGCCGCCTCAATACGAATATCAGAGTACGACAGGTGCTTTGATCAAAGCCATGGCGCAATTTAAGGACACTCTTGTCATCAAACTCGATGACAATACTGTTTATGAAATGAAAGGGAGACCATGCGAATTATCTGCATATTCCTTTATCCCTCCCAGGAGGACCGCTCCCAAAGAAAAGACTTATTTCAACGTTGATCGACAGGTAAGCCAGTGGTGACTGGTTTGTTTACATTGGTTACGAGGTTGCAGTGAGTATAGTGTTACGAACTTTCTGGGTTCCGACGGCAGAGAACGTGAGATGAAGAAAGGCAGCTATAGTTAGAGTACTATGGACAGAACATACTGAGTGATTTAGCAATATTTGAGCTGATTCTCATCCTGTACAACAGGGAACAAGAACACACAGATATTAATTAGCCATGAGGCATGAGTATATACTTAACTTTGTTGAAGCTAATTTACGTGTCCATGTCTTGTGCATTTACATTTTAGGAGCGATACACGGACAACACATATGACCGGCTCTACCAACAAGACTACGGTTTCAACAACAAGCTTCACAGATGTGACAGAGAACATGCAAAATCAAGGGGACTTAAAGTCATTACTGAGGTTAGTTAAAATTTACACAAATGAAAACCAGGACATCATTTGCACCATGTTTTCATAAAAATGTACATCGTGGTTTTTTAATTGATGACATCCAAAAAACATACAGGACTGACTACAGGCATAACCCATGAATATTATTATAAATATTTGTTTCAGATTTATTTCATACTCAAATAGGGTGTAAGCGTCCTGGTATATTTGTGCATTATTCGTTATTTTAATGTTTAGTTAAACGATTGGACACACTGTTAAATTCATCAAGCCCAGCGAAAAACTAGCACATAAGCTGCCAATAATAATGATGTAAAATGTAAAGCACTATCACATGTGGTACAACCCAGAATAAACAATATCTGGAAAGATATGGAAGCTACCAATTAACAGTGTACATGAATTGGCATATCAAATTGTTCCATGACTCTCCTTAAATGAATTATCAGTGTAACGTAATATTGCTCAACTTTTACAGAGCTGTAACTGAGTGTTCTGATATTTTCTATCACAGTATGGTTCGGGTCGATTTCAATACTAGGAAACGCTCAGATTAAACGGAGTTGTGAAAACTGCTTCCCGAATCATCGGCAGAGTCCTTCCCAATCTTGAAATACTGTATCAGCAGTGCCTGTTAGGAAGAGCCACTCTCATCTATCATGATTCATCCCATCCTGCCCATGACCTATTTGAACCTCTTCCATTTAGTCACCGATTCATATCCACCAAAACCAGGACCAACCGCTTTATTACTAGCTTTTTCCTCTTAGCCGTTCAAGTACTGTCAAAACAGAAGTGATTTTTTTCTCCCACCCACAGCAAACACATATTCCACACACTACAGTTTTTAGTGTGTATAATTTATCATATATTATTTTATTTCATATTTTACATTTTAAGCCAATATATTTCTACTAGATCGTATCAATTATTTATCGATGTTATAAAGAATAATATTTTATTCAAACCTTTTTATGTGATTGTTCTTGTTTATTTATAGTAGAATATATTATATCATCATCGTTTGGTGCATGTGAGTGTATTGTCATGTGAATGTACTAGTACGATGACCAATATCATTACACATTCCAATGTTTTATTGTAACTACAATGTGAACACATGGCAATAAAGCTATCTTATCTTACATCACAAATCATATCTCACCATAAAACGTTTTGTAGGAAGAATCAAAGGCAGTGCCAACACTCTCGTCGTCAGTGTATGGCCACCGCTTGGGCCGGCCACTGGAGACGAGAGACATGAAATACACACGCTTGGCTGCTGTGCAGGAAGAGTTCTACCGAACCAACACCAAACAAGTGGCTGTCATATGATCTGTTGATGGATCCACCGACAAGAGGCGGCTGTGTAGAACAGCATGATCACTGTTAGACTGTCTCCTTTATGACATAATTATATTACTTAAGCATAGTGAGCCCGTCCCATCAATTTTATCATTATAATTATCTTTTTTTTTTACATATTCCCAACCCAATAAAATATTAATGTATTGTTGCTACATAAACAACGTTTTTACACGGGCACATTTTTAAGATTTTGCTTTCTTAAATCGCTTTAGATCAGCCATTTTTCATTGGGACTAAGTGATTTCCAGCCCCCACCCCATTACCCTTGTTGAACAAGCCCTGCAACAGTCATCCAGATACCCAAATCAATGCATTGCATAGTTGCTGTAACTGGGTAAGCAACACTGCTGACAAGCTGAAATCATTGGTGCATCTGAGACCACTTATTCAGCAAAATTCCTGTTAATAATTACCATTGGCTGATTTGGGTACACTGTACTGGAATTGACATTGTACCATTAAAATTGTTGTTCAATATTCACCTTTGCCTGTTTTAAAAGCACCATCTTTGATTAAGGGTAAGATAAGCTGTTCTGCTGTAGGGTTGATAAGTTGTGTTCATACTCAATCTTGATATCGGAAAGATAATAAATCCTATTTAAACTAGGTAGCAGTGACAGAATTTGTTGCAGACACAACTATTTCCAGTTATGAGCAGCAGTACACTTCATTTCAGAACACTTAGAGTTTACAACAGAACATGGGGAAAGGTTTTACTCCTCTTAATTTTTTTTAATGATTAATGGTATGTGCCACCTAGATAAAATAACATGAGTGGGGAGTTACCTAACTAGAGAACTTAAATTACTTTTTTTATTTTAAACTTCACACAATTGTAATGAAAATATGATCATGCAATCATAAATTTTATTATAAATGTTTAGATACATATGCACATTATTTGCCTATTGTAATTATTCACATTAAACCAACAAATGGAACACGATATATAATTAATTAGAAGCATTGTATCATTGTGATTTTGTAAAGCTGCTGCGCTTTGACATAATGTGGCAAAATAATGTGTGGATGTGCTCAGTAAGTAGATACATATCACATGGTTAATGCCACTGTTGCTTCAACTGTTGCCTAAAAATTCAATCTACAATTAAAAATAGACTCCACGAACTTAAGCTGCTTAGATATAACAGAAATAGTTTCACAACCAAACCCAGCTTTTTCCGACATTCATTCACTATCACTTGACATATTGACCTAATATATACACCAATGGTACACCACTGTGCCAAGTATACAGTTAGTATTGATATAGTAAGTGTGGTAACTCTGTATCACATTGGGAGCAATACAAACTTACATAACAGAGTATTACTTGAAACATCGTCTGAGTAGCTGAATTAGCACCCAATGACAAACGTGTAGGTACATAAATAACAACCAGTTAGAAGTAAAAGGAATGCAGAAACAGTTTACAAAAAATTGTAGGATTCAGCTTGCCTAAGGATAACACTGGCACACAGTGACCAGGTTGGTGAAGACTTCAATTAAGAATGCAGTGAGCATGAACAAATACACATAATCTACCTAGCTACCTCCACCATGCACTGACTAAATAAGATTTCGCTTCAAAAAGCACAGACGTCCACAGTTCTCGGTATCACCTACAAGTCTTTAGACAGCTTGCGTCTCTTTGCCGCGTGGAAGTTGCACTTCTCGTCTGGAAGTCTAGTGATACTCACTGAGACAGCCTTCAAGTGCTTGCGCTTCATGTGGTGGATGTAGGGTCGACCAACGTAGACTGACTCGCTACACAGTTGACACGTCTCCTTGTCGTTTCCATGCACGTTCCTGAAGTGTTTCTGCAGGAAGTCGAGTGAGCTCCACTTCTGTGTGCACCGTGAGCACTGGTAGGTGTGTAGTTGTTCGCAGTGTTTCAGGAAAGCTGTGGTTGTCTCGAACAACAGATTGCACTTGAGACACGTTGGAACGGTTCCCGATTTCTCCGAAGGTGCTGTACTCTCTTTGAGGTGCGACGCCAGTGTTGATGGTTGTGAATCCTGCTGCCTGAACATTGCAGCGTGAGCCAAGCGCATGTGACTCTCCAGTGACTTTGAGGTTGCAAAATGCTGGCCACAGCAGGGACACACGGTTCGCCGGAAGAGTGTCTCTCGTGTGATGCCGTGGTTCCTATACAGGTGGCCCAACATGTCGGTGACGCCAGATTTGGCGCAGAGGTAACAGCGGTAGTCGTCCTCTTTCATGTGCTTGTGCTCGACCTGTCGATGCTTCACAAGACCCTGGTACGTCCAGAAGTGTTTTGCACACAAGTCACACAACAACTGGCCTTTCTTCTTCAGAAACACATCGCGCTGGATCTCGACTTTGTGTGCGTAATAGAAATGTATGCGAAGCGAGTCACGATCCTTCACGAATCCGCCACAGATCTCGCAGATCTCAAAATCCGGCACTACGCGAGTGGAGGGCGAAGACCGTGTTTTTGCGGGTGCAACCGCCGAGTTCTTGTCCACTACGGTGATGACAGGCTCTGGCGAGAACGGTGTCTTACCGGTCACGCTTGTACTGCCAATGAGTGTGTGTGCACTGCTGCTCCGGGACGGCATGCCTAGTGCTGGCGTGGTGGCACTGAGAACTCCAGGAATCCTCGGCTGCGGAGTGGCGGACATGTGTCGAGGCAGCGTCGATAGGACTGGCAACTGAGCCGCTGTGATTGGTGTGAGCAGCGTCTGGCCGTTCTGAGTTATGAGGTTGTACAGGCGGCCGCCGACCTGCACCAGCTGCTGGGGTACACTGCCAAGAGGGGCGGTCGTGCTCCCCAGCAGTGATTGCATACTGGTGGCCGAGACAGACGGCCGTGCAGGTCTGCTTTGCGACACAGCTCTATAGGCCCCCTGTTGGAACGGCGGATGTACTGTCACATTTTCACGTCGCTTACGAAGGTGTTCGCCGACCGTGCCAGATGTGTGTGCCGCTTGCGGTCTGCGTGACAGTGTCTCCGACAGTGTTGGGGCACCGTAACGTGGTAATTTCATCGGGATATCACAGTCGGCTGGTCCCGGTTCGAGGTTCCGAGCCAGCTTGAAGTTACGTTCACATTTCCTCATGTGTTTGGCGAGTACTAGCTTCAAGTTGGTCTCAAAGAGACACATCGCGCAGGTGAACGGCAACATTTCCGTGTAAATTCGAGGTTGTCGCTTGTGCTTATGCCGAATATGATCCAAAATCCCCTTCGACGCATCATTCTGTCCTTTAGAATGCAGCTTGAAGTCGCACAGTCCACACAAGGTATTGCCAGCCTCGTCGGTCTCGACAAACTCATCGTGATAAGCCAATGCATTCAGCGAGTCAGTCTTGAAGGCACAACGACGGCAGGACATAGCCTGGAAATGGAAGCAGGTGTTCTTCTTGGAGAGGTTCTTGTGAGCGTCCTTCAGCTTGTTCAGCTGCTGAATCTCCTTTTCCGTCAGTCGGTTTTTGGTACGTTTGCGCGTCTGAATGCGGATGAGATCCTTGTAGACCTGCTCCTTGGTGAGATTGAGGCCCAGGTCGTACAGCAGGTTTGACATTGGTCGCAACTGCACTGATGCTGGATGCCCTTTGGCTGCCAACGACTGAGGACCCTGACTCGAGTGGCTTGGGTTCAACGGCAGGGATGTTGCTGATGCAGCACTCCGGATAGGGGTGACATCTTTCACCTTAATCACGCCACTTGATGTGGTGACAGTGGGTTTCTGTAAAATCTTCCTAGCTTCACTTATGTTTGTCGTCATCTTGTTTGTTACAACACTGCTGGTCTTTGCAGCATGTGTCCTCACTGCAGCTTCTTCTTTCGTATCCGAGGCGGCAACAGTTTTGGTGACATCTGTGATGTTACTGTCATCATCATCATCTAAGTTTACAACGTCACAGCTGCCAGATGATTTTGCTCGGCTGGGCTCAGAAGATTTCGCAACATCTCTGCTGTTGTCATCGTCACAGTTCGAGTCAGCTCTGCTATTGCTGCCCACATCACCTTTGTCAAGTTTTTTGAATTTCCTGCTGCCTTTGCTCTCACCACTACCTTTGTCAAGTTTTGCGAATTTTCTGCTGCTGCCATCTTTGTGGAGGTTGGTGACATCTTTGCTGCTGTCACCATCGTCAAGGTTGGTGAGATCTTTACTTGTGTCACCATCATCAAGGTTGGTGACATCTTTGCTGCTGTCACCATCGTCAAGGTTGGAGACATCTTTGCTGCTGTCACCATCGTCAAGGTTGGTGACATCTTTGCTGCTATCGCCATCGTCAAGGTTGGTGACATCTTTGCTGCTGTCACCATCGTCAAGGTTGGTGAGATCTTTACTTGTGTCACCATCGTCAAGGTTGGTGACATCTTTGCTGCTGTCACCATCGTCAAGGTTGGAGACATCTTTGCTGCTGTCACCATCGTCAAGGTTGGTGACATCTTTGCTGCTATCGCCATCGTCAAGGTTGGTGACATCTTTGCTGATGTCACCATCGTCAAGGTTGGTAACATCTTTGCTGCTGTCACCATCGTCAAGGTTAGTGACACCTTTACCACTGTCACCATCATCAAGGCTTGTGATATCTTTACTGCTTTCATCATCATCACCATCATCCAGGTTTGTGACGTCTCTGCTAGTGCTACTCTCATCAAGATTTGTCACACTGCAACTGTCATCATCGATAAGTTCGGTGACATGAGTTCTATCAATGTGGTCTATGTCAGGATTTTTGTTGCTGGTGTCACTGACACGACCGTTGTCCATGTTTGTCGAACCACTGTTCACATCAGTTGCTATGACTGTCTGCACAGATTCGTCTCCAACATCAAATGATGTAACTTTCGTCTTGTCTGCATCATCTGTTGTCACACTGTCACCATTCACACTCTTGTCGTCATCTAACAATATGCACTCACCAGAACTCACAGTGACTAGAGCAACACAATCCTTTGGTTCTCCAACATGTACTTTTCCATCGAGATGATCCTTGCTATCAGAATCTGTTTTCCCGTTTGTCTGTCCCTGACCATCCGAGTCACTTTCGCTGTCCTTATCACCACCGTTCCTTGCAGTAGCCACGATATCATCACTCCCATTCACAAGTGGAGATCCGCCTTCGCTGTTCTTCGTATCCACACATTCGCCATTAAGACGAGCGTGTGTTTTGTCTAATATGACAGTGGCATCTCCATTGACAACTTTTTTGGTCAGGTGTTGCTGGTCAGCAGACTGTGGATCTTCTGTGTCAGTCCTCTCAGTTTCCATCGCTTGAGTCCGCTTTGGTGCTGCTGCTGCAGCTGCAGACCCGGCATGCACGTTGTGACTGAAACAGACGCGAAAACACCTTTCAGAAACTCACTTCTATAAGTATGTTTGTGTCCCACTTGTTTACCTGACAAAATATTAATCAATAGTAAATGTTTATACTTGATGGAAAGTCTAAGAAAACTACTTAACTCTTAGTCAGTCAACAATTTATAAATAAGTTTCATTAACAGTTTTGTTCTGCAGCACAACAACAAAATATATGTTTACACATGTAGGAATATTTAGCATAACACACACACACACACACACACACACACACACACACACACACACACACACAAACCCAACGATTCAATACTAATCATTTCTACTATCCCAAATTATAGCTTTAGTCATATATTATAATGATAACATGGTCTTGTTTACCAAACTTTTACAACCAACTGAAAAGGAATACACATAACATAAACTAGCATAATTACCATAACAGTGAGACAAACTTGTACCCAGTTACGGGGACAATGTCCCACAAAATGTACAACTGATAACAAGTGTGTCTTTTATATCTCACACCATGAATTACAAAGCCAGATTAACAACAAAATGGTCATAGATTTGTCTCATTAAGTGCTTTCAAGGCATACATAGTTTGCCAGTCTTTAAAAAAACTGTTAAGGAGTCCAATATGTTTCTTAAACTATCACCAAAGTAATAATGATGAGAATAAAAATAATGTTTCTAAGTCAAGTTTACCTCCTAAAATCCAATTGCACACGTTTTGGGACATCAATGTCAATAAAACAAATATTTCAGTAAAGCAAACATGGCACAGATTCATGTTTCACCTGCTAAGTAGAAGAGGATTCAAGGTAAATTCAAGGTACACCTGTAACTGTAATTCAACCAGTTATAAAACAATGATGGTTAATTGAAAATACATGGAATTGAAAATACATGGTTAAATAAAACAAATCTGTGCTGTACAGTACAGGCTACACGCTATAACTACTTCCAAATGGAATTACTTCAACTTTTGTGGCAGTAGCAGTCATATGCAAATGAACTCAAGCAGCACCTAACAGCCTGTGCTAAATATATCACAATCGACAGTGGGTTGTTGCTAAGCGATTATGTTTAGTGGCCTGATCATGTGATTGCTGCACACTGATTGGCTGGCATCATGTGGTGGTGCATGAGCACATGCACCAGCAGCAGAGGTGACCTTGGCCTTCAAGTGCAGTGACGGCAATGGGAATTAACAGTCCTGGCTGTCATTAATTACAGTGTATTTCACATCAAAAATGGAAATTAACTTTTCCACATTAAATTTTCTGTTTACTATAGAACAATGTTCATAGTATTTACTTTTTCACTGGGAAATAGTATATAATAAATTCATAAGAAAAATATATAACAGATTTTCCTTTAACTGTAACATTATAAAAAAAAATATTAAGTACTGATAACATGTTACAAGAAGCAAGTTATTATTATATTTAAACTTGCATGTCTACCAATAAAAATATTGTTTTCAAAGTATCAATAAAAACAATGTTTGTGATCCAAAATGGGACATATTTGTGTCATTCACTGGTTCCACAGCAATATTATATCTAAAGGACTGAAGTGACATGCGTGTGACTACTTTTAAAATAATATTAGTTTGAAGAACATGAAGTTAGCCTGCTCTCAATGTTCAAAACGTTACTGGGTCACGCTGTCTAGCCGAGGTCTAGAACTAGCTTTGGAACTGTCCACTTAAACTGAATATATCACTGTTTGCACAGTGTGGTATATTGACTAGATTTGACATGTACTGTTGATCTGGTATGTTTTTCTAGACTAGTGCTGCTGATCGCCAATTGCATCATAGACAAAACGGTTTGCTATCCCCCTGATGAGCGGACCCCCGGATGAGTGGACACCCCGCATGTCGGGACAGTTTGTCGATGTACGGACTGTTTTGCCATGTTAATGTCCCCCTGATGAGTGGACACCCCGTGGACGCGGACAGCGGACAGCATATGTTGGTTATATGTCCCTCCTAAAGCGGACAGTAAGCGAAAACACGGCAAAAAATAACGAAATATGTTGATAACAAGATGGCGGCGGACAGGACGCCGTGACCCGTGCTGGGTGACAAAACAAAGGCTAAACTAAAACAAATAAATTCTACCTAATTTCCCGAACTGGGTGTGGATAATTAGTTTTATTTCTGGCTGTGTGTTGTCTACTGGTTTTCTGTGTGGTCTCACAATGGCAATGCCAGTCAACTAATTGCAATTGAGTTCCGGACTGAGCTCAAGTTCACAGACAGACACTGGCTGCGCTGACAACAAACTGAACAATGACTTGAATCTGAGTTATTTAAATCACTTCTTACTTTCATGACTGAACACTGAAAACAGTTTAATAGATGTTTAGGTGCAATGCCTACCCCTTGCCCAATGAAATTGTTTATAAGCTTTCTAGCAGCATCGCGAACAGCTCCGATACCCTATTATCGCTTGACGCATATGTTCCAGTTGTTTTGTGGTACGAAGTGCAATCCTTTCACATCTATACAAATAATGGCCATCCATACATCTACACGTGCATGTTTGTAAATGTATGTACTCTTGATAAGCATTACTATTTGAGTACATTAGACATGTAAATGAAAAAAAATTGTTTTAACAGACGATCGATGGCATGCTTATTTAAATTCGCTTCCTGTCAGGCCTATGTCACCATGGCTCAGTCTGGCTCACAAATAATAAATGCAGTGTTAAGTTTTGCATGTAAAGATAAAGTTTGTTGTGTAATAAAATAATAGCATGCAGATGCTGCTGCTTTTCATGCAAAGGATTATTTGCAACATCTGATACATATCAGAACAAATGGATGCTAATGTTATACCTAGATCACAAGTAAATTACTTAACATTATATTTATTTTTTATATTATTATATATATATATATATATATATATATATATATATATATATATATAATATTTTCTTTGTTACATATACACTGTACATGCACACAGTGCATTTTTCATACGCATAAACAAAGGCCCCCACGGCCCCTCTGCCCATTCCAGAATGTCTGTCCCCCTGATGAGGGGACACCCCCAATGTAGGAACACTTTTGCTTGGAACCAGTAGTGTCCCCTGAAGAGGGGGACTACTGTAGTGTAAACAATAGGTCGCTAATCCCTTCAGTTAGCCAAGTTCACATACAATAGCAAGGCTAAATTCAATCAAGTATTGTATTGCCTGCACAATGGAGACCTGTTTGATGTACTGTTGATACTAGTTATAAGTTTGATACGAGTACAACACCATACCAAAATAGGTTCTCTATTATCGCTCAGTATGGGCGAAATCATGACATTAATCAATGTGCCAGAGAAACCAAACAGAAGACAACATGCCATAGGTCTGCTCTACATTAGTAAGTTGTCTGAACAGTTGGCAAGGATTTTCAAGTCCTATAACACATCAGTGTATCAAAAACCTATCAACACTCTGAGGTCTCTGCTGGTGCACCCGAAAGACAAACCAGACAAAGCAGCAAAGCGTGGGGTGATATATAACATTCAATGCCTGGACTGCAACCAACACTAATACATAGGGAAAAACAACACCATGATGCCAAGCCCTATTGGCAGTAAGCGAACACAAGAAAACAAACACTCTACTATAAAATTTATGTTCTACCTGTTCAAATCTCTAAATCTGTTGTGTATAGTGACAAATAACGTGATATTTTTCAATAAATAAATCAGAATACGTGGATGTTTATTAGGTACACAAAAATACTCAACTATCAACAGTAGCTTACGAAGATGGGCTAGATAGTATGTAAATGGAGGAGTTAAATGAGCGAGCCACACAGTATACATTTCACTTCTGCCAATTGAGGTGGGACTTTAGCATCTTGCCTGTACAGTCTTCAACCATATTCAATTGAGTATGACACCACAAAAACAAACTACACATAGTGATGACAGATCAACGTGTTGGATTCATGCCTTGTCACCTAGTGTGCAACAGATCCAGGCAAAATGCTGTAGTTCGTCCAATTATCAACTAATAGGTCATTGTAAATTTGGCAGCCACCACAAAGTCAAGCGAAATTTTGAAATTTCAGGAGTGGAGAAAGTCCAATCTGCTATATGGACATTACATATCATGTTTTAGGCTGACGCCATAGCATTGCAATAGCCCTAATCATGGATCTGTTGATTTTGTTGTCAAGATTTAAAAAAATTGGTGTAACTGATTGCAAAAATCGTCTACAACAGTAATGGGGGGGACGACATTACTTATGCCATTGATGATTTACCCAGTGACAACTTATTTAAAAGAGTTGTTTTTTATAATATTAATGACATAATTTATAAGTAAATAATGCTTGCGATATTAGAATTGATAATAATTATGTGTTGCGTATTGCAGCCAAAATCTTGAGCTGAACTGAAGTGATGCAGTTGATATTCCTGTCAAGACTGGGAATGCAGTATTCACTGATCACAGCATCTGAGGGCTGTAGCACTGAAATGGTTAAAGGTATCAAATGTTGGCAAATTGTAGTTATAATGAAGAAAAAGTTGAAGTTAATTAGAGACCAGACGGTTTTTAGTTTATGTATGATTCACCAACTGGCTTTCGCCTTGGCTACGCTATGGCAGGGCCCCATATAATTTCATGTTGATAAACAGAGTGAGCGAGGGGTCAAACTCGTTCACACATTGCCAGATTGCCACATGTCTGGAAACTTATGAAGCCTGTCAACAATTTCAAAAAAAGTAATATAGATTAAAAGCTCATCACGCCTTCCGACTCAATCGAAATCACCATGCTGCCACCTCCAGTTTTGTGGCGCTGTTTAGGACGTGCTTATTGGCATGCAGGGAGGACAGGTATGGTAAACGTATCACATAACAGGCAACACAAATTATATGCGTTTAATAAATGTCACACGTTTCTTTTTTGAATTATGGCATTTACATCTGACAATACGCATGATCTACAGAAACACAGGATTCCTTGAACCTAATGATCATGCAATTTACACAGTCAACCTGTCACCCCTTTTCCGGTAACAACCATATTTTGGCAGGTCGTCGGAAGCTGTCCGTTGTTTCTTATGTTTGTAGAATTTTAGTAAACATTAATATTCGTGATATTAGGATTACCAAGGCTTTTAAACTATTGAACTACTATACCTCGGTTCTTGTTTGGCTGTGCGTAACGAACACGACAACAGCGATTTGGTCTCGCACTATTTCGGGCACTACACAAAGCCGCATTTGCGCCAAGACCCGAACTCAAAATGGCGACAGGCTGTCACGTGAACATGACGTTTCTTCTTAAATATGCAACTTCGTCGAACCAATCAGAGGCGTCGTGGTCGAATATGTCATCTGCGTCTGCGCGTTTACGATGTGCGCGCGCTGCCGTTGGTCTCGTTCTTATAACCGCTCGCCATGATGGCGTCTTCGGAGCGTCTCTAAATATGACCCACGATCGTTTTTATTTTGGGTCAGAAACCCTAATTGAGCAATTATCAATTATAATCAAAAGTAGGGTATCACATGAATCATTTCCCATAGCAACACTGGCAATGGCATTCTTACGTATTGTGCTTATTTGGTTTCACAGTTACATATTTGACTTACAGGCTACACTTTCATTCCGTCAATGACATCATTACGTGTATTACTATTCGGACTAGTTCCATAAGTTTGCTAATTCCCACGCACAACAGTTCAATATCAACAACAGCAATCAACGGGTCTGCATATTAAAAATTTAACGATTGACGAATTGGTACAATATTTAATGACTGCTAACTTTGTAACCAGCACAACTTGAGGAAACGCAAAGGATGTAGACGATTACCGCACACAGTGAGAAATAGGCGCAGAACAAAGAGCAATAGAAAAGTTTTAGATGTCTACCATCCATAAAACCTCTTTCACTGATCAGACGACACCGGGAAACCACATCTTTATGTAGACTATGAGAGTGCGAACATAGTAGAATCTAGATGGAAGAAGAAATCCAACGACCCAACCGAATAATTCAGATCTAGCTAGGAAGCTGTCTTGAGAAGGAAAACTACCGTACCAATCAACCGTGATGACGGATCTAGACCTACCTTATGCAGACCCGTATACAATGAAGCCATTTAGCGTCTTAGGTACAGGTCTGCAGAGGAAGTCGAAACTTAAATATTTTGAATTGGTAACGCGATTTTTGTTTACGGCATTTCAACCGTGCACTTAGATCTAGACAGTAACGTAAAATAGCTACAAACAAAACCGAACGTCATACGGTCTATAAACCAAGTAAGTGTAGTAACACCTTCAACCCAAACGTGTTCAACAGTATCCAGAACCGAAATAGGAGTGTAGGCCCTAAAGAACTACAGTGGAGCGTGTAGTGTATACTGCTTTAGACCATCTGACTCTTAGAAGGAAAGTGTCTGCGCTTAGGGTTTTATTTATTGCTTAATATAATGTTCTGGTTATAATAAACGTGTTGAAGGTACAAGGATATTGCCTGCTAAGTTGGATTTAGTTACTTTAGTAGGCCCATAATAATGTTCTCAATTTGAAAGGCTGAAAGGTACAACCACGGGAGCATGGTCAAAATTGGTTGACAACTGCTCACCAGAGAATAGGGAAAATCCATCCAAACATGAACAGATCTGTCGAGGATTAAAGAGTTTTAAGGAGTCTAAATGACTTGATACCTTGGCATCTTTACCACTAATAATATACCCCATAAGATCAACACTGGCAAATGGTCACTCTGTAGAAGCCCTATGCATATAATTGTTTCATTTTTACTTATTTACCAGTGTGCATGCATAAAGTTACATGCATGCGGGTAGATCTACGCGTGTTACATACATAATACATCATTTATACATAATGTATAAATGCATTCACAGTGTACGATCGCGCGCATATGTGTCTGGGTGCGTGTCTGGGTGTAACAGATTCTTCGCTTGCGATGATCAGTGGTCCCAAGATGTCTATCCTTATGTGCGTCAACAACTGGAGCAATTTGGTCAAAGGTGTAACGGTATGCTTGGCCTGAAGGTGGCTTCCGCCGTCTCATCTTTCTTCTCATCTTTTCTGGAATGTTCTCTAAGTCTCACAGCTCTTATAGCTAGTGTATAACAATTTTCAGTGATAACATACATTTACGTTAGCTAGTAGTATATATTTCAAGGCTACTAAAGCCATATATGCAAATAATTATATAAGTATAAGTGGAGGGCAGTTGTTTTTGCTAAATACGGAATATTTCCACCCAATCGAAAACAAATTACACGATGTCACCATCGTGACCTTATGTCCCGATAATTTTAGGATTGCAAGATTATGTTCGGTCGCGTTATACGCCGTCACTATCAAGATTCTTATGTATATAATGCACGTTATGCACGGTATGCTGCCGTGTCAACCGCTCGCCTCAAACCCTACACTAATAGTATGTCGCTCTCCTGTTGCTTGTGGGCGTCCAAATGGCACTCCTGTCTTGCCTCTCTCGCTTGCCCTGACACTAATTCCATAAAATAGAGCATTTTGGACGTTGGTGTCATCCATGCATACGAACTATAGCCTACCCAGCGAATATGTCAGAGTAGCTACACGTGGCTTCGGTGCTCTTGTTCAACGTTTGCTATTTCCGGGTCCTCCTTTTTGAGACAAATTGGAGTGCATACATTGCTGGTAGAACCGCAGTTGCAAGAATAACATGTCATGAACGTAACACTGACCTCTACCTTTGTCAAATTGTCTAAGACCTGCGACAGTCGTGAAGGATTTAGAAAAATTATGAGCAAATCTGGGTGCTCAGACAAACTCATCCTGATGGTATGGCAATTCCACGACGGCATGCAAGCTCACGTCATTTGTGGCGGAGAGTTCGCTTGCTCTGAACCCACGATGGAAGTGTAGGCCTACTCTTAACATTTTCTATTTTCTTGTGAGACCTTTCCGTGGCCTATTTGTTATGTAAAAATGGTATACAAGTTAACTGACTTAATGCATATACCGTTTTGCGACAGGCTTAAATAACCTTTACACATATGCTTTATTAGCCGTATGACGTATATTAAATATTGTTATAGCACATAATTTTGTTTGTTAACCTTGACATGTCTCGTGGCCATGTTCCGCCGTAAATAAAACAAAGTTCCAGTCACTCTAAGCAACATAATGATTAGCATGGGGAAGCTTTCTATGTCAATACTTATTTATAAGATGCTCAAATAAACATAAATTTAAAATATTAACCTCATTAGAAAGATTATGTATTTAGATATCAATTCACTCCTAAAAAGCGTCTTTAAATATAATCATGGTCAAAGATGCAGTTAGATTAGACATTATTAGAATATTCAAAGATGGCCGTTATTGCGTCAGCGCAATTCCAAAAAAAGGGCGTAAATTCAAAAAGACTAAGCTGCAAAGCTCTAGACGCCATTTGCATGACATTTTCAGGATCTTGTTAATAAATACTCATCTAACTACTAGCCAAACTTAAGAAAACTTCATTAAGCTAAGTACTATGAAGATATAATTATCCGAACTTATCGCATATTCAGTCGTCAAATGCAAAAATAAACAAATAACTTGAAATTACACGATGGCATTCTCAGGGTCCGCATACATCTGAACATTTGAAATTCAAGGCTATTCAAGACTTCTCAATGCTATTTGAAAATGAAATTCAAGACTGTTTTAACGACATATGTACTTTTTAGTAGGGCCTAAATTAAGTTGACATTAATTTGTTTACTTGACTAAGAAAACAATGGTGCCGACCACAATGAAATGCTGATTGTCCAAAGTGCACGAGTAATTTTTTTGCATAGACATTTCCTTTTCCGGCTGTTATTTGTCACAACAATTGATTCAAAACAATCTTTTATTGACCACAATTAAATTCATGACTCTTCAAGACTACTTTGTAAAATTCAAGGATTTCAAGGCCCTGAATTTGGTTCAATCAAATTCAAGGCTTTTCATGACTTTTAAGGCCCCGTATGGACCCTGCATTCTCTGTCATCTTGGGTCTCAGAAAATGTAGTTTCACCTTCATACGATTAAAATGAGCCTCATAAAAGAAGTTTTCTTGGACCTCCCCCCATGAGCAGAAAAAGCCTAACCAGTACAAACAGCAACCTCCCAACCGACTCGAACCTAATTGCTTCGAACGGGTAATATTTGCACCATTTTCAATTGGACTGGTTTGTTTTCGTAGCCCTTTCGTATTTACTTCGCTGTATGGTTGTCTTAAATACATTGTTATACATCAACCTATCCTACTGATCACGCAGGAGTATTTGCTGCAAGCACAGCGCAGGTTTGTGCCGGGCTGCGCCGGTGAGTGGGATGTGGATTACTGCAGTGCTGCATTTTGTGCTTACAAAATGGGCGATATTGCAGGCGATAACAGCGAATGTTGCTAATACAAAACTGGGCTTGAGGTCGAAAAGACAGCGCGGTCGGCATAAACAAACTGTTTATCGCTCATTCCATGTGCACAGCGCAGTAACATGCACCGCTGCGCTTGCGACTGGCACAAATCGCGCTCTCTTTTCGACCTCAAAAGTATGCCAAGACGCGCTGTTTATAAAACATAAATATGCGCAAGATGATTATAATTGATTGAATTAACAAAATCAAATGTTGGCAAAAATACAGTTATAATGGCAAAATTGAGGTGGGTCCGACTTGTACATAAGTGCCGTGAACCGTCAACCACTTACTCTCAGATAAAAATTTGTAAACATTCGCATGATTGAAGACGAAGGCGAAGCGAAGGTGTCGCTAGAGTAGATGACGGAACTAGGCTAGATGCAACTGTCTATGGCTGTACAGCAGTTACACTGTGCCCCCCCCAGAACTAAAAGAAAATTTGGTCTGATATTCTACACATAATAAAACAAAGTGGAAAATTCATTTACTATGACACAGGCTCCATGGCCTAAAGCCAGATAACAAAAAGTGAACTGAACTATATCTGAAGGACATTTTACCAGATCACCATGTTTAAAAAATCTAGCTATATTCTTCAGTTTGTTAGATGATAAATTATAAATATTTGTTTTAATATTGTCGTCACATGACACATGTATTGCACAGCTGTGTAACTATGTAGGGTTACTAGTGTACACCCACTGTTATTATATAACTCTGAAACAATTCAAATAATTAGCTCAGACTTATGTATGCATAATTTCACATGACGTACTGTAAGTGTAACATACAACTTTCTTGTTTTTAGGAACGTCAATGATGGGAGATCCAGGGACAGTGCCTGTCATTGAGGTACACAGTGAAAACTTTCGTGAGATGTGGCCAAGTCTGTTGCTTGCAATAAAATCAGCAAGTTTTGTTGCCATAGACACAGTGAGTATGATCACATTTTTGTGAGGCAGTTTCATGCATTTGTAAACAACATAAATGCATTTCTTTAATGAGTTGAGCCACAGTTGTATTTATAGTAATTTGCCTAATATTAATATCATCTGATACTTATTTACAAATTGCATATAGTTGCTGATATCGTATAAATAAATTCAACTATCCTGCTTCGATGTATATAAATCTATCATGAATAGGCATTCTTTTTAATTTAAATTTAATAAATCTTGAATTCTGCAAAATTACCAATCATCATTTTAGCGCTACTAAGAAATATAACTAAATATTAAGCCACAGCATTATATTATTTATTTAATATCAACAATAATATTACTCCTAGATTAGCAATTTGAGCAGAATACATCTGATTATCGACTGGCCTGAATACTCATAATTTATGTTATTAATGTATATTTTACACTGGTTTATAGGAATTGAGTGGGCTAGGAAACAGAAAGAAGCTCAATGTAAAGTGAGTATATTGATTGAAAACTAAGTGGCAATGATTGCCACTTAGTTGAATGGGCATAAAGATGATTGTGTAACTGAAAAGTTAGATACCCTTATAAGGTAACAAGTATAAATTCGCTAAATAGATATAAACATGTGATTTACTGGTTTTCTAGACACCTATTATGTTTAGGTATTCAAACACCTGCAGTCCACAAATATTACCTGTTAGTCTATAATAAATTATTATAAAACAATGGCAGAAATTTTGCGTATGATCTAGAGGGCCCACTCGGGTGGTTCGGACTATTTTTAAATTCATCAAGGTAGAGAACTGGGAGAGCACATATTTCAGAAGGTTGTATAAAGAGTTTGCCATATGTTAATGTTTTGTTGCGACACATTGAAACAATGTACATATGTAACACATTTGTCAAAATTTATATTTTAGCATTGGAGACACTATTTTGAAGTGAGATTCTGTCAGATTTAACTACAGTAACATATTTATCCAAGGTAATGAGGATGAGACCTTAGGATCACAGTTTCAAAAGATTTTAGTGCGGATGACTTGTCATTTTCCCTCAAAGCTTTGCTGTATAATTCATTATGTTTCTGTGACAGGAGCATCGATGATCGCTACGCCACCGTATGTGACCTGGCACGTAGTCATTCCATCATCTCACTTGGCCTGTCCTGCTTCAAACTTCAAGGCACTGCCAAACTTCAAGGCATTGACACAGAGGACTGCATTCCCCCAAATACTACTACTCTCCCAGCGGGAACAAATAGACAGTTCAGATACCTAGTACAGTCTTTCAACATACCACTGTTGTGTTCGGAGAGCTACGTCGTCGACCCAGCAGCATTGACATTCCTGATTGGTCACAATTTTGACTTTAATGTGCAATACTCACGAGGACTGCCATACCACAGAGGCAACGATGTGGTAAGTTGAACACGATAGTTGATCATATGGTGACATTTATTTTGACACAATGGTCACAGTGTGAAAACTTAACATACATTAATGTTGTATAGCTGTGTTTGCAAACAGCAGTACAATTTTGTTGTTTACATAGGTGACATGTTCATAATTACAGAATTTATTTAAACGTATAAATACATTCTCTGCAAAATTTGTCACGATGGTTCAAGTGTCAGGTTCTGTCAGTAAAATTCTATCTAAAAATATTGTCAATTGGGATTGTAGAGTTGTGTTCTGTCAGGTTTTTGTACAAGGTAAATTAATAATGATTACCGGTACTATGCAAATGTCTGTGGATTGCAGAGTAATGCGCTCCTGTGAGATTACAGTATAAATTTCGTCCAGGATATTGCATATAAATTACATAGTTTTGTTCTATAAGATTACACAAAAGTACACATCTTAGTGTGAGTATACAATATTCAGTAACATCAGCAGTATCAAGAGCATTTGCCTGGCTGTGGTTTAAATTAGTTCACCCTCTGCTTCAGCCCGAGGACAGGAAGCCGGAGACGCAGTCCATGCGTCGTCTCTTCTCGGAGCTGCTGGTCAGTGACGTACCGATCGTCTTCCACAACGCCCTCATTGACCTTGTCTTCCTCTACCAGTGCTTCTACTGCGACCTACCCCCGACCCTGGCTTCCTTCCTCGCCGACCTGTCTGAGGCCTTCCCAGGGGGTGTGTATGACACCAAGTTCATCTCAGAGTTCAAGGCCCGCTGGCCTGCCTCCTATCTCGAGTACATCTTCAGGAAAAGGTTTGAAGAAAAACTACCTGTATTTTTGGTTTACCTGTATTTGTGGTCTGTGTATAAAAAAAATGTATTAATGTTTGTTATATTTGTTACCATAATAAGCTTTCATAATTTTAATACACACAGACCCACATTCATTATTTATTTTCTTAACAGTTTTAAAGCTGAATAAAGTACCATGTACACTTGTAATTACAGCGGTAAAATATTGCATTCTTATATACTTGTAGTATTTTTCAACTTAAATTCTTTAATTAGTTAACATACATGCCATTTGGCCTGTTGGCTTGTTCAAATGAAAAGTTGAATCTGTAAGTCTGATTTGTAATGAGACAATGTGATACAAGACATACAGTGAATGGGATATTAAATTATATGGACCTGTTTTAGACATAAGCCAAACATAGCTGTCGAGATCATGGTCCATCAGTTATTTTGCAGAAATATATTCTGTATAATCTCATCTTTCATTGTGTCCAGTATGTTTTCCTTGAAACTCATCTCATATCTCAAAACATTGCATTTTAAAGTCTGCTTCAATTTTAGCAATAAGAAATAAAATACTGAAAATTACAGTATGGCTCAGTGCTCCACAGAGAAGTTATGGTGTTGTTCTGTTGAATGTATCTGCCAGATAATTAAGTGTAAAGCCCATCAGAAACAATGTCATGAGAAATCTAAAGGATTGGATACGTATGATACATCAAAACTTCCCTTTCTACACCGTTGCAGTGAGCGGGAAAATACATCAAATGGGTTCAGGGAATCCTCCCACGTCCAGTTGACGTTCCCCAGCTACCAAGGTGTGACGACTGACGTGACATACCAGCGCACCAGGCAGACAGATGTAGCTGACACAGAGCAGCAAGAAGCACCAGAACCGTGCAAGGCGTTTGGTGTAAGTTTCCCTTCTAACAGCGACAACCAATGAATTTCTCTATGTCCTATCTGTACTTTGCGGTAGGATGTAAATTGTTTTTTCATTCAATACAGTAGATGATAAATCAATATAAAGAATTGCATGATTTGTGGCATTCACGGGTCTGTGCTTTTTAAGAACCTCTTGAAACACCGCTATTATTAATGTATTTCAGGATTAAATGGTTCTGTTTAGTTAGTTGACTATGGTCAATATAGCTGACCCTAAAAGTTCCTATGACACGACAAGGTGTATTAATCTAAGCATAGCAGAAATACACCTATAACTTGACACAGCTTAATGTGGTCAGAATGCTAGAAATGTAACAACCCATCTCGCATTGGTGTGAACAATTGTGGATGACATCTTCACAACAACAACATTATCACTGATTGAAATTTTGAACTGTTTGTTTTATTTTACCATGTCTAACACCAGGCTTTGTCCTGCAGGCTCATGGCTGGTGCACTGCAGGGAAGGCATGTCCAAAGTCACATGACATAGACGTAATTCTGGACAGTGAAGACAAAGCAGTGGAAAAGAAACGTCGGCGGCGAACAAAGCACAAGAGAAAACGGACATCTGCAGATGACGGCGACATGTCAATGGACACGACCAGTAACAGCTGTGACAATGACAGTAGCGAGGAGACCGATATGTGTCATGACAGTGTCAAATCAACATGTCACGGCAGCCACAGCGCTGGTCACGATGCCTTCATGACGGGGTTCACCTTTGCCTACTATGTCAGTAAATACACAAAGTGCAGATCACAGTCGGATACGGTCTCATTCTGTGACCTTGACTGTAGTGACATCGTCAATAGGGTCTGTCTCACAGGTAAGAACATTCCACTCCAGATTGTCAAGAGCAACTTTGCAAAGACGTCAAAGAACCACAGGGAGAAACTAGAATGGCTGAAGCTTGCCATGGCCTGAAATGAACTGACAAAGACAGATGTCATTTTCATTCAGTTTCACCTGTGTGTGTAATTACATTGTTACATTTTTAATGTTCTCATACAATACTGAAACAGTGAACAGTCTGTGGCATGTGCCATATCTCCAGTTATCTATGTGAACTTCAAACTTCTGACGAATATCCTGGACAGTATTTCCATTTTATGTAAATTTCTGGCACAACTTTGAATATTACAGTGGCATTTGGTTTCAGATAAGTTTAACTGAATTTTTGACAAAATGCATTCAGAATGAAATATTGCATTCATTTGAAGTATATCTATTCTTTTGTCAAAATGGTCTACATGTATTAAACTTCAACAGTTTCTGTGATGTATATCAGACTGGTTGGGATGCAGTTCAGTTCTATGTTTGTTTAGGATTCACTAGAATTTCAAAAGTATGTTCACATGCCATATATGCAATTTTTTTAATCTTTTGTCATGATGTTTGAATATTACATTTTACTTGAAACAATAAAGGTAGTCCAGTGTTGCAAGACTCAATTAATTTTTGAATCCTTTGGGCCGAATGTGTAACAGACTTATAGATGGTATCACTCTGTTTGGCGCTGTTAGCTCTTATAACCATTGAAGATATATTTTTTAATGTTGCATAAACGTTTCTTAAGGTAATATCACTATACACAATAAATTGAATTTGATTCTCACTTTAACTGCCTCCTTGCTTCCTCTAGGGTCTAAATACGGGTACATTTTCAGTTTTCCTATTTAAAAAAACTTCTGTAGCTTTTTGTCTATTTTGTTATAGACATTACTAGCACACATCTTAGGTCCAGGCTCCAGACAGGCAATTTGGCTTCCCACCTGCAGTCAGGCATGGTGTAAGGGAAGCACCAGTGTAAGGTAGTGCTTGCCTGTGAAGGGAACATGGCTTCCAAATAGCAATGGTGGTGGCTAGAGTGTTCAACCACTACAGTCAACCAGTGGCTAGCAGAACACATTTAAAGGACAAACAAAGTTAACTTTTACGTGGCATACACCTAATAGAGTTAATATAAAGTAACAATTTCCACATATACTCAATTTTTTAACGCCAGCGGTTTACCAGAAAAATATTTTTTTAACACCCAGCCATCCAAATTCTATGCGCTACCCCATCTTTGACGAAGAATGACGTCACGACGGTGATCGAGGCGCTCTCCACGTAGATTCCCTGCATAGGGTTTGGCTGTTGTCATGAAATGGCTGCAACTCGGCAACGCGCGTAACATGCTGATGACGGTAAATATAAAGTCTATTATTGTTATCGCTGAAATCATCCCATCAACTGATGATACATGTCTACATCAAAGCATTTCTCCTCAAAACGGACCGAGCAAAGTGCCAAACAGTATGCCCGCAAATCACCAACGTGAATCCATTGCTTCAAAACTACCGGTTGTTTCAACTATTATTGCAACCGTATGCCGAACACGAAGGCATAATTACAGTTTACCATAGATTTAACCACTGATTTAGATATACGTCTATAAGCATCTGCTAGATGTCACGCCAACTGAACGAACTGTCGAAGACTCAAAGTTGTTGACCCTTAATGATGTCGCCGGAAGCTGACCGAGATATAGAATGCCGCGCGCTGAATGGCCAAGCCAAATTAACCCTTCACCTATGGCGGCGTCTAGACCATCGTGGATTTCGTTAGAATTTTAGACTTTAAAGTCACATTCTGAGTAAACCGCTGATGTTAAAAAATTGAGTATATGTGGAAATTGTTACTTTGTATAAACTCTATTAGGTGTATGACACGAAGCCGTAGCCTTTTTTTGTCCTTTAAATCCACACACACATAAAGTGTAGCTATACATGTGAACATGGAGTTATCAACAACAACCAGGGAAAAACAAAGCTTTTGTGGACTGGCTATGTGTATACCAAGCTTATAGAGAAAAAGGGCATGATAAGGTGGCATTGTAAATGTCTTACAAGCATGCAAGCATTGCCCCGCTAGTGTGTACACTGTACACCGACTTGCTAAGTATCACCAAATCCAGTGTTGAAAACCGACCACAATCTATCAAAATGTCTGTTAACAAAATGTCCTAGACCTATTACCAAAATATCTTTTACCAAGATGTCTTATTACCAAAATGTCCAGTTAACAAAATGTCCTGTTACCAAAATTTCCAGTTACAGAAATGTCCTGTTACCAAAATGTCTGTTACCAAAACATCCTTTACCAAAATATCTGGATACTATTATTTAGTGTGACATTTTGTTGCTAATTCATAGCCAAGTTTAAATTTAATTTTGTGACATTTATGCTTGTGACATATTACAACCAAATTAAGTGGCCCAAAGTGAGGACTGACTGTATTCAGACTTGTTGATTTATTAATTATAACACAAAATAAAATTATATTAAAAGGAACATAAAATATGTATATGTAATTATTGGAGTACAGTTATCACAACTATAATTCTCATTTCGATAAAAATTAACCAAATGCATTAATGGAACATATCATGATACTTTATTTATATATGTTAGACACCGGTGACAGCCAGGCTATGGCTCTGCCAAACGATGATGCATGGGGTGAGCAATTAATCTTTGATTTTCATATCTAATTAGCAATGTCAAACAGCTTATGTAAACATTGAGGGTTGCATCCAGCATACTAATAATAGGAGCTTCCCAGTAGAGAGAACCATCATAAAAATGGCACAGTGGGTGCAGGCAGTCACCATAAAGTGGCAGGCATCCATGACCAGGGCAATTATGCTACAATAGCAATACACAAGAGCAAGCTCAGGCATAGAGTTGGTGACTGGTAGTGTTACATAATAGGACAGAGGTCAGTATCCACACTTTGTCATATCTTCAATGATCTGTCACCTTCTAAATAATAATCATACTTACACATCACATGTGTCAGTGTGTGGGAGTACACATAGTGACTATATTCAGTGGTGGATGTGCAGCCTTTCGCACATTAATTGTAGCATGTGGCTGGATGCTTCCCAGAGAAGTTGAGATGGTATTTGATTGAACAGGTCTGCCGGGGAAGTAATGTGTAAAAGCGCTTTGAGCAGTCCTATGGACTGGATACTGCGCTATATAATAACTTACCTTTACTTTACCTTTTACTATATTCTTCAGTTACAGAAAACATGATTGACTTTGGTGCAGGTGTCTGGTGTTATTAAATGCAATTAAGGGGCATATGCAAATAAGGCAGCTACTGCAATCAGAGGAAACATCAATGACTGGCAATGAACAATGTGTAGGCGTTTTGAATAAGTGAATAATAATAATTATTGGTTACTGAAATCGTCAGTGTGAATGCAAACAAATCCAAGAACCCTGTATATATGGTCAAATCAATACATCATCATAATTATCTGCCGTAGGATCAGAGTCTGAGGAAAAACGACAAAAACGACAAAAGAAAGAGTGTAGAAGCTAAAAGAAAGTAGAAATATGGTAGTCGTATTTATTTCTGATATGCTTATGATGAATGGGCATGACGTAGTCAGTCGAGTATCTATCATCTAACACGATCTGTAGACTGCCAACACATAGGCTACTTGGTACTGTGACCTGGCTGGGTGCTTTCGACATTGATAGGTCAGTAATGTGATAGTGGTCAGTGTATAAACAAAGGAAAGCATTTAGTGGTCAATGTATTATTCACCTAACAGTGCTAATTACTGAAGAATATACTTGGCACTAGATATCCCCATGGTTCTGGCAGAGCACCACAACTTTTTCTTGCTCAGAGAATGGATTAGTATGGTAGGGTTCATTATAAGTTACTACATATATTAATTTCATTATAAGTTACTACATATATTAATTTCATTATAAGTTATTACATATATTAATTTCATTATAAGTTATTACATATATTAATGAATATTATACTAATAAAAGTACATATGGCAGTGTCGAATACAGCTGGAGACTTCTACTCCCCTGGCAGGAGATTAGAAAGTTGACTGCATTGGTCATTAGTGGTTTGGGGGATAGCTGGACACTGTATAGTTGGCGGGAAGATTAGAGGAAGGTAATAATAAAGAATGAGATTAAGCAGCTAGTGGCTATTGTAGTTCTAATTGGTACCTCCCCCTTTATCTAGCTGGACAGCTAGTACTGACAGTGTCCATAGATCAAAATCCTCTTTGTTCTTTAGTCAGGCTACAAGCTGGTACCCAATTACACTGTATACTGGTCTCCAGATGGTAGAGTTCAGTTGAGTTTCATTAGAAGATTATGATATTCATTAACACTGTCTCGATCTCCTGAGAGTAACGTATAAGCATTTGATTATGGACTATCTGACTTAATTTAAAAAAAATTATGCCCTTTATATTTATTACCTCTTGCTGTCGATAGAGGTTTCTGACCAGAAAAGTAAGCTCCTTGAGAGGGATTTGTGTGGCTTTAATGTCACCAATAAGAAAACACGTAGATTTCTTGTATAGATGTTTGTCTCTCAACGCCAGCAACAAACTTTTAATGTTTATATTTTTTTAAGGAAATTACTATTGTGCCAGCTATATAACTTTTGTTAGAGGTATCTATCCATGTGGTGACTTGAATAGTTCAATATTTAGATATAAATTAGGCAAATTTAAAAAGCTTTATATAATCAAGCTGGTAAATGTCCCATCTGTATACAACTTAAATAGTGCTTACCTGTTTTCAGACTGGTCTATCATTTTATTTGTATACTATATTAGTGTCAGCTGCAATCTAATGTTTAAACTATGTTTAGTATGGCTTGTATTTACAAGTGAAATATAAATTAGTTATGATGGAAATGTCTACATTTTATTTGTATGTTCACAAATTATTATTTTATAGAAGACTATGTAAACAATATTGAACAGAGCCATACATGGCCCGGCAGACCTAAAAGATGCAAATTACAAGTGAACTTGCTGCAGCATCAAGATGAAAGTTTACCTACAGAACAGTCTAAAGTTAATATGATGCGAGAGCTACTATAATTTGGGAGGGCCATGAACTGCCGGAGCTTCAGCACCACTCCGCCTTCTCTGCTGCATAACTTCGCCGAGGAGATATTTTGAAGAGCTGAAAAGTGCTGCCACCTCATGGAGGTTAATCGAACCTAGTGTCAGCTAAATTTTGCCATTTGGAGTGGATCACCCAGTACCTTTAATGGAAGAAGAAGAAGATGCCATACCTTTTCTCTGGGGCAAGTATCTTTCTATTGGTTGTCGCGAAAGCAAAACAGTCAAATACTGATGGCACAGCTACATCAAGCAGCTGTTTCCGGTGTCTGTATCCTTTGGTGATAAAGTCTGATGGCAGGAAATGCAACGAGCACACCTTTGTGTGAACAGCACTGAACTGAAAACAGCAGAATCCGGACTTAATAATTGTTCTGAATGGGGTATGTCATAAGGAGCCAATATTGGCTATTATATACGACTGTGTGTGTGTGTGTGTGTGTGTGTGTGTGTGTGTGTGTGTGTGTGTGTGTGTGTGTGTGTGTGTGTGTGTGTGTGTGTGTGTGTGTGTGTGTTATTGAGTGTTTGAGTCGCAGATCAGGCGACTAAAATAAGTTGTGGTTACAGCCTGGACCTGCGACTCGTTAAGTTGATTCCAGTCACCTTTTTTATTTAAAAAAATGAATTTTTAAATTGTTCAGTGACAGTGTGGGTACTGTTGTTATGGTTATTTGTTCTGGTTATTTGTAACGCTATATAACAATTATACTGTATTATTATCGCACGTAATTTGTAGCGCACATATCATGATACAAGTACAACATGTCTGATGAATTTGTTGCCTCCAAATAATAAATCAGATCCGACTGTATCGTCGCACATTACAAACATACATCGATTATCGCCCACCGATGATCGATGCGTATTTAATTTAAGTTGCACATTTACCTTAAACGCCGGTCCTGGGTCGCGGCGAATTTTCGCCATCCATGCTAAATATCTTTCTCTGTCGGTAACGCTGTTTGGAAATCTATGAAAACTTATGTGAACACAAGTTCCACTACTCGAAATGCTTTTGCAGCCAGGAACACAGCACTGAACCATGGTCAATTACTACCGACGCCACTACTTAAACATAAAAATAATAGCTCAGTTTTAACGATACGTATCGTCGAAGGATTTCAACGTTTATTTTAGTCATGTCGAAGCGAAATATTTCGTATACACAACAAGATGAACCCGCATTTCTGAAGCGGTTTAAGGAAAAGATTGGCTACAAAGAAGGCCCCGACATTAATGCGAAGGTCGCTACAATTAGTATAGTTCGTCACATTTATAATGATGTAGTACTAGTGATGGTGTTGAGCGATAATTAAGGTTTCTGTGTATTTTACGCCACTCTAGTCTAGGCCGACTTCGATTGAGCTACGCAAGTAACTCGCGTAACCCGAGGGCTACCCGAGTCCCAATCGAACAGCCGCGATCACTCGAGCACGTGACCATTTTTGACCTAGATTAGCTACTCGAGGAAATCGCGAGTTTTACAGGATTCACTCGAGTAACTTACGTAGGCCCCCTACTGCATAAGAAATTAATTAAACATTACATGACACAATCATTCAAGGACTTAAATATGGATTAAAGTCAGTGCTGGGATGTAACGAATTACATTTACTTCGTTACATTACTTAAGTAGTTTATTTTGAATTCTACTTGTAACGAAGTACATGTTTTTGGAATTACTTTTACTTGTAACGAAGTACTTTTTGGTTTACTTTCTTACTTTTTTTACTTCTAAATTTTGCGTTACTATAATCTACCACCAATTTTAAAATTAGTCTCGACCCTTGATTGTGTAGTCGTTGTTTGCTTTGCGCTCACCGCTCTGACCTTCATCGTGGGCACATGGCATCAATCGTTTTTTACGCTGATCTATTATATAACTGGCGCTTGGTTTCTGAGAAGTCCCAGCGAAACCCATGAAGGGTCTGTTTGATTAAGGTCAATTAAAGAGTAAATGTGGGGCAAGGCATTGTTTGTTTTGTGCAGGCATCAATGATCCGTCGCATTTCCCTGCTGCCAGTCCCGTCTTCGCACATCGGTTTTTCAGTAAGACCGGCGCGTCGACCATGCCGCGAGTCAATGGCTTGAAAATTGCAATCGAGATTCAATGACACTTTTGTTTAGTAATCGGATAAATAGGTTGCATCTCAGTAGAAAAGATCAGTATAATGCTAGGTTGAAATGTCATCATGAATTGCGTCACAAATATTAGGCGTAACACTTAGCCATGCAAAACATGCTACTGATGCATAAACTTATGAATTCATCAACCGTGTCTAAAATGGTGAGTCGTAGTCGTTTTGGCGTGGTAAATGCGCGTTATAAATCGGTATTTTAACGATAACTGAAAGACGAAGGAAGTTGTGCCAATAATGAGCGTACTGATTTTAGTTTTGCATCTTTATGCGCGTTCAGCGACTGAGAGCCAGGTTATTATTCTAGATCTCATATTATCGTTCATCTCCATACATCGTGGTCTGTTGGTGCATAATTAATTTCAAAACTGTACAATTTCGTAAATTGTTTTTGTTCAATCCTCAACAGTGTGTAACAATGTTTTTTGAACATCGCATAGGCTACGCGGTCGACGCGCTGTACCCTCCTGTTCTACGAGGTTTGTGGTGCAGTGGCTGCATTGGTCTTCTTTGAAATGCCGTTGGTAGTAGATACAGAATGGAATCGTAGTAAATATGAACGCTACATTTAAATATCAAAACACCTTAAATTTAGTAATTATGTTAAGCTAAGATAATTATATCTATCACAAAAGACAAACATCAACAGCATAAGTGAACTGGTGGCATCAGAAGATCTTATATACGTTTATACATATATATATATATACATATATATGATGATGAAAATATATATATATATCAGGGTTGAAAAAATCATGATTTTTTTTAATCGGATTTATTTGATTTAAATCGGATTTGTTTTATTGTTTTGATTTTTAAATAAACTTGGAGCTTCTTAATTGAAAACTTGCTTCCTATTAAACACAAGATTTGGAAGCTTCACTGCATTCTGAAATTAAATACCTCGAACATACATTTGGCTTTACACCCAATCGTTCCTGGCACCACAGTTAGTCTTCTCAAAATAAAACCAGTCTTTTTTCTTTCAGACATTGTGAATAAACACAAAGAAGTGGTAGAACTCGTACAATAAAACAGTGATCCAACAGACAGTTAATGCTGACCTGCAACTTTGATTAGGCTCTGCCTCTGGCCTGTGTCTAATGCAATTCCTGATGATCTCAATGGCTCAGCCTGAGACCCAGGTTGCCTTATCTGCTTATTTTGCATATCCATGGCACTGTTGTGGGCTGAAGTTGCCTACTGGCCCTGGTAGCCTTTGTTCATCAATACCCCCTCCACCCATACCCTCCAGCTGGGGAGATGTTTCAACTGGGGAGCACTCCTAGTCCCCATCAGCTTTAATCTCCTTATATTGTATAACAGTTGCCTATAGAGCCCATTTTATGAGGCCAGGCTTCCTGTTCATTCAAATTGTTCTCCCTTGACCAATCACTTATTATGGGTGTGAGGTTATATACTGAGACTATAGATGCATGAGGCATACAAAGCATTCTACCCAGCCAAGCAGATTCATAAAAATCAAAAACTGATTGATAAAAATCAAAAATCAATGATTTTTGGGAGTGATTTAAATCATGATTTAAATCAATGATTTAAATCAAACAACCCTGATATATATATATATATATATATATATATAGCATGATGAAGAAAATATTATATATATAATATTATATGAATATAAATATATATATTGGCACTGACCGAATACCTTTGTACTTTTACTTAAGTAGTTTTGTGGAGCGGTACTTTTACTTAAGTAGTTTTTTTCGGGGGTACTTTTACTTTTACTTAAGTAGTTTTTTGGGAGATTACTTTTACTTTTACTTAGTTACTTTTCTGGAGTACTTGTTACAGCACTGATTAAAGTCAACATATTCTATGAATTATAATTAAAGTCCAAGAAGATGAACGTCACAATTTACACACCAAGCAGCATATTACTTTATTTTATTTATTTGCTTAAGGGGTTTATGTCCGTGATCATGATCATCTGTGTTCAGTTGGCTAAGTTATGTGCGTAGTACTGCGCACGCAGTGTAAATGATCATAAACTGGATGCCACGTTGGAGTTACGCGAGTAACTCGCGTAGCTCAATCGAAGTCGGCCCTAGACTAGGCCCTAGAGTCTAGGCTAGCTCTAACACCTGCTACGAACAGCCGTAACCTGTTTGAATTTTTTGTTTTACGGTCAGTGTCGAACTGTTGTAGGCTCTTGCAACGCTGTGTTCTTGTGTAGACTTGTGTATATCCTCTACGCCGGCCCTAATAGTTCTAGTTGTTCTAGTTCTAGTTGCGCCGCTGTTGCCGCACGTGCTGCTGTGCCTCACGTACCGCTGTGCCTCACGTACCGCTGTGCCGTGTGGTCAGTGTCGCTGACAGTGTGTTGGTGGGTCCTCCAGCAACATAGTGATATGTTGTAGTCAATGTAGAGCCATTTGGGTCCCCTAGTAATGTTATTTTGTAGTCACATAAGTGCTCTAGTGACGTTGTGTTCTGTTGTAGTCATGGGGGTCCTCAATCCAGTGTTCCAGCTAGGTTTTGAAAAGGACGGTGCAGTTGGCAGATGGAGGGTACTTTTATGTGTGAACGACATTTTTTCATTTAAATACATTTTTTTAGTTAACTCTGGTATTCAGAGTTAATTTTTATAATGACCAATTACAGCTAGCTAAGTAACTCAATCTTGCCCAAGGGAAATGCAGTCATATGTAACTGACATCCCAAACCCAGCTCAAATGTATCCAGCCTACTTACATTAACAACCTTTCGTCACTGACATACCTGTTACAATATCATGTCATATATCGCAGTAAGTCCTAGTAACATTACAGTCAAACGAACATATGAATCGTGTACTAACATTTTGATGCTATGTGGTAGTCTCTTCTCTGAGGCGTTGAGGTCCACATACCTCTTTCTGTCTTCATTCATCAATTTGCAATGTATCAAAAAAACAGAGATGGTTAATTAGAGTTAGTTACCTACATCCACTATACGCTTCTACATACTAGGGACGAATCTGATGAGCCACTCTCCAGGTGGAACCACTGTTGCATTACTTTGTTTTACTGGGAAATATCAATTTAACATCCAATAACTGGTTACACAGTCTGTAGTAGAAACTTACATGTAGTCAACTGCAGCACTTGGTATGTGGTTTCATGAACAAGTATATAAGTAAGTAAAGGTAAAGGCAGTTCTTATATAGCGCAGTATCCAGTCCTCAGGACCGCTCAAAGCGCTTTACACTTTACTTCCCTGACAGACCTGTTCACTCAAATACCATCTCGGCTTCTCTGGGAAGCATCCAGCCATATGCTACAATTAATGCGCGAAGGCTGCTCGTACACATATCCACCACTGTCTATAGTCAGGTACTCATTTAAACAGCTGAGTGAACTGGAGCAATGTAGAGTGAAAAAACTTGCCCAAGGTTTTAACGCCGCAGCCAGGATTCGAACCCGGGTTCTCGTAGTCGAGAGTCCGAAGCTCTACCCCTGAGCCACTGCGCTCTACGACATTAATTATTAATGGCATTACTTGTCAATTAACATCCAATATATTAGACAAAACATTTGTTACTTTGTAATAATTATGATAGTGTATAACACAGTATATAAATTTGTTTTGATAAATGTTCTACTATATTTAACACATATTTGTGAGTTTCCAATTATTGTGTTGATGAAAGATGTTTTTTTACATTTCCCATTAAACATAATAACATTAACTCATATAATACTGTATATTCAGAAATTAAAAAATTCAGGGGGCAATTTCTCAGTTTGAATACAACATTGATAATTAATTTAATTTAGCAATATTTACTCAATTACATATGTACATTTTCCTATATTATTACTTACAAAACAATTGAGAATTATTCAAAAGACTATTATTTCTCAAATATGCTGTATAAACAACAAACATCACTGTTTATTATAATACCGATAGGCCTTCGTATTATATTCTTTTAGCACTTATTTTTTGTGAACAGTTCTTTAAAATTTGCCAGGTCTAGATAAATTACAAAAACCTTTGTCATGTACAACACAAACAGTTTCCCCATATCAGGTAACGTGGATTACATGTACATAGTAATTGACCTTCCAGTACTTGGAAGTGCAGCACACTCCCTTGCTACAATTCTTTAAACTACCTCATCCTGTCAACAACATTAGTTTATTACATCACCCAGTCCTAGAACCAATAGAACAAGCAGCATCTGGGTGCCTAGTTTGTTGACATTGTCCCATAAAGAAGTCTTTGAAGTGGTTAATTGTAGATGTATCAGACACTAACCCCACTGACAATTGCACTGGTAATTGGCCACCAGGCTACTGCTAAAGGACTAGGGTTGGTTTTATAAACTTTACGAGCAATTATGTGGTCTACTGGTCGCAGCTAACAGTGACTATTCAGTGTAGCTTACAGCCAGTTTCACAAGACCAATTTAGCATTTGCGTTAACAAATGGGAATCCCTGTATTTGTGGTGTCTGTAGACACCCTTTTTACTTTAGCTGCCGCCTTTGCTGTTCATATAGCAAATGACAAGCTACGATGAATGTATAGGATATCCAGTGTAAACATAAAAAATAATAAGTTGAGAGTGGGCGTGTTGAGAGCATCAACGAACTTAGGGAGCATCACGTAAATATTTCAACTGGCATAAAGTTACGCCTACTAAATACATGGCGCAGCCTAAGTGCAACTATGGAGCAGACTCGTGAAACGCTACTAGCGTAACTTTACAAAATTGTTAGGCTTTCGACGAGTTATCGCCCGCTACGACGTTGTAAGCAGGGTCTATGAAACTGGCCCCAGGGCGCTAATCAAAGGCACAGGGCAGGTGCTGGAACATTGTCCGATCTAGTGAGGCTGTTCTCTATAGAAGTGTATGGGTCTTCTAGAAACATTGTGTTCTGCTGTATTCTAGAAGTCCTCTGGTTATGTCGTGTTCTGTTGTAGATGTTTGTGGGTTCTCTAGTAACATTGTTTTCTGTTGTATAGGTGTTCTGTTGTAGTGTCACGCAGGTCCTGTAGTAATACTGTGATCTGTGTGGGTCTTCTACAGGGCTTTTTGCAGGACCAAATGCAGGACCATGGATGTTAACTGTTAAGCCAGTTTACACACTTTAAATGTGTCTGATGACCCTAAACATGTGACACATTTACACTCACTTTTGAGGCCTAACTGACAATATCTATGGTTTTGGAAGACCTTATTTTTTGCTCCTTAATTTTTTTACCCATCGACCTCCCGTCCACCCAAATTTCTACCCGTCCACAACGGTTTTTTTCCTGTCCAAATGATGGGTGGATGGGTCTCTTCATAAAACTATGGTCTTCTAGTAACATTGTTTTCTGCCACAGAGATGGCGGATCCTCTAATAACGTTGTATTCTGTTGTAGCCAGTAATGCTGTGGCCTGTTGTAGACGAGTGTGGGTCCACAAGTAACTTTGTGTTCTTCTTTACAGAGGTGCATGGGTCCACCAGAGGATGGAGACAGTGACGAGGAAGAGAGAGATGAAGATAAACCTGTCATTGTCGTCCTGAAGAAGGGAGACCTAGATGCTGATGAAGTGGCTAGGCTCGGAGGTGACAGCAGCAAGGATCAGTCAGCAGGTACTACATAAGAGACCAACAACAGTCACACTTATAATGTCACATAATATGGTAGAAATAATCTGTGGAAGAGAAAGTTGTTTTCAACTGTACTTTTGTTCAGACTGGCTACTCCAATGCACTATGCTAGACACAAGACAACCGGCTTAATCTGAAATGATCTAACATATCTGGAAACTGTATCATTAAGTAGTGACCTCATCAAAAACATCTATCAGAATATCTGAGCATTTATAAAATGCTCCATTACCATGGACATTATTTTAAAGACACCCAGTGTCGTTAAGTAGCAGCATTTGTTTTAAAGAGGACTTACACATAAGAATGTGGTGATGAGCTTTCTGAATGTTTGTGAAATTGACCCACTCTTCTCTCAAGAAGTTGAAAACTTAACAATAACTAGCCACAAACTACTATTAAATTTTAGTGGTTCTGTGGCCAGTTGCATAACACATCCAAGTCCAAATCACACAGAGGTTAGGGTAATTAACACCCAGGTGACACCTAGCCAGTAGGAGTGGTTGCACGACACACACCCAGCTGAGTTATGTCACAAGTTAGGCTGAACTTTCTGGGGCAACTGGCAAAAATATTGCAAATTTATTACACCATTCAAAACACTGTAAACAGTATTTTAATAGTTATATAAATAACAGTTATGCCATTTAAAATTCACTTTTATTAAAACATTTATCAACAGAAAACACAAAAGTGAGCTCATTGTAAATTTTTCTTTAGGTCCTCCACACTCCGCAATGTCATCGATAGAGCGTTGACCTCTGCCATCACAGCATTCCATCCCTTTTTTCTGTCTGTGTTTGACAAGGTTGATTTGAATCAGCCTTGCAACAGTCCTTATCATTGGTCATATGCCTGTATTAAGGCCATGATCTCAGCATGAGAAAGGTTGGCCTTACGATTTCGCTGTTGTCTCACTGCTTCTGCCATGATGACTGAGAGGTGAAATGAATTCTGGGAAGATTTGTTCTCAAAACGTGGCAATCCACTTATTGCGCTATCCCCTAGTTGGTCTGCATCCGGGTGGCTGTTGTGTTGCACCCAGTGCAGTCGCCCAGCCAGGTGATACCTGGAGAGATAGGGGTAATTATCCCGACTAACTTGGGTGCGTGTCATGCAACCGGGCACTGGTTCCCAATAGTGTATAAGTTAACCTTAGTCTTATCAGTGTGGTGAGTTTGAAGAATATCCATGACCTTGTTTCTCCAGATGATGAAGCGGCCGGGGGGAGGATCATGTTCAAGAAGCCAAAGAAAACCACTACTGAATCCAACTCAGAACTGAAGAAATCGTCGTCATCAAAATCTAAAGAAACAGACCATAGTGCACACAGCAAAAAGAATAAAACAAAGACTTTGAAGAACACAACTTTATTATCGTTTACAGAAGACGAAGAATGTGATGATTGAGCAAGACCCATTTGGGTGCATATGTATGTATAATAATTTTGTGAAATTTCACGTACTGCAATGTATAATAAAATACTTATACTTATGTATAAATTGCAAGTATAACACATTTACATTCTGTGCCAAACTGCATGGCGTGTTTCAGTGATCCTTCATGATTGGTCAAAAAGTCTAGACATCAGCACAGTGCAACGAACATTGGTACTGTATATATCGTACATGTTGAGGTTCGCCCAAAATATTTAAATAAACCGTTGTAATAAATATTATTGCCATATGTTTTCAGGAATCATAGCAGTTGTTTGAACATGAACATCTGTGAAGAAAAATTTGTTTAACACTTTCAAAACCAAAACGTTGGAAATACCCCACTAGAATGCTTAAGTATCTGTCAAATTATAACATATCTACTTCTAAATAATGCTCCAACATAATGCTATTTGTGGTAGACTACAACATGTCATTATTACACTGATATCACAACAGTTTTAACATTTATACTAAACTACAAGTATATCAATTCGAATCTACCAATACTGTTTGGAATGCTGCAACATACTAACTGAAGTAAATATGTCAGTTTGCTAGGTGGTAGTAAACATAAAAACGTTACTTCAACAACATTATTTTCAACATAACAATAATTAGACACCCTGGGATTATTGCAAATGATTTATATAGCAGCAAATTAGTGTCGCTAATATGCTCACTTGCCATCTGAGTAACTCTTTCCCGTTCCAATTATAACCGTAACAGAGATCCGTGAAATTTCACTGTATATGTTGCTAATGCACATTTTCTAATTAACTCTTATAATAAAAACATTTCAATGCACGAGTAATGCACAATTCGTTCCTAATTCGACCCTCTGCATCCTGGCGTGGCATGTTTACAAAGCATACACAGAAACAACAAATATGGAATGACATTTATGGCATATGTGAAGCAAGAGCTTGATGTGACAAAAATACCATATTTTGGACCCATTTACAATTTATGTATGCAAGGATTTTATATTTCTGTTACCTAGATCATGTCCTCAATGCTGAATGCAGGACTCAGGAAGTGGTTCATATTTAGATTAAAAAAAGCACTATGTGCCAGTATTGCATGTATTAGGCTGAAATTGTGGGATTTAGTGCGCCCATTGTGGTTGTTTGTAGGTTTAAAAAATTTGTTCAGAGCTATAAGGATTTTTTTGGGGGGAGGTAACAATTTTAAAACACACAAGTGTTTTTCCCCAAGGCAATGACAGGTACCCAGTTAGTAAAATATAGCATGCATCCTATAGATTACGAATTAATGTTACACTTTTAAAATGTCATTAACTAAACCTGATGTATGTTCTGCTAGCATATACTGTAACAGTAATGACAAATCTAACATTTTGGCAATTTTATAGAAATTATTTTAAATAAATATTTTCTATAAACTTTCCAAAATGGAGAAGAGGGTTACATAGACATGCATTTACCAATATTTAACATACTAAAATGTAGATGTTCAAGTTGATCAAATATCTGATCACATAACGTTAAATACAGATTTCTGTAAAAAAATATGTAAAATCTACTCGAACCCTGGCCCATGATTCATCAGTTATTTTTTAGCACTGGACACTGTAAGAGCAATGTCTGTGATCTCCATTGTGGTGCCGAGACGGACGGGGAAGCCCCAGAACTGCGTGCCTTCATTCACGTACACATGTTTACCCTTGTACGCATACAGGCCTCGGTAGAACGGGTTGAGGAAGTAGACAACTAGGTTGAATGGAAACATCTGACCGCCGTGTGTGTGTCCTGAAACAAGACGAATGGGTACAGTTGTGATGATATGAGCAATGGGACTGTCACAATGTGTCTTGAACTTGTCACTGTCCTACAAAGGCTTGATTAACAGCTGTTGACTAATTGGCAAGCAGGTTCACTAAACTTCCCTTATTGTGCTAGTGTGCCAACTACCTGTTAATTGGTAGTTCTTCCCCTGCACTGGAGTAAGCCTCCTAGCCCAGGATGTTTACACAGCACCATTATTTGAAGCACCTTCCCTGTGAATATCTGCCTTTATGGCTATATATAAGCTTCACTGGCTTCCCAATTCATTCATTGATGCTAATGTTTGACCATCTTGACTGTAGGCCAATTATCTCTGCTGTCTGCCCACTGTTGACCATACCAGAGGCGTGAAAAACATTCTGTCTTGACTCCTGAGCCAGCTTATCACCTGTCAGGCAGTGGTTTACCTTTCGTTGGTAAAATGGTAACTTTTATGTGTATTTGATTGTATTTGCAAATGCTTTACAAATACAGACCAAATATCAAATACAAATACACAACATTTTGGTATACAAATACCTATTTGAACCCAACCCTGATTGATGGCATGCACTAAATGGCAGTTTTTATTACTTCAAAACTGAAAACAAATAATTTCCAGCTAAAGGCCTGTGTAAGTGTACTGTGCCTCCTACCTGACAAGACCAGTTCTATGTTGGTGGAGAGAGGAGAGTCGAGAGCGGTCTTGGCAGCTTTTGGTTGGTGGGCCAGTAGTATCACTGGATGACCATCAGAGCAGTCCCGCACTGCCTCTGCCAGTCTCATTCCATGGCCGTCGTAACTACCAATAAACATCACTTATCTTATAGCAGTCCTCAGCAAATGCATGTATACACGTATCTATCTAAAACCATGTTAAGATTAAGAGCTAACAAATGGTAGTTTTTGGTGTAATGTACCTAACTCACCTAAGAGTTAATACAAACTAACCATTTGCAAGACAGGTGTATGAATATGTTGACTCATAATGTTGGTTTTGCTTATTCCCTTCTATACAATTAACTAAGTTATACTTGTAAACGCATTAACTTTTGTAATGTCATACAATGCACCACAGTGACAAAGTAAATTAAGCTATTATTTACATTTTAAACTGCTTTAGTGACTATGGATATTAAGATATCGCAATGTATTTAAAAACAATTTACATTGTGACATTATCAGCTGAGAACATTACGCTAACATAAAGTTGGCTGCAATAGATGGGTTTATTGAGCATCATAACCAATTCTAGTACATGTATTCTCAAATCAGCGATCAGATAACTGGGTAAAGTTAAAACTGTGAAGTCGGTGTTTCCATATAAATTAATTGTTGGGTCTTCAACACTTGTCTAGTAAGGAACTAGTATAAGTAATACATGTCTTTGAAAATGGTTAGTTTTATTCATTGTTTTAGATGCATGGCTCAAAACAATTGCCTTTTGGATCCATTTAAATATATCCACATATGAAGCATATCAATAATTTTTTACAAAATGTTTATCTTGTTAGTTAAATCTGTCAACGGATTTATGTGCTTAACTTATTTACATCGGATTGTTTTATTTACTTTCATTGCATATATGTGTGTGAATACTATAAATTATTTAGAAATTATATGTGGATTTTATCTGTCAACGGATTTATGTGCTTAACTTATTTACATACTTTCATTGCATATATGTGTGTGAATACTATAAATTATTTACAAATTATATGTGGATTTTACCTAAAATAAACGTATTCATAAACCAACAAGTGTCACCCATCATAATTCTCAATAAAGTCACTGCACAGCAACACACATTGCAGCAATTTATTATTCTTGATATCCCGGCCTTTAGTAGCACTTAGTTATTTTAAAAATATTTTAAAGGATTGTTCAAGGACTAGTCCAACAGGGAGAAACAAACGCCACAACACTCATAACATCAGATACACACCCAATCTTGTCAGCCATGATGTCATCAGTGCCAGCAATATAGATGAAGTCGTCAGGTTTTTCCCGTGAATACACAGCTGCATGTGCATTGTGGAGCAGCACGAAGCCAAGTTCTGAGAGGTACTTCAGCCAGTTGTCTACATCTCCGGTGTAGTACTCGTGGTTCCCTGCAATTTTTAAGGTACTTCAAGCAAGTATCCTCTTTCCACATGGTGTATATGTGGTTCCTTGCAAGGTATTTCAAAGAATTATCTACATCTCCCATATGGTACTCATGGTTCCCTGCAAGATATTTCAACCAGTTACCTACATCTCCTGTGTAATACTTGTGGTTCCCTAGAATGCCAACAAGGTATTTCAACCAATTATCTACCTGTGTAGTACCCATGGTTCCTGCATAAGACAGAAAAAAACTTCCCACCAGATATCTCCACATTTTATTTACATATTACTCAGTGTTTAAAATAATAATTATTTGTTGACTAAATAAGCAACATAGTAATAATACACATACCTGTCACAAAATATTTGTTGTGTTTTGCTTTCAATTGTTTCAAAGGCATGGCTGCATACTTCAGAGCATCTGCAGAGCCATCAACTAAATCGCCAGTCAGCACTATAATGTCTGCAAAAAACCAAATCACTATAATAACTTGCAATCAACTATAATTCAATTTTTTTACTGAAACTAACAAATACTAATAACATGAAATTAATGCGTCTCAGACTCTCTATATAACTGATAAAACAAAGATAGGTTTATATGGAACGCTTTAGCTCTGAACATAATTTAAAAAGCTCTTCTTAGATTCTAAGTAATTGTGGCTTGGTATTCAATTATAATTTGGAGTAATTGGATATGAATTTGTTTCCGAGTATTCTAAAGAAAATGCAGGCCTACTGTGCATGTATTCTCCACTTTATGTTAGCTATTATAGGTCATAGCCTAATATATGATCTAAGTTAATGTGAATAATTAGATTGTTGCATTTTTGCTATCACTATGCTAAGTTGTTACCTTTGCTTTATTCTCTGCATTCTGTTGCGATGCATACATTTTTGTGGCTAGACACCATTTTTAGTACAATGCAAAACGACACAAATATATAGATTTACTGCCACATCTTTGTAGTCTCACCTGGTTTTAAACCATTCACGATATCCACAATTCCTTGAAGGCGGTGATACCCAATTGTTGGTCCTAAATGTATGTCTGATATTTGTACGATGTGTATGTTTTCCATAGAATGAGGCAAATTACGGATTGGCACATTTACGTGCTTAACTGTTGGTGGCAAGGAAGCGTTATAAAATCCAACCGTTGTTACTGCTACTGCATATAAGAATGCTAAAATCACTTGTTCATGCTTCCGCAATTTTGTGAAGAGGCACCCGGTGCGAGCTAGGACATTTATCCCCAACAGACCAAAAATCACATGCAAGAGCGCTGCTAGGCATACGTAGCATAAAAGAGGAAACACATGCGGGTGTGTATCCATGAACCATATGTTTGTGACATAGCTAAGATGGGCAAATATCATAAATGTAAGCATAAACAATTGCAAGACACGGGTGCCAAATCGCGCGTCGTCTGCTTGAAGTTGATGAAGCTTCTTGTCATCACGGGAAGGAAATGCCTGACGCCAAATGTAACAATTTGCAACTAACAGTATTGATTCTATTACAAAAAGTAGTCGTGATCGGTATATTTTAGCTCTGTGCCGAATTGGTATATATGTAAATTGTGACAACGCGATGATTACTGAAAATACAGTAGCCCAGCAACAGATTACGACGCCTACACGCCTCAAGGTTGCCGCCATGTTTATCTATCAACATGACAAAATGACGTCACCACATCACGTGCTTTGTCCCTGGGCGGGAGCCGGACTCAGACCATTTTTGCATTTTCCATAGGCGACCATTATAACGTTTCCTTCATTTCCTACTAATCTCGCGGTTCTCTGTTATTGACAATTTCACAGCATATTTACCCTCCATAGACAGAGGTTCAAGGACACATTCGTGAACTTTTCATACCTCACTTCATTAAAACCTTCATTCAAACCTTACACCCCTCCATTTCTGCTTGAACCAGCCACGGATTGCCCCTGGGTACATCATTAAGCAAAATTACAACTGTATTAATACGCAGAAATGCACCGAACGACAGCTGTCATAATTTGACAGCTCTGATGCCACGCTGCATAAAACATCATTTATAATCACTCCATACTAAATATGTGCTAACAGAAATTCAGACAACCTGCATAATGCTGCTTTTATAGGGTACTCTTTGGTTGCACAGGTAATGGCGGACGTGCACCTTATTGTGGTCTCACATCCAGCCAGTCCAGCCATCGGCCACATGACTTCCCAGTCAGTACCCGCCAGCGGCATTGTGATGGTACACTTGCGGTTTGTCACGCACGCCTTTCGTTTACATGAGAATGCGCGATGGATTCTCCGAAGTTAAGCGGAGAAGATGTTGCAAAGTCTTTTCGCAAATTATATAGAAAAGCCGAAGCTCTCGGTCTCACGGAGAAGCAACTGGCATCCTTGCCATCCGTGCGAGAGCTGCAAGCACCGCTCCTGTCGAAGTCTCGGAAAAAACTTTTGAAGACGAGCGTGTTGTATCCCTGTCTGTGCGTTTTGCTGGCGGTTGTTGCCATTCCATGCGTAAGCCTGGTGTCCGAATGGCCTGTGCCACTAGAACAACTCGCACGACTGTGCTTAGAAACTGTTGGCGTTGATTCCGAGGACTTCATAAACAACGAATGGTGTTTGGTTGGTGCACCTGACGAATTTCTCGACTTTTTCCGCCCGCCGTTAAAGTGCGACTTTTGCCGGGGTATCACTTCTGTGGAGAAAGTCAGCGGCATCAACCCGGAAGAGTTCGAGAAGAAATACGCCTACTCCGGACGCCCTGTCGTTATCACAGACGCGACAAAAAACTGGACGGCCCTGAAGAAGTTCAGTTTTGAGTTTCTGAAAGATATCTACAAACCGGACAGTCCAGTTTTGAAGAGTTCACGTGACAGCTGCCAGTTCTTTCCATACAAGACGTCGTTTGAAAGTCTTGCACAAGTGTTCAACATGAGCACTGAGAGAGCCCATGGGAACGGAGAACCGTGGTACATAGGATGGTAGGTCCGATTAGATGACTAGTATATCCCACAAGGAACAAAGAGAAATAACAACATACAGAGAAGAGTAATGCAATTTAATAAAAAGAAAATTGCATGCACATTTCACAATACTACACATTTATTAGTAATTACCTTCACTAGTGTTCACGCACACCTGCATGTGTTGATTTCATTGCCCATATTATCAGGCCTTGATTGTGTTTAGGGCAACACCTGAGGTGAAGTGATTCTCATCAGAAGTATGATAAGATCAAATTAGGGCAGGCAGGTACAGAGTGAAATGTCATTGTTATATGCCTGTCGCTTGTAGTCTGATCATAATTACAGTCGGTAATTAAGTTATTATTATATAATTACAATTAGTCATGTTGAAATGTATTTAATGGTAGCTTGCTTGGAGAGTACTTGGGTGTACATTTCAATGTTTAATTCCTCCAAGTAGCTGGGTGTGAACAATCTGCACTGTATCAGTATCAATCAGAACTCCCTGGATCATATTTTTATAAAAACATAGTGACCAAACCCGGTTATTCACTAAGAATTACATATAAAGAAGCTATGCAAACTGCCATGCCAAGCTAACATATACATACATCAATAAGTCATCGTATTTTTTCAGATGTCACCAGGAGTAAGAATGGATTTTTTTTTATAAAAATGTCATTATAAACAGACTCATAAATAACACCCTATCACTATATTGTTGCTGGTCCAGGATGACACAGCCTCCAATATGCACAACTGTCATCATGTAAATATCGAGACTAGCAAACTTGAACTTTGGCTGCTGTAACTTCCAAAACTTTATATAGATTATCAACAAATAAAGAGGTCCAAACTTATTGTTACAAGGCATTGTGTCAAGTTTTTGTTAAGTTATTTCTCTGTCTGATTTTAAGAGGATTTTTTCAAAGGGATGTGTCAGGGTTAGTGAAAGCTGGTACTGATGTAATCAGCCATGGTGACCCAAAAACAATTTGCGCTGGACCAGCGACAGTGCAGTGTTTATAATCTAGGCCCAGTACTCCCAGTAGCCAAATGCACTTTTTGTGGTGAAGGTGAACACATGAGCAAATTTTGAGCATTGAGCAGTATAAATTCATGGCTTCAGATAAAATTGCCCTGTCTTGCTGTTTTGTATTTGTTAGTGGGGAGAAGAGCGCTGCCTTACTATTAATTATTATTTGTTTGCATTGACCACAGGAGCAACTGTGATTCGGCTGCTGCGAACTTGATCCGAGAGCATTACGGTCGTCCGTACTTCCTGCCTCGTGTGTCCGAGTCGAGCAAGACTGACTGGATCTTCATGGGCAGTCCTGGCTATGGAGCACACATGCATGTAAGTGCAATAATGCCATTCACATCAATTAATATTCACACTCCTAACGTTTGAAGAAACACGTATTTCCACTTGTGTTGATGTCTTAGTGTTTCAGTACTTATAAAAACAGCAAGCCTAAGTGTTTGGGTCGTCCAACTTATTGATGTGGAAAGGTGTAAGTTTACGCGGTGTCCAGCTTCTTATCGAACATGGTGCCATCAATCCACACTGGCAATCTAATGCCACTGCTCTTCAATGCATCAACTGTGTGTGTGTGCTGTACACTGTGAATTGGTCGTCAGGTGACTCCTCAGTCACTGAATGCACCCGTGACTTTTTGATTTAGTGATGTGCCGTGCCTTCAACTCTTGTCGCAACAGAAACATCTCTTGAATTTGAACTTGCATGCCTGTGGTGAACACACGCAAGCTGTAAACATACCTGGCTGCATGATATCAGTATCGATGGGTCTGTCTCTTTCACATCGCGCCTGCCACTAATGATCCGTTCAAGCTGGTGGAACGTCTGCTGATTTTTGTCATAGGCCACCTTCATCAGGGTGACATTGTGGTCCGTGTGGTATTCAATGGTGCACACTGCACAAAATGGTCTTGCAAGTCTCACAGAAGTAGCGACTTTCCTCATCCTTGTGACTCTGTCATCAAATACAATTTAGTTTTAGCAGATAAAAACCTACTGGCAAATGACATTGTCAATGCTGTAGTGTTCATACAGTCTAGCAGCCTCCACCCCTAATACTTAATGCGACTAACCAAACTACCATTAGGGTGTATACGCTGTAAGGCCACGCCCACCTAGTTAGTGAGCAACTAAGATAGCCATAGATAACAGCCTGCAGTAGCGTGTATGCCTGTGTAATAAATATATCTATTATCATACAAATCTATGGAGTTATCACTCGTACCCCAAGCGGGACAACACAACAAATGCCATGGCCTATTCTACTTTGCACAGTTCATAATTAATACTGTTGGCAATCTTAAATATAACTGCTCATTGTCTGCCAGTACAAAACTGACTTTGTTTGGTAAATTGTTGCTTGTCAAATAAAGTATCGGTCTAGGTATGCCAGCACACTGTGGAAAGGTGTTTCTTGACCCAAGGGTTGCATCCCAATATTGGGGCACTAGTGCGACAGCGCATGCCAAGAGTTCCACATTGTCCACTTTTAATTTTGGTACCATATTTATTTATGGTACCAGAAGTGTCTGTGACCAATCAAATGATGCAGAGATATAATTTTATTTTAAAGAATGCCATACACAATGTCATTAAGTTAAAAGAACATTTGTTGCCAGTTGATCATCTCGTGACATCTGGTGTGGGTGTCATTTCTATTTGATGTGATTGAAAGTGCACTGGGACCAAACATTTGTGTGTTTCAATTACAATCTTTAGAAACACTCCCAATCTCAGTAAGGCACTGTCACTTATATTATAAGTATTATTTTAATCAGCCGATCCGGCCACATCAAATCGTCTGCTGAATTGTTGCCTCCTTGTTATCATCAATATGACGAAAATCAGCACTGTATCAAAGGCAATTAAAACTCGGACAGTTGTTAAAACTGGACAATTTAATTAACTGCTTTCAACAAGCACGTTTGGCATTTATCAAACATTTACTACTTTAAATATGCAGACGACACTGCTCTAACATGTTAATGTCGCCACTGGCATTGTTCATGTGGTGACCAATGTTCTGCGGGTTCGACTGTCTGAGGTGCAGAACATGGCATTTATCAGGATGGAAATTCATTTGCATCTTCAGTGACCATCACTGAAGCTTTGTCAGGTCTTCCTGCAGAAAATGTGGTGAGTTGTTGTCATCTGTGAGTGTTGCATAGAACTTGGTGTCGTCTGCAAACATTGATTTCAGGTTGTTCATAATCCCTGGTACATCGCTAACAAACATCGTGAACAATATCGGTCCCAGGACAGACCCCTGGGGAATGCCGCTTACTACACTGCACCAGTTTGATTGGGCCCTGTTTTCTTCCAAAGAATGATTCAATTACATCATCGTACGGCCCTATCACAGGTCAAAGCGGGTATAATCTGGAATATGGTATTCGTCAGATGGCTGGGGCGAAGCCTGATTTCCCGTTTTGCTGTGCCTGGGATGTGTTCTAGGACGAACAAGACTTGTTCATCATCTGGGCTCTGTCGAGCAGTGGCCAAAGCCCGTTCAATGTCTGCGCCCCACTTGTTTATTTCTGTTTCACTGTCCCCGCTAATTTTCGCCAGGCGAAATTCCCTTCTCATAACCACCGTCTGCGACTGCACAGCAGCGGTTACTGCCGCTGTAGCTGCATCGAGGGCCGCCTGTTTCTGTCGCAACTCTTCCTCTAACTCTTGTACACGGTCATTACTTGCCATGTTTCCGTTAACAGATATATAGCCATGTACTTCAAATAAAAAGGCGGCTAACATACAATATTAGCATATACATATAAAATGCTAATGTGCAATCACATATGAACACTTTATTACACCATAATAACAACAATTACAAAACATCATGTCATCATATAGAAACAAGTAGTTGAAATCGATCAAAGTGAAAGAAAAATAAACTGAAACTTCACCCTGCACTTGTCTTGTGGGTTCAGCTATGCTCAGCATCAGCACAGGCTTTCTTTGTGATTTTTTCTCCCGAAACGTGACAAGCAGCACCCCCTGGCGACGGTAGTTGATCACCTCCCACACATGCATCTTCGATGGCACCGGAGGCAGTCATTTCGAGTTTGCTTTGAGTTCTGATCAACAGGGTGCCAGCTTTGAGAAGGACTTCGGCCAATGCCGGCTTGGTGTAGAAGTTGTCTGTAAACGACTGGTAGCTCTTGTTCGGCATGTTGCACTGGCGCATCAAGCTCATGACGACACCTTGGGCCTGCCCCATGTCGGAAGTGTTTATTCACCCAATATAAATATACACACAGCAATGTTCAAACAAATTACCTACAGCTCAAATTATAAAACAATATTACATTAGTACCGCTGTGCAGCAAACTGCCAATTAATTGCGTAAGAAATAACAAAAATGTAATTTTCAGTGATTATGAATTGTTACTGTACGTAAAATAACTAGGGGTCGAGGAGGCGGTCACTAAGACCATTTTGGTCGCTCTCTCTCTCTCTCGTGGCAGCCACCGCAGTTAATGACATCACAATTAAATATAGTTGGCAAGTGCAGCGCGGCGCTGCATAAAATCTTCGTTGACGTAGATTTATTCGGTGCTACCGTTCGTACTGCATAATCGGACAAGGGACCACAGCCTGAAATAGGTCTAAAGACCTGAACATATTAGTCACACACTGAACCTAAAAAACCAAAAGTGTTATTTTGCAAACAATAAGAACAAAATTGATATGGATCCGAAATGTACCGCAAGAAATTAAAATTAGTTTCCAACTCTTCATTCCGAGAGATGAACCAATACAAATGGTAAAACATGCGCTGGATGTTTACATTCAGAATCTGTAGCTCCACTGGGGCAGCATTCTTCACCGTCGGGAGGCAGTGCTTCGCCTGCGTAAGGACGGTCCTTAACTGAGCGATAATCGCTGACTTGGCGTCGCCGTGACCCTGCCAGTGGCGAAAGCAAGCTGTTGCTAGGGTAGCAATGCCGATCTGTTGTGGTTGGCAGACATCTCATGCTTCACTAGGTCATCCTTCTTCGGTTTGTTTGCATCTTTACCAGTCACAAAAACGTTCCTGGCTTTCGCACGGATGCAAGTGCGGCACCGAAAGATGTGGTTGTCGGTATCATGAATCAACCACGGAAACCGAATAAACCAGTCTGCCTTTATCAGTCATGTTGTCGTTTTCAGTATCTTTTTGTCTGATTGTTCGTAGTTGTCATCCACGCCTCTTTTACGATTCATTTCGAACAGTAATCTAAAGCACATGACTGAAAAGCATTTTACGTGGCATTTAAACGGTTTGTTGTTGCTGCCCCTTAGGAATTGGCAGCACGCACACGATTGGTCATCGCCGAGAGCAATTAAATCATTGGCTTATTACCGGACAATTATAAATTAGGGGCTGTAAAAACAATGCCTTGGGTAGCAGGGAGCAGTGATTCACAGGTGCACTGCTGGTGACACCACAGTGCGCCGTAAATAACACCATAAAAGCATTTTGCCAAATTAGATTTTTTTTCGCCAAATGGAAAACCATTTTGCCTGGGGCGCAATTGGCGATCGGCAGCGACAAACTGCACAATGTGGTCATGCACAAAATCGTTGTTGACATAATTTGTGTCCACATTACCGGATACAAGTTGTCTATGCCATGTCTTTCGACTGAGGGCATCAGCGTTGGCATTGGAATGTCCACTGCAGTATTTGATCTTGTAATAAAACTAAGCAAAACTAGCGTAACTGAGTGGCTCCCAAATGTGATGTTATCTGTATACACTGTGAGGTGTGACCCAGTGGGATAGGGACGTACATGGCTATGATAAACAGAAAACTACGAAGATATTTCAGACACGGTTTTTCCACACCAAAGAGAACAATGAATTTTATATGTATATCGTGGGGGAATACACATGGATATTGTAGTGAGATGTTGATGAAATAAAACACTGAAAACACAGATTTCATACCTCTGGATATTATAAGGAGGAGAGCAGGACGGCACCGGGCAGGAAATGGTTGTTGGTCGCTGGGTGCTGTTGCTCCCAGAATCCTCACAGTCATCACCAGCATAGAGTTCCTCATCTAACCGCCGTGGAGATCTGTGGAAAATTAATTGATTATGAAATAATGTTCATGGGTGAAGACAAGTATTCTTTATTTTTGCATTCAAACTGAGCAGTTACAAATGACATTTTTCATGTCAGAGAATTAAAGTCACTATGTGGGAAGTCATTAAGATACTTATGAAACCATATCTGCGAAGCCTCAGATTGTCAAGGGTCAGCTGTGGCTTATGGGACACATTTGATATACAACTTATTTAAATGTCAATTTTATAGCGCCTGTCTTGTGAATGTATTTTGGACATTATTTCAAAAAATTAGTACATCACTTTTCAAAGTATTTTTAATTGACCCCATCAAGAGTTAAATATTTAAATATTATCTTATGTATTTGACCCCATATATGTACTTTGAAGCAAGTTTTTATCTTGTTTCTTCATGAGTTTTCATTCAAAATTGTCTTCTCAGGTAATATTTTCTTGGCGTCACATATTTACCTTTTACGTCTTTTAGACAACCTGACCATTTCACTTGCATCCTCGTCAATGCCATCTACTGCACTGTCGAGGTTTGACGTGAACTCGGCATTTTTTATGGCAAACAGCTGAAAACGAACAATTTTAGGCTATCATGGTTTTGAAAAGCAAAAACAAAGCATCTAAGTCTTTCACCCTCGCATTAGTCAACTTTATTTTATGCAACTGGCAAATGAACTGGAAATAAAGTCATAACTTCTGGCACAGAAAGTCCACACATTTCCATTGAACATGGTAAAAATAGTGCTAAATATTTCTTTAGCAATTTGAGACAAAGCTCAAAATTACTAAAACATTATTTATGGTTGAGTTCATTTATAGTTTATAGTAAAAGAAAAATACTGAAACCCTATCACATTAGAAATTACAATTGCTAATGCTATTATTTTCAAGCTCGAAACAGTATTTGTATTTCAAAAATATATACTTACAGGTTTTATACATTACTCTCCTCACTGGATATGACTTCCATGTGTCCATCGGCACTTCTCTCAACTTTGCTGCATTTCGCAGCCGCAAAGAACCAGCCTTATACGGTGGCCACAGGGCACACCCGGACCCATCGACATCCCACCAGTTTTCTGGTATGACGGCCAGCAAACCATCATCAGCAAACTCGATTACCAAGTACGATTCTGCCATTGTGTACCTTAGTCCAGATAAAAAAAATTATTCTATTAACATGGTTAAAACGTAACATATTTATATTACTCATATTTTCAAGTGTCGAGAGAGCATGGGTTTGAACATGTAAGCTAACAGAACTGATGAAGCAGAGGCACAACGACAAATTTGTCTTTGTATGGAAGCCTGACATACTTGCATGCAATCTGCGACATGGACACAACTTTCAAGTGGCTACTGGGTCGAGTCACCTTCACAATACCTAAGTCCGATGACTTCAATGGGTCACTGAAGAAATCGGAAAAAGATTCAAACGGCTCAAATATTACTGCCGGTACAGATTGGTCAGAATATAGTAGCTCCTTGCAAATGTCAAAGATGGACTCGGAGCGTATCGCCAGTATCATCAAACTTTATTCATTCACCAAAGAAACGACCCTAGAATCACAACATATGTGTTACACACAAAATATATACACTCAAACACAGAACAGTCACATGCGAATATATACACAGTCCAACACAAGACTAACATTGTCGTTAAGAAATTACATCTCACTGATGTTTAGATACTTACTTGCCACCTCAATTAACACTGTTAACACAACACATGTGTTACACACAAAATATATACAATACAACACAGGAACAACAGCCACCAGCAAAGATATATACAGTTAATTACATGACTAACGTTCATAGTAGGTAGTACACAACACTATCCACCAGTGCGATCCACATAAGATCTCCAGGGATCAACTCATGATCTGCCTTAAACAGCCAGACTTCATTAAGTCTATTAGTCGTTACATCCACATCATTACACATTTAAGACATATACAGTTAATCACATGTAAAGGTAAGACATATACAGTTAATCACATGTAAAGGATCATGAATATAAAAAGTCACTCTTAGTACCTGCCCACAGTCCAGCGTCAGGACACGTACACCACAATGTACATCAAGGTACTCCGCCACTTGCTAACCGCTAAAAGCTTAAGCCCATTGTCAACGACCCTCTACCCGAGACCGGCGTTACAATCGCGAATCGACACGACCTAACGCTACCGAAAATACAGGTTAGCAACGACGGGCTCAAATCATCACGGATAACAAGAGACTCACTGTCCCACACACGCCGCCGGGGGCGTGCTATGGACTAGCGTATGTGGCAAATGGTAACCCGTAACCCGTGGCTGTGACTCAAAACCCGAGTCACACACCGTAAAACCAGCACGAGAGTGCGTTCCGCGCCGCGACCCCCGCCGGGCGGGAACATGGGACGACATGGGACTTAAATTATCTCAGTTTATTTTACGTCTCCGAGAGCAAGACGACGAGGAACGGCCTCGCAGTATATACTCGGACCAGCCACATTGCCGTGCGGTTGGCTCACCCTCATAGATGGCTTCAGAAAGCGACGGTCGCTTTCGTGAAATGAGAGTAGGACGCATGTCCACCCTCGAGAGTCTTAACACTCAGTAACACCCAGTTAGCCTTAGTTACACCGAGAGTGCGGAGTTCCCGTACCGAGCGTTGGGACGGGACTCCGCGCCACGTTAGCACGCACGCTGAGAATTTTACTTCGTCAGCGGCGACCCCTGATACCAATTCGCACCATTCCCGTATCGCGGGCTGATCGTAGTATTTGACTTTGCGCTCGTGCGCATCGTCTGGGGGTTTATGGTCTGATACAATGGTCGTGTCAACTACAACACAGAGCCCATTCTTCCAAATCACGAGATCTGGGTACCGTATCCCGGCCGGCGTCGGAATCGCGGGCTCCACGTGCGTGGTGAAGCCGCTTTTCCGGACTACCTCCGTCAGATACTTATTTACGCGGTCGTGGCGATCCACGCGCGGTTTGTGCGTTCGAGGACAGGTTTGCAAGATGTGTGCCAGAGTCTCACGACTGTCAACATTGTCTCCGGGTGCTGCCTCCTAGTGACCATATCGTTAACTACATCCGAGGCCTCACATGCCGCCATTTTGCATTTAAGGCAAAATACTTGAACAAAGTACAGAAACTGTATAACCTTCTAAGTGGTGACTGACATAACAATAACATTATTATGACACGATTGATTACTTATCCCGCAGGGTACACACAATTTACAATGGGATAATTATGCTCTAACCATAAGCGAGCGTTCATGCTGGCGAACCATAATTGTGCGTAACACGAGGGATTGATTTGCAAACTAACGCCCGTCACCAATACCGCTCAATGTTTACACCAATTACTGATCAATTATTGCACAAATGGCTAGCCATCATAATGGCAACACAATTAATAATTAAAGAGTAATTAAACACTGCTACTTACAGTCTTTTAAGACAAATCAATCAGTTCAACTTATGTACAGGTCGTTCACGTTCAACAGCAACAAGACAAGTCCCAATTCTTCCCGCGCAACCCAAAATCCCACTGGACCAACTGCAGTGCCACCTATTGTCACTGCTACTCACTAACCGTTAATCGCCAAGTGGCGTTGAGGAAATAATTAATCGTTATCATGGCCTGTCCATGACACAAACAATGTTCTGGATAAGGCCATACTGAGAACCAACTTTGACACAGTTGTTACCATCTTCAATTGAGAAATACAGATCAGTATGATAAACTCCTTTGAACTGGTAGAAACCCTTCAATTCTAATGGAACAGGTCCCAAGATGAGTGGCTTCAGAAACGAATGCCCATGGTTTCTTTTTTAACAATTTTACATCCTTGTATTTCTGACAGCCTACGAATAACCTGTGCCAGGGGAAACTTTGGTTTTCGCAACAACATTTTGAGCTTACCAAGAATTTTTTTTAATGGAAAAGCACTAAAATCATCGAGGGGACCAAACATCATTACATCAGCTGCCAGATGAGTCAAGCTGTGGACATTATAAACTATGTCAGTGCCATAGAACTTTTCCCACTGTTGCACAATCAGAAGAAGCTGATCATTAGCATACTCACAATGCGTTGCAAGGCACTGGAGAGGCAGTAGATTCCCAAAAAAAAATGTAAGGAGTGCTGATAGAAAACTTCCGAAATGGTGCCTTTGAGAACAACAATGCCACTATACAAGATAAACTGCCTGAATTCAGTAGCTTTCCATCTGTCAACGTCCGCCAGTGATCTACATTTCCTTGGGAATTCCCTTGGAAGATACTGGTGACAGGAGAGAAGCAGTTCAGAGATTCGACTGATGGCATTAGCACCAGTGCGACACTTGTTAACAACTGGGCCCCTCAGCCAATTTAAGATTAGGCATTTGACCACTCCAAGAAACACAAGATGGATGGGGTCAATTGGAAATTGAGACACCATGCCAAGTGAAAGCCTGCTGAGTGGAGAGTGATTCTCTCCTACACAATGGGTATTAGCATAAGCCATCTCATCAAATGCAACATCTGTGAGCAGAGGGGCATCTGTCTCGGGAAAAGTGACCTTTTCTTGCCATACACCTTTCTGGGTGCACTTGTCACAACCATAATAAGCATTGTGACCCTTGACACATTTAACAAATGCGCGTGCAAGTGCGTCACAAATAAAACATGACATAAATGCTAGGGTTCTCAAAACCATCAATATCGAGTCCATGCTGCTCGATATGCTGCATTTCAGCAATTAAATCATCCAGATATTCATGAATACTACCAGGCTTCTGGTTTCCACTAAACAAACCTATGATAAATGGGTCAGAAGCTACTGGTTTCACAATTTTTCCTAAGATAGGCCAAAACTGGGCTTTCGTGCTTTTAAAAATGGGAAGGCCATCTATGTTCACTTGGATGTGTATACAATCCAAATTTGACATATTCTTCAATTCTGAAGGCAATGTTTGGTTAATGCCTTGAGCAATACCAAAGTGATGGTAGAGTCCACCGGACATACACTGGATGTCATAATGCCTCAATGTATGCAGAAGTGTTCTGGGGTCCTTAGGCAAATTGGGAAAAGAGGGGCGCAAAAGGAAGAGACTCTTAACTTCATTTGCCCATTCTGCTAATTTAGCAGGCATACCAGCAGAGTCTTCATCCATCACATCAGAGTCGGATGTGTTGGACTCAAAGTCACGACTGAAACATTCAGATTCAGTGTCAGAGTGGTTAGCAAATTCGGACTCTACAAACTCATGAACTGTCCTCGTATCAGTGTCATTGGAGCACATTTGGTCAACTAAATCAACATCATTTAGCTCATGCTCATTAGCATCAGGTACGCTAGCATTGTTCGTTTCAGGACACTCAAATGTCTCACAGGAGGAAGTGTCCGAAGTGACATCATTGAGATCATGGACATTTTGTTCAGACTGAGACTCGGAGACAGAGTGATCCCTGAACATTACCAAGATGTGAAGCTACTCTAGCGTGTATTTTTCTACGTTTTGTCCAGTACGAGTCCTCATGAAAAGACTCCATTTCTAAAGAAAAATAGTTTGAGATTCGTACCGGTACAACACAGAAAAAGTTAGCATAAATTAGATATTTAAAAATTCAGAAAATTTAAAATTGCGCCACGCTTTATTTTTATACTTAAAAATGCAACATCGAAATGCAAAGATACTTAAAACAGTCAATAATATATCAGAACTGTTCCAAGTGTATTTTATAATATATTTATAAAGTAATTTATACGAAGGTTGGCGAGATTAAATCGCTTTAAGACGGATTAATGTAAACAAAGGCAATACCTATTCATCGAAGACAACAGACAATATGGCGGATGGCAGGATTATCGGATTTCAGTAGCGCACAAAATATTTAATAAACAAATAAACACATCTAAGTTCGACAAAATTATATACAACATACATTCATCATAATTAATGTGATGTAGTTTGCGTATATTCATATTTTTAAAGGGTATCTTAAATAATATTTACTGCCGAACCATTGCAACATAACGATATGGCCTACGATATGGCCTATCTCCCGCCGATGTCGGTCCGGTCTAAGCTGCACGGTATTGACGCGCCGCTATAGCCAACATTGAGCCGATATCGGCGGGAGATAGGAGAGATAGGCCCGGGATTAACGAGATGCAGCCGATATCGTGCCGATATAGGTGGCTATCTGGGGGTCTTCATAATTCCCGCCCAGCATACATAAAGACATAGCTAGCCTGTCTACACATTCAAACTAACCAATGGGGGTCTTCATAATTCCTGCCCAGCATACATAAAGATAACAAACTGACTACCCTACTCTCTCTGGTATAAACACTCCTTATCTCATCTTAAACACTCCTTATCTCATATCTAGTATAAACACGTACTCACTAATTAATTCATAACCTAACACTTTATAATAAGCCCTACTGTAATAGGTATTGCGCACTCCCTCCAGGACCATCAGATGTAGACGCAGGCAGTAGCGGAAGGATCGCTGGTCCTCAGTCCTCAACCGGTCGTAGCGGGCCTGAGCGTCGGTGTCTAGGCCAATGAGCAGCGCCACCTGTCTGCAGGCACAGCGAAACTTACAGTCGAGTGATCTGACTGGGTGTCAGATCTTCACCAAGCAGATGAACATCCACAGACAACCAGATCATTGTTGGCTTCCTTCAGTTCAAGGCGCATCACTTCCCTTTTCTTTTCGTTGTCTGTCATTACCCCATGACCTGTATTCACTGGAGGTACGTCCTCCTTCATCAACGACAGTCTTCACTGATGTCTGGCTCCGGCAGCACTGGTTCCCTGTCCTCAGTGGGCGCTCTAGTCGTAGCCTCATTGCTGTCTCCATGTCATCATGTTATTAATTATGTCATGTCATCATCATGAAATCAGCAAACACACTGAGCTGAAAGATTTGCTACCAAATAATCTGCTAACCAAGACAATGGCATCCATGATGTTGACGGACTTGTCAGTTGAGAAGCTGTGCCGGTCTCGTCCATGTCCAGCTGATACAGGACATGTCTCAGCAGGCGCTTCCCGTAATGCATTTTGACAGTCTGGATGATTCCGGCATCGCAAGGCTGCAGCTTTGAAGTCGTGTTCGGTGGAACAATGAGAAGTATTACTAAACACATGACAATAAGTGTCTCCTGGGCTACCCAAGCTATGTAACATATCAACAAGTTGATCAAAATTAACATAACAATAAATTTAGGCAGTAGTGGAAGGACCGCTGGTACTCAGTCGTTGACCGGTCGTAGCGGGCCTGAGCGACGTTGACTCGGCCATCGAGCAGCTCCACCTGGCTGCAGGCACGGCGAAACTTAGTCGAGGTCCTGGATCGCGACGGTGATCCTGATTCTGTTGACGTCATCGTGAGTGAAGCAGTGTTATCGGTGAGGTTAAGAAACGTGGAATGGATGCTGCATGTGCAATGGACGAGGCAGGTGTAGTAGCTTAGGAGCTCTTACAGCCACAAATGATGTGGCAGTAGGAGCTGTTGCTCTCACAGGAACAGCTACTGTCACAGAAGGAGCAGGACTAGCAGAGGAACCACTGCTGTTGTTGACGATGTTTCGTACACCTTCCTCATTCAACAGCCCGGTTCTTGCACCTGGGAAAAAGTTCCCACGAGCTTCCTGTCCGTAAACAAGTTCATGCGGAACCGGCTTAGTGGTTTCTGACACCTGTGTGTTCAGAACATACATAATCCGTGGCAAAAAACTAGCCCGTGGGAAAATAGCTCCACTGGTGTGACTGGTAGGGTCGTACTCCTTCATCTTCGCAAGCTTCTCCTCTAGTGTCCTGTTGTCTCTTTCAACGAGTTCCTCTGACTGTGAGTGTCGGGGTCGGCCATTCACAAAAATGGTGTCACCACCCCACTTCTCAAAAAGCGACCGTAACACTTGGTTCACAAATTCACGACCATTGTTCGAATGGAAGATCCGCGGAGTGCCCATGTACGCCAAAACACGTTGCTCTAGGCTGAGTGCTACTTCCTGGGCACTCTTAGTTTTCAGAGGGTAGATTATGTGAAATTTGGTGTAATGATCCATGACATGACATATGTAATTGTAGTCACGATCTGGGGACTGGCGCATATCTATCAAATTGACCTGAATCCGGTTCAGGAATTCAGTCTCTACAATTGGCTTAAAGGCATCTTTGACTGTGTTTGGGGCAGCCTTCTGACAGGTTGGACGTGACTTACATAACTGTTCTGTGTCACTCCATAATACTCCCGCTTTACAGCTGCTAGAACTTTATCTCTGCCACCATGACCTGTCCTGATGTGTACCTTGCTGGTAACGTCATACAGCTTACCACTGTGGACGACTCGTTGGCAGTCCGACAATGACATGTCACTGCGCCCACCTGTAAATCACATGTAAATAATATTTAAAAAGACATAATTGTTCATTTGAATTTTTATTAACAACATACTGTACACATTTTCTGATCTTAATTAATTTAGAGAATATTACTTATTTTACCGGGCATCGTTTAACTTGTGACATCCTTACACGCTCATTCTGGGAGATATTAATGTAATTTCTTTGAATACGGTACCTGAATTTAGTCAACAATAAATTAGTAACTAAAATAAAAGATTAAAATGGATAATAAAATAATTTTTTATTTTAATAAGTTCATAATAACAAAAGATACTAAAATAATTATGGTTAAGATCAGTTCAGTAGAAAACAGAAGTGTGACGATGTGTAATGATATTGATTACAATTTACGTTAAAATTTGTCTGAAATTCCATTATTACCAAAAGTAAAACAGTCATAAGTCAATAATTTATCAAAGCTTTTCATCGCCATCGGGCTAATGGACCGTACACAGAATGGGTATCTCACATAATCATACACCAGGCACAGGTTAACGTGAGTAAATTAATAATAATGTATTTTTTTGCAAACTTACCTTTCTTTGGGATGTAATTTTCAATTCTATATTCATCATTCATGAATTTTTCTTTCGGATGGATTGAAATCCCTTGCGTTTGATCCACCACCGAAGTTTGGGATTGTCGATATTCGCAGCGGTGGGCGCAGCTACATGTTGTTGATGTTGCAGTTGTCGGACGATTTCTTCATATTTACTTTAAAAAAATTCTGTATCTGTCAACTCTGTCCGCCATACCCCAAGGTTTAGTCCTGGCGTAGGACTCACTGCCGAAATATCCTATCTAGGAGAGCTGTAGCCTTGACCTGGTCCCTGATGATGTGACATGGCAGGGTGTGTTTGAGTGCACCCCTTGACCGAGCAAGCATGTACAAATTTGCAGTCAACATAGCGACAACCCCTGCTTGTGTTGAACATCTTGCAGATTGCCCTGCCATCTGCGCTCACTGGGCCTGGACGCTGGCCTGATCTGACGTGATTTGGTGGGGGGGGGTTGTTGCGGGGGGCATGTGGGGTCAGCTGCATTGTTTGCAGGTGTGGGATGTCTGCTCCCCACCTACAGCAATGATTAGCTTGCAACTTCCTATATTCCCGGTCATAACAATACACCGAAACATTCTCGTTCCTTTGTGTAAGCTGGTAAATTTTTGCCGTGTATGACAAATAGCCCTTCATCGCCCAACAGCCTAGCAGCCTATACAGGATAGCTAGGTTGGCGATCGACCATTGCGATAGCGTTATCGCTTCCAACTTCGCTTTTACCCCCGATTTGACAATAATCTGCCTACCCTCGTGAGTTCCCGCAACAACCTCCTCCTCGACCGAGTCCTTGCCAATAAAGTCCACCACGTCGTAATGGGCATTGTTCGACCTACCCGATGCTGACGATCTCAAGTGGACTTGCAGGTCCTGCCACAGTCCCGGCATTGTTGCACAATGTCCACAGGCCGATGCCGTCACGGTTGGTGCTCGCCGATTGTCACTGTTTCCGACAAGTTGCGGCATCGGCGTTGTTCCCGGGGCGCCTTGCAGTGTCCGCAGGTGGTCACACATCAGTTGTGTGTAGACGTCCCCACTGGCCTCGCTGGCCAGCTGAACGTTACCCATATCCGCCTTCTGATCCCGAGCCGGGGCTGAGGCGCCATCATCGCACGTGGCCGTCGCCGCCATTGTTGTCTCGGAGTGTGCTGCCGTCTGCTCCGTCACTTGCCTGGGCTGGAGGGCCTTCAGCAGCAGTTTCTGCTGCCCACGCGGGATCTTGGACTGCGCCAAGTCGTCCTTGTCGAGCAGCTCCACGGCGTCCATGGAGCTAAAACCGTCTTTCACCAGTAAATCGACCGTCTTCGCGGTGATTTTCTGAGCCGTCGCCCACTCTCGAAGCTCGGTCTCGGCAGCAACTTCAGTGTCCGTCATCGTTGTGGTTCTCAATGCGCACGGGGAATGACGACCGACATCTCCGGGTCCCTGGGCACGATCTCTTCACTCTCTTGTACGTTGCAAAAACAGCAAGGGCCAAGGCACATGGCGGTGCCGTCCAGGGTCCGAGCCCACACAGGGTCCGCCAACGTCGGCTCGTCGACAACGTAGTCTGTCAATTTTCGTAGTTCGGCGGCCCCAAGCACGTACGAAAATGGTATATCGAAAACGATATGGATCAACTCCTCCAACATAGCTAAAATAACAAGTATAAAATAAAATAACGAAGTCGATGGCGAACAATGAAGTATACTATCAGCTGCTGGAGCGAACGGGGCCGAATTGCCGCCAAACATCAGTTTAAATACCACCGTGTCTCCAGCTGATTGGCTACTGGCCACGGCTTGGTTCAATTGGGCCGTGGCCTACGAAATTAAACTTTAAATAAAAGTACATAGTATGCAAGACCACCTTCCCACCATCCCTGATTAAACATAATTAAAATATTTTAATTATCACAATTAAGTCATCACTTCCTTGTTGCTCGATGTAATACAATGGGGGAAAATGCTACCTTTTATGAAAACTTACGAACGTTTGCGCTATTAATGTATTTTCAAAGCGATATTTTAAAATGCAGCTATTTTGGGAGTTTCCCTGCCCCAGTTGACCTGATCACTTAATGTGCCCGCCATTTGCATTTATTATGACAGACGTAGCCACTCTACAGGCTGAACAAGTCTCACGTGGTTACGTTGTTGTTGTCATATTGTGGATCACGTGATACTTCGCTCATAACTATGCAATGATTATTGGGAAAGTCTGCACTGGAAAAAGGATATGACTCGTGTTCACAATTGATGTTGTTACTCAGAAAAATTAGGATTCATGAAGAATCTTTATACCACAGAAAATATAAATACAGTGCATACGTACCCATAGTATGCAGAACATACGCCTGTATACATCATGTCTGCTTTCCCCATAATGGCATAATATATGCCCGGCCCTTTCGGGCATCGCACCCTACAAAACAAAGCTAAATTCAATATCGAACTAAATTTTATAATTATACTTTTGCATAAATTTTTATCTGGGTGTGTAAATTGAATCATTTCACATTACGTCGGGCATATAATGTTTAAAACATTGCAACTACGTCGCCAGAATAGCGTGTATGTCTGGGCCGATGTGGCCGTGCGTTACTCTCACACCGAGGTTAATATCGACAAACGTATGAGTTATGTTAACAAACAACCGGGCGCTACTTTGGCATCAAATGTGCTAAAAACAACAATTGTATACCATCACTACAATCCAGGGTCTAGGATAACACATATTTACTTGAAATCAGAAAAGTAATGTGCAAATGTAATTTAATCAACTTTTTGACATGATCCCTTATGCCGTTCTTGAGAACGAAACGCACGCGGTTCGTATTAAAATTGTATTAGCGCATTACTACACTTCATTGACACACACATTCTGTGACATCATTTATAACATTACTATATATTGCAATAGTTGACATAGTTTCAGCGACCACAAATACTTCTAAGTTGTCAGAAAACGTGTAAATTACCTTTCGGCGCCAAACACACTTTTCGCTTTCGCGTCCATGCCGGAAGTTGATTTAGTTTGGCGCCATGCATCTAGGTCACATGTGAACTCCCCCCCGTGCGATGCCACGTGATCGGTGAAAGAAGATTTCAGAAGGGGATCTCCATAACTTCAACGATTTAAAAAGTTTATTTATGCAAATACGACACCACTGCCTACGGTTTTTTGGTGGTGCGCATGTTTATATCGATATTTGTCAACGCTACATGACAACAAAAGTAAAAAAATCAACTGACACGATAGCCGATCCAGCCACCTTAAGAAACAATTTGGATAGTTTAGCAACACGCAGAACTGTATCAGGAAGATGGTAGTATTGGTGATGGACCCGGATGTTGTGTCCCATGTATCCTTCCAGTAGATCTAGCTCATTTTCTGAGATGATGTTGCAACTTGCTTTCTTAGTTTTAATGATCGCATGTTTCGGGATCTGATACGCCAGACAATTCGGCGTGTTTCTTCATACAATCAGAACCTCTGATATGTTCCATGCTGTCATAGCTCGACCGTGCAAATACGTTTGTTTCCAGCGGCAACACCAGCCGCTTGTATCATCTGATTATCTTAAAGTGGTTGCTAGACACACTGACAGATTTATATTTAAAGAGCAGTTGACAATTAAATTGCATCAATAATATTACATACCAACTCTATTAACATTGGTAGTGTCCCTCTGATCAGATCATTCTGAAGTCTCATATTAACATTGACAGTGTCCCTCTGATCAAATCATTCTGAAGTCTCATATTAACATTGACAGTGTCCCTCTGATCAAATCATTCTGAAGTCTCATATTAACATTGACAGTGTCCCTCTGATCAGATCATTCTGAAGTCTCATATTAACACTGATAGTGTCAAATCATTCTAAGGTCTCAGATATAGTAAAACCTCGTTTAACCCAGGTTTAGCCTGGGTTAAACTAGTCAAACTGTAGTTGGCGTCGTTCCTCTCCACCGGCCTTAAACCGCAACTTGCGTAGGAGAATACTCCACGCTCTTGGGAAAATACCGCACCAAACCCTCTGAAACTGGCGTCACTCTCTACAATGAATGGCTCGGTAAAATCTGGGTAGGCTAACACTGGCACACTTGTCAGTTTCTCCGTTCGCCAGACTACAATCTCGATTACACTTTTCATGCAAAAGTTGACTCTCTTGGAACAAATTCCTCCTTGTACCTTCTTCGGTACATTCTTAAGTGAGTTACCCAATTTGAGCACTAGTGATGGTGTAGTGTACTTCCCAGCATCTTCCTTGTAGCCATTCACTGTCTTTACAGCCTACACAGCCAGGCTGAATCTTGTTGGATCAATGCAGTCCTTCAGCGTTCGAACCAAAGTGTCTAGTTCCTTAATTTATAAAAGAAAACAGCCAAATTCTGTCACTTTTTGCTTGATATATTGGTGTTGTTGTACGTGGTGTCCACTCTTCGCAAACATCTTTGTTCCGAAGGTTACAATGAGTGGGTTTTGTCTGACTACAAGAGAAACGTGGCCATGCTTCATCACTTGTAGTATATGTGTTTTAAACAAATGGCTGCTTTATCACTGACAGGAAGTAAGGCATTACTTGCGAGCGTGAGCGTTTTCACCCGATGAACTTGATCTCTCCTTTGTGCTGCTTTTGACATGCTTCCACAGGTCTCCTTTCATGAAAAAGGCATCAACTGCATGAGATGGTATCTGCAGCGTCTGTAGTAGAACTGCTTCGCCTCCTATATGGAATTATCCTACCGGATCCTGTTTTGATAACCTGAGTGTTGTGACAAAAGTTACTCCTGAAGTTCGAAAGTTGGTACATAATCCACTTCCGTGTTGGAACAGTCGTAGTTTCGACTTTCTATGCCTCCCGGTGAGTGGGCCAATCGGAGTCGGCAATCTCTCTGTTTTATATCTATGATATATCCCAATAACCATTTCTGGTTGGATTTGTAAATGAAGTTCATACATTAGGCCCTGTGCTATGCTATTCAATGTGTAGAGGATAGTGAGAAAATACAACCAGAATATGAAGATATACTTTGCCGCCAAGATCCCCCGAAGTACTTCTTAGATCATACAAGGTTTAAAAAAATGAATTAAATAAAGCATGTTTTTTACCCTAATTGAAGCCTCTATTGCGTTGGCAACGAATGCCGTGTACCTGGTAAACATTATTTGTGACACAACAAAACACCTTAAGAATTCCAACATCGCCTAGTTACGCTATTGCTTCAAAATCTTCGAACGCTTATTCCTAAGATAATCTTTGATATTCTTCCAGCTTCGTGTTTGCAAAACAGGATGTAGGCATTGCAAATTTGTGATTTCTTTCCAGTAAGTCGGAAGTGCAGAAGTTTGTTCAAGCCAGCAACAATCACAATTTCACCTCTGCTCCAAGTTTTTTGTTTCCTTGCTCTCCTCATTTCTGGAACAGTTTTAATTTCAGACTAATGGAGCTACCATTTATCTCAAAACATCTTAGTTGAGTGCCTCATAGTCCATTCTAGGTCACAGCATGATAACACAATTAAAAAATGCACAACATTGAGTACTATAACGAAAAATGGTACAAATGTTGTTATTACAATACCGATTGGAGAGACTCATTGGTGTTTGCAGACACTGTCCAAGAACATCCTTGTTTCCTAACTGCTTGTAGTTGTAGACCGGCTTGACTTGACTTCTGGTGGCAGGGACACCACAGTGTTGGGACATGGAGTGGTGGTCTCCAGGCTGTTGTCCCTCGGCCACTGCTCTTTGGACATGTCATCAATATTCTTCTCTGTGTCATCATCCTACTGGTGGCAATGGAGACATCAGTTTCGTTGACTGCGTAGGCGATGTTTCAATTCAGCCGAGTCGTTTCCATTTGAACGGTGATCTTTTCAAGTTCTTCAAAGCCCTCTCTTGCACGACGTCTAGCTGAATTGAGAGTTTCAGCTTGGGCATCCCTTCCTTGACAGTTCTGATGCTTCTTGTAAGAAGGCTTTTCTTTATCTATCGTTTACTAAATATACTTATACAAACTCACATCTAGTGGCTACAGTGAAAGATTTAGTACGTCTTCTGCAAACATCTTGTTTTCTGCTCGAATGATCGCAGTGTCTCTGGGAAACATCCTGGGGAGAATGGTGTCTTCATGATGTGGCGAAACTGTGTCTCACCAAGATGTGTCGTGTCTGATCGTCTCTCTATGGCTATGGCAGGCATGCCTGCTTGTATGCCACGTGATCCAAGTGCATCCCCATCAGTTGCCACAAATTTCACTCTAACATTATCCTTGGCTAGACTCAAGCACATGTCTCTGCCCATTCGATATTCAGAGATCGGCTCGGCAACCAGAATGGTTGCTGTACAGACTTTGTGCTCTGGGCAACTCACGTCGTAGCCTCTGTTTCGGAGTGTTGAACCCAGTTTGCACAGCTTATTTTCCAGGTGAAAACCAATGATGTCGTGTCTGTCTGTCTGTCTGCCATTCTATGCATGTCGCAATTGCCTGACTACAACTTTGCCCCGCTCCATAACTGTTCTTCAGTGATGAGCTGTTATACCTGACATCTGTGCTGATGTTGATGGCTGCATTGTGTTTGTGACCACGTAGACTGTTTTTTTCTCGTATTTTCTCACAAAGCATAATGTAGACAGGTTATATTTTTTTAGCAACATAACAATATAAACATAACCGTGGTGTCTTGCTGTAATGTTACACTCAGTGCATCACCGGGCCATACAGCCTAGCAAAGGCTTTCAACATCTGCTTTGCTGTCTTTTACCTAGCTCGGTACATGTCCCACTGGAGGGCCACCTTTCCTTGTAGGTCTCAAGTGTTTTGTTTTGTTACTGCAAAGCTTGTCCAATCGCACTGAAACACATTCAACTCACATTGTAGTTGTTTTTTAAGGGAAATGTAGCACACCCCATTTATCCCAGATAGTACAATACGGATACAAGTCAAAACGGCGACAACCAAAACGGAGACAAATCCAAAACGGCGACAAATCCAAAACGGCGACACGCCAAAACGGCGACACGCCAAAACGGCGACAAATCCAAAACGGCGACAGCCCCAAACGGCGACAGACCAAAACGGCGACAACCAAAACGGTGACAAATCCAAAACGGCGACAGCCCCAAACGGCGACAACCAAAACGGTGACACGTCAAACCGGCGACAATCCAACGATATTTATTTACAAAACTTATCCCAATTCAAGACGGCGACATACCAAAACGGTGCTTGTCGCCGTTTTGGATTTGTCACCCTTTTGGCACGTCGCCGTTTTGGATACAACCAAAACGCAGACAAATCCAAAACGGCGACAATCCAACTCTTTTAAATAGAAATATTCGATAAAGAAAACTATATTTCTTATATGTGGCGCTATGTGCAGTATTGTTCTTCATTTCTTATATGATAATAGCATTCTAAGTCATTATTCTAGCTATTTCTCGTTATATCTCTCACCCTGCGTCATCGAAAAGTGGCTGTCCCCATCACGTTGTTCGGACATACCCGAAGAGTTGCTCCAGGTGGTCCGTTGTTGCTCGAAGGCTCAGTCGAGCAAATGCTCCTCGGATGTCATCGGCTGGCAGGAGCGGCAGGGCGAGGAGTCGGCGGCAGATCTCTCGCATCCCCGGATCCTTGCGATATGCCACCGTCAATCCGATTTCCTGTACTTTTCGCCAGATGGCCTGCGTCCAATGGAAGCAGCATTCCTGGATATGCACACCAGGAAGCACGTAATAAACAAATAACATCCATAGTTTTATATATCAGTAACAATTTTACATTATTTAAATATTGAATAACAAACATTAAAATATATGTAATAAATATGTATTTGATGTAAATATATAAATGTATTTGACCCCATGTCTGCTGACCAATCTAATTCAAACGTGACTGCTATCAAAGATAAATAACACAAAAAAACCTTTAGAACTCTCCACATTCTGCACGTTAGGTCAGTCATTCTTATAAACAGGTAGACTCTACATTTGTACGATTCCACGCGACCACGTATACGCTTCACCAATCTAATTCAAACGTGACCGCTATCAAAGATAAATAACTAATGCAAAAATACATTACAGAGTTGTCGTGTTACTTACCACATCAGTTGCGGCTGCCTGGGTGCATGCGAAACATGTCCAGTCATCGGCATCGGCGTCTACCAACGCCCAATACCTTTGTTTACTCAGCCCTGTCTTGCACTGTCGGTGCTGCCACAAGTCACAGACATCGCACTGTGGCGCTTCTTGTTTTTTCCTTACTAGTTTTCCACAAAAAACACAGTTGTCATTGTAGGATGTCCCGGGGAAACATGGATCCATTGTAAAACGTAACAAAATATATATATAAAATTATAAAAAAAATCGCCGTATATTTATAACCAAAACTGTCAGTTATCTGAGAAGAGTGATTACACGTGGATAAATCATCGACTTTATAAGTGGCCCTGAAACAAAAGCAACGCGTGTGTCGACTGCGGACAAGCTAAGACGTGATTGGTGGAATGACTATCAGTGGAATGGGGGAGAGGGTGGGACACATGGAATGGGAGAGAGGGTGGGACACATGGAATGGGAGAGAGGGTGGGACACATGGAATGGGAGGGAGGGTGGGACACATGGAATGGGAGGGAGGGTGGGATACATGGAATGGGAGAGAGGGTGGGATACATGGAATGGGAGGGAGGGTGGGATACATGGAATGGGAGAGAGGGTGGGATACATGGAATGGGAGAGAGGGTGGGACACATGGAATGGGAGAGAGGGTGGGACACATGGAATGGGAGAGAGGGTGGGACACATGGAATGGGAGGGAGGGTGGGACACATGGAATGGGAGGGAGGGTGGGATACATGGAATGGGAGAGAGGGTGGGATACATGGAATGGGAGGGAGGGTGGGATACATGGAATGGGAGAGAGGGTGGGATACATGGAATGGGAGAGAGGGTGGGACACATGGAATGGGAGGGAGGGTGGGACACATGGAATGGGAGGGAGGGTGGGACACATGGAATGGGAGAGAGGGTGGGACACATGGAATGGGAGGGAGGGTGGGACACATGGAATGGGAGAGAGGGTGGGACACATGGAATGGGAGAGAGGGTGGGACACATGGAATGGGAGAGAGGGTGGGATACATGGAATGGGAGAGAGGGTGGGACACATGGAATGGGAGAGAGGGTGGGACACATGGAATGGGAGGGAGGGTGGGACACATGGAATGGGAGAGAGGGTGGGATACATGGAATGGGAGGGAGGGTGGGATACATGGAATGGGAGAGAGGGTGGGACACATGGAATGGGAGAGAGGGTGGGATACATGGAATGGGAGGGAGGGTGGGATACATGGAATGGGAGAGAGGGTGGGACACATGGAATGGGAGAGAGGGTGGGATACATGGAATGGGAGAGAGGGTGGGACACATGGAATGGGAGAGAGGGTGGGATACATGGAATGGGAGAGAGGGTGGGATACATGGAATGGGAGGGAGGGTGGGACACATGGAATGGGAGAGAGGGTGGGACACATGGAATGGGAGGGAGGGTGGGATACATGGAATGGGAGAGAGGGTGGGATACATGGAATGGGAGAGAGGGTGGGATACATGGAATGGGAGGGAGGGTGGGACACATGGAATGGGAGAGAGGGTGGGACACATGGAATGGGAGGGAGGGTGGGATACATGGAATGGGAGAGAGGGTGGGATACATGGAATGGGAGGGAGGGTGGGATACATGGAATGGGAGGGAGGGTGGGACACATGGAATGGGAGAGAGGGTGGGACACATGGAATGGGAGGGAGGGTGGGACACATGGAATGGGAGGGAGGGTGGGACACATGGAATGGGAGGGAGGGTG
>OZ024862.1:6968569-7141069 GCA_964017155.1 Oasisia sp. SBJ-2009
ATACGCACCTAAAATGGACCAATTAGCGTCCTTACTACAGACATATTATTGAGAGTGAATGCTGAATCAAAATGACAATACGCAACACCAAATCAAAATCAAAGCCAGTCAGGTAATTTCTTTATTGATTTGACATGGAATGCCCCAAAAATAGCTTCCATGTCATCTTGCAGACGATGGCGTCTATGTCCTGTTGTATCTAGGTTACCTCCACTTGCCACCGCCGCGTGTCCTTGTCCACGTCCACGTCCCTGTCTCTCCCTCTCCATCGTGACCAGGTCCCTCCACGAGGCGACATGGTGTGGGTGTCGTGACATCAGTCGGTCCAGAGCCGTTTCAAGGTCAGCCAACTGCCACTGCCGACCATCTGCAAGTTCCTCTGCTGAAGCTTGCAGAGCTTCCATGTCATCTTGTAGACGATGGCGTTTCACTTCAAGCCTATCTAAAGCATCCGTGTCCATCTTACGTTTTGTCCCTGTCATAAGTGCTGCCTTCTTCGCTCTCTCAGCATTCAGGTACGTCATGTACGCCAGCTAGGCAGCTTGTGCGTAGCACAACAAGGACTTTGTGATCGCTACATTCAGAATGCCACCCGCGGCAGCGATGGCATCATAGACAATGTGCTGCGCGACAACCGATTCCTCTTTTAAATTCTCAACGATCAGCTGACTGTTGATTGAGAACCCTCTCAACAGTGGCTTGACCATGTGACAAGATGAGCAGTTTCTTGCACACGGGCCACAGCTTGTTGAAGGTGTCACATTTCATGTACACACTCAAGAATGCGTCTAGGCGCTCATCATTACACCGGAATTCCTTGAAAGTTGAGTAATTTGTGGTGACGACTTCGTCGAGGAAGGTGCGATATTCTCTCGTGATTGAGTCACATTCTCGCCCTTGTACCTGGTTCAGGTCCACCATCTTCTGAAGCACCCTGTCAAACTTCACCACAAAGTCTTCTTTCTTTGTCACCATCATTCCGGGGTCCACGCAGGACACGTTTCTGGTCATTGCGTATGTCAGCGGACATTTCTCGAGAAGTTTCTTCATTGCGCGCAGGAGCATGTTTCTACATTCCATCAAGAAGTCCATCTTGCCACGATCACTGACTTTCTTCAGGGCAGTCAGCTCCTTGAGCTTCCTGGCAGCAGAGAAGCCAGGATCGATCTTTGTGTGTGGAAGGTGGTTTTCTGGATCTGTAACGTTCAGCTTCACCAATTGGCTGTGCTGGCCTCGTCCAGTACTGTCTTCTTCACAAACCTTTGGCTGAATGCCCTAAGCAGTCCATCCAGATGCCGACAGAGGAATGGCACTATCGGTCTGTCAGTCTGGTACTGAACCAGGAACCGATTGAATTGACTCACCACCGACTCAAAGAAGAACAGTTTGGCTGGCCTCAGCACAGTCCGACAACCTTCCTTGATGATGTCAAACGACTTGTTCGACAACACAGTGTAGACCTTCGGCTCACGTATGATGGTGTCGATGTACTGCTGTACATGGCTGAGCACAAGTAGTGCACGATTTGCCACCAATGTATTTTCCACCCAGCGATGGGGGCATAACTTGAGTGGGAAAATAACGGAACCAGTGATCTTCGTGTATCTTCCCTTCTTGCTGGCGATTAGTGAAAAATGCGATAGAGAGTGCAGAGGAAGGACTTCAGATCCAATGATGTCGTCTCGAAGCCCGTTGTGGACAACATGGAGTCCACAACTGCCAATCTCTTTCCCTCTCTCTCGTGGATCTCCGCCATCATCTTCTTATAGAAGGCCCAATTCACATTCGGTGATGAGATCTAATGGAGGACCACTGACCCCTATAAAAATTAACTAAACTGTCATCCACAAAATTAAAATCAACTAATGGAAACAAAGGATCTTCTTCTTCGTCGAATACCAATGGAGACGGGGATGGTGGTGATGGAGGAGGAGGCGACGATGGCGCTGACGTGTATGCCACCACCTGTTTAGCTGCTGACGCTGACGGTAATGCTGACGGTTTCGCCGCTGACCGGTGTCGTTTGCGAAGAGCAGTTGCATTTAAGTCTGTTAAACGAATATTGTAGGTGGTCTGGATGTTTAAACGAATATTGTAGGTGGTCTGGATGTGTATCTTCTATGGAGTAACATACCAAATCGGTGAAGGAAGGAATATCCCTCCTTTTGCAGTCGATTTCGGTGCAACAGCAGTACGATGGTGGACTGCATGAGGTTGTGTCTATTGTTTCTGGCGTACGTTAGGACCGACAATGCTGCAAAGAGTCGATGCTGAACTGTCACATTTCTTCTCTTTGCTGACCCTGCTGGGGCAGCAATCTGCCACAGCACTGGCACCACATCAACACACCTGGGTGTCTTGTCACATAGTGACAAGTGTCACTCAGATTGTTTGCTGACATGCAAACTACCATTACCTTCACAGTGTGTGCTCAGTTCCCTGCCTTCCTGACACGCAATGTCACACAGCATGACTTGCATCACTGCTAGTGGCGGGGTTGGCATGGCCCAACAACTGTTTAACAGCTTTCTGTATTGATCCATTTCGCAATGAAGTCAGTACCGGTTGTAGTTGGTCTGGTAGAGTTTTTGTTCTGAAAAGACATGACTTCACCCTGTTCGTGCTTTGCGTAGAAGTAAAAGTAAGCTTCTTCGAAACTACTTGAGTAGAAGTGAAAGTAACTTGTAACAAATCTACCTGAGTAAAAAGTAAAACTACTTTCTAAAAGTAATTGAAGTAAATATAAAAGTAGAACATGAAGTTTATTATAACACAAAATACAAGGTAGGGTGAAGAGCAGTTGTATTTAAGTCAGTCAAACAAATATTGTAGGTGGTCTGGATGCGCCTGCTACGGTGATGGGGTCGAACGCAGGACCACTGACTCATATAAAAATTAACTAAACTGTCATCCACAAAATTAAAATCAACTAATGGAAACAAAGGATCTTCTTCTTCATCGAATACCAATGGAGACGGGGTGGTGGTGGAGGAGGAGGAGGTGGAGGAGGAGGAGGTGGAGGAGGAGGTGGAGGAGGAGGAGGTGGAGGAGGAGGTGGAGGAGGTGGAGGAGGAGGAGGTGGAGGAGGAGGAGGAGGCGGCAACGCCGCTGATGACGGCGCTGACGCGTTTGCCGCTGACGTTTAGCTGCTGACGCTGAGGACTGACGCTCAATCTATGGTTGAGGGTATAATAGCTGATGGCCTGGTCCTACAAGTCCACTCCCCACATGTGTTGTTGGTAGTCCCCCAACATCTTGGGCACTGGCACCTGGGTCCGAGCCTGCTCCCTGTAGGAATGTTGTAGGCAGCCCTTTCCTATTCACCCACACTGTGCCACGCCAGGGTGCCACACACACGCAGGTCCGACAGCAGGGCAACCGACGTGTAGAGATTGTCCATGTACACCTGTAGGTTGGTGCCAGGGGTCGACAATAACGTTTTGTATTCACTGGCCCGGGGGGCCAGTGGACTTTAAAAGTTACTGGCCCCCCAAAAAAGTTACTGGCCCGAACTTTTGTTGTTGTAGGAATACACATTTATACTGATAAAAACAGGTGCATTGTACAATAAGATATATTTCTTTATATTTAGGACACTAAAATAGAAACGGCAGCTGAAATGACAAATAATCAAAAACGTGTTTTTGCCGTTTTCTAATTCTTTTGTATGTATTCTATCAATAAAGTTCACGTTTATATTAATTACCTACCTCTAAGTTATTTGTTTGCCATAACAAATGAGCCCCTATTGATTGTGAAATCCATTTTAATTTTGAACACGCAGGATATGTTCGAAAATACGCGATGTTTAGACCTTAATAACGCCACCGTACTTTCATTGTTCGCCATGTTGTGTGGTACGAATAGAACCGCCAAACTGTCCTCTAACTGCTTGCATAGACGGCATCCCCGCCATTTGACCTGTATATATGGGAAATCCAAATAAATGCCCGACCGACTATCTCTTTATTTGGCGTTCGCCGTTATGAAGTCAGCTTCGGGAAGTGTTCCGCTATGCGTGTGACACGAGGTGACCTAGACAATTCCATAGCTAGAGTAACGACAATGGTGTGGATCCTGTCGCTGCCAAACGCTATAAATTTGCCGCAAGGTGTGAATTAATTTTAATCAGAGAAAAAATGGAAGGCGACGATGCCGTGGATAGAAGTATTTGCTGCAGGCGACAGCTTAGCGCCGACAGCCGGAGGGCGTTGCGTTGCCCCCGTTGGTGGCGTTTGCGACGTGACAACTTGACGTTTTACTTATTGGAATGGATATATTTTGGAATAAACAAGTTAGAAAATCCAGCTACAACACGAGTATGTTTTATGCGAGTTATTACTTAGTCTTTAGTTACAGTCTGTAGCTTTTTTCAATATAATTATTTCGTTACTAATACTATTATTTAGTACAAGTTCACAAGAAATTCACAAGGGCTCGTCGTGACATGCTCAACATATTTTGTCTATTAGTTTTACAGATTAGGATAGCAACAATAATAAAGGAGAACGCGAAATTCAATGACAAATGTGTATTTAGGTACCACTCGACTATTACTACAAAATCCGAAGCGTTATCTTAGCTAATTCACTAGGGGTTGTCTGTTTTGCGTCTCCGCCTCGCGTCGCCAGTAGCGACACCGGGCGAAGTGATGGAGAACCTGCAATTCGTAAACAAGATGGTGACTAGTTTCGACTGATAACGCGAGTTCACGCTGTCACAGATCTTGCGATGGCCGCAGCCTGGTGTTGACGCAATGTGATTTCTGCCCAGTGCTCTGAATGTCAAAGTGAAAAAATTCAAATAAGCGCGGGTAAACGGCGGGAGTAACTATGACTCTCTTATGGGATAGGGAATGGCAGAACTACCTCCACGTTGGTCCTATCCGGGCACTAGTCGTCATAGACTGGTGGCTAAGCGTTCTGTCCCTCTACGTTGGGCGGGGTTCCCTGCGTAGTTGTAATAAGGTGCGATCAGGTTGTTGCATCAGTATCACTCGAGTGAACTATGGATTTATCAGATGCCACTGCATTTGAAAGCACCGCCAGAGGCACAGTTGGTGAAGGTGCTGAGGCCGGGGAGCCTATGATAAGGTGGGCCGAAGGACCGTTTACAACAGGGAGACGGGTGCGGCCGCATGGTCCGGGATGTTAACAAAATCAGCCGATGGTTACGGCTTGGAAGCACATAAGAACGTGCCGTATATTCACGGGTGGGTCACTGATGGCACGCAATTACTGTCTGGGGCAAACTACATTCATGCCGTCCAGATCAGGGGTGCCACGGTGGCCACAAGGTCGAGAGCAGCTAGAGGGAGACCTTTGGCGGTGGTCCGCTGCGATTGTTGTGGGCGGACCGAGACGTTAGGGCATGTGCTCCAAACCTGTCCTCGAACGTGGGGACCTCGGATTAAGAGACACGATGCCCTCATGGAGAAGTACCTCCTGAAAATGGAGAACCGCGGATGGCAAGTTGTGCGCGCTCCGGTGATCCCGGTGAGGGGCGGATCCCCTCAGATCCCGGATGGAGTGTTGTATAAGGAGGGCACTTGCTGGGTCGTCGATGCGTCCGTTGTCACCGACAACGCTGACCTCGAAGACGCCTTCATGAGCAAGTGTACTAAATACGACACTCCTGCCGTCCGTGACTGGTGCCAGTCGCACTGGCCTTCCCCGTGGGGCTCGTTGGAAACTTTATTCGGGGCCCTCATCTTCAACTGGCGCGGGGCCATGTCCACTCGGTCCGCCATTATGTGTACCCAAATGGGAATTACTAAGGGTGATCTTAAAGTCTTTTCTGTATGTGTTGTGGAATGGGGTTGGCGTATCTACCGCCACTTCCACAAGGGCACGGCCCGTTACTGATGTCGTAACACTGGGAATTGAATCGTGGTCCTCGGCCCCTTACACCAATGGACCACTAGTCGTATTTATGTCCCTCTTCATATAATAAGAGGTAACGCACATCCTCGCATGTTAATTGCTAAGGTATATTACTAACATTGTTTAGTTCTACGTTTCCCACCTAGCTGGGCTGAATTTATGTTGTCATGCCACATCGTAACGTACTAATGATTGCATGTTAGTTAATTTACGCTTGTTAGTCAAGAATGAGGTTGATTTGCATGTCTTGAATGTACTTATTTATGTGCCATGTCTTGCGTTTAATTATGTTCAGTTGTATTTGGTTATACTTACGTTCTATTCATTTGTTAAACCTTACGTAATTTACTGTTTGAGTGAATTTTTTTTTTTTTTTTTTAGCCAAATGCCTCGTCATCTAATTAGTGACGCGCATGAATGGATTAACGAGATTCCCACTGTCCCTATCTACTATCTAGCGAAACCACAGCCAAGGGAACGGGCTTGGCGGAATTAGCGGGGAAAGAAGACCCTGTTGAGCTTGACTCTAGTCCGACTCTGTGAAGAGACATGAACAGGTATAGCATAGGTGGGAGTCGTCTCGTGCGACGCAGTTGAAATACCACTACTTTTATCGTTTCTTTACTTATTCAGTAAAGCGGAAAGCGGCACACGCGTGCCAGACTTCTGGAACGAAGCGTGCCGGCTCGGCCGGCGCGCGATCCGCTCTGAAGACACTGTCAGGCGGGGAGTTTGACTGGGGCGGTACATCTGTCAAAAGGTAACGCAGGTGTCCTAAGGTGAGCTCAGCGAGGACGGAAACCTCGCGTAGAGCAAAAGGGCAAAAGCTCACTTGATTTTGATTTTCAGTACGAATACAGACCGTGAAAGCGTGGCCTATCGATCCTTTTGACTTTAGGAGTTTTAAGCAAGAGGTGTCAGAAAAGTTACCACAGGGATAAGTGTTGCGTAATGAGCGACAACTGATGGAAACTATCTAAAACAATGGTGAATAATTCCATTGTAACTTGTTGAAACCAGTGGCCCGTCGGGCCAGTAAAATATGAAAACTGGTGGCCCGAACTGGCCCGACACCCTCAAAACACGCGTCGGGCCATCGGGCCAGCGCTATTGTCAACCCCTGTCCATACACACACGGTGGACCAAGCCCTTCTCTTGTTGGCCATCGATCTTCCCAGTGTACATCTGCATGTTGTATGCGTAGCCGGAGTCTGATTCACAGAGCGCCCACATCTTGCCCCCACTTGATTGGCTTGGAGAGTAAGTATTGCCGAAAGCTAAGACGCCCCTTGAATTTGATCATGGATTTGTCTATTGTGGCATGTCCATAAAGCGTGTATGTTTCCTGGAAGCGACTTGTCAAATGATCCAGGAACCACAGCAACTTCCATGCCTTCTCACCATCAGGAGCAGACACAGTGTTGTCCTGGAGATGCAGATATCGCCACATCTGGTCGAATTTGTTTCACGCCATCACCGACGGGAAGTTCGTCTTCAGCAACCACTTAGTGGTTCGCCAGTAGAGGTGTCTGCCCGAGAAATGCCTTCATGCTGTCCTGTGTCACATCGGCCCATCTTGCTGCCGATGGTGGAGGTGGATGCGCTGTCCCCTGCTGGGTGGCATAAGGGTTTGACTCGGTGGTCAATCTGTCCCACATCTGAAGTGAAACAATGACATAATCAGTGATAATGTACAGCTAACGGAAAGGGGCAATTCCATATTGGAGAGCACAGACTGCTAAAAATTAAATCTTGTTGAAAATGTAAAAGTTGTACCACTGATGTAAAACATCTGTAAAATTCAGGCCCATCTCTCATGGATCTCCGCCATCATCTTCGTATAGAAGGCCCAGTTCACATTCAGGCCATCCATGGACAGCTGGATCATCTTTCCGAAGTTGACCTTGCGACACTTGTCCATGAATGTGTCAACCATCAGGGCAGTTGTAGCATGACCAAGAAACGCACCAGTCAGGTGACGCGTCTTGACCAGACAGAACAGCAGAGGCACTTGCATCATGTTCAAGTCTTCGCCCTCTCTTACAAATGCATGTAGTGAATGTGCCAACGGGTCCTGAACCACCTTGAAAGTGCCGTTCGCGTACCACCGCTTCGCTTGTTGTAGCAACGTTAACTGCTTGGCAGTCCCGAGTACTATGTGTCACTGGTCATCAATCTGAAACACAGGTAAATGCACACAAGTAAGATTGAGTGTTAGGCATGAATGTACCTTGTAATCAGATATAATTACGAAAGAGCCCTTCCAATCAATCAATGGTTCATCATGTAACAGGTAATTTTATTCATAATAATTAAGTGGCATGAAAACATTAACTGTATACTCTAAAATGTAGGCAATCACACAATGAAACCATATAAAAACTTCACGTGGATATCGCGCTGCAGGAATCCGTTAGCGACGTATTCTTCCTGCAGTGAAAAATTTGATTTTTCTAAAGATTTGACAGGGCCTATTGTTTTCTATACAATTCTACAGACTTTCCTATACATTTTACCGGGCCTGTAGTTTTCTACAGAATTTATAGATTTATCTCCATTTCTTCCCCATGCACCTAAATCACGGTAGCCAGAACCATCTTTAATGTCACCTAAATGTTCTCTTTGACATGCCAGCTGTTCTGTTGGAATTTCTTGCACATCACCTCTCTCCATAAATGATCGCAACTGCTTAGCAAGAGGCATGACCAAAAACTAGTTCTCATTTGCTGCCAATGCCTTCGTAGTGAAATGTTGTTGGCATTGAGGACACTGGCCTGCTGGACAAATATCTATATAACTATGGCAGCCTGGGCAGTAGAAATGTTGGACATATCAAAAAAGGATTTATCCAGAAAATACTTACTTGGAGGTAAGCATGCAGGAACAGCAATATTAAATAACTGTGGTATATCTGACATGCCATAGCCACTAACTCTGCTTCGTGTTGGGCAATCACCGAGCACGCATAGCTTGAAAAACTGCATAAAAATTAAACACAAATTTCTGATTCCACTCGAAGCAACCTGCCTTATGTAAGATGTCCTGCACATTGAAATGTTTCTCAGACATGATTTACAGTTTTAGGTAAAAATGTTTGTCCAGATACTCCTTCCGGTAGTGGTCACGGAAGAATGAATCTAACCTGTTTAGCATGCCATATACAGATGTGCTGTTATACGGAACATCAACAATGACAAGGTCGACCAGTGTGAAAATCACCAGATGGCGTAGGGTTTTTCTGGTGATGTTCATGTTGCCTTGCACCTGATACATGTAATCATGGTCATGTTTTAGACGAAGTTTGCCATTCGGTCCAAGTTCCAAGTATGGCACAGTGAGTGGTGTGACAGGCTTGTCCCTGGCCACATAAGGGCATTTTATTTCAATTAACATACAGTCATCTACAATGCCATCTGGTGAGCAGGCCAAGTATGGCTTTTGTAAACAAATGACCAGACCACTGGCTGTGACGTTACTGCCAGTCTTCTCACCATAAGCCTTCAGTGCAGTACCCTCATATTTCCTGCCATGTTCTAGGGGTGCAGCAGATATGGTCATTGTCTGCTGTAGACAAGGAATCCCACTGCAGCTACATATTGTGACAATACAGCACCTAACTTTGCAGTTGTGTGTTCTGGCCTTTGCCTCCAAGACCCTGAATACTGGTGTCACATGTTCAGCAGGCAACATGGGAGCGCCATGAGCTTCCTGACGTAAATGTACGTAGAGTTATCGTCCAGGTACGGTTGTCTGAGGCCGATGTCCTGTGCGTTCCTCCAGCAAACTGATCCGCCCCCCCCGAATAGAGCGGACATATTTTCGCATCCCGACAGCATTAAGATGGACGCCGAATCGATCAAAATACTGCTGCCAGTCAGCGTGCATACCCCAGTGTCGCCAGTAGTGAATGTGGGGGAGGTCCCTGGTTAAACCCTCCAACGTGCGATTCACAACGAACCAGGCTTCGTTGAAGTCGGCTCGCACAGCAAAGCGACGATGGCCGGACGGGATCAATACACGGGAGAGAAGTTGGCACAGGACAACATCCGACACACTGGGCAGCGCAAGAACTGACTGTCCGAAGGAAACAATACGGGAGGCGAGAAGAGACGGGTCAACACTGAGACATGACAGGTCATTGGTACCGGTGTGTACAACTACCGCTCGGGGACCAAGCTCTAGGACGCGTGGAAGCTCAGCGACTAAGTCGTCTAATTTGAGGCCACCTATGCCATGGAAAAAAATATGGCGTCAAACTGAGCGGAGACGCCCAAATCAGATCTAAAAGCGAAAGTCGGGTCAGAAGGACGCATTAACGTCTCCTGTAAGCGTCGAATAAAACTATTGCCAATGACTAATAAATCGGCAGAGCAATCCATCATGTGATGAGCGAAATTTGGAAACAAAATGGCAGCGAACAAAGGAAGTAAACACAACGAACGAAAATCACCGAAAGGGACAAATGAGTACAAGAAATGCGTACGCAGCAAACTGTAAAGCACACTAGACTGTAGACATGAAGTATGAACAGAATGGATACAGCGTGAACGTACTAACCTTGTAAATGCGTTGAAAATCGATCTTCCTTTGTGCTGCGGAATTTGGCAACTTGCGTAACCAAATTCTCAACACAAACGGTCCGAGCCTCGTTCTGAGTGCAGAGAGTTCACGGGCTATGACACATTTGCGGAATACAGAACTAAGTATCGGCATCACATTGTATAAGCATTTTTTTGACATGTATAAAAATATTCATTAACCGTCATTATTATAATAGACCCTCACATGGCAGAATTTCCACCACTGTCTTCAAGACAGCCTCATAATCTTTCATCCGGCGTCTAGACATAAGGCAGAACAGCAGAGGCACTTGTTTCATGTGTGCGCCCTCTCTCACAAATGCATGGAGTGACTATAACTGTGCCAACGGGTCCTGAACCACCTTGAAAGTGCCGTCCGCATACCACCACTTCGCTTGTTGTAGCAACGTTAACTGCTTGGCAGTCCCGAGTACTATGTGTCACTGGTCATCAATCTGAAACACAGGTAAATGCACACAAGTAAGATTGAGTGTTAGGCATGAATGTACCTTGTAATCAGATATAATTACGAAAGAGCCCTTCCAATCAATCAGTGGTTCATCATGTAACAGGTAATTTTATTCATAATAATTAAGTGGCATGAAAACATTAACTGTATACTCTAAAATGTAGGCAATCACACAATGAAACCATATAAAAACTTCACGTGGATATCGCGCTGCAGGAATCCGTTAGCGACGTATTCTTCCTGCAGTGAAAAATTTGATTTTTCTAAAGATTTGACAGGGCCTATAGTTTTCTATACAATTCTACACACTTTCCTATAAATTTTACCGGGCCTGTAGTTTTCTACAGAATTTATAGATTTATCTCCATTTCTTCCCCATGCACCTAAATCACAGTAGCCAGAACCATCTTTAATGTCACCTAAATGTTCTCTTTGACATGCCAGCTGTTCTCTTTGACATGCCAGCTGTTCTGCTAGAATTTCTTGCACATCACCTCTCTCCATAACTGATCGCAACTGCTTAGCAAGAGGCATGACCAAAAAGTAGTTCTCATATGCTACCAATGCCTTCATAGTGAAATGTTGTTGGCATTGAGGACACTGGCCTGCTGGACAAATATCTATATAACTATGGCAGCCTGGGCAGTAGAAATGTTGGACATATCAAAAAAGGATTTATCCAGAAAATACTTACTTGGAGGTAAGCATGCAGGAACAGCAATATTAAATAACTGTGGTATATCTGACATGCCATAGCCACTAACTCTGCTTCGTGTTGGGCAATCACCGAGCACGCATAGCTTGAAAAACTGCATAAAAATTAAACACAAATTTCTGATTCCACTCGAAGCAACCTGCCTTATGTAAGATGTCCTGCACATTGAAATGTTTCTCAGACATGATTTACAGTTTTAGGTAAAAATGTTTGTCCAGATACTCCTTCCGGTAGTGGTCACGGAAGAATGAATCTAACCTGTTTAGCATGCCATATACAGATGTGCTGTTATACGGAACATCAACAATGACAAGGTCGACCAGTGTGAAAATCACCAGATGGCGTAGGGTTTTTCTGGTGATGTTCATGTTGCCTTGCACCTGATACATGTAATCATGGTCATGTTTTAGACGAAGTTTGCCATTCGGTCCAAGTTCCAAGTATGGCACAGTGAGTGGTGTGACAGGCTTGTCCCTGGCCACATAAGGGCATTTTATTTCAATTAACATACAGTCATCTACAATGCCATCTGGTGAGCAGGCCAAGTATGGCTTTTGTAAACAAATGACCAGACCACTGGCTGTGACGTTACTGCCAGTCTTCTCACCATAAGCCTTCAGTGCAGTACCCTCATATTTCCTGCCATGTTCTAGGGGTGCAGCAGATATGGTCATTGTCTGCTGTAGACAAGGAATCCCACTGCAGCTACATATTGTGACAATACAGCACCTAACTTTGCAGTTGCAGTTTCCGATTGTGGTAGTCGGTGTGGTGAAGTTGTGGTGCAATGATGGGTATGTGGGTGCCATCGACTGCCTCTCCACAGTTTGTAAACCCAAATTTCGTTTCGAAACCCTCGATTATTTCCTCCAAACGCTCATTGTTCGGCATCCTGATGTATCGTGGGAGGAGAACCATGACAATGACACTGCAAGTTTCCTTGAAGATCTCTCAACATGTCGAGTTTGCGATGCCAAACAGATGGGCGACACTTCGGTGTCCTGAACCAGTAGCTGACATCCACAGTGTTACTGACAGATGAAGTTCAACCGGAATGCATCTGAAAGAATTTACAACATTATCTATAGCCAGGTACAATTCATAAAGCTGAGTGAATAGCAGCAGTATAATGTGATACAAAATACATGCCAAAGATGTGACACAGCTCATCTAACCCAGGTTCTCTCTCTTGACTGAAATTGTGGTATCTTAAATACTATGCCACTGCACGCCAATGTGATGGATTTTCACATACATTTAAATTTTCATTAACAAAGATACACATATACATAATTAATACCTTCTCATACACGACATTTGTTGTTGCAGGCCACCAGACAGAACTTTGTCATATAGTTTGAACATGCCTGACTTTAATTGACAGTTTATGCAGTGGAGAGGCTGCTGCCACGCTAAACCTATTTTCCGTTCATGGCATTTTTCTCGACATTTAGCAGACGCATCTCAGCCCATGCAGGAGCGTCTTGTCTGTCTGTCTCTAGGTATTTGTCGGTCAGATCTCGGCACCGGTCACGTCGTGGACGAAGTAGCTTCGTACTTCCTGGTCGCCCTTCCAAGTCCGGTACTGTCAATAAGCCACCCGCAGTGACTTGCACGACTCGTGCAAAGCTGTCCTGGTCAAGCCTGGGCGGTCATTTCAGGCATTTCTGCCTCCGAAGCTGTGTGGCATTGATGACCTTCCCTGAAACCACCGACTTTCATTTAATTCCACAGTAAGGCCGAATTCGCGTGCTGCGCTTACCTTTTGTATCTTTTGGCATTTTGGTATGTAGAATAAATCAATCACAACTATCGTATCAATATCACAAAACCGTTGTTGGGAAGCATGCACGTCTTGTCATGTCACAAGCATACATGTCACAGAATTATATTAACACATGGCTATGAATTAGTAAAAAAAAGTCAAACTAAATAATATCACTGAACTAAATGAAAACATTCAGTTATGACAGAGTAATTAGCACAAAAGAAATTTATGAAAACTTTTTCACTGAACTAAAGTAAAGTAATTTTGCTTATAAAAAAATAACGCAAAACACAAACATTGTACAACAAACAGAATATTTGAACATAGATTCAGATATATAATTATTTAAATAGAAAACACTGATTGGCATTTTATTTCTTTTGTTTAATTTTCTATTACTATTTTTTTTCACAGACGACACTCAGAAACAAGGATTTGTACATAACACGGTGACACTTGAAAGCAGAACACATACCACAGACAGTAATCATTCGTTTGACTAGATATGAATAGGACCTACTCACCATCAATTCCCGTCCCCAGGGTAATGGTAACCCGTAACCCGTGGCTGTGACTCAAAACCCGAGTCACACACCGTAAAATCAGCACGAGAGTGCGTTCCGCGCCGCGACCCCCGCCGGGCGGGAACATGGGACTTAAATTGTCTCAGTTTATTTTACGTCTCCGAGAGCAAGACGATGAGGAACGGCCTCGCAGTATATACTCGGACCAGCCACATTGCCGTGCGACTGGCTCACCTTCACAGTCGGTTTCAGAAAGCGACGGAAAGCTTTCGTGAAATGAGAGTAGGACGCATGTCCTCCCTCCAGAGTCTTAACACTAAGCAACAACCAGTTGGACTTAGTCACACCGAGAGTGCGGAGTTCCCGTACCGAGCGTTGGGACGGGACTCCGCGCCACGTTAGCACGCACGCTGAGAATTTTACTTCGTCAGCGGCGACCCCCGATACCAGTTCGCACCAGTCCCGTATCGCGGGCTGGTCATAGTATTTGACTTTGCGCTCGTGCGCATCGTCCGGGGGTTTATGGTCAAATACAATGGTCGTGTCAACTACAACACAGAGACCATTCTTCCAAATCACGAGATCTGGGTACCGTATCCCGGCCGGCGTCGGAATCGCGGGCTCCACGCGCACGGTGAAGCCGTTCTTCCGTTCTTCCGGACTACCTCCGTCAGATACTTATTTACGCGGTCGTGGCGGTCCACGCGCGGTTTATGCGTTCGAGGGCAGGTTTGCAAGATGTGTGCCAGAGTCTCACGACTATGGCAGGCGTCGCATTCTACGGGCTTATCAGGGCGGCCACGAGCGGCCCGGGCTTTGGTGTACGGTAGATTGCACTTTAGTCGGACACAGTTTATGAAACTGTGCCCAGACAGCAGTGGACCCCCCGACACCATCCATTTGTTCACAAAGCCCGTCTCAAGGCTGCCTGTGAGGCCACGTCCGTCAACAGACATATGTAAGCCGAGTCCCATAGCCTTTCTTACCCCTGTTCGATCTCTTATACTGACACCAAAAGTCGAGAGCGGCTGGGACCAGCGCCTTCGCTCGCGCGCGAAGATGGGCAGTTCGGCCACCGCTCTGGCAATGGGATCACTTGAGGCAACCAGCCTCCCCATTCGTTTGGTTCTCCGTCCCCAGAGTGCGCGTGAAAATAGCCGAGAGGCACGTCGTGTGGTAATCGCAGCCAGGAGCGCACCGCCGCTCTTGTAATTTGATCAAGGAATTTTAGGAAGGAAGATTTGTCCGCAGAATGAACAATCTTTGTTCCGGCTTCAACGGAGCTCTCGAGAGCTCCACTATACCGCGCTGCAATTCCTGCACCGTAGAGCCCTTCGTGCGGCTCGCACTGATCGCATTACCAAGGTACTTGTATTCCTCCGTGACCCTCAGAGCCTTCATCACCTGGCCATCCTTCGTACGAAGGAAGCCGGTAGGATTACATACCCACTGCTTTGATTTCCCACTGACATCGATGCGAATCGTCGCCGATTTCGCTGCATTCAGGTCTAATCCACACTCACCTAGAGCCAGCTCGATTCTCTCGAACTGCGTCTGCAGCCCTTTTGGGGTAGTTGCTAGTAACACGAGGTCATCGGCGAATGCTAGGCAAGAAAGTTTTTCCGTTCGTACACTGATTCCTATCTCCTGATCAATCTGTCGAAGTGCAAGGTCGACCACCGAATTGAACAGTACCGGAGATAAGGGATCCCCTTGCCTCACGCCCCTCTGAACCATTATGTTCTGGCTCATTTCACCGTTGACCCTCAACCTCGTGGTCGACCCTGTGTAAACTGAACGAATATACCTTACTAAGGGCTGCGGTATTCCAGCCGAAGCCGCGGCTAAGAATATCGAGTCATGCGACACAGAGTCAAATGCCTTGGACACGTCCAAAAAGGCGAGATTGGTGGCTTGCGACCTTGCCTTGCGATCAGCGATCATGTTCGTCAGAATGTAAACATTCTCAGCCAATCCATCACCTTTCCGGAATGCCTTTTGAGAGCCACTGATTTCGTAGAGCTTTTCCACTCGCTTCGCGAGGAGTTTGTGGTATAACCGGCAGAGAATCGACCCCATTGTAATAGGGCGAAAATCCTTCGGTTCCAAACCTGTTTGGTTCTTCGGAACAAGAACCGTGATACCCCGTTTGAAGGCCTCGGGCACCTTCCCGGTTAATAACCAGATGTTAAATCGACAGGCTAGCGACACGGCGCTGAGCTTCCGCAAGTCTTTGCGTCCACAATTATCCGGACCGGCCGCACCGTCTTTCATGTTCGTCAGGTGCCGCTTCACCTCCAGCTCCGTTATTGGGTCGACCATCGCCCATTTTGGATTCACGCCGACCGGCGGACGGCGTGAGTCCTGTTTTGACGCCGTTTCGAGCAACGGGCGCCAAAACGCCGTTTGAGTCTGTACGGAGAGCTGTGGGACAGCGGTGCGCCATGTACAGTTAAGGACCGTACGCGCACAACTTGACCTGGAAGACTTATAGAGAGACTGTATACGTGCATACGCCTCTCTACGCTTCGCTCGAGCGGTCTGCGCGGTACACCGTGGAGGACCGGGCCTTCCACGGAGACTTGGTTTTTCGATTGGGGGGAACAGTCCCATGAGATCTTCATCAATGAGACGCTGTAGACTATCGGAATTCTCCGGGGAATTCTCAATAGCTACCTGGACGAGCATTGGGTCAATCCCGGCACTCATAGCCTGTTCGAGCAAGGCTTCAATGAGTGGATCTTGCCAATTATACTCGTCCTCATATTACACTCGATCTCTGTACGACGAGTGTCGGACACATTCGGGCGTTCCGACATCTCGTGTACTGGGAAGTTCCCCTAAGTTCCCCTCCTGGGACCAACGTGCTTTAGTTTTTCCCGTACTCTCGGCCCAGGCCATCCTAGTCGATACACGCGAGTGATACGATTCCGGATGAGCCATGCGCCAATGTATTCTCATTCCACGTCTGCCCTTATACGTTTCCCGCAAATCGGGCAATAACCACTGTCAATTCCGTCACCGATACCGATACCGGAGGCCGTTCCAAGGCCCTCCAATTTCACCTGGAGGGTATCGCCAGGGGGCGGCCCCTTAATCATATTATTGCTTTCTGTAACCAGGTGATATACTCTGAAAAGGCTGGTTAGGCCCAGACAGAGTGAGCAGTTTTACGTGCCCGATGAACGAGTTCGTCATTCTGACTGGCGCAAGAGAACCTTGCTAACCAGTCGGGTTTTTGGATGTCCAGGCGTTTTCCACACTAACGGCCCCTGTGGCCGAGATAGGGTGGTGAGACTCCTCGAGGAGGTCCCACCTTCGCGGGGCCCCATTCTAAGACCCGTCGACGCTCCTACAAGCGCCTCGCCGTCCGACGCTGGCAACGCCGAACGACTATGTGATTTTGGGTTGCGCAGAGCTACGGCTTCCCTGCCGTGGCTGGGTGTACTCACCGAAGTGAGTACTGTGTGGATTCCAACCAACCCATGAGGTAAGCCCGAGGGCTATTTCGTACCTCGACCATTTGCACTGAGAGATCCGCCTGGCTTTGCGTTTACTCTCTCCGGGGCTGGGCAAAATACCCCGTTCCCCCCGAACGCCTGGCTTAGCGCGCGGGGATCTCGGCCGATAACTTTTGGCAGCTCCTATCGAACTGTCCACGGGCGCGAACGAGGACGCATGTTACCAGTCTAAGGCAGACAGAGGCTGTATGCTGACGGCTAGTCCCGAGACTGTGCCAACCTGACCCATCCAAAGCCAGGCCAGTCAGCCGTCTTGGCAGAGGACCAGTGGACTCGAGCTGGCCGTACGTAGACGTTCGCTTGTAAGCCCTACGGCGGAGTGAACTTAAAAAAATAAAATCCCGTCCTGACATCTCTTAGGGTTTCAGGCAACACTGGGTTGTGAAGGCTAAACCATTCAGCGCGTCACTTCTTTGTTAGACAAGGCATTTGGATAACGCATGTGACATATATAACTAAACTATAATTAAACAACTCAACATGTGAAAACAAAAGCAAAGGTACCACCCAAGGATTCTCCATTAGTATTAATACGCAATACGAGACTAGTATTACCGAACAGGACACACCTTCAACACACACCTGACAACTATACTGTCTACTACTACCATCTGGCAGTACTACGGTGGAAAGTACGATAGACTTTCCACCCCCACTCCGTCACGCAACACGACATCAATTTCATGTGTCCCTTGGTCACCCCTAACTGTTGACACATACGGGCGGAGTTCTGGGACATCACTCCTCGCCAATTGAACACGAGGGCCCCAAACCGAACAACTCCTGACGGGTCCGAAGAAGGCCAGTTTACCTGGCACCAGTCGCGGACGGCCGTGGTGTCGTACTTGGCACACTTGCTATCATGGGCGTCATTGAGGTCCGCGTTATCCGCAACCACAGACGCATCAATGACCCAGCAGTTGCCGTCATTGTACGCCACCACATCCGGTATCTGCGGGCTGCCACCCCGAACAGGGATAACCGGAGCGCGCTTGAGTGACCATCCGCGGCGCTCTAATTCTTTGAGCAACTTCTCCAGTACCGCGTCATGTCTCTGTCTCGCGTCACGTCCTATGGCAGACTTGGAGGATATGTCCCAGCGTCTCAGGACGCCCGCATGCGTCACACTTGTCGGAGGTCAACGGCCGGCCCCTGGCAGCTCTTTTCCGGGTACTGACCGTTGCTCCTCTTATTTGTAAGGCATGTATGAAGGAGGCCCCTGTCATCAGTGCAGTGCCGTCCGAGACCCACGAATGGACGAACGGCACCGCGGCAGACGCCTCCAACCCATAGCCATCGGCGGACGAATGGAGTTGTCGCGCCAGTTCTACCTTAGCCTCAACAACGCTGTTGACTACTGTGGACCCTACTCGCACTGGTGGCCTCGTACAGTTGGTACACTCTTTCGAGAAAGTACCCGAATGGCTCACCAGATGCGAGATCATAGGGTCCACGCTGGAGGCCAGGCGTATCAGCCTGCCTTTCTTCATGAATGGGGTGGAGTACCTGAGGGAAGGAGCCCCCAAGCCCCCATCCTTCACGTCGGCATGAATGTATGCGTTTGTTGCATCGTGTGGCAAACGCGTCCACTCGCGAACCCGCCGCCTGATAAGCTTATCGAGGCGACGGAGAACGCCTCCCCTTAATCTCGATAGCACTAGTCTATGGTGCAACTTAGGAACTAAGTGCACCCTAAGCATGAATAGCCGTTGTTGAGGCTTGAGGGGAGCTCTACTGAGCTGGTTCAGCCCCCTCGTCAGCAACTCCTCCGGTGTGGAGTCACGTTCCCTTGCCGAAATTGTCACGCCCAAGTACTTATATCCCTGGGAGATGGGAACCGCCGGAAGTACTCCTCCGGCGAGGGACAGGAACGGAGTGGGGTCGCAGACCCACTTCTTAGCTTTGCCATTGACAGATATCCGTAGCGTCCTAGACTTATCTGCATTCAGCCTAAGACCACAGCGTCCCAATGCCCTCTCAAACTGACGGCAGAGGTGCTGGCACCCAATCGCGCTCTCGCAGACAATGATAACATCGTCCGCGAAAGCCAGGTGATTGAGGCGAGGGCCCAACCCAGCCACTACGCCCATCTCAGAGTCATAGTTACTCCCGCCGTTTACCCGGGGGCCACCAGCTCGTTTGTGGTGGTCACCACCAACTCACGGCCCCTACCTCTTTCTGCATCTTGTCGAGGAGTGACTGCAGATGGCTCCTCTCCTGTGGTGTCGTCCGTGCCTTGATGTTGTGTAGGTCCTTCAACGTGCCCTCTACCCCTGGACCACGGCTCTGCTGTTGCACCAGCTTGCTGTGTGCTGTGATGCAAGCAGCATCTTGTCTCGCTCGGCCTCCTCACCATCAATTGCAAGCAGGCATCTTGTCTCGCTCGGCCTCCTCACCATCAATTGCAAGCAGCATCTTGTCTCGCTCGGCCTCCTCACCATCAATTGCAAGCAGCATCTTGTCTCGCTCGGCCTCCTCACCATCAATTGCAAGCAGCATCTTGTCTCGCTCGGCCTCCTCACCATCAATTGCAAGCAGCATCTTGTCTCGCTCGGCCTCCTCACCATCAATTGCAAGCAGCATCTTGTCTCGCTCGGCCTCCTCACCATCAATTGCCGTCCACATCGCTACCTTCTCCAGTCACATCCAAGATGATGTCGGCATATGGCGGAGGTCTGCTTGGCGGTCCACCTCCCGTCTTTTTTGGTCCCGTAGTGAATTTAACATGGGAGGGTAGGTGATCAACGTCTTTGTAGGTGGCTGGATCTGTGCGCCATCCACACCAGCTGGCCACGGGCCAGTACTGGTGCTGTTTCTCCGGCTTGGAATGTTGTACAGAAGGATGCAGTACAGCCAGAGTTGTAACAAGTACATTTATTTTATACTTGAGTAAAAGTAGAAGTAACTCTGGAAAAGGCTACTCAAGTAAAAGTACTCTTTGAAAATTGTACCTGAAGTACAAGTAAAAAGATGTACTTGAAGTAAACACAAAAGTACTTTTTTTTCTCATAACTGCACAAATTAGTTGATACCGCCATTGCAAATAAAAACACAAATCAGTTGCGTAAAAACACCAAACCCTTTATTGAATAACAACGACTACTGACTACACTCAAGCGGCGAAGTCCTTGTTGAGCTTGAGGAGTAGCTGCGCCTCAAAGTTCGCATCTCCAATACAGGCTCGAAGCGGCTTAAAGATCAGTCCAGCTGCGCTAAACAACCGCTCACATGCAGCGCTTGCTGGCAGTGGCGTGTTCAGCTCGACGAAGAGCTTCCGGAGACGAGGCCAGGTGGCGAGAGACGACATGTCTCCACAGGGCGTTGCGAGGAACTGCTCCAGTGGGCAGGCTTGATGGGACGGAGTCTGGCTTGCAAAGAAATTTTTCTCGCTGTCTGGTGTGGCTGGTGTGAGCGTCTCTGCTGCAGACAGTCGCTCCTTGATGTACTGCCGTCCTGTAACATATTTGCATATGTGTGAACAGGTGAAACACCACTGCTTTAACTGAAAGGGGAAATATTATATAAAAAGGTCTGATGTGGACATGATCTTTAAGAATATACTGCAATAAAAGAGATACTTCACTATCCTGCAGTTTGTAATGTGTGCTAAAATAAAAAGTTAATCAAATTAATAGATTTAAACTTATTGTTTTAGCCACAGTGAAATAGATCTATTAATTTGATTAAGTTAAGTTAATAAAACAATTTAAATAAGTTAAAAACAGTAACCACAAAGTATTATAAATTAAAAACAACTCACAAGTTGGCTTTTTTGAAGAACAGGAAGTATAGAAATGGTTATAATGTCCTCTGCTGCCAGCGCAGAATGGCCCGTCTTGCTCCAGAGGCTTCTGCATTTCGCGAATGCAGATCGGGACACTCGCTTGTAGCCAGGGGCAGATTCTTCTGCCTTCTGCGCGTCAGTCGTCGATACAAGGTTCAAACTGTGGCACGCACAACGATGATGGCTCGGCAGCTGGTACTCGGTGATGTCGTCACTCTCAAGCAGTCCGTCGACGTCCTCGAAGGTGACGCCGTCTTGTATGCACTCCGCTGCCTCCGACATCTCGCTGGTGTCATCGGTGGCAAAGACGGAGAAGGCCTTGACAAAGTTCGAACCATTGTCTGTGGCTGTCTTCACAATCTTCGCCCGGTTTCCGTAGTCGGCGTGGACGGTGTCCAGTGCTTCGGCCAGTACGTCGAAGGTGTGCGACCCTCGGAGACGCTTGCACGCAAGTGCGGCCGACCTCTGGACAAGGCGGACATCGTCGATCCAGTGGACGGTCACACCTAGGTACGACCGTCGACGCGCAGACCAGCAATCTGTCGTTGTAGCAACAAACGTCTGCTGCAGGAGGGCGGTAGTCAAGTTCTCTCTCATGCCATCAACACGCTCGTGGCATCGTCGCCTCAGCGTCTCTCTGCACATTACTGTGCGGTTCGGCTGCAGGCCCATAATCAGCTATTAACGTACCTCAATGTGTTTGCGCAGATTTGACGGCGACGACTTGTACGCGTACACAACCTGGTAAACGGGTGCACAAAGCAAGCAAACTAGCTTCAAAGTATTCCCGTTGACTGATTGCAGACGAAACATTGCCGATAGATATGGCCACGGATTTACTTCTTCTGTTGATGTCTCCATAATCGCGAATGATCAACATAATTCGAATCCAACATTACAATTACAAGTTGCAGGTCACGGCATGCACGCCACCTGGCGATCATGCCTGTTAGACCAATCAGAAAAGTTTGCTGCTTGTTGTACCCGTTGGGTTCTATATATAGGTCGGCGTTGGGGATGTTCCGGCACATATTATTCGTCAGAAATATTTAAGATCGTCCAAAATTACATCACATCAATTATGGATACTTCGTTACATTTTTGAAAAGTACTCACAATTGTACTTCGTTACAAGTAAAAGTACTTCTGAAAAATTGTACTTCGTTACTCAAGAAAAGTAAACATTTCTACTTAAGTAACGAAGTAAATGTACTTCGTTACATTACGGCTCTGAGTACAGTAAGAATATCCTTCGTCATCTGGGCGACAGCTCGCTCATGCATAACGCTATCTTGACTTTTGGTCGAGTTCTTGATGATTGCATTGCAGTAGTAGTCTATCAGCTTCTTGATGCGACGCTCGCTCAGACATTTCGCCCCGCCCGATACCTCCTTGCAGCTCTTGACGAGTTTCCTGAGCCCGGTGCCCATCTGCTTGCCGACGTGGTTGACACAGTCGATCTTCTCGACCACAAGGGTTCAGCTCATTCACAGCAGAAAACCCCTTGCTGTCACCGTCGCTGACATAGTAGCAGTGACGGAGGTTGTGCAGCTGTAGGGATCGATCCCGCATCAGTACAGCAGGACCCGAGTCCCATCGCGGGACTCAACTCTGCGTGGTTCTGGTGACAGTCACTGCGAGCGACGTGATCCGCCTTCCACTGTGTGAACGCGTCCTGTCGCAGCCAGGACCAGTTCGCACTCATCACAGTAGGTGCTCATGACTCATCAAAAATCTCACCGGTGTACACTGACATCGCAGGCATCACACCAAAGTTTGACGTGAAGCCACGCTTGGCCCATGTACTGTGTTCGGTGATGGCAATGTCGATCGTTGACGGTGTTCGGTGATGGCAATGTCGATCGTTGACGTATCTCCGAGCGACGGATCACCCTCACGGTGCATGTTTAAAACCTACGAAAATGTGCTCAACGTTCAGGTAACACATCATTCATGAAGCACTTTCTATAGCTCAGCTCAGGAGGGTCACTGGTTTTCTAAGCCACATCACGCAACATATGCCACGCCATACATATTTCTTGCTATAAACATGTTTACAACTTTACATGCTGCTACCTATGTCGTCACCTTCGTTTGTCTTCACCTTCATTATTGGCAAATGAAAAGATATGGACACTACCAAATGGATTTACAGAAGTTAGTATGTAAATCCATTTTGTAGTGTATGATTTAGTTTGAATGCCAATTTAGCATGCACTTTCTCCAACGAATGCCTTCACCAATGGCAATATCAACATCTTCATAGCCCCACACTTCCAAAACGTACATACAATAATATCGGTTCCGCACGCCTGTCTGAGAAATAACTACACTAACAACTACATCAATGCAAAAATATCATATAACAGTTAATTTAGTTATGAATGCCATTAATTCAGGGCAGGCAAAATGTCTAGGATGTTCACACATGTGACTTTGGACTTCAAAATGGACAATAAAACGACAGTAATTTATCTTTTTTGATACGTAACATGTGTATAGTTCTGTACAAACTATCATTCAGATTTCAGCATATGCAATAGGTCGTCTGCAATAAGGAATATTCGATGCAATAAATGTCATATCAATCCACAACCATAATAACGACTAAAACAACAAGTTAAATGTTGATTCCATCATTTAAATGCTATGTTAATGTTAATGCTATGTTTCCTTTTTGTCAACGGATTACGATGACAATCTCAGTCTTATTTTCCTTGGTTAATATTCTTCATCGGCGGCATTTGAAAGTTGAAGATACCTTAACAATTTGTAGCAATAATCCCGCAAATCTACCAGACAGACTGGGCCTACGGCTACAACGATGAGATTAAAAATGGCGACGGGGAGGGCTGTAAATTGATTGATGGCTCAACGCAATACATAACAAAAGTTGCACATGTATATTGGCATTTGTGCCTTGTCCTATACGATATATGTATATAATGTAGGAAAGAATACTTACTGATGAGCCAGTCGTTGACCCTTGCCAGCCGATTTGACATTTCCCCCACTGTGGATGCAACAGTGTATGATTTCGGTGTAGACTAGATGTTTGTTGGCTGTTTCTGCGACGTTTGGGCATCGTTTCCTGTGAGACTCAATCGACCTAGAACTGTGCTTATATAAGTTCACTAATTGTTCTTTTTCGTATATGCCGATGGCTGTTTGTAACTGTAATAATGTCGAAAACATCGTTCCTACTTTAAAATCCGCCATAACGGACGATGCGTTAAGATGGACGCCATGGGAGGCCAGATGCGCGCATAGAATTGAAAAACAGATGCGCGCGCATCCTCACGTACGGTTAGGCCAAGGGTCTAAACGTATGGCTCACGTACGCGTAGACACTTCGTAATATGATTGTCTACGTTTGAGCACAATGCACAAAAATAATCTTGTACTACTAAACAGTAACATACATGAAATGCATTAAACAGTAATTGCTAGAGGGACAAAAGCACTGGTCAAAGCCGGTGTTGATTATATATAATATTTATACATTTACAGTCATAATTATAATATTATATTTACTGCATCACAATCTGTACTCTGTAATGCATTTCATTACTTTTACGATGTCGTTAACATTTTCTGACACTAGTTTTTATTATACATTCTTGTAATAGCAATTTAGTAAATTATAGTTTTGACATATTACAGTTTTGAGGTGTGATGCATATTTATACATAAGGCTGTACCTCAGTATGTGTTTCTCTGATGAAATAGAAGCATCTGTGTGATGTTGTAGGTGGACAATGTAGGACAGCCATCTTGGCAGGCAATGATCAGTGGGGCAAAGTTGTGGCGTTTGGAACCGCCCCCAGAATGCTACTACGAATGTGGTTCACCCTTTGATGTCGTCGTTGAACCTGGTGAAACAAGTAAGTCCAACCAAGCCACAGTGTCGGTCAATCAGTCAGTAAATAAATCAAAACGTTTATTCAAATATACCAGAAAACAGTATAAGTACTAGTAAGTAACTAAGTATACAAAACATGGTAAGGAAATATTTGAATGGCGCAGCATTAAAGCAAAACTACTTAATGTAATGTCATGCTAGTTTGTGGTTGACACTTGTCAGTTTTTACTTTACAAACTACACAAATACAGAAGTGTAGTAATAATTATGCTTTGATATATTATTATGAGGTTGTGTATTGCAGTGGTAGTACCTCTAGTCAGAATGACTTTCTAACAATAATTTGCTTGTTATAATGTGCTTTGAAGCCGTTAGTAAATGATAAGCTGTTTAAATGAATTGCAATTCTGATGACAAAACTGGTGTTATTTAATATCCATCCTATTTTCAGTGTTTTGGGGGATCTGAGAAGAGGTCAAATAAAGGGGTTGTTGGTAGTTACCTATGATATTGTGACATGTGAAATGTAGACATATATAATAAAATAATAACCATTATTAACGAGTAACAAGAAGTGATGTGAAATGACACCTGTGACTCATAGCACGGACACTGTGCACCTGTCAACACTAAAATCTTGCACTGTCTCTGTGTTTCTAGTTGTACTTGACACAAACATTTGGTACCACTCCACTCTCATCACTGGGGACAGAATGAGCATTGCCATCGGCTCCGAATACGACTGATTCAAAATCATCTTTTCAAGTCTGTGATTCCCAGAAAATTCAAGCTGGAAATATGTAAAAAAAATTAATTCATTTACATCCATGTTGTGTAATAACCTATCATTATTATAGAGAATATTGAGGATATAAACTCAGCTTGTTATATTCAATTGTTCTTCATAAAGCATCTGTTCAAGTCTGTGATTCCCAGAAAATTCAAGCTGGAAATATGTAATATTTTTAATTCATTTACATCCATGTTGTGTAATAACCTATCATATTATTATAGAGAATATTGAGGATATAAACTCCGCTTGTTATATTCAATTGTGCTTCATAAAGCTGCACATCAAATTGATGCAGCGTGTTTATTTTATGTCACAGAAAAGTTCACTGCTGCATAAAGAAATGCATTGTTATCATCTCAAGACTCGGGTCACATGTTGTATTTGTAATATTGATTTTGCGGTCTCATTGATTATCTGATTGTACTGGGTAATGTCAGTACATTATACATAAGTTGTCATGTATGTTTGTTATCTTTTGTACTGTTAGTTTATTCCTGGTGGTTACATGTTTTGCATCACCTCAGTAGGTAATGGTGCCATATCTTGCTGCTACAGTTAAAGCTTCCCCTCTTATCAGGAGGATTGTGATTAGAATGTACGCTGATGCTGAGGAAATTGAGCAAATAGTTTATTTTAGAACTACTGGTTCTACAGATTGACATTTTATTATGTAAGAGATATGCATAACGTAAATGCATGCCTTTACTTTACTGGGTGGATTGTGGTTAGATTAAAGTATATTGCTTGTGTATATACATGCATGAATTTGTATGTGTGCTTTTATGCAAGCATGTGTGCATGTATATATATATATATATATATATATATATATATATATATATCCATGCCCAATTTAGTCCTTTGGGCCAAAGGTCCAATGGACTTATTTTATATTACCAAAACACCACCATCACCAACAGAGAAATATGGGGCATAACAGCTTGAATAAACATTCCAGGGGATAACTGTATGTTGTGCCATTTCAGGAGTTGTTGATAACAAATGTGATATCTCTGAACATAATCAGACTTGCCCGCTTAGGTGCTTATGCATAAACTAGCGAAATGGGAAATGCAAATATGTTAGCATTTGTTTTGATCTATTACACACGTGTTGGTTGTTTGATGTTTCAACAAATGCAGAAATAATGTATTATCTGCAAAACATGTTTGCATGAATGTTGGAGTGCAACAGTAAAAGTATGATATGTCTTAAAGGCAAAGGCATCACCTAGTAATGTCATAAAGGCAAAGACATCACCTAGTACCAGTAAGTGTGAGCCACGTATTTTACCCTAGATGTGTAATGTGTATATTACCCTAGACGTGTAATTATGCTGAACTATCTCTTATGAATTTTACACAGTGCTTTTAGAAATGTTTTGCTGAAATTATTTATATGGAATGAGAGTGAATATTTACATGTTAGCCATATTGTTAATCAGACATTAGTATGTGTAGATGATGGGAGCCTACATACCAGAAGATGTACATGTTTGATATGTTTTGTAGTAATATTTTATTATATTCAGAATAAAACTGAAATCATGCCACGAAGATGTATCCTGTGTTAAATGTACTGTCTTGTTTCAGTGTAACTACAATACCATTTGTTAACCACACGTTGGCAAGCCAGGACTTGCTTTGTTTTCCTTATAAAACAAATCCGTTACGAGAAGTGCTTCATTTGGTCGAGTTTAAAAAATGTATTGACATTGCCATTAGTGACACTTCACCTGTAAGAATGATGGCTTGGTGTGGTGAGTGAATGAATGAATGGTGCATGTGTATTATAATTAGATTCAGATTCATTTGTATGAATACATTCAACAGCACGCCGTCATAGCAAAGCACATGTCGCAACAGTCAGTGAAGCCACCAGTGAAACGCTTACCAGTTGTGTATCCTTGTTATTATATAATCATTATGTAGCATATTGATAAATAATAAAAAACATGAAATTCCATATGGGGCATACCGCCCACCCCATGTGCGCTTTAATTACCCCACCTACGAGGCAAAGCGCCCAAATTGGTGGCATTCACATAATTAATCACACAACAAAAACATTATTTGAATAATGTCACATTTGCAGAACATGAACTCAATATAATTGATGACATATTGTAGGTATTTTTAGGTATATTGCATTGAACAATGCCAGCTGGTATGATGTTAAGTATGCGTTACCCGGGCCTAGGCGCTATGCCCCAGCCTACACAACTCGACACAATTTCTGGGAATTCCAGTGTAACTACCCGCCTCTCCACCATCGCATGAGCACCTGGACGGTTTTGTGTATTCGAATATTTGTTTGTACATTTATAAAATTGCTTATGACACAAAGACAAACGGCGTGTGGCTGTCATTGTAACATACTATCACATGACCGGAGACCGACCACACTCCTCGTGACCATGCCCATGGCATGGACGATTTCATTTCACATTGGGTGATGATGACGGCGTTTTTAGTGATGTATAACTATAAGGATAGAGAAGAGCTGGTGCCTAAGGCTAAGTACAGAAGCTGTATCAGTATTTTTAAAAGGGCTGACAACAAAATGCTACCTAAGCTCTGTGCTAGGGAGATAGTGACGCATGCACACGCGAATGCCTTAGCCTAGATCTCAGATCTAGACATCGGAAGACGTGTGTGTTGATTTCAGACGAGTGCCAGTGCCAGCCCGCGACTCACACGAATCAAACCATGCCGATTTGTTCAATATATGAAGAAACATTTGCAAAGTATACCGATGTTCAAAATATGTAACACTTATTTCACTTGTGCAAACGAATTAAAAAAATGTATATTTTGGCGAAATACTGACAAAATAATACCCACTTGAGACGACGTCGCGCGAACAAAATAGGGCGTGTAAGTCTCTAGCGCGAAAACGAGGCTGGGGGCAGTTGGCGGCAGGAAATCCATTCAGTGTTTCAGATATATTGCCCGAGGGATTATTGCAAGCAGAAGCAATGGACAATGATCACAGAAATCATGAATTATAATCGATTATTATGGTTTTTTTATGGCATTAGCGGCAAGTACTTGTGTTTGCGCGATCGTCAGATGCAGGTGCTTATCGAAACCACAACGTACAGCAATGTAAAATGCAAATCCCGTAAAAGACACATGCGGCCTAAAATATCTAAATGCAATGCTAACTCCAGCAAGAAATTCTAGACAGCTACGCTCAACCAGTAGTAACCCTCTTTACATCCCTCGGGTTAAAACGAAAGCCGGGACCCGAGCTTTTCCGGTTGCCGCACCAACGGTGTGGAATTCGATTCCCGCCAGTGTTAAATCACAAGGTAATATAGTTTCATTCTGCCGCCGTCTAAAAACCTATCTCTTTAATGCTGCCTATCCTCCTTAGCCTCCTAGCTTCTTCATCCATCCGTTGACGACTCACGCATTGTTTTCGATTATGAGATTGGTTAATCCCTTGGTTTTGTCGCGCCACTGAGCTTGATTTTCGAGGATATTGGCGCAAAAGAAGTTATTATTATTATCTGCACTACGTAAAGTGCCTGGGGCAACACACCATCCATCCACCCATGCCATGGGACAGAGTTTGATAGTTAGCATGGATGGTCTGGGGCAACACACCATCCATTCACCCATGGGACAGAGTTTGATAGTTAGCATGGATGGTCTGAGGCAACACACCATCCATTCACCCATGGGACAGAGTTTGATAGTTAGCAAGGATGGCCTGGTGCAACACACCATCCATTCACCCATGGGACAGAGTTTGATAGTTAGCATGGATGGCCTGGTGCAACACACCATCCATTCACCCATGGGACAGAGTTTGATAGTTAGCGTGGATGGTCTGGTGCAACACACCATCCATTCACCCATGGGACAGAGTTTGATAGTTAGCATGGATGGCCTGGTGCAACACACCATCCATTCACCCATGGGACAGAGTTTGATAGTTAGCGTGGATGGTCTGGTGCAACACACCATCCATTCACCCATGGGACAGAGTTTGATAGTTAGCGTGGATGGTCTGGTGCAACACACCATCCATCCATAAGTAAATGTTGTATTATAAAAAATATTCAAAATTAAACTTACATTAACACAAACATAATTAAAAATAAAAATGTGTAGTTGTTTATAAAATCGGAATTACGGCAGGAGTAGCCAGTATCCGTGAGGTGGCAGCACTGGTTAGCCCACACGGAGAGCATTCAAACGCCGGTAAAATCACCAGACTGTCTAGTTCCGCAACCGGCCGACAGTCGATGAAGCGAGACTAATCCGTCCAAAGATGACAATCAATTTGGATTTAAAAAGCATCACTACTGAGATGCTCATATTTCTGTTAAAAGAACTTTTTCGAAACTATATTGCTAATGGATCTTCTATGTATATTACTGTGTTGGATGCCTCCAAAGCCTTCAACAAAGTTAACCACAGCAAGCTATTTGGTAAATTAATTGACCGTGGCTGTCCAGCTTTTATTGTACGCATTCTATACCACTGGTACGGTACCCAACAATTTACCATCAGATGGTGTCAGGGATTTTCTAGCTTTTTTACTGTTTCCAATGGTGTTAAACAGGGTGGAATCCTTCCCCCCCCCCCCATCTTTTCAATGTGTACATGGACGACTTAAGTGTTAATCTAAACAAATTGCATATTGGTTGTCTTTATGCTGGCACCTTAATCAACCACTTGATGTATGCTGATGACCTCTGTATTTTTTCTTCCAGTGTTGCTGGTTTGAGAAAACTTACTGATTGTTGTGCCAAGTATGGCGAATTGTTCAATATTACTTATAATGCCAAGAAGTCCTTTTGTATGGTTATTGACAACAAACCCCAGGACAGGAATTTTTTTCATTGTATCCATCTTGATAACCATCCATTACCTTATGCTACGAAATGTAAATATCTTGGTCATATAATCAACAATAACCTAACTGATGATGACGATATTGCCAGACAAAAAGATGCCTTTATGCCCAAGCCAATGTATTAGCTCGAAAATGTTGTCTTTGTAATATTTCCACCAAAATTATTTTATTTCAAGCATACTGTGCTCCTATGTATACTTCTAGTCTTTGGTGCAAATTCAAAAAATATAGCCTCAAAAGCATTACCGTCGCATACAATAATAGCCTCAGAATTTTACTCAACTTACCCTCAAGATGTAGTGCAAATTTTATGTTTGCCACCAACTACATTAAATCCTTCAATGAACGCATTCGTTCATCCATATTCAGTCTTTTATGTCGTCTTCATCAGTCAGATAATATTCTTTTTATTAATTACCTCCATACCGATATTCATTTTAAGAGCCGTATGTACTCATACTGGAGGTCGTTATTGTACACATGACATTAGTATTGTATTTATTTTTTAATCAATTTTTTTATATTTATTTTTACAACTTATTTAATTAATTTTCTCATATATTTAGACATAATTTTTTTTTAACTTTACACTTATATTTTTACGTTGATCACATCATTGCTTTGATTGTATTATATGTATTGTACTTTTCATATTTTTTTATTGTATTGTATTTTATATATATATATATATATATATATATATATATATATATATATATATATATATATATATATATATATATATATATATATATATATATATGGACGACGTCTTGTCTGAAATAAACTTTATTATAATAACCATAGTCCAAGTAGTCGTGCTCGTTGTTCTGTCCAGCGTACACCTTGGTTGCACTAGTCACAAGTAATTGCAGTCGTTGTTCTTTGAACTCGATTGATCCGATGGATCTCTCACCCCTCCCCAAAATATTGTATTACTTCCAGACCTGGTGTTTTCTCGCACTTCCCGGTGGTAACTACAACGTTTGGAGAAGGATTCACGGTAAACTATCATACTGCTTAATACGTACATACAACTCAACGGGTCGAATTTTAGCAAAACTCAATATAGGTTGCGTAAAGATCTAGACGTGTATAATTTTGGTCACGGTGAATTTTTGGAGGCTTCGTTCGATTGAACAACACTTCGAAAGAGACAATAGGTATACGATTTGCTTCAGTTTTTAAGTTGTATTACTTAACAAAATGATACTAGTGAGGCGGATATGTGGCAAATATAAGATTGAGTGTGGATTTGGTGGTAAAAGCACCAACATTGGCATAGTTGATGTTAAAGAGGTACTAAGCGATTTTAGATATAGTGCCAAGCTCAATTTTCCCCCTGGTGTCCATAAAATGACCAAATCCAAGATGGCCACCAATCGAAGTGTGAACATTTTGAAAAGGCTTTATCTTCATTAATAATTGACATAAACAGATGAATGAAGTGTCTATTTCTATGTTCTCAGGTATGGGGATTCCAACGGAACCATCATTTGAATGGTAAAATGTAAAAAATTCACATTTACAAGAAAAATGTGTAAAACATGGTCGTAAAAATGCAAAACGACAAGAACATTTGGGTGCAATGAATGGATTTTGTTTTATTGCCAATCATGTTGGTACAATAGCATGGAAACATATTTTCAACTGTTCATACATATTTATATTGAATATAATTCAACGTTAGCATCGATATTCAATAATCATAATTGCTGTCATATAATACAACGTGACAAGATGAAACAAAAATAAATAAATAAAATAAAGCACCATTCAAAACAAAATGTTGAACGTAAGACTGGACTCATCACTTTGGCAAAAAAGCAACAATATAAAATAAAACAAATATACAACTGAGTGACATAATTAATACTGCCATCACTCCTGTATTATTACATTATCCAATTGAAGCCTTCACACTTTACCCAATGCCATACAATGACTGACAAACTGATATAAAATGGACTAGAAACATTAACAAACAAATTTGGTAATTCCAAACGCATACAGTTGTGAAAAAAAACAATACATCTGATAGACACTGAACTGCTGCTCGACATCACATCTTAATAGTGACCACTGTGTTCACAGTTGCCGAATACGCAACTGCTGCAAGACATACCATCATAAACAAAAATGGTAAACATACACAGACTCGACTCACTGCTAAAAGCCACCAATACAAATAAAAAAACCTAACATATATATAATATACAACTGAGTGACATAATTAATACTACACCAAGTACCATCATTCGTCTATGATTACTATGCTATCTAATTGAAGCCTTCACAGTTGGCAAATGTGATGCAATGGCAGATATATCGATGTAAAATGGACTAGAAACATTAACAAAGCAATTTGGTAATTCCAAACACAGTTCTGAACAAAACAATAACTCTGATAGACACTGAACAGCTGCTAGACAGTAGACATCACATCTTAATAGTGATCACTGTGTTCACAGTTGCCACAGCAGTGGCACAGTGACGTGCACTTCAGATTAGCGTTAACACATTTGCACAGCCCTCTGCATCCTTTCTTACAGCCGCATCTTAACAACTCTGAGCAGGACACGGCCGCTTCTGGGAGTAACGTCCACATCGGTTCCCATCCTCGCGTCGGATTCTTGCTCCATACCCAGGACTCTGGAGAAGGAAGATCTGGATCTCGGACCTGGGCCTGACCCCATACATGGCCACCCTGGTATGTTGCTCGTCTTGCGTGCTGCAGCAGTGCAGCTCTGGTTGGTGGAATGGCGTCGAAAGATCTGGCTTTTGACGTAGTTTCGTCACTCCCCCGATCATACATAAGCACCACGTATGACTCGAGTACAGACATGCAGACATTGTCCAAACTTGTCGGTCGTGTGACAAGTCTAGCGAAGACCTCCGTTACAGCATTGAATGACCTCCACGTGTCGAAGGCTGTCTTTTTGCCTTTCCCAGCAAACGACGAGACTGTGTCACAACCGGTGAAGGCGTGGAACATGGGAAGAGCTTATGCTTTCTCTGCACCCAAAGAGGTGGCAATTTCATGAGCTGGTATGTACCTCAGGTGTTTACCCGTGCCAAACGCTATCCACAGCTGTGTGTTCTCCATTGACACAGCAGTGGAGACAGCCAGGACGACAACGACTGTATCCACTGTTCGCAGCATGGTCCGCCGATGACCTTTTTCGGCCGCATCCTTGGCGTGCAAGAACATGCGCGTATCCGCCTCTTCGTGAGAGCATGGTGCCAAGGCCGAGACATCTTGATGGACACGTGAGCACAGCACATGCTTCCCACAGGTTGAGACGACTTCTTTCTCTGTAGACAGATTTTCCACGACTTCATGTGCTAGGAAGTTGAATAGTTCTGTCTTGTTCTCGTCCACTCGCAGGAACTCCTGCCAGTTTCCCGGGATGGAGTTGGCTGCTGCAACACGTCGTCTGACGCCCTTTCCACGATTTTCTCTTGCTGTGGACTTCAGGCTATCTGGTATGTAGACATCCCAGATGATGTCCACCCTTGTGACTCTAGCCAACTTTGCTTTGATATATGGAAGGAACACTAACATGGCATAGTCTTGGAAGGTTTTCGCTCCAACTGGCTTCAGCATGTTGATGATAGCAGCTCCATCCAGTATGATGACGTCGATGACTAGAGCTTCGCCTTTGGATGTGCACAGCTTCTCCAGGCAATCTGTGAGATCTGCCTTTGTACCGAACCGCAATTTTCCCAGCTGCGACAAGGATGGTGGGTATGCATGATTTTCATGCTTGAAGAAATTGTCCAAGTCTCCGTCTCGTGTCTGGCACGCGATGTACAGCCTGGAAAATAGTGCACAGTCGCTCTTGAGGGATGTTATCATCTGTGTAGCTTTGGATGGTGTCCCTTTGAATGGTCTGTTGAACAGTGGCATACTGTTCTTAGAGATGGTGTCTGATACAGGTGATGTACGCTCAACCAACCGATCCGTTACAAAGCTGTCATACTGATCATGCCCCTTCTTCTCTATCCCTCGCACAGTTGTCACTACGGCTGGATCTGCGATGTCGCTGGTGTCCAAAACCAGAAGATCTCCACTCTCCTCCATGAACGGATTCCCAAGGTCTTCGATCACTTCCACGAGAGCCTGAACTTCGCTTGAAAAGGTGACTTGTACAGCCATTGTGTGTTCGTGGTGCCTGCCGTGTGGTTATCCAGGCATGCTGTTTCAAAGCCGCCGATGGTCCTCGCAATTTCTGGTCTAGCTACCTTCCATCGCAGTAGAGCTCTAGGGGTTTGCGTCAAGCCGATTGCTCTACCATCAGCTTTGACGACTGCGTTGTTTTGCTCATGCGCGTGGTCGATAGCTATGGCTGAGAAGGGACGGGTCGACCTGTGCACTACGAAGCTGCCTCGGTCAAACTATTTCGCTACATCAGGGAGTCGTTCGTGGAGTGTTGTCATATCACGTATATGTACGGGAACCCAGCGAGAATAGTGTGTGTGGTCCAGGGCAAAGAACCATGGAGCCAGTGCTCTCAATGCAGTGATGTAGAGTGGGAAGTTTCCTTCGCGAATTGATCGCACAAAGACCAGCATAAGGCATTCCAAGTGCATGACCATGTACCAGTAGTGGAACTGTGGAGAAGCCTCAACCTGCTTCACACACCAACCATCAAACGGTAGTGGTTCACTTGTGTCCAAGCAATATGCATCATATGCTGTACGAAGCATAATTGACAATGCACTGGAGGTGACTTGGTGTGCATGCCTGGTTCGTTTGACATGTGCGCCCTTGAGAAAGGAGTCAGCCGTTATAATAATAATAATAATAGTAACTTCTTTTGCGCCAATATCCTCGAAAATCAAGCTCAGTGGCGCGACAAAACCAGGGGATTAATCAATCTCATAATCGAAAGCAATGCGTGAGTCGTCAACGGATGGATGGAAAAGCTAGGAGGCTAAGGAGGATAGGCAGCATTAAAGAGATAGGTTTTTAGATGTCGGCGGAATGAAACTATATTACCTTGTGATTTAACACTGGCAGGAAGCGAATTCCACACCGTTGGTGCGGCAACCGAGAAAGCTCGGGTCCCGGCTTTCGTTTTCACCCGAGGGATGTGAAGAGGGTTACTACTGGTTGAGCGTAGCTGTCTGGAATTTCTTGTTGGAGTTAGCATTGAATTTAGATATGCTGGTTGTGTAGATGAGAGTGCTTGATAGGCTATTGTACACATTTTGAAAATGATGCGATAGTGCACAGGTAGCCAATGCAGTGATTTTAGAAGCGGCACTGAGCGAGAAAAACGTGGAGAACGCGTGACTACCCTTGCTAAACAATTTTGGACACGCTGAAGTTTGGCTATGTCCTTGTTTGCGGTATTGTAAAGGAGGGAATTGCAGTAGTCGAGTCTGCTGCTTACTAGAGCTGTGGCGATGGTTTTAGCAACGGAAAGTGATAAAAACCGGCGGATACGGCGAAGATCACGGATATGGTAAAAACAGCAACGGCATGTTTTCGAGATATGTTTTTTGAAATTGAAGTTTTCATCAAACGTTACTCCGAGATTTAAAACTGAGGTGGCTGGTGTGATACTCTGACTCAGAATATGTGTCGGGAAAAAGCCATTGAGTTTTGCCCGCTGCGTTGAGGTACCAATGATGAGAAATTCAGTCTTATCTGCATTTAGTTTTAATTTACTATTTTTCATCCAGAGGGAGACATCTTGGAGACAATCCCTGAGCTGGTTTAGGGAGCGACAAGTATCTGGTGTGGTCAGAGAAACATAGATTTGTGTGTCATCTGCATAAAGGTGATGATCCAGGTTATGACTCTGGATAACTGAGCTTAATGGTGTTGTGTACAGAGTGAAAAGCAACGGACCCAAAACAGAACCCTGGGGGACACCACAAGAGGTGGGCAGCATGTCTGAGAAGCAGTTACCTATTTTAATGGCTTGCCGTCTGTCAGTAAGGTATGAAGTAAACCAGCTCAAGGCTGTGCCAGATATCCCGTACCACGTTGATAAGCGTGTAATGAGAATGTCGTGGTCAATGGTGTCGAAAGCGGCGGATAGGTCAAGCAGGGTCAGTGCAGTAACTTTGCCATTATCAATGTTAAGGTTTATGTCATTGTGTACTTTTAAAAGAGCAGTTTCTGTTGAGTGAAATTGTTTGTACGCAGACTGTGATGCATTGGTTAAACCATTTATGTTGATGTGAGAAGTAAGTCGATTTGCAACAACCTTTTCGAGTATTTTGGAAATGAAGCTAAGGTTAGAAATAGGCCTGTAGCTGTTTAGATCTTCTTTTGACAGAGTTGTCTTCTTAAGAATTGGATTTACATGTGCACGTTTAAAGTCTTCAGGGAATAAGCCGGAGCAGAGTGATGCATTTATTATATCTGTTATTGGTTTAATTAAAACGTCAAGGCATGCTTTCAGTAGTATGGTCGGAAGTGGGTCAAGATCACAAGATTTATTTGGGGATGACATGATTATTTTTTTCACTTCAGTAGTTGTGGCTGGTTCAAACGATGTAAGTTTAGAATTTAGTTGTGGAGAGTCGGCATTTATAGTGTCTGAGGTGTGATCTGTGAAGGCTGAATGTATCAGGCTGATTTTGTCTTTAAAATGACTTGAGAAAGAGTTACACAGTGACTTGATTGATGCATGGGTTGGTAGGGAAGGAGCAGGCCGCCTGTGTAAAATCTGATTGATGCATTTCCATAGTTGTTTTGGTGTAGCGGAGTTATTTGCGACCATGTTTTCGTAATAATACGACTTTGTTTTTGACATTTGTTGGTTACATAGATGACATTGCCGTGTGTAGCGTGACCTGTCTAAGGATGACCGAGATTTACGCCAAACACGTTCCAGATAGCGACGGCGCCGTTTAGATTGGATTATTTCCGGGGTCATCCAAGGAGCTGGCGGCTTTTGTGACACAGATTTGGATTTAGCGGGTGCATGTTTGTCAAGCAATGTCTTCAGTATTTGACGGTACTGTTTGTATAGGTCTGATACATGTTCTTTAGGATGTGTGACAAGGTCGGATGTAATTATATCAGTCATAAATGATGCAATGTTGATACTGTGAATGGCTCTGTAGAACATGTTGTGTTTGGACACGGCTGGGGCTAAAGGAACTTTAAGATCTGCAATTACTGTGTTATGGTCCGATAAGCCATCTACAACTGTGGGTGTCTGAATGTTTTTACAAGAGGAACGAGTTATCAAGATGTCAAGCCAATGTCCATGTATGTGTGTTGGGAAATTGACATGTTGTTTTGTGTCAAATGATGCCAGGATATCATTAAACGTGATAGTTGTTGCAGATGGTGTATCCAGGTGAAGATTAAAATCGCCCAAAATGTAAAATTCTGTGTGCATGGTTGCAACATTTTCCAAAAGATCCTGGAATTCTTCAAAGAAGTTAGCTGGATGACCTGGAGGGCGATAAATACAAATGAAAACCCCACAGAAGCACGAATTAGATATGTTCAGACAAATAGATTCAAATGTGGTATAGTCCGGGCTGGTGTACGGGGTTACGTTAAATAGTTTTGAAATAAGGAAACCGACACCTCCGCCTCTTCCAACTGGACGTGGTCGATGGTGGAAGGTATAGCCAGGAGGGGAGATGTCGGCAATACATGCATCTGTGTCATGCGGTCTGAGCCAGGTCTCAGTCACAGCGAGAATGTCTATTGTTTTGGAAATTATAAGATCAGTGATAGAGGCAGTTTTTTCACGAATTGAACGAATGTTAGTGGTGGCCAGGCGGATGTTATGCCTGACCACAGGTCCAGGATTAAGAATAACATCTCCCGCTAGCAGTAAGATCAAGGCCAATTTAAATGTTGGCCTGGAACGGGGTATAGGTAGTAATTTTCGGTTGAAACACAGATTAAGGCATGGCAGACTGTGTAAGTATGTCAAGGATTCTTGTGTGGTCATGTATTTGGAAGGTGTTGAAATTACATCCGACCATTGTGCCAGTGTGTTACACAAGGTGAAATCATGGCTTCTAGAAGCTGCAGAACATGATAAAAATAAAACACACAGTGAGAACAATGGTGACATTTGACAAAATCTGCTCAAGTGATAAAATTAATGTATCATAAAATAATTAGTGACTGAGAGTGGCCAGACGTTCTAAAATAATGTAAATGTTTGGCATGGGTCAACAGCACCAAAACTTAATAAATAACATGTAATAAATAAGTATATGAGAGTATAAGATCACACTAAATCTAAAATTACAGTAGTTTCTCAGATGTAAGACTAATAAATATAGCGAGAAAAATAAATAATGTGTTATAAAATAAATATTACATAGACATAATCAAGTGGTATTTAAAATTATTAATAAACTAAATCAGTAGTTTCAAATGAGTTTGTAAAATGCTAAATAAGTCTGTAAAATGCTAAATGTAGAATGAGTTTGTAAAAGGCTAAAACACAAATCAGTTTAACAAATCAGTTCCTGGAGTCGCAATACCTGCCTGAGTGAGAACATCTGTCCAGCCACTTCCGTTGAACAAATCTCCGAGGGTCGCCAAGGTTGCCATCTCTATATGTAGCCCGCCAAGTAGAACTACAAACTTGTCTTCTCCGTATGATTCTGGCCAATTCCATAGTATACTGATATATAACATCCATTTCTGAGAATAATCTATCCATTTCGCCTTGGCCGCACCCATTTTAACATCAATATCATCATAATATGAATTTAAATGCATTGTATCGACAAATAGGTGGTGGCATTTGATTCCTGATGTCAGAAAACATACACAACGACACTTCATTCATATTTATACGATATTTATTCAGGAAGATATGACGATAATTAGAATTTCGCGACTCGGGTGGCGGCCATCTTGGATTTTTCAAATGTTAGGGCCCCATGGGAAAAATTTAGCTTGGCACTATATCTTAAATCCATTAGTACCTTCTTAGCATCAACTATGCCAATTTTGGTGCTTTTACCACCAAACCCACAATCAAATCACATATCTGCCTCACTATACATCGAATGACGAAAAAGACACCGTCAACAATCAACCAGTCATTTAGATTAGATATGATACATATCTGGTTAAAATAACTGACAGTTGAAGACGGCGGGTAAGCCATGGAAGGAATCTGCAAGCCGGCGAACCTCCAACCCCTTTCGGGGAGGAGGAAGTCTGATTTCCCAGTGCTTCAACAGCGAAAGGAGTTTACTCTCCTCCCGACCATGGTTACCGAAAATAAATTACACACATTTAACATCCGATAATTGTGAATAAAGTCACTGTAACGTAAGTTCGGCAGCCGCGTCATTAACTTGAATTGAATCCGACGTCTCTTCCCTTGCGACCGACGTTCAATATGAAAGCCTCTTCGAGTTCCAATCCGATGGCCGTATCGCGCGCGTCATATAGTTTACAGGGCCTATAATCCACATCTCGATGTCATCGTGGCCATTTACTACAATAACATTGAAGCGATTTAATAGTAAGGGTATCAATAAGGAGCAGCTATAGACGGTGAGGAAGAAAACGACAAAAGAATTGAGAAACCTTACCTGCCGCGGATCCACTTCGCCTTCGTATACATCTTACGGCCTTCTCGTTGTCTCGTTGTTGGGCGGAAACCGCAATCACGTGACGACTAATTGTGAGAATCCGCAGTTGCGCAATGCGCAACTTCCTGACAAAGCAGTGACCTTTTGCGCCTGCGCCAATACTTATATTTCCTGTGCGTGAACGTTCGCGGGTGCGTTCGCGTATTTCTGTGTGTATTCGTGTTATTTTAAAGGTTCAGGCTATTTCCCGAGCTGCTATGATACATATCTGGTTAAAATAACTGACAGTTGAAGACGGCGGGTAAGCCATGGAAGGAATCTGCAAGCCGGCGAACCTCCAACCCCTTTCGGGGAGGAGGAAGTCTGATTTCCCAGTGCTTCAACAGCGAAAGGAGTTTACTCTCCTCCCGACCATGGTTACCGAAAATAAATTACACACATTTAACATCCGATAATTGTGAATAAAGTCACTGTAACGTAAGTTCGGCAGCCGCGTCATTAACTTGAATTGAATCCGACGTCTCTTCCCTTGCGACCGACGTTCAATATGAAAGCCTCTTCGAGTTCCAATCCGATGGCCGTATCGCGCGCGTCATATAGTTTACAGGGCCTATAATCCACATCTCGATGTCATCGTGGCCATTTACTACAATAACATTGAAGCGATTTAATAGTAAGGGTATCAATAAGGAGCAGCTATAGACGGTGAGGAAGAAAACGACAAAAGAATTGAGAAACCTTACCTGCCGCGGATCCACTTCGCCTTCGTATACATCTTACGGCCTTCTCGTTGTCTCGTTGTTGGGCGGAAACCGCAATCACGTGACGACTAATTGTGAGAATCCGCAGTTGCGCAATGCGCAACTTCCTGACAAAGCAGTGACCTTTTGCGCCTGCGCCAATACTTATATTTCCTGTGCGTGAACGTTCGCGGGTGCGTTCGCGTATTTCTGTGTGTATTCGTGTTATTTTAAAGGCTCAGGCTATTTCCCGAGCTGCTCGATAAATAAGAAGTAGTCGGGTCCTTATTTCTTGAGCAGCTCGAGAAATAACGCGAAGTTAGACAGTTCTTTGTCGAGCAGCCCGAGAAATAGCGGCAACTCGGATCGTTATGTGTCGAGCAGCTGGCGTCTCGTCTGCCACAGAAGTTGTTCAATGGCGTCGTCGTTGGACTCTAAACAACAGACGACATCTAGTCGAATTATTACCGTGTTTATTTTACCCTCGTAATATCTGTTTACGAAAACGAATACATTTATTTCAGGTAAAAACCCATATGGCATATACAACTTGTACATACATTAGCACATCTAAGTATATAATAGCCTATAAAAGATCAAATATGTTAAGAAATGAATAGATAAAAAATAAATAAGATTATAAGTAAGATAAATGTAAAATTGTAGAAAAACAGATAAAAAAATGAGCAATATACAGGATGTGATTGTATAATAAATATGCAATTAATTCACGTAAAAAAAACCTTTTGAAAAGTAAGTTATATAAACAACTTACTGATTTAAAATGTATATATAATAATAAATAAATAATAATAAAGTTATATGCGAGACATGGTGACTATCTTACATATTTACTGTATACAATGAATTGGCCCAGCTAATCCACATTGGGCCATTTACTATTTCAAAACAATTGCACATAACCCGGCCTAATCAAGTCATTATTTATGTTACAAATGCGTCTTTTAAAACCATAAATGTTCTTACGTAATAGGGCGTCAAATGTATCAATAGCATTATCAGCAAACATGCCACTCGCGCTGTCCCATCGGCTGTCTCCCAAAATCCTTCTATGCATACTGTTATAGGCAACTTTAGCTTTTAAATAAGAGCCCTTATTAAAGTTAACCCATAATTGGCAACAATAAGTTGTACAACAATATGCGTGAAACAGATGTAGTTTAACACCCACGGAACAGTGGTGAAATATTTTGATAATGCTATTTGACCTAGCATAAAAATTACGCAGATGTCTCAAAATATCTCCGTCATCTTTTAGGTCATTGCATATTATCACACCTAAATATTTTGCTTCTTTGACATATGCAAGCTTGTTTATGTTCACACACACACACACACACACACACACACACACACACACACACACACACACACACACACACACACACACACACACACACACACACACACACACACACACACACACACACACACACACACACACACACACACACACACACACACACACACACAGACACACACACACACACACACACACACACACACACACACACACACACACACTCACACACACACACACACACACACACACACACACACACACACACACACACACACACACACACACACACACATGTTCAGCAAACCCTGAAGCCCACTAGGACTGGGAACAATAACACATATGTCATCAGCATAGAACATATGGTTAGTGCAGCAGGTGTGTATGTGACAACCTATACCAGCACTATTTAGCATATTGCTCAGATCATCAATGTATCCGATAAATAAGTATGGGAACAAAATCCCACCTTGTCGAACACCATTCGAAACATAAAAAAGTCTGATGTTGTAGAACTCCATTTGATACAGAATGTTTGAGTTCTGTACCAGTACAACAGAATACGTATACGTATAACAGGCACACCTCGATTAAGCAATTTAAAAAAAGCGTCCAATGGTTGACTCTGTCAAATGCTTTTGAAGCATCTAAAAAGCATGAATACACCGGGCTATTGTTACTTTTATAGTATTGAATAACATTTTTTAAAGCAAATATACAGTGGTCAGTAGAGTGTCCCTTCTTAAACCCAAACCGATTGTCGGTTGTATTAAAATATGGTGTCAACATTTCCAGCAATATAATTTCAAATATCTTAGAGGCAACGGTGACAAGCGCAATTGGTCTATAATTATTTACGTTGCTCGTGTCTCCAGACTTATTTTTTATCAATGGAATTATAATAGTTTTCATAAAGTCATCAGGTAGATGACCATGAGAAATCACTCCATTATAAAAAATGGACAACAGTATAGTTATGCGCCTATCTGAATGAATAGTGTTCGGCAGATAGCCCATCGTTACCACATGCTTTTCCACATTTCAACTTATCGATAGCATTTTTTACCATGCAAGGAGTTATGATTAAGTTATTTTCGTAACACAAATATTCTGTGTTATGTACACACTCTTTCACATTTTGCATATTTGCATCTGTGGTTACATTGTTTAATAAGGATTCAAAATGTGTTTTCCACATGACGGATATGGCCGTAGGTTCATTAGCACCATTGACATTTGTAGCTTTGGGTAAACATTTTTGTATGTTTTGGATACGTTTTTCCAAAAACTGACTGCATGTTTAGCTTGCATGGATTTAGCCATGGCATCTGCTCGAGCCACATCTTCGCGTTGTTGACACTGTTTAAGCAGATATTTAAAATGTAACCTAGTTCTCCGCATTAGTTCACAAACTGGGCCATGCTTAGGTTTTCCCATATCACGCCATAAAATAAACCAGATAAACTTCTTTGTTGTCCATCGTGTCCGATGATGACATCAGAGTAGGGTTTCGTCCGTTACGTGCTTTGCTCGTTGGTGAGAGAATAGTCCAATTTGTGATTTAATGCCTCTCCCGCAGTTGACACAGAACTAATGTAACATCGCATCTATGAACAAACCGTTTCACTAGTATTCTCAAGAGCTCATCGTAAGTCAGATTTCTCTGTTTCAAATCGATTTCGCACTTTTGCATACGGTGGGTTCAAAGAGAAACTAAACTATACATGTTGGCGTTATGCACATAAAAAGCTGTTATATTGTTCATGACACAGACACTTGACCGACAAGTGGGCAGCAAGCGGCGTTTCCAACGATTCGTCAGCTCCATACATGTAAGTGCTGTTATGCAATACGATTTAGATGAATCTTAAAAAGTCGGTTTTTATTGCTGTTTGCGATATGGACACAGCGTTCCTCGTCCTGCAGTAGCAACAATTGCATGAAGAATAAAGAGCTTTACGAAGTTCTCACGTTGTACTAAACAAATCTGTCTCTCACGGGGGTCTACGATCAGAGCAGGGAGGGATTTAGATTTATGAAGGCAGTATACTTCAGTCATTTTAAAGAAACTCCTGTTAATGCATCATGTCGAACACCACATTACATTACATTACATTACATTACATTACATTACATTACATTACATTACATTACATTACATTACATTACATTACATTACATTACATTACATTACATTTCTTTTAACTTCATCATCACGAGGTGTCGGGATAAGATGGACATCCACAGCACCCGAGCCATGCGTGGAGCAAACTGCTGGACCGATCACCAGATGCTGAGATCAAAAGTGGCTTTCAGAATACGACAAAAGCACAACAGGCAAGGGACAAATAAGCCGACCAAGCTCAACACTGCAAAACTAAGTACCATCAGCCATAGGGAGAGTTTTGAGCAGGAGATGGACAGTGCTCTCGCCCACTGGGAGGAGAAGGAAAACTCAACACCAGACGAGGAATGGGCAGCTCTGCAGCAGGTTGTTTACAACACAGCCAAGACATGTCTTGGCAAGCCAGACAGAAAACACCAGGACTGGTTCGACCCCAACGACCAGGAGCTACAGACTCTTATGAGCAGAAGAGATCAAGCCCACCAGAGAGTGTTGCAAACCAGGAGCACTAGATCCACCACTGCAGCATACAAAGATGCCTGCAGACTGCTACAAAAACACACCCGTGCACTGAAGTCGGACTGGTGGGAAAGGAAAGCAGTGGAGCTGCAGAGAGCTGCCGACAGTAACAACATGAAGGGCTTCTACAATGGACTGAAGGAAGTGTGGGGACCCAAAAAGAAGGGACCTGTTCAATTAAAATCAACAGACGGAATGGAAACCTTCTCTGACAGCAAGAGAGTTGTGGCAAGATGGAGTGAACACTTCCAGAAGCTACTCAACGTCCCTGGCGACATAGATCACGAAGCTTTGGACAACATCCCGCAGCGCATTACCAAGACAAGCCTTGATGAGATTCCAACTATGGATGAGATGGCTAGGGCAATCGCCAGCCTGAAAGATGGCAAAGCACCTGGAGGAGATGGAATTCCTGCAGAAGTATGGAAGCATGGAGGAGACAATCTGTTCAGCAGACTGCACCAACTAATCACCAATGCCTGGGAGATGGGTTCTGTACCACAAGCATGGAAGGATGCAAGCATTATAACCATCTACAAGAAAGGTGATCGAACAGACTGTGGGAACTATAGAGGAATCTCTCTTCTTTCCATAGCAGGCAAGATCTTCGCCAGGATCCTCCTCAACAGACTATCTACCCACCTAACACCAGAGGTAGTTCCGGAGACACAATGTGGCTTCAGAGGTAACCGGAGCACCGTGGATATGATATTTTGTCTCCGACAACTACAAGAAAAGTGCATTGAGCAGGACCGACCACTGTACATGGTATTTGTCGACTTCAGTAAGGCGTTCGATACAGTTGGGAGGACCGGACTATGGCAGCTACTGAAGAAGTATGGCTGCCCAGAGAAGTTCACAACAATGATCGAGGCACTACATACCGGAATGATGGCGACTGTTAATGTTGGAGGGGAAGTCTCGGAGTCGTTCAGGGTCACAAATGGGGTCAAGCAAGGCTGTGTACTGGCGCCCACGCTCTTTTCCATCTTCCTATCAGCAATGCTCGACAATGCTTTCCGAGACATGGGGGATGGCATCTACATACAGTCCAGACAAAGCGCTGACCTATTCAACGTCGCACACTTCAGAGCGAAGACCAAGACTACACGGATACTGATGAGGGAGCTGCTATTCGCAGATGACAGTGCACTGGTTGCACACTCTGCTGAAGAGATGCAGAAAATAGTGGATGCTTTTTCCAATGCGTCAAAGAAGTTCGGCCTGAAGATTAACATCAAGAAGACCGAGGTGCTGTACCAACCCAACTCTACAAGAACCCGAGAGGAGGATATCATGGTTGATGGAAACAAGCTGAACTCTGTTATGGAATTCACCTACCTCGGAAGCACTATATCAAGTGACGGATGCATTGACGATGAAATACAGAGGAGGATGGCCAAGGCTAGTGCATCTTTCGGCCGACTACGCCAGAGACTCTGGAACAACCACCATGTGTCCATGCGGGTTAAAGGCAAGATATACCGTGCAATTGTGCTGTCCACCCTCCTGTACGGAGCCGAGGCCTGGACAGTGTACAGACGACAGGTGAAAAAGTTGCATGCCTTCATGATGCGACATCTGCGTTCGATCATGAGGATAACCTGGATGGACAAAGTGACAAACAAGGAAATACTCGAACGGACAGGGCTGCCATCTATGGAAGATCTTCTGATCAGAAAGAATCTCCGGTGGACTGGACACCTCATGAGGATGTCATCAGACAGGCTACCGAAGCAGGTTCTCTACTCCCAACTGTCTTCTGGTCACAGAAAGAGAGGGCGCCCTCGTCTCCGGTTCAAAGATACCATCAAGAGAAACCTGAAGCTGAGAGACATAAAGATCGACTCCTGGACATCACTCTCACAGCAGAGAGACAAATGGAGAGCAAGAGTCAAGTGATGGAAGCAGTCTTTGTCGCTTCGCGACCGACAGCATGATGATGACATTACATTACATTACATTACACACCAGTGTGACCTAGTTTCAGTTCTGAAACAGGGAATCCGTCCAAACCCCCTTTTACGAATGATCAAAAAATGACCCGTTCGCTCGAATATCAAACTGTTATCCCGTTGACCCAGCTATATATTAAAGACAAGTTATCGCCAGCCGCGCCGCGTGACAACAAGACGAATTGACAAAATGTGGCCCAACTATTTAACTCTTCCTCCCACTAACCACTAACTCTTACTCCCACAAACCCTAATTCCCCCGTGTCCAACAATGAATCCCTTCAGAGTACCGTGCACGGGTTCCTACCAACTATGTGGTTGTGAATGAGGACAACTGTAAGCTGTACCGTGTTAACTGTATAGAATGGATGTATAAACATGTAAACTATTACATACAACAATTTCTGGCAGTCAGCTTTGACTCCACTCTCGGAGCCTACGTTGACCATAAATCCTTCTGGGTCCGCTGCTGAAATGGGGTCTTTAAACTGCGATATTCAAACATCCCTATACGTAATAGTAAGAACTAGCGAGTCTTTTTATTATTGACAATGCTTATTATGGACTGGTTTGCGTGAACCCTGCTAAACACAATAACATGGGAGGGCAGAGAGAGATGATGAATAATTGTACCGAAAGACCTTTGCTTGCATTTTTACAATAGCACGTCGTACGTCACGCGATATAACGCATAACGTAATATCCTCGTTTCTAAAACCGCGGGAGTTATGCATCGCGATGATTGGCTTAAGCTCCGTCTAACCGGTTGTTGACGTCATGAAACGTCACGGTAACAACGAGTTGGCGGTCGGTTAAGAATTTCACAACAATCGCAACAGCCAAAGGCAAACGGCGTATCGAGAATGACACCGAAGAAGCGGTAGCAACAACTGTTCACCATGTCAGAATACATCGTACGCTGGCGACAGGACGGCTCAGGCTACGACATCGCTATCGCCAAACCGGGCGATTCGCTACGACCCTTACAATGTCAGCCAATGCCTGTCAACCGAGGATGGAGGGACACGTGAAGGCACTGCAGGAGTGTGGAGTGCAGCCGTTGACGCAGTATTCCACGGTCGGCGCATCCACATTCCGAGGTAAGATTTTCTCATTACTTTGGTGAAGTTTTGAAATTCATTCCCTGCTTTCAGTTTCGGTGTTATCTTTGTGTACTGTCTCAACGTTAAACAAAATAATTATCAATTATCTTTGAATTCCAGGTGCCTCACGTGTCCGTTCCATTCGCCGACGGAATTACTGCGATAACGCCGACGAACCTGCTCCGACGAGTTGTCTTATAAAAAGTAAGGTTTTATAATAATTGCCTACCAAAATGTATTGCTATGACTAGGAGAACGTCCTGGGTTCCGCGGCGGGGGTATCCGGGAAGATTCGGGGCCGTAATTTTCCAGAGGGGACAACAGTAGACGCGACGAAAATATCTTGTTAAATGTTAAGGAAACGTCCCGGTGTCAGGGGTGGGGTGGGAACCGGAGAGATTGTCATTGGGGGTCGCACACATCCAGATAGTGACGACTGCCGTGGACATGACGATAGTTGGGCCTATGTTGTTAATTTCAGTGAGATTATACTTTTAATTTATTACGCCTACGGCTGTGAATGTTTGATCGCTCAATGTCCAGTTTTGTTTTTGGAGCAAGCCGGAAGTCAACGTGACGATCGACCAGTGGGGACAACTGAATCACCGACCCACGAACTGCGATCGTACCTCGTCGGCACCGACGCGTTCACGGACCGACGACCGTCGCGCCAAACGTCACTCGCTGTCGTCACAACACAACACGCGTGCGCCGGAACAATACATGTCCGTCAGCGATGATCAAGAAGCGTTCGCTTCGACCGGACTGCACAAAACGAACATTCAGTCGAATACGCGCCGACCAACCAACGTCAAGCGAGAAGTCCGTTGCTGGTAGCCCGATACCGCTGCCAGGATGCGTAGACAAAACATACGTCTATAAAAAAACACGCATGCGCAGATAAAAACTTCCGGCGCTGACGAGAAAACTGGACATTTGCTACCATCTGTGACTGTGATCGGAAACCTGATAATTGTATTTAGTATGGAAAACATAATTTCCGTTGGGAGTAGCCGAACGCACTAACTATGCATACATGTTCTTAACTGATCTATTCAAAGGTCATTTTAGGTGAAATAGAGCAGTTGTAATAACATGTGCACACAACGGGGCGGCGCTGTCTTGTGAAGAGAGCTGAGCCGTATCTTCAACATGAGACGACATCGAAATGGGACGTGTGGACATTTTTCGCGGCGACGTTCCCATTTTCTCGGTCGTCCGATATTGACATCGGAAGACAAGAAGTGGGCGCTGCATTGAAGGGGGGTTGGTGGTGGTGGTAGTGTTTTGAAACCTGTTCGCGGCGACGTTTACAACTGAAGAATGTTCATGGCGGAACGTCTAGATGTGGTGGGGGCACATCACCTTCGAAGCGTATATGGGCTACGTTATTCTAATGAAAACATTGCGAGGCACAATTGCGACAATCTATCCCTCAACACATCCTAGATATGTATATGGTGTAGGCCTATGAATCGAAATATATCTGGTGTTTTCTCGGGCTTCGCGGTGCTAACTACAACGATTGGATAAGGATTCACGGTGAACTATCATACTGCTTAATACGTGCACACATCTCAACGGGTCTAATTTTAGCAAAACTCAATATAGGTTGCGTGAAGATCTAGACCTGTAAAATGTTGGTCACGGTGCATTTTGGGAGTCGTCATTTCGCTCGGGTCTAATAGATGTAGGTCTGTACAGGATTCCTTCGACTGAACAACGTTTCGAAAGAAACAGACACTTGTCTCATTTTTTTCAATGTTATTAATTAACAAAATGATACATCGAATGACGAAAACGACACCGTCAACAATCAACCAGTCATTTAGATTAGATATGAAGCATATCTGGTTAAAATAACTGACAGTTGAAGACGGCGGGTAAGCCATGGAAGGAATCTGCAAGCCGGCGAACCTCCAACCCCATTCGGGGAGGAGGAAGTCTGATTTCCCAGTGCTTCAACAGCGAAAGGAGTTTACTCTCCTCCCGACCATGGTTACCGAAAATAAATTACAGCGATCTTCACCCTATAACACCCTAACATTTAACGTCCGATAATTGTGAATAAAATCAAGTTCGGCAGTCGCTTCATTAACTTGAATTGAATCCGACGTATCTTCCATTGCGACCAACGTTCAATATGAAAGCCTCTTCGAGTTCCAATCCGATGACCGTATCGCGCATGTCATATAGGTTGCAGGGCCTATATAGTCCACATATCGATGTCATCGTGGCCGTTGACTACAACAACCTTGAAGCGATTTAATAGTAAGGGTATCAATAACGAGCAGCTATAGACGGCGAGCAAAAAAACGGCAAGAGAATTGAGAAAACTCACCTGCCGCGGATCCACTTCGCCTTCGTATACATCATACGCCCTTCTCGTTGTCTCGTTGTTGGGCGGAAACCGCAATCACGTGACGACTAATTGTGAGAATCCGCAGTTGCGCAATGCGCAACTTCCTGAGAAAGCAGTGACCTTGTGCGCCTGCGCCAATTCTGAAACTTTCTGTGCGTGGACGTTCGCGGGTGCGTTCGCGTATTTCTTTGTGTATTCTTGTTATTTTAAAACAGTTAACCTTCTATACTTGAACGTGGACTTTTGGGACACTGTCCGCCATAAAAAAAAATACAGAAAATAAATCGAGAGTGTACTTGCTTTTATGAGAGAGTGCGCATGGATGTGCGCGCCCGCAAGTGTGTGCACGTGTACAATCGAATAAAAATGGGTTAACGGGAGAAAACACTTTTGCTTTCGCCACAGGCGTCTATTACAAGGTTGTCTTCATGTCCTAAAAATGGTTCAGAACGTGTGCAGAAATGCCCACTGCATACACAACATGCACTGACAAAGGTGCCGTAGAAAATTCGTGAAATGAGAACACGATATTTTCTAAGAAACTACTTTACTTCCTGTCACCCCTTAATTTCTGTTAAAGGCAAAGAGATATTGGTCGTGATAATGTCATCAATAAAAATTACATCTGTGTCACTACGCCGAAGAACCGCATTGTCCTCTGACTTACACTAGTTTGACACCTGAAATACCGCACTGGCTGAACAAAAACGTAACTTCTAGTGACATAACACAACACAAGACATCATCAGTCTTCACAGACGTTCAAACAACCTGCATACTGCTGATGCGTTTGCGAAAACTTTCGTCGGGTTAATGACACGTTAATATCGCTATTTCCCTTCTCGCTCGTGGCACAGAGCACAGTTGATTTTCCCATTGGAGGCCATAATAACGTTTTGTCGATAATAAAGAAACTTATGTTATGCTCATCTCATTTCGTCAAAATCACACACCTCTAGCTCTATTGAAATGCAAGCATGTGCATTGCCCGTCAATATTGACCAAATTTACCATGCATTTCTGCATCCGCAGGGTCATATATAAAAACGTTAAAAATCGCTATGCTAATTAAACACTGCCTATCATGCGTCATTACACTGCAGATACATCGTAGCAATTAATTTACTGGTGCGTCTGCTTTCTTGTACCCATTTCACATCAAAATGGCTATACATAATTGTAAGTGACACAATTCTTTGGGTAATACTTTCTCAATGGGTCACAACAGTAAATCTAAATGTGTTCTGACCCCTCGTCGTAGTCGGTCAATGGGGTGCAACCATGTCACGGTACCCGACACATTTCTCGCATCTAGGAGAAACTTGGAAGGAAATCAAAGAATAGCTAGTAAGGTCGTAGGACGGACGACACCTGCAATTCGCTATTGGCATCACCTGCCTGAATAATATTTGCAAACATATTTTGCTGACAGCTACTTATTTATTCCAATATGGGATTAAGTAAACTTGTTACGGGCAAGGGGAAGTTATAAGACGATGGAGAGGGAGCACACGTGTCCCTGTCGTCGCGTGTGTACTCTGCGCTGCCGATGTGATGCTCTGTCGGGGTGAAGTAATTCCGCTGTGAGACGTAGCAAATAGTCAGCGGGCCTTGTCGCCAGCCAACTGTGACGGATATAGCCACACACGAGATCTGTTTCTTGTCCGACACTTGTACAATATGGCTGCTTAGAAGTGTTCGTGATTGTCCTTGAAACAACTGGCTGCGGGAAACAATGGGCGCAAGGGTGTTCATCGGCTTCCCTACCACCGACATACTGAACTGGTCCGATGTGGCGTCTTCGTCGTCAACAATCTGCATCCAAAACCGAAAAAGAAAGTCTCAATCGCCACACGGAAGGTCGTAGACCATCTTAAAGTATTGCATGTATGTGGTGGTGAACCTCTCATAACGCCGGTTTGGCCCGATTATGGTGACAACTGCCAAAATGTTAATGATATAGCAGCTTGTAAAGCGTCGTATAGTTTATTTTTATAACTTGTTCGGTAATAAAATAGTTTCAATGATATATAATAGAGCGATCGTCTCATCTTTGATCATTTGAATAGCTAGTAAGGTCGTCGGACGGACGAGACCTGCAATTCGCTACTGGCATCACCTGCCTGAATATTATTTAGAAACATATTTTGGTGACAGCTACTTATTTATTCCAATATGGGATTAAGTAAACTTGTTACGGGTAAGGGGAAGTTATAAGACGATGGAGAGGGAGCACACGTGTCCCTGTCGTCGCGTGTGTACACTGCGCTGCCGATGTGATGCTCTGTCGGGGTGACGTAGTTCCGCTGTGACACGTCGCAAATAGTCAGCGGGCCTTGTCGCCAGCCAACTATGACGGATATAGCCTCACTCTCGATCTGTTTCTCGTCCGATATTTGTAGAATATGGCTGCTTAGAAGTGTTCGTGATTCTCCTTGAAACAACTGGCTGCGGGAAACAATGGGCGCAAGGATATTAATCGGCCTCCGTACCACCGACATACTGAACTGGTCCGTTTTTGGTGTCTTTGTCGCCAACAATCTGCATCCAAAACCGAAAAAGAAAGTCTCAATCGCCACACGGAAGGTCGTAGACAATCTTCAAGTATTGCATGTATGTGGTGGTGAACCGTCTCATAATGCCGGTTTGGCCCGATTATGGTGACAACTGCCAAAATGTAAATGATATAGCAGCTTGTAAAGTATCGTATAATTTAATTTTATAACTTCTTCGGTAATAAATAGTTTCAATGATATATAATAGAGCGATCGTCTCATCTTTGATCATTTGAATTTCCGTTGGGAGTAGCCGAACGCACTAACTATGCATACATGTTCTTAACTGATCTTTTCAAAGGTTATTTTAGGTGAAATAGAGCAGTTGTAATAACATGTGCACACAAACGGGCGGCGCTGTCTTGTGAAGAGAGCTGAGCCGTATCTACGACATGACAAGACATCGAAATGGGATGTGTTGTCATTTTTCGCGGCGACGTTCCCATTTTCTCGGTCGTCGGATATTGACATCGGAAGACAAGAAGGTGGCGATGCATTGAAGGGTGGTGGGGTGGTAGTGTTTTGATACATGTTCGCGGCAACGTTTACAACTGAAGAATGTTCATGGCGGAACGTCTAGATGTGGTGGGGGCACATCACCTTCGAATCGTATAAGGGCTACATTATTCTAATGAAAACATTGCGAGGCACAATTGCGACGATCTATCCCTCAACTCACCCAAGATATGTCTATGGTGTAGGCCTATGAACCCAACTATATCTGGTGTTTTCTCGGGCTTCGCGGTGCTAACTACAACGATTGGATAAGGATTCACGGTGAACTATCATACTGCTTAATACGTGCACACATCTCAAGGGGTCGAATTTTAGCAAAACTCAATATAGGTTGCGTGAAGATCTACACCTGTATCATTTTGGTCACGGTGAATTTTGGGAGTCGTCATTTCGCTCGGGTCTACTACATATAGGTCTGTGCAGGCTTCGTTCGACTGAACAACGTTTCGAAAGAAACAATAGGTATACCACTTATTTCATTTTTTTTCAGTTTCAATACTTAACAAAATGATACATCGAATGACGAAAAAGACACCGTCAACAATCAACCAGTCATTTAGATTAGATACGAAACATATCTGGTTAAAATAACTGACAGTTGAAGACGGCGGGTAAGCAATGGAAGGAATCTTCAAGCCGCCGAACCCCCAACCCCTTTTGGGGAGGAGGAAGTCTGATTTCCCAGTGCTTCAACAGCGAAAGGAGTTTACTCTCCTCCCGACCATGGTTACCGAAAATAAATTACAGCGATCTACACCCTATGACACCCTAACATTTAACGTCCGATAATTGTGAATAAAGTCATTGTAACGTAAGTTCGTCAGCCGCTTCATTAACTTGAATTGAATCCGACGTCTCTTCCCTTGCGACCGACGTTCAATATGAAAGCGTCTTCGAGTTCCAATCCGATGGCCGTATCGCGCGCGTCATATAGGTCGCAGCGCTGTTACAACCGATAGTGTAATAATCGCCCGTTAATGTAATAACTGCCCGATAATGTAATAAAATCGCCCGTTAATGTAATAACCGCCTGATAATGTAATAAAATCAACCGATAATGTAATAAACTTGCTACCCGATAATGTAATAATTTTCGCCCGTTAATGTAATAAACTCCTCTTGCCTGATAATGTAATAACTTTCGCCTGATAATGTAATAACGTACACATTTCTCGTAGGACTTAGTCGTTTTCGTGGATTTCATGTTGGTTTCTTGGACTTAGTCCATTTCGTCGCTTTCGACTATTTCGCAATACCACAACTTTAGCTAGTGGAATCAATTTAGAGTAAATCCAATATGATGGTTCCAAATCAGAAGTCCCAGCAGATCAAGATTTTGAGTTATGCATTCTCACACCATTTATTTATGGCGGGTTGATGTAATATGCTACTTTACAACTGTGGGCTTCATTGATAACGAAATTGTCGGCCCAAATCATGGTATCGATGATCTCACAAATGTTCCCTTTCCATGCTATAATGTCAGGGTATTGAATGCCCACAGGCGTGGTGTTTGCCGGCGCAATTCTAGTGTGAAACCCACATGAAGAAATGGTTTTATTAAGGAATGTGTTATATAGGTTTTTGTCGACTGTTTCGTGTCTGGCAATTCTCCCCTCCATCCCATTCTAACATTTTACATGTTACATGTTACACGTAAATGTTACTTGTTGCACGTTACATGTTGCACGTTACACGTTAAACGTTACGTTACACGTTACACGTTACACGTTACACGTTACACGTTACACGTTACACGTTACACGTTACACGTTACACGTTACACGTAAATGTAATATGTAATATGTAACATGTTACATGTTACACGTAAATGTAACATGTAACATGTAACAAGTAACATGTAACATGTAACATGTCACATGTCACATGTCACATGTCACACGTCACACGTCACACGTCACGTGTGACGTGTGACGTGTGACGTGTAACGTGTAACATGTAACATGTAACATGTAACACGTAGCACGTAGCACGTAGCACGTAGCACGTAGCACGTAGCACGTAGCACGTAGCACGTAGCATGTAACACGTAACACGTAACACGTAGCACGTAGCAAGTAGCACGTAGCAAATAGTACGTAACACGTAACACGTAACACGTAACACGTAACACGTAACACGTAACATATAACAAGTAACATGTAACATGTATAATGGTACACGTGAATGTTACATGTTACATTCTACACATACATGTTACATGTTACATGTTACATGTTACCTGTTACCTGTTACCTGTTACCTGTTACCTGTTACCTGTTACCTGTTACCTGTTACCTGTTACCTGTTACGTGTTACCTGTTACCTGTTACCTGTTACCTGTTACCTGTTACCTGTTACCTGCTACCTGTTACATGTTACATGTTACATGTTACCTTTTACGTGTTACGTGTTACGTGTTACGTGTTACGCGTTACGCGTTACGCGTTACGCGTTACGCGTTACGCGTTACGCGTTACGCGTTACGCGTTACGCGTTACGCGTTACGCGTTACGCGTTACTTGTTACGCGTTACTTGTTACATGTTACATGTTACATGTTACATGTTACATGATACATGTTACATGTTACTTGTTATTTGTTACACGTAAATGTAATATGTAATATGTAATATGTAACATGTAACATGTAACATGTAACATGTTACACGTAAATGTAACACGTAACACGTAACACGTAACACGTAACACGTAACACGTAACACGTAACACGTAACACGTAACACGTAACACGTAACACGTAACACGTAACACGTAACACGTAACACGTAACATGTATATATATATATATATATGTGTGTATATATGTATGTATGTATATGTATATGTATATGTATATGTATATGTATATGTATATGTATATGTATATGTATATGTATATGTATATGTATATGTATATGTATATGTATATGTATATGTATATATATATATATATGTATATGTATATGTATATATATATAAATAAATATAAATATATATATATATATATATATATATAGATATATATATATATATATGTATATATATATATATATATATATAGATATATATATATATATATATATATATATATATATATATATATATATATATATATATATAGATAGATATATATATATATATATATATATATATATATATATATATATATATATATATATATATATATATATATATATATATATATGCACGCACACACTAGCCGAGTTACCCCGCCATGCCTGGGAACAAAAGGCAGTCACCCGCAAAAACACCGTTTCACCTGTTCGAAATCGCTTCATTTAGGTAATCCTAGGTAAGTATGCGTTCATCTGTATAGCGCGAAATTTAAATTAACCACCAAACAATATCAAGAATAACTGTACCAATAAAGTACCAAGAATAACTGTGACGAAATCATAAATAGGCAGTTCGACCACAATGCCAACATATATTTTGCAATATATTCCTGTATTACATGTTTATCTGTTTGCGCAATCTGCAGCCGATTATTTCGGCTTTTCATCGCGTATATATATATGTGTGTGTGTGTGTGTGTGTGTGTGTGTGTGTGTGTGTGTGTGTGTGTGTGCGTGCGTGCGTGCGTGCGTGCGTGCGTGCGTGCGTGCGTGCGTGTGTGTGTGTGTGTTGTATGTAACTTGAGCACATCACGGGAGAATTGCCATACACGAAAGTGTCGACACACATCGTACTAAAACCTAAATAACACATTCCTTAATAAAACCATTTCTTCATGTGGGTTTCACACTAGAATTGCGCCGGCAAACACCACGCCTGTGTGGAATTCAATACCCTGACATTATAGCATGGAAAGGGAACACTTGTGAGATCATCGATACCATGATTTGGGCCGACAATTTCGTTATCAATGAAGCCCACAGTTGTAAAGTAGCATATTACATCAACCCGCCATAAATAAATGGTGTGAGAATGCATAACTCAAAATCTTGATCTGCTGGGACTTCTGATTTGGAACCATCATATTGGATTTACTCTAAATTGATTCCACAAGCTAAAGTTGTGGTATTGCGAAATAGTCGAAAGCGACGAAATGGACTAAGTCCAAGAAACCAACATGAAATCCACGAAAACGACTAAGTCCTACGAGAAATGTGTACGTTATTACATTATCAGGCGAAAGTTATTACATTATCAGGCAAGAGGAGTTTATTACATTAACGGGCGAAAATTATTACATTATCGGGTAGCAAGTTTATTACATTATCGGTTGATTTTATTACATTATCAGGCGGTTATTACATTAACGGGCGATTTTATTACATTATCGGGCAGTTATTACATTAACGGGCGATTATTACATTATCGGTTGTAACAAGCGCCTATATAGTCCACATCTCGATGTCATTGTGGCCGTTGACTACAATAACATTGAAGCGATTTAATAGTAAGGGTATCAATAACGAGCAGCTACAGACAGCGAGCAAGAAAACGACAAAAGAATATAGAAAACTCACCTTTCCCGAGTCCACTTCGCAATCGTATATATCCTACGCCCTTCTCGTTGTCTTGTTGTTGGGCGGAAACCGCAATCACGTGACGACTAATTGTGAGAATCCGCAGTTGCGCAGTGCGCAATTTCCTAAGAAAGCAGTGACCTTGTGCGCCTGCGCCAATTCTTAACCTTCCTGTGCGTGGACGTTCGCGGGTGCTTTCGCGTATTTCTTTGTGTATTCTTGTTATTTTAAAACGTTTAACCTTTTACATTTGAACGTGGACTTTTGAGACACTATCCACCAGAAATAAATACAGAAAATAAATTGAGAGTGTACGTGCTTTTATGAGAGAGTGCGCATGGATGTGCGCGCCCGCAAGTGTGTGCACGTGTACAATCGAATAAATATGGGTTAGCGGGAGAAAACACTTGCTTTCGTCACAGGCGTCTATTTCAAGGTTGTCTTCATGTCCTCAACATGGTTCAGAACGTGTGCAGAAATGCCCACTGCATACATAACATGCACTGACAAAGGTGCCGTAGAAAATTCGTGAAATGAGAACACCATGTTTTCCAAGAAACCACTTTCCCGGTCGTCGGATATTGACATCAGAAGACAAGACGGGGGCGCTGCATTGCACGGGGGGTGGGTGGGATAGTAGTATTTTGATACCTGTTCGCGGCGTCGTTTACAACTGAAGAATGTTCATGGCGGAACGTCTAGATGTGGTGGGGGCACTTCACCTTCGAAGCGTATATGGGTTACGTTATTCTAATGAAAACAGTGCGAGGCACAATTGCGACGATCTATCTCTCAACACACCCTATATATGTCCATGGTGTAGGCATGTGATCGCAAATATATCTGTCCGTAGCCTGCGTGATGTGGCAGCACTTTTCAGCCCCTCAACTCTGCCTGGGAAATTAATGGGCTGCAGTTGTAACCGCCAGGGCGGCCTTACCCCAGATTACGATAGAGATGCTGATTGCTTCTCAGGCCGAAGTTGAAATAACAAATTATATAAGTATACCTTTTAATAAAATAATGTTATATTATAAAAAAAAAACATTATAAAATTAAACTTACATTAACACAAAAATAATAAAAAATAAAAATGTGTAGTTGTTTATAAAATCGGAATTACGGCAGGATTAGCCAGTGAGGTGGCAGCATTGGTTAGCCCACACGGATAGCATTAAAAGGCCACTCGGCGTAGTTCCGCAGCCGACCAAGCGAGACTAACTGCGTCTTTACGCCGACTGACAACTGAAGTCGGCGTTATCGGTTGGTGTACAATGTCCCTTGCATTATTTACAACGGTGAGAGACCCTGGCAGCAACCTGCTCATAGACATGCCACAATGTAAGGAATTATGGTTGCATAAATTCCTTGTAATTACCTTTCATGAAATATTATAATTATTATACATGAAGTCATATTTAACAGTGTATTGTAGATGTAAGAATCACGAACTCTTAGGAATATTATTAGAAGTATTATTAGCATGGACTAATGCTGGACTGTAGGCTGTGGGCGGATAGCTATTTAGCCGGATAGCTGCAGGTCCACTGCGGTAGGGAAGATGGTCAGTGGCGGAGCACGCCACAGCCGGTGTATTATTATTATACTAGCGTTGTCCGAAGCGTGGCTAACTAAATAAGGAAATGAAACTCTAGTTAGAGAGAGTATATAACCTAGGCAGTTAGAGAGAGTAGTGCGCAGAGACACTGGGGGAGGAGAGCACGCACGCACCATGTAACTACACGTCTGGCGCCCACGGAGCCAGGCCAGTTAGACAGTTGTATTAACTTCTGTATTATGCTGTCTGTATTAAAGTTCTTGAAACGAACTCTTGGAAATGTCTTCTGCGACTGATTGAGTAATTTGTATCTCTCTCCGTGAGTATCTGATTTCTAATGGACAGTGACACTATGGCTGAACTGTATAGGTCATGGCTAACTGTCTAGGAGGTCAGTACGGAGGGGGAATATTGCGTTACGTGCCCAAGATGAGAACACCGAGTCTACGACTATAATATATACAAGAAGATTGAGGCAGATGCGAAGAAGGGAAATTAGTAGACCGGCCAATTCTTACAACATGATACGGATTACCCGTATCCGAGACGGATTTCGGCGGTATTTAAAGTGATACGGCCGTACTCCGTTTTGATACGGATTTTAACTAAACTGATGTAATTATTTTTAGTCACACTAATTCTTGTATGCGTCACAACACTATACTGCATAATGGAATAATTGTGAAATAAAATAAAATAAATTGTCATTATTTGATGACACTTCTGTTTTGCGGTACGCAGTTTAAACGTGCTGAAGTGAAATAAAACTTCGGTAATCTTCCGGTTAACTGGCCCCAATAATCGAAACAAAAAAGTGGAAAACCCGTTTTTGAAAAGGCCTTATTAACTTAGGCTAGTTAACTGGAAGATCTGATTAATGATACGGGTTGATACGGATTCTTACAAAATGTTAGGTCAAAAATACGTGTGTGTGTGTGTGTGTGTGTGTGTGTGTGTGTGTGTATGTGTGTGTGTGTGTGTGTGTGTGTGTGTGTGTGTGGGTGTGTGTGTGTGTGTGTGTGTGTGTGTGTGTGTGTGTGTGTGTGTGTGTGTGTGTGTGTGTGTGTGTGTGTGTGTGTGTGTGTGTAATATTAATACGTGTACTTACACATGCATGAGAGCACATGCGCACCTGCGCGCACTATCTGTAATAATACATAAAAATTATTATGGCCTGGTTTGCTTAAGATTTGCGTAATCGCTAGGTGGCGGCACACGACTATACTTTAACGTATTTGACTGGAAACAGCAAAAACGCTAATTTTCTGCATGGCATGCACGTTATCTTTTCATTGTTTCAGGGTGTCCGAGAAATAGCAATTTTTTAAGATAGTTATTTTTGAGATCACAAACTTGGATATATAAAATGAAAGTAAGTTTGTAAACTCTTTCATAATACGTGTTACTGTGCGTTATTATTGGGTGATCGCTGATTATGCATTCTTGATATGCACACGCGTACCCCACGTTCCGTCTGGTGCCGAGCTGCTAGTACACAGACGTAACTATAGGGTCGCTTCTCTGATTGGTTAAGCTGTACACACCATACCGTTGTGGTCTCCACGAATGTGTTGCAAGTGTACAATGGTGTAGATAACATCTGTTCTTGCCAACAACAAGTGCGGAACTCGTGCAGACAACACGACATTTGGCGATCGCTTTATCGGGTAAGAAAATGTACACAAGAATGTATACTGCACCATTACGATGTGGTAATATTAAAGGAAGGCTTGTCTTGTAATCTGAGTAGGGCAAAGTTACGTCAACACAGAGCACACTGATAGCGGTAATTCCGGGCCGGTTGTTACAGAAGGAAGGTCGCGCACGATGCATGTCGTGTATCAAATAGAAACAGCTCGAAATCGTGGCTATGGTGACATCATGTTTTTTAGGGTCCGAACGTTTACGCATTTCCCCAAACTGCCATATCGCTCTCACCGTACGTGTTGGTCGCGTGGGGCAGACTCTGTACAGTCTTTCTTCAGACGCCCCTAAATCTATCCCTCAGGCTCAGTGCCGTTTATTGGTGAGCAGGAAATGTTTTCGCTCAAGTTGCAGGAAATGAGCGCTTGAATTTGAAATGTAGTAATTCGCGCAAAATGACTGTTACTCCCGATATTATTGTCAAATTGTAAACAAAACAATATTGCGTAAACAGCTACGTTTAGTGGTGTTACGGTGGTCGACGCTAACTGCAATGTGCCCTTTGGCATATATATTGCGCAATATTAAGTTGATTCACATATCATGAATGAATATTAACTTCCTGTTAAAATAACCTCTACCAATGAGTACGATGATGATTCCGGGGGCAGAACAGACTACCACGGTTTAAAATTATTATTTTTACTTTTAATATTAGATCGCCGATTTGTGGACTAAATTTCAACCCAACCTGATTTTGTTGCGTTTAACGATCATGCCGGATCAGTGTGTACAATGGCTGCTGAAAAACACCTGTGTACTATTATCGTCGACACTATTGATTAACATAAGTTTATTCTGCCATTAAGAGCGCCTCAAGTGATCAGTCACGGCTGAGGAAGTGTGCGATTGCTTATTGAATAGAGTAGGAAGTCTTTGAAAGCGACCACGCCAATTGACACATCTCGGATGACTGAGCGACTTAACTATAGGTCAGTACAGTACGTCTACCGCGATAGTAGCTCCGGGTTACCGCGATAGTATCAGGTCAAGAATGAACCTCGGGCGGCGGCTGGTTCCGCCTCTGGGTCTGGCGCGCACGCCACCTTCAGGGTCTATATATCAATACACCCTGACAGCGCCGTGGCAACTTGCCAGCGTGGTCTGTCTCGCCCGGCGTCGGGTGCTCTGCTGTATACACACGACTAGATTAATTACCACGTAACAGCCGAGTCTTATGGGGTAATAAATATGGGCGCGACGATTGCCGCGTACATAATACTATGTACCAAGATTTTAGACCCTCAATATTTTGAAAGCGTCACGGGGGATGCATTTTTATGTTTTGGACTGTCAAACTTTTGTATAGCCTCATTGCTGCCTCAAGCCGTCAAGGGATGCGAGTGGAGGTTTTTTGAGCAACTGGAGTTTTTTTTTTAGCAACTGGAGGTTTTTTGAGCAACTGGAGATTTTGCAGTGGCCCCATGGTGGGTTCGTTTAAGAGCCTCAATATTTGTTTTGATACCGCCGGTGAGGGGTAAATAATATTAAAAGTTTGTTTGCAACCATCAATTTTGGGGGGGGGTAGCATTTTAAGTTTTTGGAATGTTATCACGGTGGGTTTTTTAGAGCCTCGAGATTATTTTTGAGAGCCTCAATGAAAGTGCATCTGGTTTTTTAAACCCTCAATATGTTTTAGAAATCCTCAAGGGATGCAACTGAGGGTATTAAGAGAGCCTGAAGTATATCTTTGCGAATCCCAAGGGGTGCAATTCAATGTATACGATGAGCTTCAATCCCCCAATCCTGTTTTAAGATACTCTAAGTCTAGCCAAGCGGAACACATGTAGCGACAATTTTGTTATGTGTAAACGCCTGGCATTAGACCAACGTAGCGATAAATCTATGGCACTGATCTATCGTGAGGACGGAGGGCAAAATCTGTGTCGCAACCAAGTCGGCCGAATCGGATGTACATTGGCCCTTTCTTTATACACGCATCGCAGACAGCCGCGCCTATTGATCTCCGCCCGGTCACGCATGATTGCTCGGCTGCGATATAGCTCAGTGCCGTAGACTAAACATACACAATGCATACGTAATAGAGAGGCCACGGTCCGATGCCTAAGACTTAGGCACCTATAATTATAGAGCGCATGGTCAGGCTCCATTCAGTCACGATGCAGATCGACCTTCCTCGGTGCAAATGACAAAGTCACAATAGTCCACATTGCATACAAATACATGTGTCTGTTCTTGGAAATATTACTGATGAGACTTTCGCAGCTGTACCTTCCCGGCTACATTTTCTATGCATGACACTTTCTCCAGGCACTTCGGTATGTCTTTATCAGCTCACACAATAGGGACACTTTACTTCTACAGTTCCCTTCCTACAGCAGCTGCATTCAACCATGGAGTCGGGGGATGTTTCAAAATATGGATAGTCACTACTTAATGACGAAGCCACGCTCTCGATCCGTCTTGATGGAGTCAGGAGGCTGCTCCATCCTGCTCCTGTAGGTTGCCAGGCCATCCTCCGCATGCTGACAGCTCTACTGCGTTGCATTCTTTCTGAAGCGGACCGTGTCAGAATAGCAGATCGCCTTGATGAGGCTCCTGGCAGACTTCTCCACACTTGTCCTTCATCCTGGAAGCTGGGATTCGGCCAGTGCGAGATCTGTGCCATTCTTTGCAGTCAATCTATTGCCTCGTCTGTTCTTCGACCAACTGAACTTGGTCATTTGTGACACAAATGGACACTTGCTCACATTTATGAAAAAAATTCATCCTTAGAATGATGAAATGCATTTTCATCCCGAAGTTCAGACAGTAGCGGCAATTTGTGGAAATAAGCTGTCTCGGGACATAACCCTCTGCATGAAGGACATAATGACAGGCTTGGTGCCACTTTCACGCAGACCATTGGAGGCACACCAGGGAGGGTCGTGGGTTTTGTCTGCTTGTTTGGTGGGGTCTGTGAGATCAATTTACTCAAACTGTTGTAGTTGTATAGTTATTTAAATATTTTATTCAGCGTATAAGAACCCCGTCGATTATGTTAGCAAATTTGCATTACCATTTCATAAAAATTTCCCAAAGAATACAATTAATACGTCAATAAATAGCAAGCCAATTCGAGAAACCGACACATTTTAAATAAAGTCCATGATAGTGAAGAAGCAGTCAATTAACATACTGCCCCGGGTTTACATTGAATCTAACCTAGACAACCCATCAGCTGGAATCCAAAACGCAATCGCCCAATTTTTAAGTGGCAAGTATTTCGGAGTTGATGCTATCCCGGCAGACGTCTACAAAAAGGCGGTCCACGAGTACTTGGCTAGCTCACACACCCTCGCAAGCCATGGGTCGTTGCGCTGCGCTATAACACCCCTGGCTGATCGTCTCCGCAAATCATGGAAATGAGCGGAATACCAGCTTACATTACCCTTGGTACATCCCTTTGCAAAACTCTTCTTTAACCTTAGCCAATAAAATCGCTCACGACATGTATGGTGGGCCTCCGGTCATGTGATGTAATTTTGGGTGATTTCATTAACACGCTGCTCGTGTAATATGCATACATACATGCATGCATGCATGCATGCATGCATGCATGCATGCATGCATGCATACATACATACATACATACATGCATGCATGCATGCATGCATGCATGCATGCATGCATGCATGCATGCATACATACATACATGCATACATGCATAGGGTCTACATACACATGTACGCACGCACGCACGCACGCACGCACGCACGCACGCACGCACGCACGCACGCACGCACGCACGCATAAACACACCCACCCATCCACCAAATCATCCACCCACCCACGCACGCACGCACGCACACGCACGCACACACACTCACGCACCCACGCACACACACACACACAGACACACATAGGCACACACACAGGCACACACACACACACAGGCACACACACAGGCACACACACAGGCACACACACAGGCACACACACACAGGCACACACACACGCACGCACACACGCACGCACGCACGCACGCACACACACACACACACACACACACACAGGCACACACACAGACACACAGACAACACACACACACGCACACACGCACGCACGCACGCACGCACACACGCACGCACGCACGCACCCACATCCGCGCGCACACGCACACACATTACATAATTGATATATATGCTTAAAAAAAATGATGCAATTTGTAAAATTATGCACTTATGTACATCCCGGGATGAGCGCGCCGAGACGCACGTGGTTTTAGACACCGCTGTGAGCCGCACTCCCCTCAGACGCTTACTGGAGTACACGAGCGTCACGCGACTACGCTACCCGGAACCGAGCGACCTTCGTTGATATTGATTTTTTGTAATAGTGTCAACTTGGCATCAATTAGCCAGACTCCGTGAGGTGGCAGCACTTTGCAGCCTCTCACTCTTCTCGGAGAAAAACCGAGCGACAGTCGGCTAGATGTCAACTATGATAATGTGCACTTTTACAACGACGTGATTTTAGACAAACATGACACACATATTAATGCTTTTCATGTATAAGAAGCATCCAATTGCAAATCACAACCAAACCTGTGTACAATTATCAGAAAACTACTTGGCCTTAAAGCTAAGGTCAAGGTCGGCCTGCAATGAATGACAGCTGCTCCTAGAAGCGAGCGCGAGTCATAATCAGCTGGCCGGGAATGCAGGATGCGCGTTTGACAGACTACCGTATAACTGACCAGTCTCACCGATCCAGGAAGTCGGATCAAAACGGGCACGTACCGTGCGAGTGGTATCAACCTACAGGTAACGTTGACAACTGTTTAAAACGGCTGATGTAATTTTGCCGAAATATTTATTGCTGCGTACGTGGGGCGTGCTTCTACAGCGCGCGATCGACCTTTCTCGGAGGCGGCGCGGCGCGGCGCGGCGCGTGTATGACGCATCGCTGACCGCGGCCGCTGTCATTCACCTAAACGGACGGCGCAATCGTGCGCTCGCTAACCGGTTTTTATCTATGAACGACACAACACTCATTTTTTCTACAAATGCATCAGTGGTAGTTGAAGTAGGCCACCTGTATACAAACTGCATTACTATTATTAATTTTATCTTTTATCAAACCCTCCGGTATTGGCCTATTTTCAATACTCTCTATCCTATAATATTATAATTATGCGTGCGTAACAGTAATACATTATGATAAATTGTTCAACTGTCGATTGGCTGGATTTATTAGCATAGTCTTATTGCTTTATTACATTTATGTTATAATAATAATATTTGCATAATTTATACATTATCTTAGTATAATATGATATTATTTGTGACTGTTTAAACGCTGTTATGTGGCATTTATCATATTGGTTACTTTCGCTATCTTTATTGCACCACCTCTGGCAAAAATATTCTGGAAATATACAGTGGCTTTTTAAATGAGACATTGTTATAACAAACCAACTATTCATATGGTCTCAGTGCTAAAATATTGAACATACACAAGATAACAGCAGGCAGTAAAGATGTAAAATGTGTGCACACATTATTAATTGTTGATATTGTTATCTAATAATAGTATTCCCCAATCCCTAACACACCGATCTAACACAAGGGAAGCTAAATATAGGTTTTGAATACTCCAAAGTATTAAATAGTACCAACAAGTTATGAAATAGTAACAAGTCATCTTATATTTTCATATAATTATCTCAAAACTCTTGGACTAGATTGAGTGTCTTTCATGTGTGTGTGTGGGGGGGGGGGGGGGGGGGTAACAGTAGAAGCCAAAGTGTTTTGTCTGTATTGTAAAAAAGTGTGTTTATTTTGGCTTCATTGGAACTACTGGTAGCAACCCTAAATTTGACACTGTTCTTGTTCATGACACTGCTAAAGTTCTATAGCGGCTGCAGCTGAAACTGTTTAAGCAAGGTGTTTGTTATGAATATTAAAATATATAGCAATATTGTTTTCTTTTTTAACTATTCTTTTTGAAACTGGGGCCTGCGTAGCTTAATTAATTTAATGAAAGTCTCATGTGCTGTAGAACTATATACAAGTGAGTTTTTTTTAAATTAAAATGTTAACATTTAAAAATCAAATTGGTTGATTATGTAGTTCAGAAGTCAATGACACAGCTCTACTTGTGATGATGTTTTTATTTAACTTATTTTTGACCAGTTTTTATAATATACTAACAAACATAGTAAGCTTGTCTTGTTCACAATCTAGATATAATCACAGATTGAGCGGAATGTGCTTTAGTTTCCACACATGCTGTGAACTGGAGCACAGATGTTTAACTTATAATAGACACTTACTTATGACTAAGTGTCACTTGAAGTCTACGGTGTAACACCTAGTGGTTGGTGAGAGCTATTTTTAGGTGTCAGTTGACACTAATCCAGATGACAGCAGGGTGTCTGGCCAGTTGTATACATGTGTCACTTCAGTGCAGTCACATGCTTTGAATCATTGTGTCTTGGAATCAACTGTGGTGTCACAGTCATATGGAGAAATGCTGACTGTCTGCAGGCTGTGTACTTAGTCGTTACACAACGCACCAAGAGAGGAAACAATCAGATACAGGTGTGTGTATTTAAGACACTTTAAGTACATGTACATTCAAAAAGCTAGTATTTGGTGGATGCATTTTATAGCATGCAGTTGTTTTCTGTAGATCAATATTTTAGAACACCACATCTAGCAAGCAGAACAATAATTATGCTGGTCCCGACTGCTGATAAAAAGTATTCTTAATATTAACAGTGATTGTTAGGATAAAATGTATGTACAATTGTACATTATATTGTTAGCAGGCCCATATGCAATAGCCAGGCTGAATCACTGTACACTGTAATATTGTAAAATAGTGACTTTCATACATGCTTTTAATATTTGTTTACTAATTTGTGTATAACTTAGTCATTTATTAACCTTTTAAAACTGATTACCTTATTTTTTCTCATTATGATATTTCATACGTGATTATATTTCTAATGTATTTGCTTCTAAAACCAATGCACCTATTTGTATGTACCGACTGTAATTATATTTTTGTCTTTGATAAAAGATACCATCAAGTAATACTGAGATGATACTGACTCACCAGTTCTTAGTGATTGGTATAGAATTGTGATAGTTGTGTTACTGTTGTAGGAGCATCACAATAGTATCATAGAATAATTACTAGCCAGGAAAGCAGATCCATACCTTAAGTTATTGTCACAAAGAAGTTGTTGACTGATCCAATGTGACATGCACATAGATCTGATAAACCTCATAAATGTTATCAGGACTCGAAATTCTGCTTGTCTGCCAGCCAGTGACAACTGGATTTGCCACCGGACAAGTTAAATTGCTACTAGTTGTTATCCTTGGGACAACTTGGCTGTTTGCAGATGGGATATGTAATCATTACTCAGTTGTGTGCTCTTGAAAACATTTCACATAATTATAGTAACTATCTTCAGTAACAAAACTAAACAGAACGAGATCATTTATATTGTGTTTTCTGTCTTCAAAATACCATCTCCATAATTATGTTAGAGCATCATCATACTAATGCATATGGGCTACATATGTTAGTGTATCAAAAGTTATTTAAATTGGCAGAAATAAATTTACTTGAAATTCATTTGCTCATGGGATAAGTCATTTGTTGCACTGGCAAGTGAACCTTCTTTGTCTGTATGTGTCCACTGGACAATTAGATAATCGGACAAATTTCGAGCTCCAACGATCTTTATAGGCACCATAGGCACAACTAGAACAGATTATGGATCAATTGTAGCTGTACCTGACTTCTTACAGATATCACAGATTAGTGATTAAAGTTTAGTGTTCTTTTTGTGTGTACAGACAGTGTCACTTGTGAGAAATGCAGTTTGGCTGGATCAGCATTTGTGAAAATCATGTTATATTAATAATCCAAGGAAGTGTCTTGCATATCATTAAAATTTATCATAATTTGTTTTTCATGAGCATGACAGTCCACACACATTCCATAATGTTATGCTAACCACTTGTCTAAAGTGGTAAGATCATCAAGCCAACTCACTGTGGCAACATTCTGCAATCATAATTGTTCAAACACATTATTTCTACTGTTTGTGTTATACATGGTTTTCCTCATTAATATGTAATTAATATTAAGTAGTGACACAACCATGACTGACATACTTTGAGTACTATCTGCACTGACTACAGGCAAGGTCGTACGTAGGCAGTGTTGGTGGTTGCACTAAGTTTAAAGCCTACTTTGAACTAGTGTGGTCGCCGGTCGGTGTAACATTTATTTCAGCTGCTGCCTACAGCACCGCCCTTGGTAACGCAACGAAAATAGTTTGTTGCGTGGCAATTTCATTGTTTGTCTATCACATAAATTGGGCCTCTGAGACCGAGGCCTCAACTGTGCCGCCATAGGCATTGCTGGGACCCAATCGCATGCCGTATACATGTCGTGCCTGGGGCCTGCGTGTCTGACGTGTGGCAACAGTTCTACATGGTGCTGCCTTTAATTCTATCCTAATAAGGAATATGGTATACGGACTTACGCAATATACCGTAGACGTCATGACGCACATGCGCAAACGTGGCTATAAATCCGTCGTTTTGATAGGTATAGCGTGTTTCGGTGCAGACAGGTAAGCACCCGGATTCTTGCGCGTCGACTGGGCTGGACTATATCTATAGTCACGGGCACGACCCCTCCTTAGTCTAGCCTCTAGCCCTAGGTCTAAGAGTGTAGCTCACGCGGTCGTTGCAGGTGTAATGGTGAATTGGATAGGTAGGTGGCGGTATTTACGAAATTTTTAAATGATTGGTATACTCTATGATCTATCATGTCCGAGTTTAAATTAATAAATTACATTCATAATTTTCTAATAAATTATGACTTATGTTCATAACTGACATACAAATAAGTAGTGCCTACTTCAGTGAAAGGAACTTTTTAATAGACTAGTCTGTTGCCATACATTTGACGGAATATATATATATATATATATATATATATTCTAAATCATCAATAAATAGTAGAAACTATTAAGACACACGATTTGTATTCCCACCTGACCAGTGTCAGAGTGAGTAATTGAGCTACACTTATTTAATTTAGTAGACGTTATAGACTATATTATATCTGAATCATCTATGTGACTATGACTGTCTATTCTATACTATATCTATACAGCATAACTAGTCATATACACTAGACAACTGTGTATATGCACACATTCATCAGCGTCAAAATATGGACTATGGACTATAGGCTTGAAGTAGACAGTGGTTATCGAATATCGTACTACCGTCGCCGGCGTAGCCGTAGACTAGACTGAGTCGACGTAGTATCATGATTCACGAGTATCCGACTTTCGGGTTTCCATCGGGTGTGGATAAAATATCGCATCAACACCATTTCTATAAAATCGTAGTAATCCGATTGCTTGTGTGTATATAAAACTAGAATGAAAATTAAGTAAACTTATGTACAGCGCTCGGTATCAGAGTAGTGTAAGACGCCATTTTGTATTGTAGCCTCGAATTCAATTTTTCGTTTTGGGTTTGGACGCTGGAGTATTACAAAGCTGAATATGTGCATAATTCGTTACCATAATTGCATTGCATAAAGTATAGTTTCATATAGTTTAATGGTTTAGATTGAGTTACTGAATGTATAAGTTAGTATAGTCTGCTTATTTCAACTTTTGAGTTTCGAAATTCGTGAGATTCAACATTTCGCCACTCATCCTGGCGCAGGCTCTGCATGGCGTTCCGTTCCGCTCTATTGGTGGAATGAAATTCAGAAAATGAGGTGGGGTTGTTGCCATGTTGGTGAATAGAGAATCTAACATTATATAATGTTCATCCCTTATTGTTCTCTTTATGTTTGTTATAAATTTTTTTCATTTATCTAATTTATATATATTGTAAAGATTGTTTTTTCGTGATTCTAAAATAAACAATATGACAATACGCCGCTCGGATTGGAAATCGTAATTGAAAGACGTCGTGGTGACGGTGGTGCGTGCGTGCATGCGTGTGTGTGGGGTGCTGTTGTCAGTTGAAGATGTGAAAAAGTCAGGCTGGTTTTTGTGTACAGCTTGGTAGATTGTTTGTCTTTTGGGAAAATCTGGGACTGGGAGATTAATAAAAAAATCTCCGAGAATGAAAATCCGGAATGGCTGGCAGGTAAGATCTAGCCGTGAATCCCGGGCCGTGATATACGCTAACTATCCAAGTCCAAGACCTAGACAGAACAAGAAGATGCTATGCCTACCACAGCCACCTTGTGACTTGTACCAACGCACGAGCGCTTGAGTCATTTGTATCATAGACGGACTCAATTTTAGGTGGGAGTCCAGTGACGCGAAATTCACGGACGTATTTTTCTGAAAACTTAAAACGGGTGCCTAAATCAAAAATGTGTGCGTCTATGTAGGTGCGCGCGGTCTTATAAAAACACACGCGTACATGTCTTCAGACAAGCGCGCGCGCGCGCGCGCACACATACACGCTAGTGATTATTAATTTTGCTTGATATACAGTTGATATAGTGTAGAAGCATAACTAAATGTTTTTTTAATGGTACCAGTAATAATCGACCATGCAATTTTGAAGAAAGCTCGTGCTGTCGCTACTGAGTCTGATCACCCGCTCTCTATGTTCTTCCATGTACTTCCGTCTCAAATGAGATACCGTTGTATAAAATGTAAAACATCTCGCTATAGCAGGAGTTTTGTGCCTGTGGCTATTAGAATGGTGAATGCTAAATGAGTCATATTGCTGTCAACTGGTTGAATTGTTCTTGTAGTGGATACATCTGGAAATTCATTTGCATTTTTGTTGTGACCATCCCATATATTTTAGATGTGATCATGCGTTGTACAATGCATATCCTTTTTAAGGACAATAAAGTGAAAGTATGAATCACAAAAAAAACATACGGAACAGGCTCGCCGTGATTACGGATGCACACAAAGGAAGAAAGATAAGGATAGCTGATCAAGTTAATAGTAGTTTACTAAAAAAAAAACACGGTACAACATTCGTATTTCAGAAAAAACGCCCAGATGTTTGCTAAATGGCACTGGCCTTAAATTAACTGAATAAGGGAGGCAACACATTCTATTGGCCTTGAGGAATAGGTAGTCGACTTATTCATAACCGTTGCCTTCAACAGGTTTTGAAGACACAGCACAGCAAGACGATGATGCTACGACAGCCACTCCGATACCTTCATAGGTTCGTCAAGGTTCAACGCCAGTCAGCCAAACAAGTTGACCTGTTGACAACACGAGTCAAACAAGATGCTGAGGCGAGGGAGATTATCTGCAGAGCTGCAAACACGGGTAGCTCATCGTCGGAGATGTCACCATTGGAGACATCGGAGCAGTCGCAATCGTCTGGCCGCGGCCGTACGTTCTGGACCATTGTTGCCACCATGGTTCCTGTAGTCGGTGGTAAGTCTTGCTGTTTAAGTGACATGGACGTCATAGTTATTGGTTTATTGCGTATTGGTATAAGGTACGACAGAAAGTCAAAATTTGCGGAATATAGACATAACATTTTTCAGCTATTCATGAATACCAGTGACACACTTGATGGTCATTAACGGCACATTAGTTCACACAACATTTAATGGCTGCAGTACACATCTAGAAGTGCATGTGTATTAGGATACTGTAATTCTACGAGGTTACATAAATTATTATTACAGCAGAAGTGTTTTGCATTAACCGTTACGTACAGCGCTAGATGAATTTTGGTGTTGATGCAAACCGTCTAATGTCGCTTCATTTCAGCTTTCACTGTCGGCTATGATGTTTTCAATGTATCTCTTTAAACACAGAACATATGGATTCTAACCCTACAGGTTGTGTCGACAGTCGGGGACATCAGGAGAAGATGCCGGAGCTACAGAACTGTAATAATGCAGTTGTTCAACCAGATTGCAGATGATATCAAACTAGGAAAGCGTGCCGATATAATGCCATGTATCGCTGACGGATATTGCCTTTGTTAATTGCACCACTTTTAAGGCAAGTATCACCCACTGTACATTTCTAAGGTCACGGTCAGTCGAGTGAGAGAGCATGACTGTGGAGACAGGCATGAGGTATGATATATGACGTGTATGGTTCAACGACGAAATCCTCCCAAACAAAATCCGCATACACAAAAATGGTATGTTCAATTTTTCACCATATCAAAATATGGTGAACTGACGTGAATTAGATACAAAAATGCAAAATTTCTGGATTTTTTATTTGGGAACACTTGGCATTCATACTCTTTTGTAACAAAATAACTTTGAATAATATAATTCAGCATGCATTGAAATTATTAATATAATAGTATCCTGTATATTTACAGTCCGTTATACAGTGATTTTGTTGATATGGTTTTGTCATGTGTTTAACTACTGGTACATGCAAGTAAGCAAACATGTAAACTCTCATGCATTTGGCATGACCCTCCTTCAATGAACATGTTGCACTGTCATATTGTACACCGCACATATCAAGCATGCGACACCTAATTATTTTGAAGACATGTTTTCTTCTAAAAAGTCATATATAAAACACTGATATATCCACTCGGTTACTTGCACACAACACGATGCACTGATAACTTAATTGTAGTTGTAGGCGCACTATTAAGACTAAGTGTTATAAAATTGGAAAACAAACATTCGTATTTGTTTTCTAGAGGCAATAATGTTCACAGTATTACAATAGTTGCATCATAATGCTAATTAAAACATTTAGTTAGATTGCATTGAATAGTTTAATTGGGATAATTTTCTTACAAAGTGTGTATGCACATAAGTTCTGCTGCAGTCATCAGCAGCGAGCTATTATATTTACAGCAAGAGGAAGCTGCCAGCAAACATAAGATATTCAATTCTATGTATCATGATAATCCAATTTTCAGCAAATTTACTGAAGCAAATATATTTTATTAGGATACGGGCAGATAATTGCTACTATAGCCTGATCTCTTCCAGTGGCATGCCAGGAGTGCTGGTTCGTTTACCAAGAAGACCAGCCAGTGCTAGTGCAAGATTAATGTATTCTCGCAACAGGTGGCAAGACAATGCTTGGAATTATAATGTCTTGTCTAATTGTCGGTGATGTATATTGCATTTTATGTCAAGCTAGCGAATCAGAGATACATAATACATTGGCATATCCTATATGTTTAGTAAATCTATCTGAAGTGCAGGCAAGCATTTAGCAAAATAAAACAAGATTTTACTGATAGTATGAGTACGATGAACACACTTTAGCATGCAAAAGTAAAAATGCACTAACTGATTAGAAACGTTTTAAACGTGTTTATCTTTTAACAAAAGCTTATCTGGTAAGAACACGATACTCGGTAGGCAGGAAACTGAAGATGAATCATCGAAATAATTTCAACCTTTAATTGCCCATGCTATTATTGAGGGCATATAAATATATGTGGCGAGCATGGTGATAGTTGGGAAACGATCTATGTCTTCATCGCAGTGATTGGAAACTGAATAAGCATTGCGGGATCAGTGCAGTTTTCTTGTATTACTAGCATGGAAGAACAAACAACGGCTGCACAACTAATATCTATACAAAATGGCTGGCTGCAATGCAGCATCTGAACAGCATACCTAACAACTGAATCTCAATTCAGATGAAGGCATTCGGATTGTCTGTTTTCCTGCATGATGAAAACAAGTGTTACTAACACGAGCTAGTAGGACATTGATTGGTGTGTTATATGTAATGTTATTACTGAACGTAATTGTCATGCGATGGATCACATGGATGGACGGACAAAAATGAAGAAAACTACGTACGTAATAGAATACGCTGGCAATAGGAAGGAGAACTAATACGTGCCAATCTGGCAATAACAGATGAAGACAGCTTGACAATACTAATAATGCAGTAAAGAACTATTATAGTATGCAGACAGTATGCTCCAGACCAAGCTGGGTATAAACCGTCAACTGTTGGTAGCAACTTCGACACGGCAACGACGACTTAAACCGTCACGCAAGAGATCGTCGATTAAATGTCATGATAGATAAAGAACTTAAACATGGCGGCGTAGTGGAGACGATGGACGTTATACACAAAATAGAACATGCTGAAACGGATACATCAGTACTAATGTTTCTCGTTACTTAGTAAGTAAATAACTCATACATTTCTTAATCACTTTTTTCTTTTTTGGATGTTGCTTTTCTCACTACTCAAACTTAATCTACTATACTAATTAGTAAAGGACTAATACACTTCCTAATTCTATCCTAGTATTATTTCAGATAGTATACGCTTCGCTGATAGTCCTCTACAATGCTTTCCACACTGTATGTTTTGTGCTGTTCAGTATTCATGTGCATTGCTATTCTAGATCGAAGTGTACTTGAAAGTACATTAATGTACTTTAAAAAATTATAACAATTGAAACAATAAGCATATTACGACACTTATATGTTTACAGTATCAGCTATGTAACTTCAGTGGTCATAGGGATAATTATCTTATTATTATTTTAACATGTTCTCGAATATATCATGCACATGAATATCTAGCGACTGTGATAGAATAGGCTTGCTAGGCCAACGGCGTAGGAACTTATATTCTGAAGGTATTTAATTTCGTCGATTTTATGTATGCCATGCGCGGAAGCCGATCTCCATTAGACGCGTGTGTGTTGTAGGAGTGCTGCTAGGTTACGAACAGTTGAAGCGAAGTGGAACGGCGACGGTCACCGCCAGTTTGCCGCAGTACGCGATCGAGGATGTCATGCAGCACAACAACACGGAGACGGGCATCTGGGTCACCTACGGCACCGATGTGTACGACATCACGGAGTTCGTCGACTCGCATCCTGGAGGCGACAAGATTCTGCTCGCAGCAGGCCACTCGATCGAGCCCTTCTGGGATCTGTACACGGTCCACCACAAGGGCGAAGTGAAGGAGATCCTCGACTCGATGAAGATCGGCCAGATAACGTTGGGCGATCGGATGCGGCTGGCGAATCGGAGCAAGCACGACCCGTACGAGAAGGAGCCGGCGCGTGCACCCGTCTTCCGCCTCAACAGCCTGAAGCCGTTCGACGGCGAGCCGCTGCCGCACTCGCTCATCAAGAACTTCGTCACGCCCAACTCGCACTTCTACATCCGCAACCACCTGCCCGTGCCCGAGATCAACATCGACACGTACAAGCTGGAGATCAAGATCGCGTCGAAGCCGGCGATCGTGCTGAGCATGGACGAGCTGCGCAGCAAGTTCAAGAAGCACACGGTGATGGCGACGCTCCAGTGTGCGGGCAACCGGCGGGCGGAGATGTCGGAGCACAAGAACGTGTCCGGCTCCATCTCCGGAGTGGCCAGCATCAGCAACGCCACGTGGGGCGGGGCACGTCTGAGGGATGTCCTGCTGTACGCCGGTTACACGGAAGACGACGCAGAGGTGAAGCACATCCACTTTGAAGGTCTTGACAACGACATTGCGAAGGAGCCGTACATTGTGTCCATCCCGATAGAGAAGGCAGCCAATCCGTTGGGCGACGTGCTGCTCGTCTACGAGATGAACGGCAAGGAGCTGCCGCGAGACCACGGCTACCCGCTGCGCGTCATCGTCCCGGGCGTGATCGGCGCGAGAAGCGTCAAGTGGCTCGGACGCATCCTGGCCGACGCCGACGAGACGCTGTCGTTCTGGCAGACGAAGGACTACAAGAGCTCGCCGCCGACGCCGCACACGGGCTGCTTCGACTTCCGCGACGCGCCGCCGATCTACGAGAGCCCCGTCAACTCGGTCGTGTGCGAGCCGGAGCCGGGCGAAGTGCTGCAGCCGGTCGACGGCGCGATCACCGTGCGCGGCTACGCGTTCAGCGGCGGCGGCAACAGCATCCTGCGCGTGGACGTGTCGGCGGACGGCGGCAAGACGTGGCACTCGGCCGACCTGCACGCCCACGAGCAGACGCCCTACCGCACGTGGACGTGGACGCTGTGGGAGATCAAGGTGCCCGTGCTCGAGAACTCGGACAAGGTGGAGATCATGTGCAAGGCGATCGACTCGTTCCACAACGTGCAGCCCGACTCGATATCGGGCATCTGGAACTTGCGCGGGTTCCTCAACAACACCTGGCATCGGGTGAACGTGAGCACGACCAGCAATGACAACCAGTGAACACGCCGTGCGACTAGTCAGATCTTACAATATTACATTGTTGGTTGTGTTTCGCCTGTCCCCGAGGCGAGAAACAGGCGCCTAGTGGTTACATCGACATTTGGGCCTCCGCGTTTTAGTGGAGGTATAGTTTTAACACTATTAACAGAAACATTGGAACTCCGCACAGCATTCACGAATTGACTGGTGTGTGTTAATTAATGTTGAAACGTCTGTTCTTTCTGATGTTTTATTTTTAATATTTTGTTTGAAATCACACTAAATTACTTTCGAGTTGTACCAATTGTATGGAACAGCCGCACGAATCTCTTAGACGAACCAGTCAAGTCAGTGTAAGCAACAACGCACAACCATAATGGAGATATTATTTTTTATTTTACCTTTAGTTTTTTCTTGTTATGTGTAGGATAAGAAAGGAAATACACGAGTGTTAAGTTAATATGCCATATCAAAACCGTTTCTCGCATATCTCTGCCACAACATCACCCAATGTGTCGCAGCCTCCTTTATAATGCATGATTATACATGATTCAACCAATAATCGCATGCAATGTATCAAGATTATGATTGCATGCGATTATCGGTTGAAGGTGTGATGTTTATTGTACATGGTAGTATTTCGAGGTGGTACTTAGACTGCTTTAGCGTTGCTATTGATATTTGAGTATAAAAGTAATTTCTACAGCAAGGAATGGTTGGTAACCACGAACAAATTGTTCTGGACTGTAGGAAGTGATATAGGTCAAATGTTTAAGTTGTGGCACGTCTCTTGCTGTAGAGCCAGTACTTGGTAGTTGAGCATTGATACACACACTGGCATTGAATCTCAAGTTGTCATATTTGAATTGAATTGTTAATCTACGATTCCTACTTGTGTTAATTTGTAAGCATATCTGGGTAAAACTGACAAAATTATATTGTAAGTTTTGATTATTTTATATCTTGGTATGTTATTTTATTTGAAAAAGGCTGATTAGTACAGTTTTGGTTGACATAACCATTCTTGAAAGAGGCAAGCACTATGCAAATTATTCATTTCAAAAGCTTGTGCCCCAGAATTACCCAGAATGCGGCTTTGTAAGTAGTCCGGTGTTTTTATATATATATATAAAGAATTGTATAATTATAGTGTATGCTTTATTCAAAGTTATTGAATGTGTAACGGTATGATTTACTGGTGTTCAGTATACATTCTTGTATGCACAGCACGTTATATTGATGTTTGTCAGTATTGTTTTACTAACTCAAGAACCGACACTACATCGTATAGTCACGATTCAGTGTTATACACAAACGTTTCAAACTGTTGCCAAATGAAAACGCACATTACTGCCTGATGGCCAGTGTATAACCACAAATGTTTTATCACTTAGCAAACATTGCAAGCATGTAGCTATTTCTTGTGCATGTGGATACATGTATTATTATCTTGATCACTGTGTGATCGCTTTTATCGGTGTACTCAATATATAAGTATTGTGTACTTCAATATACACATTGACAGACTGGTATTCAGTATTGTTGCTTCTTCGTAACTGGGTCTGGTAATTAGGGCAATCAGAATAGCTACGTGCATTATGCACGTGTTTTGTTTATCTCTTTCAAGTGATCAACAAGACCTTTGTAGTTGACTTTACTGGAAGTCGTTACATTACATTAGTGTCAAGAAACCGTTGTTCAACAGTTCGAGTAGTGTAGAAATTTATGTAAGGATTTAGAAACATATATATTATGTGAGACAAACAGATTAATAGATGGATTTACACCAATTACCGGTATATCAACATTGGAAAACAGTAAAAATAATATTATTGCTGGAAATTTTAATATTCAAATTTAATTACTGTGAGATTTAATATCACATCAAAATCTCCACCCTCAAATAAATATCACCTAGATTAACTAGAACAACTGTGACTTTGATAGACATTATATTTGGTAGACTGTAAATAAATACTAGAAAGAACTGCAAGGATGTTAACTGCTATCTGATCATTAACTGTATCTTATGGTTATGCACAACACTATAAAGATCCAAATTTTACTTATGACAAATTAAGAAATTATCTATGCTAAAATAAACAGATGTCAAGTGAATTTCATAAATATAAACATTCTGGCTGATCTTCTGTCATCCACATGGTCAAACACCATCATAGTTTAACTAGGACAAAGTGACTGTTAGTGATCTGGTCACCTATATTGACTCAGGTTGCACTTACATACAATAACACACATGCACCAAGCACATGCACACACACTTATATCCAAAGAGAAAATGAAGAAATGGCCTTGTAAAGAATATGAATATGATGAATAACGAAACATTACAGCCTGGGTTTCATTATAAGAGAGCCATTTAGCATGCATTTTATGTTCTCTGAAAAGGTTACCCTTACACGCAGTGCAATATTTACTGGTCTGTAGACCAAAAACTGGTCACCTCTGAACATTATTATTTTCCCATCCTAATATTTCAGGTATTCTTGAGCAAATATACGTTGTAGAAAAAAATCAGTTGATACATATCTTGGGTATTAGAAGTCTAATGTTATGATATTTATATATATATAATATATATATATATGTCTCACCTTGTCTAGCATTATTAGATGCAGTTATGGATATTTATGCAATGGTCCATATGCAAATTAATCACAGCACAGTGACCTATATCTTCAATAATAATTGACCTGGATTTTTATTTGCAATTTTTATGTTCTCGCTTGAGCCAATAATTGTGCTAAAGAAATCAGTTGGTTGATAATTTGAATTATTTATTTGACATGGAATGACTCACTACTCTGGATGAAGCTGTTCCAAATGGATACTTATGTTTAACTTGATCTATAAATCATGCATTAATTATTGTTTCTTGAGCGCATGACGCACAGCATATAATGGCATACTAATTTCACCAGTCATATGAATAAATACAGGTATATATGCAATCATTTAACCTGTATTTACGCACAAATAATCCAAGGCCACTGTCGTAGAGCATAATAGCAAGCGTCACGCACGGATTATCAAACCAGTGGCATGTAGCATAACAGCATGTGTCGTGTCTGACATGTATCATTTGTGGTCACCCAGGACAGGTTCATAGAAGTTTGGAGCATAACATTTGAAAACAGGCTGTTTTGAACATGCACCAGCATGTTATTTAGGTGTCCGACTTTGACTGTGAAAAATAGTCCAGTAAACATTGACCTTCGTATTTTGTTAGTCCACATTGTCCATTTGAAGAAGAGCAAACTTCAATAAAAATAGTCCATTATTGTAACTTGCTGAATTTATATTTACTCGTATGAGGAATAAAAACATATAATAATTACCTGTAATATATAACGACTGTTATGATGTTATGTTAATTGGTTAATGATAATATTGCCTGACGTTGCATCACACACAAAATCTTGCTTATTTACTAATTAATTATAAGAACATTCCTGTTGTGGGATGCATAACTTTGTTTATGTTTTGTTTTAATTGACTGGTAAAAATACTGTAGTGTGTGTTTGACAAAACATGACACTGTGCAGAACAACACTCCACCTGGTCCACCACAGTAAGAAGTCAACCAGAACTGAGACTAAGATAAGAACAAACTGTTTGGTAACAGATCTGCAACAATAAACATGGGCTGACTAATGTGAGCTAATTTACTCCTGTTTAACAGATGGTATCTGACATGTTTAGTCTGTGGGGTAAATAATGACAACACTTTGTTGGATACAAAACCTTTTTGAACCATTTAATTTCTGACCTTCACCAAAACACATTAAACTATATACAAGGGAAATTGGGTACACAAAATTATTATCGTAAAATTCCCTCAATTGCCCCATAACACTTAAAATTCATATAATAGGTAGATTCAACTTCACACACTATAGCCTAAATGGCTTATATCTAAAATGCTTATATTAAATATTATTTCACATTCATAACACACGTTTTCACCACAACGTCGTAACTTCTGTTATTTTTATTCGGTACAAATACATGTTGTAATTCATCTGGTCCTTGCTATTTCAATACTTAGCACATGTGGAATAATCATTCTACTTGAAAATGACTATATCTTCCCAGTATCACCTTGTTCAAGCCACAAATATCTACTCTATTGAACTGCTGTCGATGATTACTTAATATATTAATAAAATAAAAATGTCTCAAATCTGGCTTGCATTAAAGAAAGCACTGTTGTTACTGTTCAGTATACAACTGACGCAGATCAGCCATTAGTTCGAGAGCAGCCTCGCGAACATCCTTGCTCGAGTCTGACGTCAACTTCTGCAGCAGTGGCATTGTCAGCTGCAATATAATTTATTTTACTACCTTTAAGCAATGCAAAGCAACAACTTCGTGTTTTGTTATAATGTATAACCGTCTCTAGAATGTTATTCTTTCACACACATTATATCAAATTTATTATTGTCCTGATGACATAAGAAAATGGTGATTTGTAAGCACAATTAAATCAAGGTCATGACCATAGCTAAGGACTATGGTCAATACCTAGAGTGGCCTCTCAGTGCACACTTGCTAATAATGATGGCCAATGTGTAACAGTCGAGGATGTCTGGAATGACTGAATTTATTCAATTAAAACTGGAATTAATTATGAAAATGGTCAATAGCAATTGATCCCGTCATTTTTTTCTGGCAGCTGTTTAGCTGTTTGTAGAACTACAAAGGCAAAATAAAAATGGTTGCTTCAATCAGGCTGTAATAAAGAATTTTAAGATAAAAAACAACAGTGGCTTAGATAATGATGTCACTTTGGAAGCACAGCACTGGTTGTAACAGCTGTACTTGCCTGGCCAGGACAGGCTGGTGGAACAGGTCATGTAGTATGAAGAATCAGAAGACATTTAACCATACATATTAGACAGGATATGACACGAAAAGACCAACGCAATGCATGAATGGCTGTGTTGATTGTCATCTTTTTCTAATAAATTAACTCAGTGGAGGTAGTCGGAAATAGGCCAGTGAACATAAAGGTCTCCAGATATTTTTATTGTAATACCATACAGTATCAACAAGATTATAACAACTGATTACGAGTATTTCTGCATGTAATCATACTTACAATCATGATGTCTATAACTGATACAATTAATTGTGACAAACTAGCTTTATAATAAATGTGGTGATTCAACATGTCCTTTGTGAGTGACGAATGCATTAAATCACACAATGCCACCCACACACAAAGGATCAATTGGCTGGCTATATATAAATGCATTGTCATTGTTTCTGAAACCACAAACTTATCAGGATTCTGGGTGTTTCCAACTGTTTCACTGAGTACAAGTACGATAACATAGAAATTCCCAATGATTACAGATCATTATGGTTATTGTGCTATTGAATATGCTTGTTCTATTGCTGACTGAATTGCACAACTTTTAAAATGCCTCTAGGTTCAGAAAAGTCAACCCATTACTGCAGTACATGCACTTACATACTGGACACGTGATTCAAGAACTTGTCGATAAAGTGCAGAAAAGTATTTGTACTCATAGATGAGTACAAATGAATGAAACATCATTATCAAAATTAATGACTGCATCAAGGCCAGTGTCATATAGAATTTAGACCTCCGGGTCCAATAATATTCCCTATAGAATATATAATATGCTATTATAGAATATGGAGCCCCGCCATAGAATTTGGATCCGGGGGTCCATATTCTATGGGGGTCCATATCCTATATGTGCCATAGAATATGGACCCCCCATAAAAAAATGGATCCGGGTCCATAATCTACAGGAGTCCATTTTCTATGTGCTATATAGAATATGGACCCCAATGTAAATTGGACCCGGGTCCATATTCTATATATATTTCCATATCGTATAATTATGTGCCATAGAATATGGACCCCCATAGAAAATGGACCGTGGGTCCATATTCTATGGGGGTCCATATTATGTGTTATAGAAAATGGACCCCAGATCCATATTCTATGATGGTACATATTATATGTTATAGAATATGGACCCCCTATAGAATATGGACCCCCTATAGAATATGGACCCCCTATAGAAGATGGACCCTGGGTTGTGTTGTTGATATAATTTATTCCTGATGTAACTTAGAAACTGAGCCATAAGTGTGATTCCAGTGGAGTTGACACTTAGCGTCTCTTACAAGCTCTTAGTTTAGTAGTTTGTGTGAGCACTGTTGAAATGGAGGCTGGTCCATTCAAAGTTTCAAAACATGAACTGGTCTTACATGAAACATAAAAAATTCAGTTGGTTGATAATTTGAATTATTTATTTGACATGGAATGACACTCACTACACTGGCTCAATCTGTTCCAAATGGATACTTACGTTTAACTTGATCTATAAATCATGCATTAATTATTGTTTCTTGAGCGAGTGAGGCATAGCATATAATGGCATACTCATTTCACCAGTCATATGAATAAATACAGTCATGTATTCAATCATTTAACCTGTATTTACGCACAAATGATTGAAGTGCCAGTGTCGTAGAGGATGAGATGACAATAAATGAACGAATGAGCAAATAGTAGTTATAGTTATTCACGCATCCCACAATACGGAACAATTAAAACATTTTAGTAGTTGATAGAATACACAGTATTCATAGTCAAAGATGACTAACATTTTAATAGCAATGGTTGGTAAAATGTAAAAATAATAAAAAGAGTTTTTACAAAAGTGTTATCAATGGTTGTGATATTCTAGTTACAATCTATGAACTGCATTATAGGGTTTAAGAGGGGTCCAAATTCTATAAGGGGTGTCCAAATTCTATAATAGAATATGGACCCCTGGGTCCATTTTCTATGGGGGGTCCATAATATTCTATCTGACACCGGCAGTGTGAATATGCATAAAGCCAAAATTTACAACTACCAGACTGACAGATGGTTTTCATGCAAATAAAAAAATGCTGGGCTCCTTTATCAGCCTAAGGCTTCATGGTCTGTTTCTCTTCTGGGTGATTTGCCCTGGGAGCCAATATTGTTGTATGTGAGCTGTTGTGGGAAAGCCGTTATCGAGGTGCAAAATAAAGTCATCAAATTTTAGGATTTTACAGATTATACTTTAAAATACCTAAATTGTTTAATACCTTCAGCAGTTGTTTATTTACTGCTAAAATTAAACTAACTTAAACATTTTGACATTTTGAATATATTGGTCTAAAAATTTGACATGTAGAAAAGGTGCATTGCTAACACGAATTTAGTATATTATTAGTTTTGGATTATTTGTCGAGGAAAAATGAACCGAGTTCACTGTGACAGGTGACAATTGTGAACACCCCGCCCCCTCACATTCAGATGATACTGACACTGAGTTCACTGTGACAGGTGACTATTGTGAACACCACGCCCCCTCACACCCAGATGATACTGACACTGAGTTCACTGTGACAGGTGACAATTGTGAACACCCCGCCCCCTCACATTCAGGTGATACTGACACTGAGTTCACTGTAACAGGTGACAATTGTGAACACCCCGCCCCCTCACATTCAGATGATACTGACACTGAGTTCACTGTGACAGGTGACAATTGTGAACACCACGCCCTCTCACACCCAGATGATACTTACACTGAGTTCACTGTGACAGGTGACAATTGTGAACACCACGCCCTCTCACACCCAGATGATACTGACACTGAGTTCACTGTGACAGGTGACAATTGTGAACACCCCGCCCCCTCACATTCAGGTGATACTGACACTGAGTTCACTGTAACAGGTGACAATTGTGAACACCCCGCCCCCTCACATTCAGATGATACTGACACTGAGTTCACTGTGACAGGTGACAATTGTGAACACCACGCCCTCTCACACCCAGATGATACTTACACTGAGTTCACTGTGACAGGTGACAATTGTGAACACCCCGCCCCCTCACATTCAGGTGATACTGACACTGAGTTCACTGTAACAACTGACACTGAGTTCACTGTAACAGGTGACAACTGTGAACACCCCGCCCCCTCACATTCAGATGATACTGACACTGAGTTCACTGTGACAGGTGACAATTGTGAACACCACGCCCTCTCACACCCAGATGATACTAACACTGAGTTCACTGTGACAGGTGACAATTGTGAACACCCTGCCCCCTCACACTCAGGTGATACTGACCACTTCACGAGACTCCTGCACGAGTTTGGGACAGTTGTGTTCACACAACAGAGACTGCAGCAAGAGAAGGCTGTGTAGTCGACTCTCAACGTCTGTCTCTTCTGCAAACATTTCTCATATTCAATCGACTCAACCACAAACTTTGCAGCAACCTTTAATATATTTAACCATTTCAATGTGCTACTCAGCCAATTCCGCCAATTTCCAGTTTCACCACAAAGTGTCACACGGCCAATGGTGACAAACTCATTTTCCAACATCTACCACCATGGGCTGGTGTCATACCATTTGAAATTTATCAGTAAAATAAAACATTACAAAAGGATTAGGCTTCAGCTGCTAGTTTGATAATCATACCAATTTGAAATTTTGCATTTGTTTGACAGTGAAAATTAACTGGAAGTTGTATTAAAATACCACTGAATGCAGGTCTAAGCACAGATATTATTGAAAGTAAGTTATTTTTTGAGTATTGTTTTTGGAACTAAATAGAATGTTCAGGAAATGTCTAGTATGCTGACATTTGAACATTAAGTGTATAAAGATACAAATTTAGAACAGTGAGTTTGCAAGTCTAAAAAAACTTGTGACTTCTTGTATAACACTACTGTTGGCTTGAGAACAGAGAGAACTGCATGCTGGGATACCTTGTAGGAGCCAGGCCAACACGCCCAGGATGCCTGGCTTGGCACTGATATACTTCAGTCCCTTCTTGTTGATGCTGACATTGTACAGAGTCATTAGGATCAAGCTGAAGACAAAGATTGTACCAATATGTTCGTGAAAATGTTCATCAAGTTGGAAGAACACTGTCAAAACAAGATTCCATTATTACACAACTAATACATTTTGACTCATGTCAACGTTTCGACAGCCATCGGTAGCCTTTGTCAGGAATTCAGCATTCCCTGCTCATCAGATGGTGATTTCAGTCAAAATTGATTAGTTGTGCAATAAAGAATCTTGTTGTAATAGGGTACTAACTACTTATAAGAAAACTTTCATGAAATTTAAAACATTCATTTGCTACACTGATCACAGTAAATATTTGTAATGCTATATATTTTGGTCAGATTTGGTTTAATCAGCATTAACTGTGTTTTCGCCATGCCATTTATTTATTATGAGTACTAGTATAAATGTTCATCTTATTGGTTGACAGTTTATCCTATGAATCGGCACATAAACTCACACTGACGGCATACAGCAACTTTATGAGCCAGCATGTTGTGCTGTTACTACCTTTGATTACTTTATATCTATGAATTAGCAGAGACACTAATTAAAATCAGATTATCATGCACCAGCAGGTGTTAATAGGTAATCAGTGGAATTTGTCATGTTGGCTGCGCCATAGTGCATATCAGTTCATACTGAACGCATGAGGAGAAATGCATTAGTTTACTTCCGAACTGATGGCTGGTGAATAATTACACCTATGCAATGAGCCAAAGCAGATCTGTAGCTGAACAAAAGAACAATGTTTTTTTTGAAAGCGAAACACTAATTCGATCTGTCACACTATGCAGTTGCCACACCATATGTTGATCGATATTCAACTGCATATTTTTTTCATGATGTTACCCCAGCTGGCATTCCAGAGTTCTGGCCACATTTCAATAGCGACTTTAAATATTCATATACAGCTCAAATTCCCGATCGATATTTATGATTACGGCAAGGAAAGCAATTAATTATTTTTAGTAAGCCTGCCGGGTGCCATGGAAAATGTAACACAATTAATGCTATTGTTTATTTATTTTGTTTTAAAATCATGTGAAGGTTAGGTATAATTTGGGCACTAGCATTATGTATAATAATTATTATTCAACTAACGGTTGTTATAATTGGTTCATCCTTACTCAGCAGAATTGGTGTAAAAATTGATAAAATGCTAATTCAGTTTATTTATGTAATTATTACTGTAAAGGCAACTATACGGCAAATAATTTCTCAGCATTAAACAATGGAATAAGTAGCCATCAAATCCACACGGCTACTTATTCCATTGTTAAACACATTTTGCTGCACTCGATTTTGTCATGTTATTAAAAAGAAAAGAAAACTGACTGTACATTTGGAACATACACAATACAGGAATTGTTAGTGACCAAATAATTATTGAAATTAAAACTTGTTGGACATAATATCATTATATGCTACTGCTGAGACCAAAACATGGGGAAGTAATCCTGAGACAATGCGTCTGAACACGGGAATCCACGAGATGTAAATATTACTTCTTCATTCGAGCACACTTCCTACTGGGGGCCTCTGACAAGATGGTGATGAATGTATCAAGCAGGGCTCTTCCTGCGTCTTTTGTCATTAAGAAGTCTCGACCACATGGAGAAGCAGCAATATCTGCAACAAGTTAATTATAGCCTCATACACATCCGGCCCTGAACCAATTAAGCCTTATTTACGAGTTACACTTGTGTACCCAGTACAAGAATATCAATAACAATATTCTGTGTAGAATAGATCATGAGGATTCTGTGAAGTGGCTGTCAAACGTACCAGTAGTGCAGCTTGAATTGCTTGCTAGCATACAGAACATTGTTTCCTAGCCTCTGTACGTCAGTGATCTACCTCTCACAATAAAGATAGTACCTTGCTGTCAAACTTGCCAGCAGTGCAGCTTGAATTGTTTGCCAGCATACAGAACATTGTTTCCCAGCTGCTGTCGCTGATCTATAGTATAGGTCTCACAATAAAGATAGTACTTTATAAATGCTTAATGTTCTTTAACTCTCATGAACATTTATACTTCTAAAATACTGCCTGGAGAGGTGCATAGTTACTGCATACACACCCACCCACTGAGATAATACTCTGTTTGGGGGGAAGTACCTGTACTTTTGCTTCTAGTTGTAATTTTTTTTACTCAATTAATTTATGCAAAGAAAACTGTGGTAACTATGCAAATAAAAAGTTATTATTTCCACCTAGTGTATGTTACATGAACAAATTGTTGCAAAATGACAACTTCATCAATTCAACAACATCATCTACACTCATGAATACACACAAAAATCTGGTTTCTTTGACTTGTTTTATTAGACATAATTTACTTCAGAAGAATCCCGAATGTCACTTGTCTTGACAAAGGCTGTGAGCCCAAATGGCAATAACCACACAGGTGGAGTAAATAACTTCTGACAATTTACAATATTTCATGGCACACTGCTGATATAGATATACTGGCACACTGCCAGTGTTTATGAGTTCAGCTGGTGGTTTACCCGAGCTAGACGGGGTGTGTCCAGCAACTGGTTTTATATTAATGCACAGGTGCTATAATATACTGGTCGGTGTACGTAAGTCACGTAGGTACTCAGTTGTTGTATGTGTTGTGCGTCTGTGCTCTGTACTGCAACATGAACTTTGGTGACGCACACAGCAGGTGGTGGTTGTATTTCGTAATGCCAGAGGCTCACGATGTTGTATAACTGCACTTTTTTTACTCCGCTCAAAATATATGTCACTCAACTCAGCATGACCAAAGTTGTTGCTCCAGAATGACTGATTTATGTCTTGTACTTTGGAATTGATGTAATGTATTTCTACACATATGGTTATAATTCTACAGTCACCTAAGTGAACTTACGTGCATGCACCAAGGATGAGAGAGGCATTTGGGAAAAACATGGGGAATTTCCAGAATGAAGCAATGCGGCGAATGTCCCATGACAAAGTAGGCTGGTTGCACTTTACAGCAGTCACACTGAACTAGTCCAGCATTTGGTAAAGAAAAACATATTTTCTTTATTAAAATGTTTGGTTCGTAATTAGCTTTGTATAATTATTTTCCTGGCAAGGATGATTTAATTACGTTTCAGATAAGAGGCATGAACCATACACTCTCTCAAATCAGATCTCAAACAAAAATGTGCATCCAAATGTAGAACATTTTGTGATGCATGACTTACATTTATTCATAGAAATAGATAAACCATGAACTAACTTGTGATGGTTCCACAGAGCGCCAGTATGAAGACAGTCTCATCGGTTTGTTCCTGTGGAACGTCCTCTTTGTAGGTGTCAACGTAACTTTCTACCGTACTGCTCGTCATGCTCAGGAACTCATCCACTTTACACTGCAAAATATAATATATAATAATAATAAATAAAAGTATTTGCCTACGCCATATCTCTAGCAATAAAACCATTCAGAGGCGCATTACACTTTACATGAATATACAGATTGCCTTAAAATAAAAAATAGAGACGTAGTTATAAAATAAATAAATCAGTAACAAATTCCAATAAAAATAAATCATATTAGTCATAATAGTACTAAAATACTAATACTGATAAATAATAATAAATTATATTACAATTTAAAAATAAATAAATAAGTAATAAAATAGTTGATAAATAGTAGATATTAAAAAATTTCGGATTTATACATTTTTTCTTTTAAAGTGAAAACACTCATTTAAACAGAAATGTCTTCAATTGCTTCTTAAACGAACCGAGGCAGTCTGTGGCATAATCATGTTGTCAGCTACAAAATACTGCCTACAAAGCAACAAGTATCTAAAAATGCTACAGCTGGACTGATCATTTGTAGTCTCAGACAAGACACAGATTTATCTACTTCCACTCCACTCAGCCAGCCCAGTCATCAGAATCCAGTTTCACTCCACAGTTGTCCAGATTATTGATTTTATGTTTGTCACCTACAGGTATTGATATATATGTTTAGCCAACAGACATCACAGTAACATTTTAAAGAAACTGAAGTGAACATCAAAATAAACATAATTTGTGTCTGTTGAAAATCAACAGTTCAGAAAATATAGCTTAAGCCATGCAGAGAACTGTCCAGTTAAAAAGAAAATACTGGAACCTTTGGGATGTTGACACAGCCCCGGCCTGTATAGATTAGTCAAGGAATTGGTATAACAGTAATAATGTCTAGCTCAACAGGTGAGGTTGGCAGATATACAGATCACAGAGTACTTAAAGCCAGCTGTTGCAAGTCAAGGGAGAAACAGACAAAATGTGACAATTTAGCTTTTTTGGGAGGCCGTGCACAAGGTGCCCTTACAAAAGACGGTTAGACCTGTCACCTACACATTGCTTGTGTACAGTGACACTACCCTAAGACATGTCTATGCACAATTAGAGAAAATGTTACTGAACATTTTAGAGAAAATAGGCAAACTGTGAAACAAATAATTTGTTTAGCCTTGGATGACCTTAGGGGCCTTTAGAATGATTCAATCAAATGTAGATTTATTGTGCATATACTGGCAATACCCTAGGGTGTGTCTGAGCAAAATCTGAAGAAAAAAATCCTCAACAGCTTCTGAGAAAGCTGGTGTCCATCACTACTGTGGTATCATATCAAAATTGTTTTGCTGGTCTAATGTGTGTACCTGGGTACTAATAATTCAACGAATAAAGAAATGATAGATCCCTGTACTATATAATAGTGTTTTTTTTTAAATTAACCAAACAATCTGACCTTTTTATTATGTCCTTGGAGTGTCCTCAGCCCAATTTTTCACTTAAATTGTCACATTTAAAAGTAATTTGACCAACACTAAAACCAACCAATATCAGTGTCCACTCTGACAAGTTAGGATATTTATATGAAACTTTTTAACATGGTTTTGGTGAATTTGTCATATAAACTATTAGAAAACTATAACTTACACAATTCCACATAAGCACAACTTTTATTTAATGCTAAATATGTAACAACCACAATAATTTGTTCAATGGTTAAAAAACAAATATGCATTCTTTTGTAAAACAAACTGCACAGATTACTTAGAATGTCACACATTTGGTCATTATAAGAACCAGATTCACAATGCACAAATCAACTGAAGATTCAGATTTTAGTCTCTTATGGTTATATTACTTAGTAAATTATGAAGCTGTCACTTAGAACATTTATAAAGCGCCATCAATCTAGAAATATCCATTCGGAGGCGCTGTACATGAATATAAATATATACATGTGTTGTAGAATTATAATAATATTATTAAGTTCGTTAAGGTAAATAAAATACCTAAAATATGTATACAAATAATAGTAATCAATAATTAAATAAATAAGTTAGCTAAAGAAAATTATTAAAATAAATGGTAAATTGATAATAAAATAATGAGTATGACATTTTGTAAACTAAATGTAAAACTTGTAAAAGCTAATAAATAGATAAAAATAAAATACAAATTAAATAAACTGACTAGTGTCTACACTTCATACACAGCCCGGAATAGGTGGGTTTTCAATTTCTTAGAATGTCAACATACCCCAACTATTATCGACTCGATGCTGTCTTCGCAGCGTGACACTCGCCACAGCAGTGTGCAGGTGGCAGCACCCATACTGGCGCAGTAGGCAGACTGCTGCGACAGCTGCTCAGACATCTCTTGAAGATCGCATTGCAACTGGTACTTCTCCTATAACCAGTACAAATAAACTTTCTATCTAGAAACCGGCCAAGTGGTGTGGCATTACCAAGGGAGGCAGTCACTTGTGCTAAAACTTTGTGAAACAGTGATCTAGTTCTGAGGGTCACATCTGTTGATGAATTAAAAATATCAAAATGTACAAACTACTCCACTGGATCCACTAGATGACACATCAATTTCAGCCCCACACAAACTAAACTGATGATGAATTCATTTTGAAACTGTGGCCCCCAATATCCCAAACCAGAAAATGTTGAAGAAAAACAAATCTACAAACCATGCCAATAGACGTGGTATAAAATACAAAATGTTAGCTCCATATAAGTAAAATCAAGAAATATATGGCAGTCAGTCAGTCAGTCAGTCAGTCAGTCAGTCAGTCAGTCAGTCAGTCAGTCAGTCAGTCAGTCAGTCAGTCAGTCAGTCAGTCAGTCAGTCAGTCAGTCAGTCAGTCAGTCAGTCAGTCAGTCAGTCAGTCAGTCAGTCAGTCAGTCAGTCAGTCAGTCAGTCAGTCAGTCAGTCAGTCAGTCAGTCAGTCAGTCAGTCAGTCAGTCAGGCAGGCAGGCAGGCAGGCAGGCAGGCAGGCAGGCAGGCAGGCAGGCAGGCAGGCAGGCAGGCAGGCAGGCAGGCAGGCAGGCAGGCAGGCAGGCAGGCAGGCAGGCAGGCAGGCAGGCAGGCAGGCAGGCAGGCAGGCAGGCAGGCAGGCAGGCAGGCAGGCAGGCAGGCAGGCAGGCAGAGAACCATTTTGTCTTATAACACAGTGCAACCATTATAGAAGTCCATGTCTGTCTGTACAAAGACGATCTCTAGACATAGTATAGTCTGCCACTGTAATATAGCTGGAAAAGTGAGGTGTTATTACATTACTGACAAGATGTTAAAATTAAAGGTTAAAACATTAAAATGTAACTATTACATTATAACTAATAATTCTATATTATGTCCATTTGGTTCTTTAAACAATCTCTCTCCGTCTCCGTCTCCGTCTCCGTCTCCGTCTCCGTCTCCGTCTCCGTCTCCGTCTCCGTCTCCGTCTCCGTCTCTCTCTCCCTCTAGATTGTTTAAAGAACAAATTGCAACAAAATGGACAGAATATAGAATTATTATTTTTAATGTAATAGTTACATTTGAATGTTTTAATTTTATATGTATATGACATAAAGATTAACCGTTTACTAGTAAATAAAATATTTTCACCTCTTTTTCTTTCCTGGCCTCTGCCAGCGCTGTCTCGCAGCGAGCCTGCCAGTGGTTGCGCTCTGTCACGGCTCCCTCCAGCTCCTCCCGCGCCACGGCCAGCTCTAGCAAACACAGACAATAGTCTTACACGGCACTTGGAGATGGGTGTACCACTAGCAACACTCATCAACAACAGCCTACTGCAGACTGAGCATAGACATTTAGTATTTAAGACTAATTAGTTAGTATGGTTTACACCATAGCTTTATGCAGAGACCCGTCCACACGTCATTTGGACAGGTAACAATGAATATGGACGGGTAGAAATATGGGTGGACGGGTGGTGGACGGGTAAAAAAATGAAGGAGCAAAAAAGTCTTCCAAAACCATATTGTTAGTTATGCCTGGAAAGTGAGCGTAAATGGTGTCACATGTGTGTTTGTAGTCCTTTTCAGGTCAAAAAACATTTAAAGTTTGTGAACTGGGTTAACAGTTAACAACATCCATGTGTCCACCAAAACATGTGTGACTGGCAATAATTTGATCCTGCATAAAGCCCTGGTTTACACTGAGAACTTTCGTAATGACCATATGAAATAATAAAATAAACAATTATAAAATTCTTTACTTCCTAAAACATACAGCAGAAAAGTGGTTTAATCTGTTAAATTAAAAAAGCTTTTAAATTCAGGGGTATGTACCACATTCTAAACCGAGTAGGTTTTTTTTCATTCCTACCAAGTATATTCAATATTATTATACACCCACCAAAAGTATAGGGCCTAAAAAGCGATAATCAAAGGTTATATAAAACATGACTGCCTCCCCCTGGGTAAAACCATGTATAAAACCATGTAATCTATCTAGTATATATAGGCCTAACAGAAAATGGCATTTTCAGAACAGTAATCTACTTTTGGATCAACTATATTCAGCATGTCCAAACACTAGGATCCTGAACACAAGTATATCTGGTTGTTAGAAACTATATAATGACTACAGTGCATGCAGGTCAACTCAAACTTTAAACCAGTTTCTTTGTATTGCTGAGGTGAAAGTTTTATTATGTAGTCCTAATAAAACCAAATGCCCTAGGGGAGTTGTGTACTCTGACCTATTGATCTACTGATTACTGTCAATGCCAAGAAGAAAAAAACATGACCCACTGACCTACTGATTACTGTGTCAGTGACCGGGTTAACCACCCTTATTCAAGTCTCTGTATTGATTATCTACAATTCTCCCATGCACTGTGTAGATTAGAACACACTGTTATGGCTTAGTTAGCATTTACACAATTTAGGTGGAAACATTTTCTTCAAATGTTACATTTATATCATCCTTTGTATATGTACACCATTCAGCTTTAAATTGGTGCCAATTCCACGGAAAATCTGTGCTCAGTGACGTTACAAAACCAAAGGATTAACCATTCTCATAAACACGTTTATAACAAAGTTGTCAATAGATGGATTGAATTGCTAAAAAGGTAAGGAGGGTATATTGTAATAAGAGATGTATTTTTACATGATGACAAAATTAAACCATATGTTCTATTGACCTGTTGCAATTTTCTTTTACAAATAGTGTAAGTGATCAAATTTATAAGAAAATCTGTTAGAACCAGACAACTGGTGCTATCTAGGCTTGTTGGTAGGGTGAGCAATGAAATTTGAATATAAGCATACACGTTGTTTGGATAAAATGGTCGGAGGACAAATGGATCATGAAATGTCAAGTTGTCAACCTTTGCCAGTGCATACATATAGACACACCAGGGGGCGCGACTCTGTTGCAGACTCTAGTCACACAGCTCGCGTAGTTAACACAGCAAGCAAGTTAATTGGCAACAATAAAAAACAGCTGTCCAGCATATATAAAGATGCACTGAAAAGGAAATCAACACAAATTCTCTATGATCCTGCTCATCCTCTTAATCAAGCCTTTCAGAAACTGCCATCAGGGAGACGCCTAAAAGTGCCATTAGCCAAAAAAAATATCTTCAAAAAATCGTTTGTACCCTCTGCTATTTTAATTTTAAATGCTAAATGATAATGCTGTTTTCAACGAGTCATTAATACATTTTTACATTTTATGTGTCTCATATTCTTATGGTAACTCTTTATTTAATCTTATTCATTTATCAATTTTAGTATTATGTTATTGCTAATGTTATTGTCTCAAATCAGAGACCCATTTAAAGAAATTATACATGTTTATTTATTTATTTTAGTAGCTATTTTTATTCGTAATTTATTTATTATGATACTTTACCTATTTTAGTGATGACTAAATTTACTATCATTTTATATTGTATTGACAATTGTAGATATGATTCACCACTGTTTTATTACTGTCTTTTTATGTGTGACTAAAGACAATTTTCCGTTTTTAATATGTTTTTAAACGGATAATAAAGTTTTTTGAATCTTTGAATCTTGAATACTTGTAACAATGGCAACAGAAATGTGTTAAGACAAACACAGTTGCAACAAAGATTATAGTAAAATGATCTAATTATAAAAGCTCTTTGGAGTGTGGATTAACATGTATGCACAAATGGAATTTTCAATACAAACTGATAACGTTTGATCACTGATCTCTATAAACAAATGCATTGGCAGTTCCTTACTGTTATGATGAGTTTCATGTGTCCGTTTTCATGATAACTATTACTACACTTTTGAGCTTGTGCTTTCAAGGATTTAAATATATAGTAGCTTATTAAATATAATTATGTGATTATATTTAAGTTACAAATCAGTGTAAATGAGTACCTAAGCAGGTCATATATTACAAGCAATATAATGTCGACTCGTGTGGTAACGAGATAATTTTAGCTTAGAGTTACATATGGTTTTTTTATTATTAAGAATTAATAAACAGCCAATAACAATCTTGTAGATATGACATTGAATCCATTTTGTGAAGAGTGGCATTCTTTAAAACCTTAATTGCGGTCCGAGATATTCTAATGATGCCAGACAATTTTTTCTAAATATATCCTTAAGGAACCTCAATTCCCTGTAATCAGCATCTTCACGATAACATCAGCTGGAAGCACCCAGCGTTAATTATAGGATCTGGGCCAAACTAAGAAAAAACCCTAAACATAGTTTAAGCCAAATAAACATGGTAGCAGACGTGCTTTGCCAAGGGATAGTTAAGTCACGTTTGTAGAACAGTTTGTGCCACTGCATGCCAGGCGCTTGCATGACACGTTTATAGCATGGCTTGATTGATAGCTAGCTATACATGAGAAGATTGATTTTGATAAGGTGTATTGAAGTCACGTTTGTAAAAAGAGTTATATTTATGCTGCCTGAAAAGCATTAGGTCACACTGATACGTGTCTTGATAGGCAGTTAGTTATACTAAGTAGACTGTAATATATATTATATAGTAATATATTTTTGGCTTCATATACCACTGACAGATGTCTTCTCCTGATAGAGTGTTGTACTAAGTAGACTGTAATGTAAATATAGCAACATACTTTTTACGGTGTCATGGCTTAATATTTCATGATTGATAGTTGTACTAGATTATTACCATGACCTACTTTACAAGGTGTCACAACCAACACGTGGGATATCATGACCAACTTGTTGTTAACAGTTGTACCAGATTTTGGCCATATCTTAACACAAGTTATGTGCTGCCATCTGGTGAGTTATGAATGAGAGTACATAAAGACAGTACACATACTCCATGGTCAAGCAGGACCAACCAAAAAGTTGATTTTTATTTAAAAAGTTATATTATTACACCCCTCCTTTCTGCATATTTTGCTTGCTGCTACAGCTGCCAGAACAAATTCTAAAACAAACAAATTTAAGGGCCAGATTCAGGATTTCACCAACAGCTAGAATTGTGTACCTTTGGTTCTTTGTGGTGTATGTTGGGTATCTAGACTGTACTGTACATTTTATATGGCACATTATGAATGGTTTCTTTGTCATATGACATTCTGCGAATGTAAACAGCATTGGTTGTGCAAAACATAATTATTAATTGACAATGAATATTTAAATTGGGATACCAGTTTAGCTGAATAAAGAAACAACTCTTTTAAAACTGTATCAAAATACTAGATTACCAGGATACCGATTTACCAACATTGAAATCCACTAAAAACTCCAACTGTACTCTGCTTGAAACACACAGAAAAACTCTTACTGTAATGAAACTTTTCTAAGAATGGGGCATATATTCTGCAAACACACCCTGGACCCACACATTGATGTTTGTTTATGTCAATATGGGGGAATATGCATTCAGTGTCAGTACAGTAGCATCTGCACCAGAATTATTTTTAACAAAAAAAGGTAATTATTTAAGCCAACTCAGGTCTCAATGATCAAAGATATTATTGATGAAAAGTGTGTGCGTGCATGCGTGCGTGCGTGTTCATATTAACTCATGCACACATGAATCTAAGTTCATGAACACTACACTACAGGTGTTCAAGCTTGTGTTCATGTGCGTGATACATTAACAACTATGCTGTGTGCGGCTAACCATGTTCCACTTTTTCCAGCAACACATAGGCTTGTTGCAGGTCTGAGTTGATTGCCTTGCGAAGGTTCTGTTGTAGAGTGCGAGTTTCTTGCTGCAGTGCTAGTAGATCAGTGCGTCGCACCCACACATACTTCACAGGAATCACTGCAGTCTGTCTCAGCCAATCAAAATTTGAATACGTAATATGTTGAAACGTAGAGATCGATTTTTTTTTTTAATTGAAATTTATTTTTCAACAACAACAATTACTACATTATACAGACAGTGCATACAATACCATTTGTTGAAAAAAAGGGTAAAAGAAGTACAATACTTATCATGTTTACCCTTATAATTGCTTAATTACATACATAAAGCATCTGAACAGTGCAATAGAAGGTGCGACAACATTATTTACATGTATAACCATACAACATTTAATCAAGAAAAAGACATTATGATATTTATTGAAGAAGAAAAAACCTTTATAACATTAAACAATCTGAATGTTTAATTTAGTTATCTAATTTATGTTGGCAAAATAGTCTAGGACTCTAACACATAACTATTCAACAATTTTAATTCCGTTATTACAAGCATAACAAAAATATGTCTATACGAAGCCCACTTTGTAGTTAGTTAATTTTTTTAGTAAGCATGCATCAGAATCCAGACCTATTTGCAGACACTAACTGATAATATTGTGGCACTGATAAGATTGTGGCGCATGGGGTGGTGTGAAGTGCCAGTCACACCTGTCATTGTTTATTTAGCAGTTCCCTGGCTGTAACAGCGCTGACAGTGTGACTGTCATCTGCAGTTAAGTCGATCAGTTATCGCTACAGCATATATCGTCTTTTATAAATTCACTGAGAACAAATTAAACATACAAACATCAAAATTTTCATGACGTTTGAAATAGATTTTGTTGCAAAATCAAAGAGAAAACTGCAGATGGCAGCAGCCAACTCGAAACATCATGTCCACTTTGAGCACGCGGGTGTATTCAAAACATATGGGTCATATGAGTCAACTGAGCACAGTACTTTTCAACAGAACATGATCATGAAATGTGCTATGTTGTCATATTAGTGCTGCATTACAGTACAGTACAGTACAGTACAGTACAGTACAGTACAGTACAGTACAGTACAGTACAGTACAGTACAGTACAGTACAGTACAGTACAGTACAGTACAGTACAGTACAGTACAGTACAGTACAGTACAGTACAGTACAGTACAGTACAAGGACAGTAACAGCAATTTGGATGAGGTATATGTTGGTAATCTATCTGCAATACCAGATTGTTAAATTTAAATTAGTCCATGTTTCAAAATTTATAATGATTCCCAGATTACAGAACATAAATTATGAATATAACCCTAAACAGCTTAATTTATTTTACCAATTAAAGAATTATCTTCAGGAAACGACAGCCAACGTGGTAAATTAATGCCAAAGAGAAAGTACTCCAAATGATTACTCACCTGGCATTTAGGTTGAGAAGTATCTGAACAAAATTTCTTCAATTGTTCAAATTCTCTACAACTCTTTTTGAAATTCTGTTTCACTTCTGATGCGAGACATTGCTGCAACAAATTCAAAATTAATCTGTTATCAGCTAATGCATTTAAGTCTGACATTTTAAGATAATTAATTTCTTCTGAGATGAAGGCTGAAGAAAAGGATGAGTCCCATCTCTTGGATCAGTGAGATGGGACAAATGTCTTCGTTTAGATATGTGGTATGACTGGTAGAGGAGTAGACAATCAGCCCATGTGTCAATATGAGGGCAGATGAAGTCAGATGCTGGAGTTGAAAGTGCAGGACCAGATAACTAATGAAAAAACTGTAAACCAGTATCAAGAATTAATGTGTCACAACATTTGGACTTAGGTCGTAGGGAGACAGGTATAATGCTGCTTGTAACATGGACCATGGCATTTAACTACAGTCACAGACACAGTGTACTTGTTGTATACACAAACTTTGTAAATGTCACAAATGGTTAATAAACATGATCATATGTTGCATTTAAAGTAAATTTCACACAGATTGCCTGAAGTGTTATGTCCACAATGTCAATGGAGCTAGAACTCGTAAACTTTCTTTTTAAAACTTATTTTTACTTTTTTGTATCAGTGATTCAGTGTCGTTAAATTGGCTACACCAAACCTAACATAGCCATGGGCGTTGGAACTGTTGGGGGAGTGGCTGGCTAAGCCTAAGGCTAAGGCCTAAGCTCCTCAAATAATTATGTAGGGTAGGTCAACTAAGTCTAAGACTAAGTCTAAGACTCTAAGACTCTAAGACTCTAAGACTCTAAGACTCTAAGACTCTAAGACTCTAAGACTCTAAGACTAAGTCTAAGACTAAGTCCAAGTGCTGGACTGGGTAGGATTAGCTAGTCACGGTTAAGGCTTAACTAAAGAAAAGGGGTACACACGTATGTTTTTTTTATGTGGAATGTCGCTAAACGTTCTTCACAACTGCCCAACCCCACCCTCCCGCCCGCGGCGAAAACAAACTTATCAAACGCGCCCCTCTTCCCCGTCTTCCAAGCCATGTCCTAGGTTTTAGAGATTCGTTGCATATATATTTACCAGTTTATTAAGGAAATCAGCATCCGTGTAATCCAGTAACTGACTATTGTCCATGCCTTTGGATAAAGTACCCTTCTTCAAGACGCACTTTATAGACGCCGTTTCCCGCTTTCCGTATTTTTGTGTCATACCCAGAATGTTTGCCCCAATATATTATAAACATCATGGTACTTAAAAAAACGCCGGTACTTATACTCGCCTATTAAAAATAAAAATGTCAGCCTAGTTGTAGGCACAGAAGAGCTATTATAGTTACGTAATTCCTTAAGTTGTAATCGAATGATTATCATGCGATATAGCTATAATTATATTTTGGTAATTCCTTAAAATTTAATTGTAACCGAATGATTATCATGCGACATAGTTATCTGACATATTGCACTCAAAAAAATAAATATTGCAAATGTTTTCTGTTTGCCCGTCTGTATCCTCAGTATGTTGAGGCTAGGCAGTATCCGGAAGGAGAAGAAGAAGTTTGCCAAAGCAAAATCTAAATAAATGTAACCAATGCAATGTATACAGTGTAAAATTCAACTAACATTACTGATTAGCAGATATAAGTTCTCTAAGCCTACACCATCCATCAAACAGTCTATGTATGTTGCTGCTGGTCTCCATCTCTGGTCTATATTATATATAATAATAATAATATTATATTAAAGCATTTAAGTAGAACGCTGTTGGCCCGCTCTAGAAATAGGAAATAAACATAAGACCAAACAAGCAGATCACACGGAGTTTATATGCTAAAAACAAGCATGGCGGAGTAAGTTGTTTAGTTTCACATTTTCTTAGTTTGTGAAACTTTTTAGTTTATTATGCCCTAAAGTATTCATTATTATTATTAACCATTAATGGCACTGATGTTCTTTTACAGCATACAGGAACGGAAAAATCGCGATGCTCAGATGCGGGCAACAATTAACCAGAAATTGGTTGTCAGCGGCGAAAGAGACAAGTACGACTTTACGTTTTTGTGATAAGAAAATTAATACATTTAGATTTACGTTGTTATTAGTAATTAATCCCCCGCCGCAATCACTTCCATATATACAAGTGGGCAGTCTTTAATTTTGTATACTGATTTTTTATTTTGTCGCTAACAATGAGTAAGTGGCAGTGTCATTGAGAGTGAGGCGACAGTGACTGAGTGAGAGTGAATGTTGACCGAGTGAGACTGAGACAGTGTTGTCTGTTGACCGTTGTCAACAGTAAAACGCTGAGTGTTGCCAACAAGCTTGCTTATTGAACAGTCGGTATCACTAAAAGTAATACTGTTAAATGCAAAAAAAGTTAACTGTTTCGTGGCATACACCTAATAGAGTTAAAGGGGCACTATATGGGATTGAACCTTCCACGCGAAACGGCAAAATTTGGCCGACCCGCGAGAGGCAGCACCGTCAGTACCTAAAAATATCTTGTTGACGTTAACGATGTTGCGCAGCCGAGCGGTGGACAAAACTGCGACAACTGACAAGACAAGCGTCCCGCGTGATAATTGTTGTTGCTATTTTTTAACTCATGGCTTTTAAAAGTTATCCTGAACAGTGCAGTTGTGGAAACATCTGTAATAGATTGGAAAAGAGTGGCGAGTGTCGTGTTTGATTCAAATTCAACAAGATATTTTTAGGTACTGACGGTGCTGCCTCCTCGTGGGTCGGCCAAATTTTGCTGTTTCGCGTGGACGGTTCAATCCCATATAGTGCCCCTTTAATATAAAGTAACAATTTCCACATATACTCAATTTTTTAACGTCAGCGGTTTAGAATATGACTTTAAAGTCTAAAATTCTAACGAAATCCACGATGGTCTAGACGCCGCCATTAAGTGAAGGGTTAAATTGACTTGGCCATTCAGCGCGCGGCATTCTATGTCTGACCCTTAACCTGCGACGTTGTTAATGGTCAACAACTTCGAGTCTTCGACAGTTCGTTCAGTTGGCGTGACATCTAGCAGCTGCTTATAGACGTGTATCTAAATCTGTGGTTAAATCTATGGTAAACTTTAGTAATTATGCCTTACTGTTCGGCATACGGTTGCAATAATAGTTGAAACAACCGGTAGTATTGAAGAAATTGATTCATATTTGCGGGCGTACTGTTTGGAATCCCTCCAGTCCAAGTACAGTTCACTTTGCTCGGCCCATTTTTAGGAGAAGTGCTTTGAAGTAGACATGTAGTCTTGTATCATCAGTTGATGGGATGATTTCAGCGATAACAATAATAGACAACTTTATATTTACCGTCATCAGCATGTTACGCGCGTTGCCGAGTTGCAGCCATTTCATGACAACAGCCAAACCCCATGCAGTGAATCTGCGTGGAGAGCGCCTCGATCACCGTCGTGACGTCATTCTTCGTCTAAGATGGAGTAGCGCGTAGTATTTGGATGGCTGGGTGTTAAAAAATATTTTTCTGGTAAACCGCTGGCGTAAAAAAATTGAGTATATGTGGAAATTGTTACTTTATATTAACTCTATTAGGTGTATGCCACGAAACAGTTAACTTTGTTTTGCCTTTAACACCCATACAGTTACACGATGCCAGTCCGTGTCTACACAGCCAACTGAACTAAGGCAACACGTTCGACGACTGAACTAAAGTTGCTGACGTTTCTGTTTATCGGTGTAGTCGGCGCGTGTCTGTCTTAGTCGAGTTTTGCGTCATTAGGAGAGCCTAGACCCGAGTCTACTCCAAAAAGTATATGAATTTTTTTATTAATGGTGTTAATATAATACTAACTGTTAAAGGACAAAAAAAGGCTACAGCTTCGTGTCATACACCTAATAGAGTTTATACAAAGTAACAATTTCCACATATACTCAATTTTTTAACGTCAGCGGTTTACTCAGAATGTGACTTTAAAGTCTAAAATTTTTGACGAAATCCACGATGGTCTAGACGTCGCCATAGGTGAAGGGTTAATTTGGCTTGGCCATTCAGCGCGCGGCATTCTATATCTCGGTCAGCTTCTGGCGACGTCGTTAAGGGTCAACAACTTCGAGTCTTCTACAGTTCGTTCAGTTGGCGTGACATCTAGCAGCTGCTTATAGACGTATATCTAAATCTGTGGTTAAATCTATGGTAAACTTTAGTAATTATGCCTTTGTGTTCGGCATACGGTTGCAATAATAGTTGAAACAACCGGTAGTATTGAAGCAATGTATTCACGTTGGTGATTTGCGGGCGTACTGTTTGTCACTTTGCTTGGTCCATTTTGAGGAGAAATGCTTTGATGTAGACATGTATCATCAGTTGATGGGATGATTTCAGCGATAACAATAATAGACAACTTTATATTTACCGTCATCAGCATGTTACGCGCGTTGCCGAGTTGCAGCCATTTCATGACAACAGCCAAACCCTATGCAGGGAATCTACGTGGAGAGCGCCACGATCACCGTCGTGACGTCATTCTTCGTCTAAGATGGGGTAGCGCATAGAATTTGGATGGCTGGGTGTTAAAAAATATTTTTCTGGTAAACCGCTGGCGTTAAAAAATTGAGTATATGTGGAAATTGTTACTTTATATTAACTCTATTAGGTGTATGCCACGTAAAAGTTAACTTTGTTTGTCCTTGAACGTTGCTAGTCATGTTTCAGCTTGTTCCAACTCCATGTAGCCTAAGTAAAGTTGTCTAATGACTAATCTAAAAAGTTTTGTAATCTAGTGAGACTTACAACAAAATGATACATGTTGAGCATGCTATGCCTACTGTTGCTTGTTCTGAAGCATCTTGGTGTAAATTCAGAGCTGCAACATTTTTTGTTCACTCCACACTGACACTTTCCAGAAAAGTCGTGATGGTGTTTAACTGAACAGTGCTACCAGGGAGTGTGTCGAGCAGTCCTGTGGACTGGATACAGTGCTTTACATAGCTTTAGGTAGAGACCCATCCACCCGTCATTTGCATGGGTAAAAAGAATATGGACGGGGAGAAATATGGTGGACGGGTTGTGGACGGGTAAAAAATATTGTTAGTTATTCCTTGAAAGTGAGTGTAAATGGTGTCATATGTGTGTTTGTAGCCCATTTCAGGTCATCAGGCACATTTGAAAGTTTGTAAACCAGTTTAGCAGTTAACATCCATGTGTCCACCAAAACATGTGTGACTGGCAATAATTTTATCCTGCATAAAGCCCTGGTGCTTTAGAAGAACTTTACATTGCCTCAGTTCAAGCAGTTGAATAAAATAACTGACAAAACAATTGGTAGATGTGGATTGTAGAGTTTTTGTTGCATGTCTACAGGTTAAAGGAATTACTACGGACACGGCTGATAGAGTGTGGTTGGCGGGACCAGTTAAAGCAACATTGCAAAGGCAAGTGGTGGCCAATTTACCATGTGAATTCATGGATATCTGTATTCAGACATGTACAAAATATGTAAATTTGCCACCCTCTGTAAACATGCAGTTCAAACAATATTTGTTTTCTTATTTATAAAATATAGTGACCATATTCGGATACAAAGTAATTATTATGTCTAAAAACATACAATAAAGAATAATTATTTTGTAGAATTTCCAATAAACATTGTGTGAATGCAATAACTTTAAAAATAGCTTATAAAATGGGTATGTACAGTCAAGCGCAGACATAATCTCACCAGATACCTCTTATTTGCACTGTTCCATATATTTATGTATATTGACCATGCAGCAATTATTCTTTCAGAGATTGTCAAACAGAAGGGATTGGAACATGTGACAGTTGATGATCTCGTAGCTGAAATAACTCCAAAGGGACGAGGTTAGTTTCAGGTTTTTGTTTCCAGTCAGCAAAATAAATTTGTCATTAGATGTGTATCACATTATTTATCAATTACATTTCATAATAACTTAGCATAGTGACATGATATGTCATGCTGCTGATAGATCTTTTCATGGCATTTACAAGATTATTCCCACCGAGTCTGGACACATAGATGTGTTTTGGTGATCTCTTTTGTGAAGACTGAAGAAGGCTTACAAACTACCAGATGAATATCATGTTGCTTCATGATAGAACATTATCGGTTTCTTGGCGTTTTGGATAATTTAAAATAACATTTTGCATTTAAAATAATCATCTTTTGAGTGATATTGCAGTAGAAACTGTAGAATGTTAATAGAAACTATTTAGGACTTTAGATATACCAATGAATTGGATCCCGGTCTATACCATCTGGATCTAGTAGCTTTGTACAGCAGTTATGTCAAATTGTTTCGTAAATGGTGTAATTTGTTTGAGGAAAATGGCTTATTGTAGTAGCACTGCCAGAACCAAAGACCGGCTTCCATCACCAGTTCTTTGTATTTTTGCTTGCTGCAGCGTTGGTTCCGGATCAAGTGAAGAAAGAACTTCTACAGAAGATCAGGAAATTCCTGTCCGAGCAGCAACAATCCTAACTACCCCGATGAAACATTGTCTCCTTTGTCATCCCTTGAGTCCCGACTGTAGGTTGTGACGGCTGTCTCAGTGCAAGAATAACTGTCTCATTCCTGCTACTGTATTTATTTCACCTCATTCAAAAGGGTACAGGAAATCAAGGTAAAACACAATGTATTCCTTGTCATGTACGGGCTAGTTATTTCAACAGTGAACATGTGTTGTGAGGATTGAGCAAGGTGTCGATTACTGAGCACTGGTGCCAACTAGTTGGGTGGCTACTTGTAGGAGGTGCATTTTGAGACATAGTATTATTGCCTTTATACTATTTTTACTTACACCTCTAATGAAAGTTGTCAAAAACCTGAGGTAATATACCAGTATATTGCACATAATTGCTTATGCTTATTAATTGTAAAGCTGCCAAACCACCGTTTCTGATGAGTTTGAGGTACAAAATTGAAGCTGCAATTTTGAAAAACAGGATAATTTTAAGGATGTCAGGTATCATATTTTAATGTCAAATTAGTTGTGTGTATATTTCCTAAACTTGTACCTTTTATATCTTATTTCGCTGTTAACTATCAGTTCATGCATTATTTTATGTAAACCTTATATGAGCCTTTATATATGAAATGATGTGTATACCGACTGGGGTAATTATATTATTATATATTATAATTATTGCATAACCAGGTGTTGTAAGCAGTATATTGCATATTAATATGCTATCATTTGAACATGCCAAATGTCGAAACAGTTTCTTTAAAGATTAGTTTAGATTGTGGACAAATTCTTATAATGATATATAATTGATACCTTACTATAGCTAGCCATGCACTATCTAAACATTATATAAGATCACACATATATTACTAATAATCAGCATATTTTTAGTTATTTGAAATGTTTCTATATAACTGACATTTTTATTAAATATATTAAGGTATTGTGGCGCATGTTGTTCAACCATATTATTGTTATTTAAATAATTAAAAATATAGACCTAAATGTTAACAATTTAAAAACTTTAAGACATTTTATTCAGTAACATTTTTCGTTGTAAAATATAACATGCCACACTTTATAAACAACAAAATTAGTTGACATTCGTGTACACATCACCAAATTGCTATACATGTTTGCAGACTAATACAGTCTTATACATGGATGGTTTTATTTGTAACGGCTAAATATGCACACATATGTATGCACACACACACACCCAAATATTATTTATGTAAAATTATATATACCTCGATGCTTATTTCATGTACATATATGTATGATGAATGTCTTGTTAATTAATTCCAACAAAATGTGCCTTTTATTTGTGCAAAACTAACTAAATTGTGAAAACACCTGTATGAACTGTGTGAAGGATAGTTTTCACTGATTTAGTGTGACATGGGATGTTCTGCTGGGTTGGAGCAGTGATGTTACTTTTGCACTATTGTTGTATGTAGCTATTAAGGACTGTTACAACTTTCGTAGGTGATTTCCAGTTTGTATGTTTGTGTTTGTCTGCATTTTGACCATAGCCAATAAAGCGAATTGGTTGTGACTTTCAATGGATGTCCACTGTTACTGTTTAACTATCCCATTAGTTAGATCATTAGCATGTTGTTTTAGTCATAGGTCCAATGGATTTATGGTATCACTATGTCCGCTGTGCGTCACTAGCTCCTATATCTCAGAAACCATCAAGTATCTATTATTATTTTGCATAGACATATCTTAGGGCACTGCTACTATGCACTACTATTTTTTATTTGATTGGATTATTCCGAAGGCCCCAAAGCTGATTTTTTTTCATAACTCTTATGTAACCTTTTCTGTGATTTTGCATAGGCATATCTTGGGGTACATGTGCTAGTACACAAGACATTTTCATTTGACTGAATGTTTCTAAGGGTACTTCAGGGCCTCCCCCCAAAAAAAATGTCAACAGTTTGCCTGTGTCTGCTGGGACAGGCTGTGAAACTATACTTGTGTATTCTAGACTACCTTACTTAACCCCAACTCTGGAGGCTGGGTGGCCTGCCAGGAATCAGGGGAGAAACATTTAAAAAGACACTGAATATAGTGTGCATATTAGTTTATTATATCAGCATTTCATCACAGTTTGTAAATACATTTTTATGCATAACAACTATATGTTTCTACATTATGCTTAAAGCAGTGTAACACATTTTATTCCATAAATTCTGTAAATAAAATATTTGAGACATGATACAAATTAGCACCTGAATAGTTCAATCTGTGTCCGTATTTAATGTTTCAATGGTCCTTCTATGACTAGAGAATTCATGGTAATTTATCCCTCGGAGTCTGAAGTAGAGGGGTAAAATGCTAAAAACAACTTAAAACGGTCCTTGTTGGTACGTAAAGTAAACATTGGATCCTCGCATCTGACGTACATTCAGCTTGTGACAGCCCATTACTGTACTGGAATAATTCGTTTTTACCTAATAAATTTTATAATGACATTTCTGGAATGTAGACAAAAATACTGTACAGTAAAGCAATTTGCAAAAACATCACAAGTTTACAACATCAGAAACTATAATGTCATTATTTTCCTGCAACAAGTGGGTAGTGGCAAGAAAACCTGCAGTTAGAATATCAACCCCGTGAGAAATTCTTTAAAACGTACAAATGCTAATATAGTTAAGGACGATATATATTTTTCATACAAGTAGTCATAACACAGACTCCTATTCCAAAGCACATTGCCATTCTGTATAAGCTTTGGTTGCACAAATACCTTTGGTTGCACAATAATTCAATTATTACTTGATTATAATTCATATAATATCATAGAAACAGCCATATATTGCAATGAGAGTGGCTGCGATTGATGTCATGACGCACTGTTTTGACAGTGAATACTGGAACAGACTACAATGAACTGAACAGTCCCATAAGTTATGACTGTCGCCTCAGACTTGCACTGCTGTATACCACCATGGTGTCATGTGGGACTCCAAACTTTTACTGTTCGTTCCATGCCCCCTGTTGCCAGCTTGCCACCAGGGCAAAGGTCAAGGCAGGTCACAGCACCTGCAGACACAGATGACATTGAAAACAAATCTTTAAATACATAAACACAGTGAATGTAATTATGGAACTAATATGCCATGACTGTGTACACCTATATGTACAACATACTCTACACTTCACCTAGTTTTCAGAACAATTTAAATTTAATTTTTTTTACAAAAAAAACTTTGTGAGTAACATAATAGGGGTTCCCAATGTATTCTATACTAAACATAGTGGCAATAAAATCAACAATTTTGAATAACGTGTTAGGTGTTGACAACAATATAAAATAGAAATACTATTTATTATGTTTGTATACTTGTATAATTATACTTATGGACATGCTCTATATAGAACTACAAAAGGAAAAGGTGTACTTTACCTGTTCAATAAACAGAAGTATGCTCTTACCTGTGTACACCTGAGCTACACTGTCCATCTGGAGACTAACGAGGTCACACACCAGCAGGTTCCCAGCTCCACAGCCCACTAGAACTGTCTCCCCGTCCCACCGCACACACCTACAACAACAACACTCACACCTACATCAACACACACACCTACAACAACAACACACACCTACAACAACAACACCCACCTACAACAACAACACACATACAACAACAACACACACCTACAACAACACACACACACACACGCCTACAACACACACCTACAACAACACACAAACACACCTACAACAACAACACACACCTACAACAACAACACTCACACCTACAACAACAACACTCACACCTACAACAACAACACTCACATCTACAACAACAACACTCACACCTACAACAACAACACTCACACCTACAACAACAACACTCCCATCTACAACAACAACACTCACACCTACAACAACACTCACACCTACAACAACAACAACACTCACTCCTACAACAACAACACTCATTCCTACAACAACAACACTCACTCCTACAGTAACAACACTCACTCCTACAACAACAACACTCACACCTACAACAACAACAACACACCTACAACAACAACACTCACACCTACAACAACACACACATACAACAACAACACTCACACATACAACACTCACACCTACAACAACAACACTCACACATACAACAACAACACTCACACCTACAACAACAACAACAACACTCACACCTCAGTACATATTTCACCTACACTCACACCTCAGTACATGTTACCTACACACTTACACCTACAAAACAACACTCACACCTCAGTACATACATCATTCATCACCCACACACTCACACCTACCACAACAACACTCTCACACCTCAGTTGATACAGTACATACAACCCCCACATACTTAAACCTACCTACGCTACACCTTCACACATCAACCAGTGAACCTGCATCAACATATGCCACACCACCTATTCAGGGTGTCACACGGTTTACTCCAAACCAGTGTCACGTCTGTGTTAAATGCCAACATGATGATATCTTACACCTGTCAACACAGTAAATTGTGGGAAGTCTCACCTGAGGTCCTGGCCTGCGCTCTTGGAGAAGATTTCTGTCCCTGTATTGATGTCAATCACCTGAAGAAAGCCATCCTCTCCACATGAGATCAACTGCTGGGCATCTGAAAGAATACACTAGTTCTGAGACACATGCGACCAGTCACAGGAGAGTGAACTGGGTTGTAAGATGCCCAGGACTAACCTGCATTAGAGCCCAAAATAGCTGCTGACACTATGTCCCATACATGTGATTTCGGTAGAAAGACATGTCTTATAATCTCATCAGTCAAAGTCCTGCTTATTTTCGGTAACAAATAATACCAAACTAGTCAAATGCATAACACCCCACTTAAAAATGCCAATCAGAAAAGGTGCAAAAACTGTTTCTGTGTCAAAGTTTGGCTACTGATTTTAACCATCTCAGTGTTGCTCAGTGGTATAAGAATGCCAAAGCAGGCACACTAATTAGGTTATATAATTACATAAAATACACTTACCAGGGCTAAAAGCAACTGCATGCACTGTGCCGGTGTGTGCTAAAACAAAACAACATATATGTTACATATACGTGAAAATAAATACCTCGGTATCACATTTGAAAGATCATTTCCTATATGAAAGTTAATTAATCAGGAGACAGAACGTGACAACTGATTCCATCTGGAAGTTGACTGATTTTTATAAAGCATCAGACCCATATAAGTATAAACATGAAAATTAAATTAATTTACTTTTCTATGTCCTGCCAACATTTATTTGCCTTGTTTTTTAAATGCAGAAATTATAGTAAATCTGCCGGTCATTAGACTGTTAGCTCAATACTATGATCAAGACATTTGCCAGGTGTAGAAATAATGAAGTGATGCTAAGCTAAACTGTCCGATAACCAGCACATTCACCCAAAGATACTTCACAGCTGATCATTAAGATAATTACTAATTCAATTCGCAATCCATTCATGAAGTAATTTTTGTATACTCTTTTTACTCATCACTATATCGCCTGCTTATTCATAATGCTCAATTTGTCTTTGTCGTATACTTTACCAATCAGTGAACATTGAAAGTCCACTATGGTACTGCACTGAGGGTTTATTTCAGAGTATCCCTCTCTAGGACTCTAGAGTCTGTGAGTTCACTAAAAGTTACAAGTTACCCTCATGTGAAATCACCCTTCCCCTGAAACCAGATAGAAGGTACCAGTGGATGATAGCCTCTACCAAATGAACATGAAAGATGAGTGAAATTGTGTGTAACTGCTGTAGGTACCAGAATTCAAAAACTGGTTCCTTCGATTGACATTCCGACGCTATAAATACTCGACTGCTGCTCCCTTGATTCGCTGGTGCCACAGTAATGGGTGTGCATTATTTGTGATAAGCTTTAATACCAGATTATTTCAGATTTCGCATGACATGTTTTTACATGACCCCTCACTGCACTGACCAGGTTGTTGTCGTAGAAGGTAGCAGCTTGAGACGTCCCACAAACACACGTCACCTTCGACCGTCCCTGCGGCCACCTGGCTGCCATCGCAACTCACAGCGCAGCATGTCACACCGCTCTCATGCTCCATCTCCCCCTGGTGGAAAACACAGGAAAATAATAAAATAACGATGTAGCGCTTACATTTTTCCGGCGTTATAAACGTTCCGATTGACGTTTCTGCGCATGCGCGATAATTGTAACATCATCAATGTGCTGCGAAATGACAAAGCATTTATGGTATAAATAACACGGGTTGTTCGTTAGGATTTATATAACCTCTCAACAAAGTTATTTGTCGCAAATTGACATGAGGAAAACAGGTGTTGGGGCATGTTTTGATAGCAAGCGCAAATCATGTGACTGTAGTGCGCTATAATCCGTGACAGTAATTTAAACAAACGTAATATTTTAATGTATTGAACGACATCTTAAGCAACTCTTTGCAGTAATCATCACAGGAGAGTTAACGAACAGTCCGTTGTAATTATACCAAAAATGCTTTGTCTTTTTGCTGCATGTGCGTGCGCAGAAACGTCAATCGGAACGTTTATATCAACCGGAAAAATGTAAGCGCGACAACGTAAAACAAGCGCAGTACCCAATCCTCAGGACTGCTCAAAGCCCTTTACGCTTTACTCCCAGGCAGACCTGTTCAAACAAACACCATCTCAAGTTCTCTGGGAAGCATCCAGCCATGCTGCAAATATTTATGCATGAAGACTATCCATACACATATATCCACCACTATCTATAGCCAGGTACTCATTTATATAGCTGAGTGAACTGGAACAATGTACATTGTAGAGTGAATGAACTTGACCTTGGTTCAACATGGCAGCACAGGACTCGAACCCAGTTTATCTTAGTTGCTGACAGTGTTTGTTGTAAGCAACTGTTGTGTTCAGCATTTCACAACTTGGGTTAGCAATGTCATGTCGCATTAGATGCCAGACCAACTAACAAATGCCTGTCAAACCATCTGATGTTTTTTTTAAATGTAATTTCCAATTAATAGCTGTTTTAGAACGCAGACAAATGTTAGGGATTAATTTAGCACAAACTAACAATGACAATTATTCTGTCAGCATCTAAACTGCATCATTAAAATTTTTTAATTTTGGGGATGTTTACTCAAACATAAATCTCTACCGACTCTACGGTACACTTTAAATTGTGCTAATACAATGCGTAATCTGCTACAAATCCTGCAAGTGATAGACATGTGATCTTTGAAGTGGCAACTCACCATGATGCTGGCGTGTCTTTGTCTTGCACTCAGGTCATTGAACCTCCACAACTGTAAACAGCACATGCTGACACTATACACGCTGACACTACACATGCTGACACTACACATGCTGACACTATACACGCTGACACTACACATGCTGACACTACACATGCTAACACTACACTTACATGCTGACACTACACATGCTGACACTACACATGCTGACACTACACATGCTGACACTACACATGCTGACACTACACATGCTGACACTACACATGCTGACACTACACATGCTGACACTACACATGCTGACACTACACATGCTGACACTACACATGCTGATACTACACATGCTAACACTACACTTACATGCTGACACTACACATGCTGACACGACACATGCTGACACTACACACTGACACCACCTACGCTGACACCACACATGTTGACACATTACATGCCGACATTACACACACTGATACTACATGTGCTGAGAGTACACACACTGACACTATACATGTTGACACTACACACACTTACACTATACATGCTGACACAATACACATTGACATTACACACACTGACGCTACATGTGCTGACACTACACATGTTGACACTACACACGCTGACATTACACATGCTGACGCTACACATGTTGACACTACACATACTGATACTACATGTGCTGAGAGTACACATGCCGACACTTCACGTAATGACAATACATGTGCCGACACTACACAGGCTGACATCATGCACACTGTTTTGTTTATTCAACCAAAACACTGGGAATCAAAGTGTGCAGATAACTGTATTACTGAGAACTTGTGACAATATTACATTGTTAAAAACGAGTTCACCATGACAAATGTGCATCCTACTACACCTTATTGTAGTTATGGCTTTGTTATTTTGTATAGCTATGGTTAATTATATAGATGGAATCCTTGCAAATAATCATAATCAATCGTCGTGAATTTGCAATATCCATTAATTAATCAATATTAGTTACTAATTTTACATCACAATATCTGCATATACGTACATATGTATTTTACTTATATATATTTTAAATATGTATTTTACTTATATATATTTTAAATTCATGACATGAACAATGACTGCCAATTGTAGTCGAAACGTCAAAGTGAGTTTCAAATTTATAGTTGCATAATAAAATCCTTTAGAGGTAATATCAACAAATATAGAAATAAAACACAAAACCATTATTGTTACATTCATGTTTGCACAGCCATGCTTCACTCGGTCTGACCTTCACGGTAGAATCCCAGGAGGATGACACGAGCAGGTTGTCATGGAGGCAGAGGGCAGAGACGGCGTCATCATGAGCGTCCAGAGTCTGCAGAGTGCGACCAAACTCTAGGCTGTAGATGTATCTAGAACAAAATCACACACAACATTATTGTTCCAATATGCTTTTCAAGTACCAGGTAATAAGATATTCAGATTTATATAAATAAAATGCCTATGTAATTACTAAAACATTGTTTCTATTAAATGCTTACACAATTATCAAAACAAATTTCGACACAAATGTATCATACCAGAATGATCCAATTGAGTGAATGTTGAAAGAATGACAGATCGTGCCTGACCAATCAGAAGACAGACAGTGCTGTAGTGCGGTACTCACATGCTGTTGTCCCAGCAACCAGTGATGACAGTCTTTGAGTCGGCAGATATCACCAATGAAGACAGCACCTGCAGCCAAATATGGTTTAAACAACCTCAAGTATATTTTGTACCACATTTTTGTGTTTATTCGTTAAAATACTCAGATGGCACTACATTCTTTTGACTGTCACTGGAAAACAAATATATCTAGAACCACAAATAAATGTTAAAGCTTTAAAGTGTTTTTATTTTAAACCAACATTACTTCCATGTCTGAAGAGCAAATCAAATAATAACGTAATAATGAAATATGGATCTCTGAAGACGATTGCCCTCATGAATAGCACTATTTATTTTCCCAAGGCATCTGCATCATTATCTGATATCTTACCAAGTTTGACAGACTGACACATCTGCTATCTTACCATGTTTGACAGACTGACACTTCTGATATCTTATCATGTTTGACAGACTGATACATCCGATATCTTACTATGTTTGACAGACTGACACATCTGATATCTTACCATGTTTGACAGACTGACACGTCCGATATCTTACCATGTTTGACAGACTGACACATCTGATATCTTACCATGTTTGACACATCTAATATCTTACCATGTTTGACAGACTGACACATCTGATATCTTACCATGTTTGACAGACTGACACATCTAATATCTTACCATGTTTGACAGACTGACACATTTGATATCTTACCATGTTTGACACATCTAATATCTTACCATGTTTGACAGACTGACACATCTGATATCTTACCATGTTTGACAGACTGACACATCCGATATCTTAACATGTTTGACAGACTGAGAGATCTGATATCTTACCATGTTTGACAGACTGACACATCCGATATTGTACCATGTTTGACAGACTCAGAGATCTGATATCTTACCATGTTTGACAGCCTGACACATCTGATATCTTACCATGTTTGACAGACTGACACATCCGATATCTTACCATGTTTGACAGACTGACACTTCTCACTTGTCTTTTGTCCTCCACAGAATAGATCTTCAGAAATGTGTCTGAAAATGTATATACTTTCTTACACATCCCAGTTCGCATAATATATGTATTAAAAATGTCAAGCCTGAACAACTGTGATAATATCACTCAGAAAGGAAGCATGGTTGTCTTTTAAAGTTGCCTCTTTTTATCTCCTTTCAAAGTTCAAACTGATTTTGCAAAAACATTAACCAATATAGCAGCTTGTTCGTAAAGATGCGTAAATTTGTATTGATTCAATCACTAAACAAACTATGAAACTACTTCTGGTCCAACAACAATTCAGCCAATATATTAACAGCGATGTACAATACATCCATAATACTATTGAAACTAGCAATTTACTTTGTCTATCAATGACAATGAACTCTTCTGACATTTCCAACAAAAGTAATCTCTATTCTAATAAACCGACTGGAAATATAATTTCAATTATTTGAAAATTACATCAACAAATTTGATTCACTATGGATTAAATGCACATTAATTCTGACAGTCACATCTTCAATGAGAAGATGGATATATTTATCGTACCTTTGGAGACAGAGAGAAGACTCGTGCCATCTGCATTCCACTTGACTTCTGTCACAAGGCTGAAACATTTGTTTACAAAAACCTTCAATCATCTGCCTCTCTCAGCGATACTTGTGTCTAGCAGTGAATTACAACAATACCTTGACTTCACCAGTTTCTGATGGAGATGAAACAGGTTTAACAGTTGGTAACATTGATGAGAGAGAATTAGCAGCTTATGACACTGATGAGACAGATTTAACAGTTTGTGATGCTGATGAAACATATTTAACAGTTTTTTATACTGACAACATGTTTTTTTAACAGTTTGTCACTGATGAGATGGTTTTTTAATGGTTTGTGACACTGATGAGATGGTTTTTTAATGGTTTGTGACACCGATGAGCTGGGTTTTTAAACAGTGACGCCGATGAAACATATTTAACAGTGTGTGATGATAGTGAGACAGATTTAACATTCTGACACAGATGTAACATCTTGTCCCACTGATGTGAACGACTCACTCACTCTTTGTGAAGCTGATGCTCTAACACCAACTCAGGTGCTTTCGCTGTCCGCCACGCAGCCAGATGACTGTCACATATGACGGCAGATGGACTAGTAGAGACATCTATAGACAAACAACAACACTACAACTTCCACAAATGTATGCTTGGTCTTGTGATATGTACAATAACATGACAGGTAGAATTGTGACATCTTATTTCAGGCATGTGCTATTATCTACCCTGTGGTGTCACAACTGTTAGAATGTCAACTAACATCATCAGTGTCACAGTCAACTTGTGTCGCCATTGTCAAAGTGTTTAGTGTCAGTACCATCAGAATACTGACTAGTGTTACTACCATCAGAATGTCGACTAGTGTTACTACCGTCAGAATACTGACTAGTGTTACTACCATCAGAATGTCGACTAGTGTTACTACCATCAGAATACTGACTAGTGTTACTACCATCAGAATACTGACTAGTGTTACTACCATCAGAATACTGACTAGTGTTACCACCATCAGAATGTCGACTAGTGTTACTACCGTCAGAATACTGACTAGTGTTACTACCATCAGAATGTCGACTAGTGTTACTACCGTCAGAATACTGACTAGTGTTACTACCATCAGAATGTCGACTAGTGTTACTACCATCAGAATACTGACTAGTGTTAATACCATCAGAATGTTCACTAGTGTCACTACCATCAGAATGTCGACTAGTGTCACTACCATCCAAATGTCGACTAGTGTCACTACCATCAGATTGTCTCAATTAGTAAGAATAAACTATTGTCATCAATATCAGAGTCAGTTGGTGTCAGCACTGTCAGAGTCAGCTGGTGTCACTATTGTCAGACTCAGCTGGTGTCACTATTGTCAGAGTCAATTATTGGCATTACTGTGAGATATTAAACTGGCATTGGCATGAAATAAATACAAAAACAAGTTATGTTTTACTTTTGAACACAGACATAGTGCTAATCAAAACAAACAGAACTAAATATTATTTCATTCCGACTTCTACTGGGTTTCAAGTTCTGGGTGTTTTCTTCTTGTGAAACACATCATGTTAAACTTACTTTTAATGTGTTCTGGAAGTTTAAAGAACAATATTCAACCATGAGGCCAAGTAAAAGCAAAAATGGGCTATAATGGAATAATATTTAATAATAATAATGTGCTTTTTCTCCCACCAGTCACACGTAATGTTTCAGGATTAGTGACCTACCACTCGCTGGTATGCCATCTGGTGTTGACCTTCCACACTTCGAGGGTGAGGGCGTTGTTACACCCACATCGGGTAAGCCCTTCCGCCGCGGATGAGCAGACGTAAACAGCTGTTTGGGCGTCTGGCCAAATTCAGCGATCTGTGCCTCTAGGGCTGCCCTCTCGTTGGGATCATCGATACTAACAACATAATGACTACATGTTGGATAGTTTTTATAAGTCTACAGCTTCGTACTTCTGGTATTTACTCAGGACACTAAGTATTAGCTAAGCTGCAGATGTGAACTTACGTTACAATACACCTGCCTAATAAGGTCACATTTGAGACTGGAACAAAGTGACCTTATTGGACATGTAAGTGTGATTAATTTCCTATACGATACTGTTGCAGAAATCATCTGTGACTGTGCTAGACTGACTTTATTTGTAAGATATTATGGAGGTGACAACAACGTGTGGTTTGACCGTATCACGTTCCACCACCATGTGTGCAGAAGCAGCTGAGTGGCGAAATCAAATACAACATATTAAACAATTTACAGTAAACACTTTATTTATACACCAACAAAGCCGTAGTGGGTTGTTTACAAAATAAGCATTCAAATAAGCATATTTCGGTGAGAGCCTTATTCAGTGGTGTGACCAGAACTACTTGGAATTGAACGTTTGAAAGACAAAGGACATGCTGATTGATTTTAGAAGAAACGTAAGTGTGCCTGATTGTGTTGTATCAAAGGCGTTGAGGTCGAGTGAGTGGAGACATACAAGTATCTAGGGGGTCGTCTTTGTCTAAGCTGGGAGGAAAAATGGCAATGTCCAAAGTGAATATCTACAACACATGTATCGGTCAATCTTATGTTCACATGATGCTTGAACTTGTCAGTGTTTACAAAGTCAAATGACACTGACCTGTCCATGTCCACTGATCCCTCGTAGGTCAAGTAGTAAAACACTGCAAGTAGACACAGCAATCAAGTAGACATCACACACAGGTAGACATGACCAATCAAGTAGACATAACACACAGGCAGACATAACCAATCAAGTAGACATGACGCACAGGCAGACATAACCAATCAAGTAGACATGACGCACAGGTAGACATAACCAATGAAGTAGACATGACGCACAGGTAGACATAACCAATCAAGTAGACATGACGCACAGGTAGACATAACCAATGAAGTAGACATGACGCACAGGCAGACATAACCAATGAAGTAGACATGACGCACAGGTAGACATAACCAATCAAGTAGACATGACGCACAGGTAGACATAACCAATGAAGTAGACATGACGCACAGGTAGACATAACCAATCAAGTAGACATGACGCACAGGTAGACATAACCAATGAAGTAGACATGACGCACAGGTAGACATAACCAATCAAGTAGACATAACACACAGGTAGACATAACCAATCAAGTAGACATGACGCACAGGTAGACATAACCAATCAAGTAGACATGACGCACAGGTAGACATAACCAATCAAGTAGACATGACACACAGGTAGACATAACCAATCAAGTAGACATGACGCACAGGTAGACATAACCAATCAAGTAGACATGAAGCACAGGTAGACATAACCAATCAAGTAGACATGACGCACAGGTAGACATAACCAATCAAGTAGACATGACGCACAGGCAGACATAACCAATCAAGTAGACATGACGCACAGGTAGACATAACCAATGAAGTAGACATGACGCACAGGTAGACATAACCAATCAAGTAGACATGACGCACAGGTAGACATAACCAATGAAGTAGACATGACGCACAGGTAGACATAACCAATCAAGTAGACATAACACACAGGTAGACATAACCAATCAAGTAGACATGACGCACAGGTAGACATAACCAATCAAGTAGACATGAAGCACAGGTAGACATAACCAATCAAGTAGACATAACACACAGGTAGACATAACCAATCAAGTAGACATGACGCACAGGTAGACATAACCAATCAAGTAGACATAACACACAGGTAGACAAAACCAATCAAGTAGACATGACGCACAGGTAGACATAACCAATGAAGTAGACATGAAGCACAGGTAGACATAACCAATCAAGTAGACATAACACACAGGTAGACATAACCAATCAAGTAGACATGACGCACAGGTAGACATAACCAATCAAGTAGACATGATGCACAGGTAGACATGGCATGCAGGTAGACATGGTATTGCAATCACGTGGAGGAAACAGTCCCCTATTTGTTCATTTCTGCATCTGTCTGGTCACATAAGAACGTGTTCATCACTATCAGACGTGTACATCACTACAGATGTGTACATCACTTTCAGACGTGGCATTACCCATGAATACATCGCTACATCATTTGGGTTCCATGGAACACAAATCACAGCATTTGGTAGTTTATCATCAAGATGGTGGATCGCCATGACAACCAAACATCAAATAAGGTCCATGGTGTACAACTAGTGGTCCCAATGTTTAAAAAAAAAATGTCTTTAATAAACCCAAAGCATATTTTCACTATTCAAATTTTTGCCTGCGAAATAGTAAAATTGTAAACAAAACATTCATATTATGACAGCAGTACTACGGCAGAACTACAGCAACATTATTTATCCATTCGTGTTTAGTGCAGTCATTTGATTCCAACACAAGCAAGACCCAATTTGGTGAACTCCCTGTGAACTTGGTGCCAATGATATCAGAGAGGGTGATTCCCACAATCACACAAGAACAGATGTACTTCACCAACCATTGTAGGCGAGCTCTGCCTCTGACCCGTGCTGCTTGTAGCCAAAGATGAGGTCGATCCAGTCGTGGAGATGCTGAGAGACGTAGTCACACTCCAACGCTTCTCGCATCTTCTTTACGAAGTCACTCGCATCTGTCAATGGTGAGTGAGTGAGTTTATTTTATAAAACATTATAATACATGCAAATAAAAATTTGTATTCGATGCATAAGCAAATAATGAAATAAGCATATATATATATATATATATATATATATATATATATATATATATATATATATAATATTTACCAAGGATAAACACATTAAAGCACACAAACACACACTTGTTTCCAATGTGGTCCTCCAAAAAATTACTAAGAATTCATTTAAGAAAATATAAAATAAATACATAAATAAATAAACACAATAATACAATAATTAAAATGTAAATATTTTCAAGTAAAGGTAAACAAATGTCATCAATAAGACAATGTACTAACATAAAAGGTACTAAAATATAATAATATGATAGTACATAGTAAGATGTCACAATGTTACACGAACATCATCTAATATACTATGATATAATATGTAATTTCAAGCACAGTGAAAGGTTATTTGTGTATCAAAGATTATTCTGAATGCAGTAGCATCCACTTGATTCTTCATTGGTCATATGTTCTTCACATTCTATTATAAACTATGAACTTTAAATATTTCTGTTAAAGATAATGATCTGATCACTGAGGCACCAAGAACCTAACATAGTTTTGGTAACACCAGCACAATACTGAAATAGTACAGATTTACAGAGATGTGTGAATTAAACTGTTTACAAGTTGTTATAAAGCTGTATAATTTCAACTGGTACCAGCTGGTGAAACTGCATGTTTAGTTCTACAGTTTAAAACTGATAGACAACGCAAAGGAAAGCTCAATAATTTAAACTGACGATTTGTCCAGAAATCAACTGCACATTAACCAGGATAACACAATAAAATAATTGTGTGACAGTAAATAAGTGACTGTATCCATGACAAGTATTCAAAGAGGTGCAAGCTCATAGGTCATACCTTCAGCCCATGGAGGCAATTCAACATCCCCCACAGGTCGGCCATCTTGGCGGGTACCAAAGTTTATTCTCTGTAAACACAGTGAATATTGTGATGTAGGTTTACTTATGTAAACAATTTGAGCTACGGTACAGATTCATTCTTCCTACAGTTAAGATCCTACTATAATTCTACAATTAAATGATTTTTAATGATCTTTAATAAAATAATTATTGATGCTGCTTTGCCATTTACAACTGGAGAATTGCAAATGATCCATTATGTTGACTGCTATAGAATTTGTAGAGTAAAATACAAGAGTTGTCAGCAGACCTATCCATCATGTGACGTGTTGCCTGGCAACAGTCTCAACAAACCTGTAAAAACGGCGTTGAAGAAGTCATTTAATGTGGCAGCTGTATGGGGAGATATTTTTTTCATTGAAAAATAGTAACGTAGCTGTGACAGTTAACCACTAAGAATATTGTTGGTGACAGGAAAGTTTGACTGAGGACACACTGCTGGTGGACATGATTATATTGTGCACCCATGAACTGTGAGGACTGGACACATCAGCTGTGAGGTACCGGACACATCAACTGTGAGGTACTGGACACATCAGCTGTGAGGTACTGGACACATCAGCTGTGAGGTACTGGACACATCAGCTGTGAGGTACTGGACACATCAGCTGTGAGGTACTGGACACATGAACTGTGAGGTACTGGACACATCAGCTGTGAGGTACTGGACACATGAACTGTGAGGTACTGGACACATCAGCTGTGAGGTACTGGACACATGAACTGTGAGGTACTGGACACATGAACTGTGAGGTACTGGACACATCAGCTGTGAGGTACTGGACACATCAGCTGTGAGGTACTGGACACATCAGCTGTGAGGTACTGGACACATCAGCTGTGAGGTACTGGACACATCAGCTGTGAGGTACTGGACACATGAACTGTGAGGTACTGGACACATCAGCTGTGAGGTACTGGACACATCAGCTGTGAGGTACTGGACACATCAGCTGTGAGGTACTGGACACACCAGCTGTGAGGTACTGGACACATCAGCTGTGAGGTACTGGACACATCAACTGTGAGGTACTGGACACATCAGCTGTGAGGTACTGGACACATCAGCTGTGAGGTACTGGACACATCAGCTGTGAGGTACTGGACACATGAACTGTGAGGTACTGGACACATCAGCTGTGAGGTACTGGACACATGAACTGTGAGGTACTGGACACATCAGCTGTGAGGTACTGGACACATGAACTGTGAGGTACTGGACACATGAACTGTGAGGTACTGGACACATCAGCTGTGAGGTACTGGACACATCAGCTGTGAGGTACTGGACACATCAGCTGTGAGGTACTGAACACATCAGCTGTGAGGTACTGGACACATGAACTGTGAGGTACTGGACACATCAGCTGTGAGGTACTGGACACATGAACTGTGAGGTACTGGACACATCAGCTGTGAGGTACTGGACACATGAACTGTGAGGTACTGGACACATGAACTGTGAGGTACTGGACACATCAGCTGTGAGGTACTGGACACATCAGCTGTGAGGTACTGGACACATCAGCTGTGAGGTACTGGACACATCAGCTGTGAGGTACTGGACACATCAGCTGTGAGGTACTGGACACATGAACTGTGAGGTACTGGACACATCAGCTGTGAGGTACTGGACACATCAGCTGTGAGGTACTGGACACATCAGCTGTGAGGTACTGGACACATCAGCTGTGAGGTACTGGACACATCAGCTGTGAGGTACTGGACACATGAACTGTGAGGTACTGGACACATCAGCTGTGAGGTACTGGACACATCAGCTGTGAGGTACTGGACACATGAACTGTGAGGTACTGGACACATCAGCTGTGAGGTACTGGACACATCAGCTGTGAGGTACTGGACACACCAGCTGTGAGGTACTGGACACATCAGCTGTGTTAAAGCGACATGGTTCGTTCGTGGCTTTTTATTTTGATTGCAAAATCATGTTATGCGGTATAAATTATACCTATTATAGCGTAAAGACAGTCAAAATATATTTTCATGTACATTTAGGGGTTGAAAATAGACGCAGTATGGGCGCTTAACTCTGTGTACACATCGACCATGGGGCTTTTTCGAAACCGTTGTAGGCGTGGCTAAAAGTCCAGAAGGAAATGCATGATCACACAATGCAGTATCACGTGAACACAAGTTGACGCCACTAACGCCACACCCAGCCAGGTGCACAGCTCCCAGTTGGTAAAGGTCAAAGGGTGGGTGTCACTCATGGCGATTTGAGTGACAGCGTCAGGATTCTTATAAACATTCGACGTTTAACATTACGAAGTCAATTCTGTTTCGATAAAACATTTATTGGTGGTCAGGACGCTACAATAGTTTATAACTTATACTGATTAACATGATTTTGCATTAAAAATAAAAAGCCACAAACTGATCATGCCGCTTTAATGTGCACACACCTTGTGGTTGCACAAGAAGTCTGTTGATGATCCGTAGAACTCTGGTATCAACTCCATGAAGTTGGAGAAACTCGTCATACAGTTGTCCCATGCGTCTGCCACACTGTGACAGAGACGGCAAAGATGAGTGCTTCTGTAAAATGTTTGTCACCCGAACTGAGGGACAAACACCTTTGTTAGATACTTGTTGGTACTTTTGTCATCACATTGCCAATTCTGACAGAATATTCCATACCCTTGGTATATGCATTCCCTGTATACTGTTATTGTACTAAATATATGAGGAGACTTAAAACAACAGAAACAAGCCATATATGCATTTTAAATTATGTCAATGAAATTAAGTAATGTTTAATTTGGGTTATCATCTTAATTTTATATCAATCTAATTAATCAAATAAGTTTAGTAGTGTATTCAACTTTTTTTATTTACCTTTTATATTTACTTTATATTTTATTTATTGTTTTATATTGTACCTCTGAGAGCAGATTTGTAACCAATATATACATCACTTTAAACAAACATTTATTCTAATGATGATAATAATAAAGAATAATAATGATAATGCAAACAGAATGAAACAAAGCATAAAAGTATTTCATTGGATATTAACCATATTAACATACTAAAAAAACATAAAACATATTGAAAGACAAAAAAGAGAAACAATTTATTTGTAGGATTAAAAACAGTGAATTAGTTTTGTGCTAAACAATTATTCTCTATGGAGTGTTTTCACATCAGCAGGAGACACAAATGGCAAAATAGTTCACCTGTTGAACATCCTGTCTGGCTGGTCAAACCGCCCGTTGTGAAGACACAGCATGTATTCAGGAGCTACAACAGACACAGGAAACCACCAGCTGACTGTATACATCTGTAGACACAGTGTCACGTAAGCTTAAACCCCAATAAACATTCTAATCCTTATAGTTAACCATAAATGAACCATGGAATTGTAAATTATAAACACAAACTAACAGTGCACATTTTGTAATCATCTGTTTGGTATATATACAATATACGATGTTGATTTGATAAAAAGGCAAGTAAAGGCAAGTACTTATATAGCTCAGTATCCAGTCCTCAGGACCGTTCAAAGTGCTTTACACTTTACTTCCCTGACAGACCTGTTCACTCAGACACCATCTCGGCTTCTCTGGGAAGCATACACATATCCACCACTGTCTATAGCCAGGTACTCATTTATACAGCTGAGTGAACTGGAGCAATGTAGAGTGAAAAAACTTGCCCAAGGTTTTAACACCGCAGCCAGGATTCGAACCCGGTTTCTCGTAGTCGAGAGTACGAAGCTCTACCCCTGAGCCACTGCACAAAACAAAAATGTCGTACCAACTCTGGCGAGATAGAAGAGGACATAGCCGGGGGAGGAGTAGTGACTGCCGTAGAGGAACCTCGGCTCAGGCATCTCCCGGTACCTCGTCTGACAACACAAAGAAACAGGTGACAGTGTGGGGGACGTCTGAACACAAGGCACAGTTGTTATCAAACATAGACACAGTTGACTAGGTTCTAGTTATGTTAGTGTACATTGTGTTTACTTGTGTGTTGTGTCTAGCTGTGTGTTGTGTTTACTTGTATGTTGTGTCTATTTGTGTCATAACTACTTGTTTATTGTATTTACTTATGTTTCCTGTCTACTTGTATGTCATGTCTACTTGTATGTCATGTCTAGTTGTATGTCATGTCTACTTGTATGTCATGTCTAGTTGTATTTCCTGTCTACTTGTATGTCATGTCTAGTTGTATTTCCTGTCTTGTATGTCATGTCTAGTTCTGTGTCATACTCAATTCCATATAAAAGCTACTTGTGTGTCATGTCTACTTGTCTCATGTCTACTTGCAGTGTGTTACAAATTGTCCTGTGATGGACAAGTAGATGTGGACTGGTCAGTGTTGTTTGACAGTTTACAAGTGGTGATCAGCTGCATTGCAAAAGATCCACCAAGACACACATAAATGGTTGCCAAACACATCTGGACTTTCCATGATATATTTTATAAAAAAATCTGGTCCCAAACCCCAAACCCCATTTTTTTTTCTTTATGATGAAAATACAAGGAAAACTCTTTAAAGTGACAAGTAGCAAATGTCATATGGTGATAATAAGGTGATTCAAATATGTTACCGCCATCAACTGTTATCAAAGGCAAGGCTAGATGGACGTCACATGTGTAATTCTGATTGTGACTTATAACCACAATGTATTGGATACACGATATCAAGAATTTAACCCATCTTAGACTACCAGGCATGTGCGGCTAGTCCAACCTCAGAGCTATTTGCAGTTTCATGGAATATACCTAACATTTTGAGTCATGGTGGTGTGTCATAAACATGAGTTGGTTTAACTTTCCCATGATACAACTCACCAGAAGTTTGTCCAGTCTGTCTGGATTCAAGGCACCAATGGGCTTACTCAGGTCCCTGAAGCTGGCCGGGTCCGACAAGTCTGTGACAAGAAAGACAAATAACAAATACATCTCACACACGGTCAGAAACTACAGATGGACGATGTATGTTAGGTTTTATGATTACTTGCTTATTTACTGCCCATTACGCCAACTGGCGTTTAAAGCAAGGTATTTTGATTGGGACTTTCGATCTCCTGAAGGTTGTACATTACAAAATGCAGCAAAACAGGCACAATAGGGTGAAATGATATAAAACATAATTATCAGATAAAACCGGATACATACAGATAAAACCGGATACATACAGATAAAACCGGATACATACAGATAAAACAGGATACACACAGAAAAAACACAGGATAAATATAGATAAAAACAGGACACACATAAAAACAGGACATACAGATAAAAACAGGACACATATAAATAAAAACAGAACAGATATAGATAAAAACAGGACACATATATAGATAAAAACAGGATACATATAGATAAAAACAGGATACGCATAGAGAAAAAGTTTCTTTGTTCCCCACCAATTGGTCGCTGTTACTCTGGACAGCTGAATCCAGTTAAACCTAGTGAGTGAATGAGTGACTCACTTACCCAGTTGTTTGCTGGTGTAGTCAGCCAACACCCACGGGAAGACAGGGTACTGGGTCAGGTCGTTGATACTTCTGTCTGCCATGCTGCACAGGTCAAACAGTTTGGTGAGGATGACACGCACAATCACAGCAGATGAAGTGAGGTGGCCACAATGGCTGACAGTGGCTGACAGAGGCTGACAGTGGCTGACAGTGGCTGACAGTGGCTGACAGGGAGTGGTACCAGTTCACCAACTGGCTCAGGGCTTTATGCAGGACCAAATTATTGCCAGTCACACATGTTTTGGTGGACACATGGATGTTAATTATTAAGGCAGTTTACAAACTTTAAATTTATCTGATGACCTAAAATGGACAACAAACACACGTGACAGCATTTACACTCACTTTTGAGGCATAGCTGACAATATCTATGGTTTTGGATGACCCTTTTTGCTCCTTCGTTTTTTACCCGTCCACCACCCGTCAACCCATATTTCTACCCGTCCCAAATGGCTTTTACTCGTCCAAATGACGGGTAGACAAGTGTCTGCATAAAGCTATGAACTGGCTCCAGATCAGACATCAAATGTGTAATTGCATAGTAATTTTTAGACATTTATTGTTAACGCATGGGGCTTGTTACATTAACAATAGCAACAAAGACAAGGACCTAGGACTAACAATCACAAACATTACTAAATACTATGCTACTACAATCCAGTTATAAATTAAAAATTATGAAAGAAAAATATATAATAAATAAAAAAGTAACTAGTACACACATGCATGTCTGTAGAGTCACAACACATTCATTTATTGCAATCACAACAGAAATGTTCTATTTCATTCTACTAATACTTACGTATAAATCTTCTTTGTGCCAGAAAGCACTTAGCGCTGCATGTAAAACAAATGCAACATGTAACATGCAATGCTCTGAGGTGTTAGGTGCTACAAAATAGATCAACATTAGTGAAATGTAGATCTATGTGTAAGATTTAATCAGACTACCATGCAGAGTACTTATCATAGGCCCCATGTCGGGTACTTCCTAGCAGAGTACTTCCAGAATAGTACCACACACAGGGTACTTTCTGGTACCACAATTCAAGGTATTTACTGATAAGCTCATACAAGGAACTTACTGGCAGGCCGAATACCACACATACTGGGTACTTCCTTGTATCTCACACATGGTACTTCCTGGCACTTCACACCAGGTATTTCCTTGTACCACCATATTTCATGGCACCTCACATATGTTACTTTCTGACACCTCACATAGGGTACTTCCTGGTACCTCACATAGGGTACTTCCTAGTACCCTACACTGGCTACGTCCTGATACCTCACTTGGGGTACTTCCTTGTACCTCCCACAGTGTACTTCCTGGTACCTCACACAGTACTTCCTGGTACCTCACACACGGTACTCACCTGTTGAGGTACTTGAGGTAGTCGTAGTTTGTGACGAGTCCATTCTGCCACTTGAGGGTCATATTCTCCTGGGCCAGGTCCTCCAGGCTCACATCTGAACTAGACCAATGAGCACTTTACACACGCACCTAGACCCGGCCAGAGGCCCATCTCACCAACATTCTCAACAGCCCATCAGTCTGATTTTATTTTCTAAATTGATTCCACTCCTTAATCGTGATCTGTTATACCTGAAAGTATTCAACACCAGGTTTGCACCAGCAGGATTTCAGGACTGGTGTGTCATGGAAATAGTATCCTCCGTAACATGGCAGTAGCTGTTTGCAATGTGAAAAAGCTCCTTTAAGTTAACAACAGATTTTGTTTAATGATGAATTTTCCATCTTAAGTGTTCATTATCTTAGAGAAATCATTCGTTGATATGTGTCTGTTGATTCCATGGATACCGTTGATGATAGCAGAACTTCTACACAGACCCTTAGCAAGACAAGACATGTCTGTCATCTGTGGCCCCTAGATATGCCAGTCATATGTGGGCCCCTAGACATGCCATTCATCTATGGCCCCTAGACATGCCAGTCATCTGGCAGTCTTAAAGACAGACAGACATCTCTGGCTAAACATCTGCTTCTACATTACATGCAATGAATGCTAAACTATCATGCATAAGGAAAAATATAACTGTTTACAATAGGCAAATAGGCAGGTTGAACAACACATAAAGTCTACTAAACCTACGATAGATCTCTGACATGCCAGGTCTTATCATGACAAAAATTTGGAACATTATCTTATAATTTAAAGTGAATTTGTCTGTTCCAGTATGTAGAGTCATACAGCTGCATACAATTTTTACATTTTGTTTACAATCTGACCTTTTTCACACAGTGCAATACTCAAATTGAGAAAACTATCCCTAGCTTATTAAATAATATCACAGAAGATGCAACACGAACATATTTATGAATGTTTTACAAATAAATAGTAAAGGATAGGGCTCCTCTGCTTAAGGAGACATGCTGTGCAATTAAACGGGAATCAAAAGATAGAATTTTGTCTTACGAGGCTGCCGAAGGATTTTGTCGACAAGTTCCTCTCGTGTCTGCCGATTCACAAGTGCCAGATACAGATGTGAGAGTGCTGCCTCCTTGTGGCAGTAAATCTCCAGGCCCTGGAACAGGTATTTGTAATGAGAAGTTGTCATCAGACAACCATCCACATCTAAGTCCTTGTCTCACTTTGGTTGCCCCAAGATCAAACCTAGACATTCTTTGCAACTAACATTTGTCATCTCTTAGATAAAGGTAAGTTGGTCTCGTTAACCGACTCTCGCTCAGCTGCACGACTTCGCCAGAAAGATATAGTCTGGTGTTTTAGCAGGCTTTTGAATGTTATCCATGTAATGTGCTGCCACCTCCAGGGTCTGGGTAATCGAGGCTAATTCTGCCATAATCCCTGCTTCATAAACAACTGCAAATTTTAATTTTATGTTTATTTCAGTAAGTTAATTTTCAACAGTTTTTATATACATTATTATTTTATAAAAGGGCATCCTTATTTAATTTTCTATTTTAAATTCAGCCTGATAACCAATCAGCGTCTCTACGGTAATCTGGGGTAAGGCCGCCCTGCCAGTCACATTGGGAGACCATAAATACACCAGGTGAAGTTGAGGGGCTGAAAAGTGCTGCCACCTCTCGGAGACTGGTTAATTGAGGCTAAAGGTCAGCAACAGAAAGTTATTATACATCATAGTATCCAGTTCATGGGACAGTTCAAAGTGCTTTACACTTTAGTCCCTGGCATATCTGTTCAATGGAACACCATCTCCAGTTGTCTGGGAAGAATTCAGCTGGGCTGCAATCAATGCATGGATTTTATTTATAAGATGAGGTCAGCTTTTTAAGATCATTTGTACACAAATATCCACCACTCTCTATAGCCACACTTTAGCCAGGTATTCACCCATACAGCTCACTGCTCAGTGAAGTGGAATAATGTTGAATGAAAGAACATGCCAAAGGTTTGATCTTAGAGGAGTCTCCTGACACTATGTTGTATTATCAATTATATACACTATTACCATGTTTGTTTGTTGTGATGTTTAGATTGATATTATTCTGAGTTGTTTGACATGGACGTATTGTATGTGTGTATTGAAATATTGGTCAAATAAAACAAAATTCTTCTTCTTCATCTTGAGATGGGAGCACATGATTCATACAAGGGCTCTCTTGAATGAGAAGCCAATGTTCTGGCACTATGCAACTGTAATAATTAAAGATGTGATATTATCATAATAATGTGTGGTTATTCAAACACAAGGATCATGCAAGGTATACTCTACCACCACAACAAGACTTAGTGTTAGTCAGCAGCTCATTCTGTACTGATGTATATTGTTCCTATTCCCTGTTAGTCAACAGCAACATATTTCCATTTCTCTGTTGACCTATTACTTCCTTCTCAAAGACACAGAGAAAATTGAGCAACCAAAACTGTCAAAATGGCAATTAGAAGACTAGAACATCGATCCTGTTGATAACCAAACTACAATCAAAAGCAAAAGGAGTTTCTCTGTATCAGCTACTCACAATGTGCTTGAGCTGGAAACGCCGCCGAATTAGTCTACGGATGTCCTTTAATTGGATCTTCAGCACTGGAGACTGCAATATCAACACACTGTTCTGGAGAATTACTTTCAGGGTCTTGGATTATCCCAACATTAACAGGTTCTTGCATGCAATAACTACTTTTAGTTATTACAAATGTTATTCTTTCATCACAAAATAATTTTTTAATGTTAACAATATACATTTTTTATTAAAATATTATATATATATATATATATATATATATAATTATATATATAATTATATATATATATATATATATATATATATATATATATATATATATATATATATATATATATATATATTATATATATATATGCACATAAATTATCAAAAATAAATATAGAGAACCCTGAAGAAAAGTGGAATGTACACTGTAATGATCAATAAGTGGTCACTGCATTCAATTATAACTTGTCTCACACTAAATGATGGAGAGATACTGAGCTTGACTGACTGAATACATATATTGAAAAATGTCAAGTCATAAATCTGCTTATAAACTGTGTACCACTTGAAAGGCAAAACGTTACTATAAAAGTGGACTCAAAAATGACTGGAAGAATGCAACAGATTTTTATGAAAGCAGTTATGATTAATTATACAGTACACATTGTGCAGTAGTTTCAAGATAAATATCATTATCTATTTCTTTACAGACTCTATAGAATTTAACATGAAATAAGAAAGTGTATATAATATTTGTGTGACTTTGTGTTATGTTTTAAATTGTCAGCAGGACAACCCAAGACTTACGGCTTCGACGTTGTTAAACGGCTGGAAGTACAAGCGAGATGACGTGACCACGATGTGACCAGGGTTTGTCAACAGTGGTGTGATGTGGTCACCTTTCGTCTCCATGATGACCGTCTCATACAAATCTTCCAACCTGTGACAAGTAACACAGAATTATACTCCGTCCAGTGCTTCGTCCTACGTGTGTATATTTTCTGAAACAAGACTTTTTAGGTTCTGCTGTTTCACTGTCCATTTAGTAAAAATTATGTCTTAATTGCTAGAGTGGGGAGAAATTAACACAATCAGATATGTAAATCATGGCAGCCTGTTGTTGGTACCTTAATGGGGAACCTACAGGCTTACTAAGGGGGGGCTGATATGTACGCACACACGGGCGCATGCTATTAATTTCATTTTCAGTTCATCTTTGAATTCTTTTAGACTCTAACTGTTATAAACATAACAATGTAAAGCATATATAAATGTGTTAAAAAATAATGAACGAATGCACCGCAACCAGGTAATGGGATACTGGCGGTTGACAACACGCAAATCGACTTGCATAACAATGCCACGTGGATGATTAGTTCTGTAGATTCCTCATGATGTTTTTGATAATGCATCCAGCAATCACTCACCATCTCGTGTCAAACTTGACCCGATGTTGTCGGAAGCTGACAATGGCATTGATCTGGAAAGTAAAAAAATTGTAGTGATGTATTTAATATTTACTTAATTTTACATCTGTGACAAGAACATAATTTTTTTACTATTCTAAAATAGCAAATCAAATGCTATGTAAAACTGTCCCAATAATAAATACAGGTGTACTTTGTCTGACTAATTAAGTGGAGATGTCTTGCAGTGCTCCCAATATAGTAGGTGAAACCTGTCTCTCATAACACGTGTGTAATAAAGAGCTACGGAACATGAAAAAGATGTCAATTTTGTATAATGCCAAATACTAAAAAGCACTCAGTTTCAAGACCCTGTCTGATATAGACTTTACATACACGGAGCTTTACAACACCATATTTATAATAATAATAATAATAACTTCTTTTGCGCCAATATCCTCGATTTGTACCTGCATCTGCTTCCTTCTAGTTGAAAACATTACTCAATTCTGCTGTCATCTAAAATGTATCTCTATTACCTTGCTTATCCACATAGCACACTGACATATCAATCCATCTGTTGACCACTGGAATATTTATTGACCCTGAGATTGATCAACCCTGTTGTCTTGATGCCCTCCACCAGACTGGTTTCCAAGGGTTTAGGCAAATAGATACGTCCCTATTATTATTGACACCCGTGTCATACGTTACCATGGCGACTTGGTCTGAGCGTGGCAGTGTCGCTGCTCGCTGCAGTTGACACAGCGCCGCGAGGCAGTCGTGGACAGGCTGGTAGATGAGACCAAACAAGTGATGTGTCGTCTCCTGGAAAACAACAAGTACTTCGACATAAACAACAACAAAATCAACAATTTTGTGATTTGTACTGAAACCAAGACATAGCCAGTGCTTAAGTCATTCTGCACAAACATTTACCAGTTACAACTTTCTCAATCTGTTACCTAATATTTGTGTACTTATTTCATATTCATTATTGACTGTTTTATTCAACAAAAAGCTTATATTAATTATGTTTCTACGTATTACCTTTCAACTATTTTAAACATACCCTAAATAGCAGGTTGATGCATATTCATATGATGATTCAAGTGATATTAAGTATCTATAAGCAACAAATGACAATGTAAAGCTTTTAACAGAAACCAGGGATACCATCTGCCTGCCATCTACAACCAAATTATCCCGCTGAAATCTGAGCCAACACACGTGACACCAGTACATAAACAAGGCCCGTAGCTGATGGGCCGAAACATCACTCATCGACAAAATTTTGCTCCAAAGTAAGTCAAATCAAACAATAATGTAAAACTTGTTTACCTTGACAAACACGTATGGTGTGATTGCGTAGTTTTCTTTCATCTCTGTCACTTGTTCGGTCTCAATCATAAACATCTGGTCTTTGCTGTCAATTCTAATGAAAAAGGAAACAACACTAAGTAAAAAACATGAAAACAAAAACAAACAAATAAAAAAGAAAGTTACCACATGTTTTGGGTAAAAATAAATGTACACAAAATTAATATTTACTTACACGTTAATATGTACTATACAGCTTGCATAAACATCAGAATGTGTAGACAGTGTTAACTATCAGGGTGGTATTTTTAAATAAACACCAAACTTGGTCTGGCTTGTTGCATAAGAAAATACAGATAATGAAACTGGTTTGACTTTATTAATTGGCGTTGCTTGCCCGCAGAAATAATAAGCATATTTGTGTGTGATAAAATGGTGCACCTGGACAGTAGAGGACTCTCCCACTGTTCCACCTGGGTCACATCTCGAAATGCAAACTGCAAAGAGAACATCAATTAGTTGACGTGTACACGTTGGATGAAGTTTCTAACATCTGCACACATTTCTTAGTGATAACAACCACATTTCTCAGTGAAGTACAGTGTGTGTGTGTGTGTGTGTGTGTGTGTGTGTGTGTGTGTGTGTGTGTGTGTGTGTGTGCATGCGTGAGTGTGTCCATGTGTGTGCATGTGTGTGTGTGTGCATGCATGTATGTTCATGTGCTTCTCATATAGCTCTAGTTCTATTCAAAATGCGTGATTCAAAGACACATTACATTTTTATTCTGCGTGATAATACTTCTTTATATACTTAAAATAAAGTGTGGTATTGACAAATTTCATCCAAAAAATGTATTACTATTAGTTGGGAAGATGCCCATGGTGGCTAAAATGGGATCAGACAACCTGTTTCTGAATGGTGACAGCCTGTGGATCTAGACGTACCTTCAGAATTGGATATTTGACATCTTGTGGGTCAAAGACAACTGACTTGGATGATACCTTTATCCTCCCTCGCTGTCTCCTTAAATGCATCAACAGACCTACTTGTAACATTACTTCACATGCACGTATAGTTTGTTCAATGTTCAATGTTCCATCATGCACTATTCACATTTCACAATCTCAGCAGAGTGCCAGTTGTCGTGGCTATCCAAAAGAAACAGTTTCTTCTTCAAAGCAGACTGATAAGTGCAGTTTTCTAGAAATTGTGTTCATGTACAAATACATTTTCTTAGATGAAGAAAAATGTTGTAGGTTAGTTTCTTCTAGTTCTAGGACAACATAATTTAACGTAATTTAAACAGTTCAATCTCCCTACTTTTGCACAGTTTATTCTTGAAATTATTTTAAAATTTCACTTACAAATATGATAAAACTGTTACCAGTCCCAAAATGTCCTGGCTGGTAAACACAACTATACATGTGCCTGAACTTGCATACTTAGAAGCCAGTCCACATGTGTATATAATATGTGCACTAATACACAATAATCCATGCATATGCAAGTGAGACACCCATTTTCAAAGCATAATTAACAACATACACATGAAATAAAATGTGTTGCTCCTAAACCATGTACCCATCCATTTACCACTTCACTCTAATTTATGCCCATCCAAAAGAACTTTAATTATCCAATTCCATGTGACCACTGAATCATAACCAAGATGATATGCAACAAAAAACTACACCATTACTTCTATCAATCTTCAAATTCTGAACTCTCAACATTATGCTACCTGTCAATGGCTTCTTCACTGTCCAGGCCAGCAGGATAGTAGAAGGCACTGTAGTCCTCAAAGTAGATCTCTCCAGGCTCCAACAGAAGCAGCGAGAATCTGTGTGCACACAACTATCATGCATGACAAATATGGGCAATCTTTTACTTAACTGATCTATTGTTTAGCACTATAGTACATGTAATTAGTAAACATTACATTGATAAAAATTAGGCCAGGTTAGGATTAGCTATAAACAGTTACATGGAGAACCCTGCCGGTGATCAGATACTTTTTACTTGGACCATGGCATCACTTTTCCAAATACAAGGGCCTGTAAAAACATGAATTTTCAACTCATTTTTTTTTGTTTTACTTGGCTAGCATTAATCAAATTCCTTTGAAGATATCTGGGATCCTTACACGATCAATAATGTTACAGATATGCCATCATATGGAGTCAAAGGTCTAGCTTATTTACTTATACATTGTAATTGTTATGTTTAGGCTTTAAGTTTATCTATCAAAAGCCACGTCATCATCTGCTCATGAATCATATGCCTCTCATGAGTTTTGTAAATATGGAAACACACAGGCCAGGGTTGGAGAGGTATTCACTTTCACTTAGTCATAGCTTCTTTTGTTTTGTTGGATTCTGGCTTTGTTGACATTTGGCCTTTGTCTAGTTATGACTAATGTGAATATGAGTTATTATGACACCGTGTCAGTGTGACTAGTAGGGATATGATTAAGTCTAAGTTACTGAACAAAATTCTGAGTTTCCGAACATTCTGGTTTCTTTCGTGTGCATGTCTCCACCAGCCGACAGTGGCGGCTGGGGCGGTGGGCGTTGTTTATTTTCGTTGACTTGTTACATTGTTTTGACGCAATGTTGCAAAATGTCACCTTTCTTTCCGTCGGTTATTGTTCGTTTCCAGGAAAGCCATATCTACAAGTAGTTCAATGACTTAAATGATACAGTTATATCATTATGACAAACTGTTTTGGAGTCGATTAGTTCCCTTCATCCTCGTTCCTCTCCCAGCCAAGTCGAGCGAGCGGTAAAAGGGGAACTAACAATCTCCGCATCAGCTGCGACGTGCAATTTGGTTCTTAATAATTCCGTGAGGTGGCGACACGTACGTTTCGATATTATTTTTGGAATTTTTCCTTGTTTTTCTTATGTCATCTGCTTCATAGACACACAAGAGTCTATAAACTCATCAACCAACGTATGCGGTGCGTTGTTTAATTTCCGAAGCCAGTGTGAAGCAGAAGGGCTTTTTGTCAAATACCTTTTTATTAAGGTTTTACATATACACTAAAATAAACTTACAAACAGCTAGCCTCAGTTACCCAGGCTGCGTGAGGTGGCAGCACTTTTTAGCCCCTCGACTCTGCCTGGGAAATTAATGGGCTCCAGTTGTAACAGCCTTACACGCAATGACAGGAGGGAAATTTGCAGCGCTCACCATTCTGGACGCCGACGGCATAGACATGGAAACGTTGATCGACACCTTCAACACAGCAGTGACCAACACCGTCAGGGAGATCCTTGGCAAACATCGCCCAGTCAAGAAGCTCTGGGTCACAGCTGGCTTTTTTACTTGATCTCTGCGACAAACGGAGAGAGTTGAAAAAGAAGAAGAGTAAGGCAATACAGGGCAGCCAACCAAGAAATCAAGAAAGGCATGAAAAAGGCAAAGACGAACTGGATTGAAGAGTAGTGCCAGGACATCGAAGATAGCATGAAGAAAAATAACAGCAAGAAAACTGACCAGCTGGTGAAAGACCTGACCAGCACAAAGCAAGGGCGAACCACCACCATACAGGACAAGGACGGAAAATGTCTGACTGAAGAACAGGACATCCTAAAGAGGTGGTCCGAGTACTGCTCCGAGCTGTGCGACTACAGAGCCACAGGAGACACAAAAGTACTGAACGTCCCTCCAGCAACCGACAATGACAACTACCCCATCCTTCGCAAAGAAGTGGAAGCAGCGATGAAATCGCTCAAGAATGTAAAGTCAGCAGGAGCGGTCAACATTCCAGCGGAACTGGTGCAGGCAGGGGGAGAAGCCATGATACACGCCCTACTGACTATCTGCTACAATATCTGGCAGACAGGGGACTGAAGCCGCAAGCGAAAATGATCATGGCTGGGGAACAAGCATGCTTGACAGACCAGGACGCAGCACAACAGAGCAGATCTTCAACCTGAGGATACTGTTCGACAGAGTATGGCATGCAGCATTATGGGCCACCATGAGGCAGTACAACATCAATGCCAACCTGATCAGAATGATACAGAACCTCTATGACAAGGCCACCAGCGTAGTCTACCGTAATAACCGCATAACAGCATACCTAGGGGACTGGTTCAGAAATACCGTCGGAGTAAGACAGGGCTGTGTGCTCTCTCCCACCCTCTTCAACATCTTCTTGGAGAGAATTATGATTGACGCAAAGAATGACCATGAGGGGACAGTCAGCATTGGTGGCAGAAAATCATAAACTTGCGTTTTGCTGACGACATAGACTGACTTGTTGGAGCGCCTTGACAAGACACATACAGCCTTCGGCATGCTGATCAATGCAGAGAAGATCAAACTGATGACCAACAACACCAATGGCTTCAGTACTAGAAACTAGATTGCGTCAACCGGTTCAAATATCTGGGACCAATCATCGCTGATGAAGGATCTAAACCTGAAATTCTTGCCAGGATCGCCCAGGCCACAGCAGCACTCGCAAAACGCAAGACTATCTGGAATAAACAGGAACATAGCGCTCAGCTCAAAGATCAGACTGATGCCCTCCCTAATCATGTCCATATTCCTATACGCCTGTGAGTCTTGGACACTAACAGCAGACACAGAGAGAAGGATACAGGCCATGCAGATGAGATGCCTCAGAAAGCTCCTCGGCATCACCTACAAAGACCATATCTCCAACGAAGAGGTGTAAAACAGAACTCGGCAAGCCATTGGGCCCCACGTAGACCTCTTGACCACAGTAAAGCGACGCAAACTGAAATGGTACGGGCACGTAACAAGATCTACAGGGCTTGCCAATACAATCTTGCAGGGCACAGTGCAAGGAGGGAAAAGAAGAGGCAGACAGAAAAAAAGATGGGAGGACAACATTCAGGAATGGACAGGCATAACGCTGGGTGCTGCCATGAGGAAGGCTGAGAGGCGAGAGAAATGGAAGGAGTTGGTTGCCAGGTCATCTGTGGGGCCCCAACGGTCCACCAAACTACATGATAGGTGAAGTTGAAGGTGAAGTTCTAACAGCCAAGATTAGGATAGAGATGCTGATTGGTTCTCAGGCCGAATTTGAAATAACAAATTAAATAAATATACCTTTTTATAAGATAATGTTCTATTACAAAAAAAAAATCAGAATTAAGCGTACAGTAACAAAAAAATATTAAAAATAAATGTGTAGTTGTTTATAAAATCGGAATTATGCAGGATTAGCCAGTATCCGTGAGGTGGCAGCATTGGTTAGCCCACACGGATAGCATGAAACGCCGGTAAAATAACCAGACTGTCATCTCATCGTAGTTCCGCAACCGACCGACAGTCGCTTAAGCGAGACTAATCCGCCCAAAGATGCCATAGTCCAAGTAGTCGTGCTCGTTGTTCTGTCCAGCGTACATCTTTGTTGCACCAGCCACAAGTCATTGCAGTCGTTGTTCTTTGAACTCGATTGATCCCATGGTTCTCTCACCCCTACCAGAAATATTGTATTACTACCAGACCTGGTGTTTTCTCGCAATTCGCGGTGCTAACTACAACGATTGGATAAGGATTCACGGTGAACTATCATACTGCTTAATACGTACACACGTCTCAACGGGTCGAGTTTTAGCCAAACTCAATATAGGTTGCGTGAAGATCTAGACCTGTATAATTTTGGTCACGGTGCATTTTGGGAGTCGTCATTTCGTTCGGGTCTACTATCTATAGGTTTGTAAAGGCTTCGGTCGACTGAACAATTAATGCTTCGAAAGAAACAATAGGTATACCACTTTTTTCAGTTTTTCAGTTTTATTACGTACTTAACAAAATGATACATCGAATGACGAAAAAACACCGTCTTCAATCAACCAGTCATTTATATTAGATATGAAACATATCTGGTTAAAATAACTGATAGTTGAAGACGGCGGGTAAGCCATGGAAGGAATCTGCAAGCCGGCGAACCTCCAACCCCTTTCGGGGAGGAGGAAGTCTGATTTCCCAGTGCTTCAACAGCGAAAGGAGTTTACTCTCCTCCCGACCATGGTTACCGAAAATATATTACACAGATCGACACCCTATAACACCCTAACATTTAACGTCCGATAATTGTGAATAATGTCACTGTAACGAAAGTTCGGCAGCCGCTTCATTAAGTTGAATTGAATCCGATCTCTCTTCCCTTGCGACCGACGTTCAATATGAAAGCCTCTTCGAGTTCCAATCCGGTGGCCGTATCGCGCGCGTCGTATAGTTTGCAGGGCGTATTGTCCACATCTCGATGTCATCGTGGCCGTTTACTACAACAACATTGAAGCGATTTAATAGTAAGGGTATCAATAACGAGCAGCTATTGCCGGCGAGAAAGAAAACGACAAAAGAATTGAGAAAACTCACCTGCCGCGGATCCACTTCGCCTTCGTATACATCTTACGGCCTTCTCGTTGTCTCGTTGTTGGGGGGAAACCGCAATCACGTGACGACTAATTGTGAGAAACTGCAGGTGCGCAATGCGCAACTTCCTGACAAAGGAGTGACCTTCTGCGCCTGCGCGAATTCTTATATTTCCTGTGCGTGCAGGTTCGCGGGTGCGTTCGCGTATTTCTTGGTGTATTCGTGTTTTTTTAAAACATTAACCGTTTACCCTTGAATGTGGAATTTTGGGACACTAGCCGCCAGAGAAAATACAGAAAACAAAGTGAGAGTGTACCTGCTTTTATGAGGGAGTGCGTGTGGATGTGCGCGCCAGCAAGTGTGTGCATGTGTACAATCGAATAAAGACGGGTTAACAGGAGAACACACTTTTGCTTTCGCCATAGGCGTCTATTACAACGTTGTCTTCATGTAATTGCTACATCGTAGCAATTTATCTACTGATGTGTCTGCTTTCTTGTACCGAATTCACATCAAAATGGCTATTCCAAATGTCAAGGATGGACACGGAGCGCTGGATCATCGTTTCCCAATTCTTTATTTACACATGACAAGACAAGACCCTGTAACAATAACACAGATGTTACCACATATATAAATATACACACATACACAATACAACACAGGGATACCTTTACCATCAATCAAAGTAAACATCTCAAAACTGATGTAAATACAGTCAATAAACATTAAAATTAAGTACATGAACCGTAAGTAAATATACTGTCCAACAGCGCAACACAACCAACAGAATCCACTTAAGACATCCGTTCTCTGTTGACAACTTTATGAGAACCGTAGCACAAATACATACCAACACTCGAAATATAATATAAGAATACAAGAATTAATCATGATATGTACCTGCCCACAGCCAGGAATGTCAGGCACACACTTCTTGGCGCATCAGTTAGATCAGCACACACTGTAGAATAAAAGTATTTAACAATTAACACAGTGGCCTTTACCCTATTCTAATAAGTGTCATCAGGCCTATCAATGGTTAACCTCCAGCGACCATCTGGGTAACTACATCTGAACTCACTCGCTGGCTCAATGCCGCCCTCTAGCGAGTATCATAGTACATACACAAATTTGGGTTATTACATACAGGACAATTCAGCAAACTTCTTACTTTCTGAAATATCTTCACTGTATATAATCGACACCATAACAGTGCTACTCTAACGCTATTAGCGTATAACACAGGATACATACAAACGACGACATATTATTCCTATGAATAACCTAGAATACAGGTGGAAACACCATTCATTTTACCACCACGACACGAGGAAAAACCAATTTGCAACTGATATAAATTCTAATTATTGACAAGTTCCTATTATAAATTGTCACTGATCGCTAGCTGCACAACACCATCCTGACTACGCGAGTGTCAACACGTGAAAATAAAACAGTTACTCACAATCTTTCAAGATAATTCGTCACATCTCGTAACGTACATGCGGTTGTTTACTCGACTTCGTTGTTTGCAAGTCTCGAGTCCCGCGCCTTCCTCCCACGCAACTCCCAAATCCCGCTGAACCTACTGCAGTGCCACCTATTGTGACTGCTTAATTAATACTAACTATTAATCCCCAGGTGGCGTCACCGATTACGGTCCATGACATCTGCCCCAGTTTTGTCTGAATCCGTCCACGGATTACACCAATACCAAACACTTGTGACCCAAAGGCCTCACAATAGACACAAGTCAGAATAATAAAAAAAACAGTAGTACCCACGACTACACTCACTGGTTGGTGCGGGCAACCCCCGTCTCCACCTGGAGCAAACACCATTATACTTTCATAGCATAAATATAAAGAACATAAGGTCTAAACCAAAATTAACAACATAGCAAAATTAAACATGCTAAATGACGTGGGCGACCCCGTCTCCCCATGGAGCAAACATCATAAATATTTCACACTACCTGTGACACCCATTGCAACAACCATTATTGTGTCAATTGACCTTAGCCTGGCACCTATGCCTTACAAGCAACACATTGCAGTCGAAGGTAGAGGAAACCCATGTCCCGCTAGTGCAGGGAACTACCAGTGAATTGTTACATTACAAGATAGTGGCAAACGCCATGTCCCACTCGTGCAGGCAACTATCTACCAACTGGACACTACAGACGACAGCTGAATACATAGTGGCAAGCGCCATGTCCCGCTCGTGCAGGCAACTATCTACCAACTGGACACTACAGACGACAGCTGAATAGATAGTGGCAAGCGCCATGTCCCGCTCGTGCAGGCAACTATCTACCAACTGGACACTACAGACGACAGCTGAATAGATAGTGGCAAGCGCCATGTCCCGCTCGTGCAGGCAACTATCTACCAACTGGACACTACAGACGACAGCTGAATAGATAGTGGCAAGCGCCATGTCCCGCTCGTGCAGGCAACTATCTACCAACTGGACACTACAGACGACAGCTGAATAGATAGTGGCAAGCGCCATGTCCCGCTCGTGCAGGCAACTATCTACCAACTGGACACTACAGACGACAGCTGAATAGATAGTGGCAAGCGCCATGTCCCGCTCGTGCAGGCAACTATCTACCAACTGGACACTACAGACGACAGCTGAATAGATAGTGGCAAGCGCCATGTCCCGCTCGTGCAGGCAACTATCCACCAACTGGACACTACAGACGACAGCTGAATAGATAGTAGCAAGCACCATGTCCCGCTCGTGCAGGCAACTATCCACCAACTGGACACTACAGACGACAGCTGAATAGATAGTGGCAAGCGCCATGTCCCGCTCGTGCAGGCAACTATCCACCAACAAGAGACCTCAAAATTACAAATGATAAGATAGTGGCGAACGCCATGTCCTGCTCATGCAGGCAACTATCTTCTAACCCTGTGTTTAGGAGATATATACAGATTACAGACCTGGCAAGTTCTACAGACATGCAGAGGTGTGCCACTTCCTGCACCAACGATAAACGTTGGCCTTTCTTCCAAACAAATTATATGGTTGTCTCCATGCAGCCAGCCAATTCCGATGTTTTCTGCTCACCTCTGCCTCGCCCCTCTCACATTCCAGCCTCTCCACCTGGCTTTGGAAGAGCTCCGCATCCACTTGAGTGGTCTCACAGAGACAAACTGTGGCATCCCTCTTGCTGCAGACGGTGGACAGATTGCTCTGCAGCTCTGCCACCTGTTTGCAGAACTGGCTTTTCTGCTCACCAAGCTCCTCACGCATTTCTTTGAGCTGCTCCACCAGGGCTCCATACGCAACCTGATTGCCTTTCAACTGGCTAAGCAGTTGAGAATTCTTACTGCTGGCCACCATCACATCAGCCCGGGCAGATTCCACATTGCCTCTCAATGCTGAGATTTCACCATTGGCTTTCTCCAGCCTCTCTGCAAAACCCCTTTTCTCCCTTGCTTCCCTGTGCAGTTCCTCCCCCTGCCTCCTCATCTGCTCCTGGCCAGCCTTTAGGGTCACTACCTGCTGGCGGAGCTGTACCTCCAAGGTCTCTGCCTCCAACAACCTCCCTTCCAACTCTACAATCCTCCCTTCTGCTATACCCAACCTCTCTGTCACTCCCTTAGATAAAACTCCATCTACCTGATCACTAGCCAGACATGTCACTTGAGCACTGCTCTGCTCAGGCCCTCTGCTCCTCAAACTTACACACTTCTTCTGCGGGCAATCGCGAACAAAGTGGCCCTCCTGCTTACAACAGAAACAGGAGCTACCCCTGCGACTAAGTGGCACGGATGGAGTCCTCCTGTTGGGACATTCTCTGACGAAATGACCATGTTCCCTACAATAGAAACATGAGCCGTCTCGGGGGTTGGGCCTGGTCGAGCTTGCTGGCCTAGCCTGCGCTGCTAACTGAGGTTGGCCAGCCAGACTGGGCAACTGGTCTATTACCACCTGCATTTGCCCAGCTGCCTGGCACTGTTGTGATGCCAGCTCCACCACTTGCTTTTGCAGCTCTTGCTGCATCTGCGCTACCTCTAGAAGCCTAGAATTGACCGGAGACAAATCTCCCCCTTGCAGGGCACCAGGTTGTTCTTCATTATCAAACAGATACAGGGCCTCATTCCGCATGTGGTGAAAGGGCGAGCCTGCAGAATGAAAAGCAATCCGCCTCAGCTCTCGACGAACAGACTGCTCCTGAACGCCCTCAATAAACTGATACTTCAAAGCAGTGTCTCGCAGTAGCGCCAGTGCATGACCCTCTACATCAGTGGCCGCTGCCTTCTCCATTCGATTGCGCAATCCCATGAGCACTCTGCTGTATTCAGCCAGAGTCTCTCCAGGCAACTGCACTCGAGCACAGAACTCTGCACTCAATAAATGCACTGTTTCGTGTGGTGCAAAATGCAATTTCAGCAGTGCAACCAAAGCACCATAATCATTTCGCACCGCATCAGGGTGGCACAACACTTCCTCCCGTGCACACCCTCCTAGGTGGTCAAACATTACCACTGCCTTATCAACATCACTCACCTCTGCCTGACGTACATACATATCAAACTGGTCCAACCACTCAACCAGAGTTGGATCACCAGCAGTCATAGGATGGCCCATAAATTGGGCCAGCTTAATTGTTGGTGCAAGCGGGGCCCTGAACTGGTGAATGACACCAGCCAATGTTGCTGCTAAAGCTGCGTTTGACTGTGCAATTAAAGCGGCAATTTGTTCATCAGTCATGTTGATGGAAAGAAGTGACAAGTTAATTAAAAGATCAACCAAATTTCAAAGATTGGTGTCAACTCACTGAGAGGTGTGACTGAACAGACACAACAAACATCAGGATATCAAATCACGGACTAACATAACAACGTAAACCATTACAACATAAACCCTCTACCCAAATGTGGTTACGACATCTCTTAGATGACACACATCTAACTGATAATATTCACTTACTGACATACGTCTACTGTATACAGCTGCAACTTTGATTAGTGCGGATGATAACACTATATGATATACAACCTGTACTGTATAACTGCAGCACCTGTACCACTACACATTAAACATATCCAACTGATTACGACATAGCTCACCATGAACTATACGCGACTGTGCGACAGGGTCTTTTTCTTTCAAAGTTGTTGCTGGGCGATCCCACTTCTGACACCAGTTGTCAAGGATGGACACGGAGCGCTGGATCATCGTTTCCCAATTCTTTATTTACACATGACAAGACAAGACCCTGTAACAATAACACAGATGTTACCACATATATAAATATACACACATACACAATACAACACAGGGATACCTTTACCATCAATCAAAGTAAACATCTCAAAACTGATGTAAATACAGTCAATAAACATTAAAATTAAGTACATGAACCGTAAGTAAATATACTGTCCAACAGCGCAACACAACCAACAGAATCCACTTAAGACATCCGTTCTCTGTTGACAACTTTATGAGAACCGTAGCACAAATACATACCAACACTCGAAATATAATATAAGAATACAAGAATTAATCATGATATGTACCTGCCCACAGCCAGGAATGTCAGGCACACACTTCTTGGCGCATCAGTTAGATCAGCACACACTGTAGAATAAAAGTATTTAACAATTAACACAGTGGCCTTTACCCTATTCTAATAAGTGTCATCAGGCCTATCAATGGTTAACCTCCAGCGACCATCTGGGTAACTACATCTGAACTCACTCGCTGGCTCAATGCCGCCCTCTAGCGAGTATCATAGTACATACACAAATTTGGGTTATTACATACAGGACAATTCAGCAAACTTCTTACTTTCTGAAATATCTTCACTGTATATAATCGACACCATAACAGTGCTACTCTAACGCTATTAGCGTATAACACAGGATACATACAAACGACGACATATTATTCCTATGAATAACCTAGAATACAGGTGGAAACACCATTCATTTTACCACCACGACACGAGGAAAAACCAATTTGCAACTGATATAAATTCTAATTATTGACAAGTTCCTATTATAAATTGTCACTGATCGCTAGCTGCACAACACCATCCTGACTACGCGAGTGTCAACACGTGAAAATAAAACAGTTACTCACAATCTTTCAAGATAATTCGTCACATCTCGTAACGTACATGCGGTTGTTTACTCGACTTCGTTGTTTGCAAGTCTCGAGTCCCGCGCCTTCCTCCCACGCAACTCCCAAATCCCGCTGAACCTACTGCAGTGCCACCTATTGTGACTGCTTAATTAATACTAACTATTAATCCCCAGGTGGCGTCACCGATTACGGTCCATGACACAAATTTTAAGTAACACATTTCTTTTGGCAACACTTTCACATGGGTCAGATCAGGAAGTCTAACTATATTCTGAACCCTCGTCGTAGTCGGCCGATGGGGTGCAACCGTATCACGGTGCCCGACACATTTCTCGAAACTAGTAGAAACTTGGCAGGAAATCAAAGAATAGCTAGTAAGGTCGTCGGACGGACGACGCCTGCAATTCGCTAACGGCATCACTTGGCACATTATTATATCCAAACCTATTTTGGTGATAGCTACTTATTTATTCCAATATGGGATTAAATAAACTTGTTACGGGCAAGGGGAAGGTATAAGACGATCGAGGGAGCACACTTGTCGCTGTCGGCGCGTGTGAATACTGCGCTGCCGATGTGATGCTCTGTCGGGGTGAAGTCATTCCACTCGTGCGTTAGCCCAAGTTTGGGCTGTTTGGAGTATACAACCTGAGACCTGATTGACATGTCGCAAATAGTCAGCGGGCCTTGTCGCCAACCAGCTATGACGGATATAGCCACACTCTCGATCTGTCTCTCGTCCGACAGTTGTACAATATGGCTGCTTAGAAGTGTTCGTGATTGTCCTTGAAACAACTAGCTACGGAAAACAATGTGCGCAAGGGTGTTCATCGGCTTCCCTACCGCCGACATACTGAACTGGTCCGATGTGGCGTCTTCGTCGTCAACAATCTGCATCCAAAACCGAAAAAGAAAGTCTCAATCGCCATACGGAAGATCGTAGACCATCTTGAAATAGTGCATGTATGTGGTGGTGAACCGTGTGATATGCTGGCTTGGCCCGATTATGGTGACAACTGACAAAAATTAATTGATATAGCAGCTTGTAAAGTATCGTATAGTTTATTTTTATAACTTGTTCGGTAAATAAATAGTTTCAATGATATCTAATAGAGCGATCGTCTCATCTTTGATAATTTTAATTTCCATTGGGAGTAGCCGAACGCACTAACTATGCATACATTTTCGTAACTGGTCTATTTAAAGGTTATTTTGGGTGAAATAGAGCAGTTTTAATAACATGTATGCACAAACGGGCGGCGCTCTCTTGTGCAGAGAACTGAGCCGTATTTTCAAAATGACACGATATCGAAATGGGACGTGTTGACATTTTTCGCCGCGACGTGCCCAATTTCTCGGTCGTCGGATATTGACACCGGAAGACAAGAAGGGGGCGCTGCATTGGATGGGGGTGGTAGTGTTTTGATACCTGTTCGCGGCGACGTCTACAACAAAAGAATGTTCATGGCGGAACGTCTCGATGTGGCGGGGGCACATCACCTTCGAAGCGTATAGAGGATACGTTATTCTAATGAAAACATTGCGAGGCACAATTGCGATGATCTATCCCTCAACACACCCTAGACATGTCTATGGTGTAGGCCTATGAACCCACACATATCTGTCCTTAGCCTCAATTACCCAGGCTCCGTGATGTGGCAGCACTTTTCAGCCCCTCAACTCTGCCTGGGATATTAATGGGCTGCCGTTGTAGCCGCTAGGGCGGCCTTACCCCAGATTAGGGTAGAGAAACTAGAGATGCTGATTGGTTCTCAGGCCGAATTTGAAATAACCAATGAAATAAGTATACGTTTTTATAAGATAATGTTGTATTATAAAAATATTCGAAATTAAACTTACATTAACACAAAACTTATTTAAAATGAAAATATGTAGTTATTTATAAAATCGGAACGGGTCGAATTTTAGCAAAACTCAATATAGGTTGCGTGAAGATCTAGACCTGTATCATTTTGGTCACGGTGCATTTTGGGAGTCGTCATTTCTCTCGGGTCTACTATCTATAGGTCTGTATAGGCTTCGTTCGACTGAACAACGCTTCGAAAGAAACAATAGGTATACCACTTGTTTATCATTTTTTCACTTTTATTACATACTTAACAAAATGATACATCGAATGACGAAAAAGACACCGTCAACAATCAACCAGTCATTTAGATTAGATATGAAACATATCTGGTTAAAATAACTGACAGTTGAAGACGGCGGGTAAGCCATGGAAGGAATCTGCAAGCCGGCGAATCTCCAACCCCTTTCGGGGAGGAGGAAGTCTGATTTCCCAGTGCTTCAACAGCGAAAGGAGTTTACTCTCCTCCCGACCATGGTTACCAAAAATAAATTACAGCGATCTACACCCTATAACACCCTAACATTTAACGTCCGATAATTGTGAATAAAGTCACTGTAACGTAAGTTCGGCAGCCGCTTCATTAACTTGAATTGATTCCGACGTCTCTTCCCTTGCGACCGACGTTCAATATGAAAGCCTCTTCGGGTTCCAATTAATCCGATGGCCGTATCGCGCGCGTCGTATAGTTTGCAGTGCCTAGGCTAGGCTGTAGTCCACATCTCGATGTCATCGTGGCCGTTTACTATAACAACATTGAAGCGATTTAATAGTAAGGCTATTAATAACAAGCAGCTATAGACGGCGAGAAAGAAAACGACAAAAAAGGATTGAGAAAACTCACCTGCCGCGGATCCACTTCGCCTTCGTATACATCTTACGGCTTTCTCGTCGTCTCGTTGTTGGGCGGAAACCGCAATCACGTGACGACTAATTGTGATAATCCGCAGTTGCGCAATGCGCAACTTCCTGACAAAGGAGTGACATTCTGCGCCTGCGCGAATTCTTATATTTCCTGTGCGTGCAGGTTCGCGGGTGCGTTCGCGTATTTCTATGTGTATTCATGTTATTTTAAAACATAAACCGTTTACCCTTGAATGTGGAATTTTGGGACACTAGCCGCCAGAGAAAATACAGAAAACAAAGTGAGAGTGTACCTGCTTTTATGAGAGAGTGCGTGTGGATGTGCGCGCCAGCAAGTGTGTGCACGTGTACAATCGAATAAAGACGGGTTAACAGGAGAACACACTTTTGCTTTCGCCACAGGCGTCTATTACAACGTTGTTTTCATGTCCTAAAATGGTTCAGCACGTGTCCAGAAGTGCCCACTGCATATGTAACATGCACTGACAGAGGTGCCGAAGAAAATTCGTGGAATGAAAACACCGTATTTTTCAAGAAACCACTTTACTACCTGTCACCCCTTAATTTCGGTTAAAGCCAGATACTTATTGGTAATGATAATGTCATCAATACAAATATCATCTGTGTCACTACGCCAAAGAACCGCCGTGTCCTCTGACTTACACTAGTTTGAAAGCTGATATACCGCAGTGGCTGAACAAAAACGTAACTTCTAGGGACATAACACAACACAAGACATCACCAGTCCTCACAGACGTTCAAATAACCTGCATACTGTTGATGCGTTTGCGAACTCTTTCGTCGGGTAATGGGCTAATGGCACTTTCATATCGCTATAACCCTTCTCGCTCGTGGGCACAGAGCACAGTTGATTTTGCCATTGGACGCCATATTAACGTTTTGTCGATTATAAAGAAACCCTACCAGAGAAATGTTATGTTATGTTCATCGCTTTTCGTCAAAATAATATACCTCTAACTCTTTTTTGAAATGCAAGCATGTGCATTGCCCGTCAATATTGACCAAATTTACCTCGTATTTCTGCATCCGCAGGGTGGTATTTAAAAAAGGTTAAAAATCGCTGTGCTAATTAAACACTGCCTAACATGCGTCTTTGCACTGCAGATACATCGTAGCAATTAATCTACTGATGTGTCTGCTTTCTTGTACCGAATTCACATGAAAATGGCTATTCCAAATTTTACGTCACACATTTCTTTTTGCAACACTTTCACATGGGTCAGACCAGGAAGTCTAAATGTCTTCTGACCCCTCGTCGTAGTCGGTCAATAGGATGCAACCGTATCACGGTGCCCGACATATTTCTCGCATCTAGGAGAAACTTGGCAGAAAATCAAAGAATAGCTAGTAAGATCGTCAGACGGACGACGCCTGCAATTCGCTAACGGCATCACTTGGCACATTATTATATTCAAACACATTTTGGTGATAGCTACTTTTTTATTCTAATATGGGATTAAATAAACTTGTTACGGGCAAGGGGAATGTATAAGACGATCGAGGGAGCACACGTGTCGCTGTCGGCGCGTGTGAATACTGCGCTGCCGATGTGATGCTCTGTCGGTGTGAAGTCATTCCACTCCTGCGCTAGCCCAAGTTTGGGCTGTTTGGAGTATACAACCTGAGATCTGAGTGACATGTCGCAAATAGTCAGCGGGCCTTGTCGCCAGCCAGATATAGCCACACTCTCGATCTGTCTCTCGTCCGACACTTGTACAATATGGCTTCTTAGATGTGTTCGTGATTGTCCTTGAAACAACTGGCTGCGGGAAACAATGGGCGCAAGGGTGTTCATCGGCTTCCCTACATCATAATACTGAATTGGTCCGATGTGGCGTCTTCGTCGTCAACAATCTGCATCCAAAACCGAAAAAAGATAGTCTCAATCGCCACACGGAAGATCGTAGACCATCTTGAAGTAATGCATGTATGTGATGGTGAACCGTGTCGTATGCTGGTTTCGCCCGATTATTGTGACAACTGACGACAATTCAATGATATAGCAGCTTGTAAAGTATCGTATAGTTTATTTTTATAACTTCTTCGGTTATAAATGTTCAATAATATCTAACAGAGCGATCGTATCATCTTCAATAATTTGAATTTCCGTTGGGAGTAGCCGAACGCACTAACCATGCATACATTTACGTAACTGGTCTATTTAAAGGTTATTTTGGTTGAAATAGAGCAGTAATGTGAAACAAGGTTCTCAGAGTATGGTAGTCTCAACGACTTGGAATAGTGTTTCTTCTGGAGTGGCAAACCCGAAGGAGAAATAAGGGAGGCCGGAGTGGGTTTAGCTATCAAAAAGGATATCGTCACAAAGCTGACAGAAATGCTACGGCCAGTAAGTGACAGAATCATGACGATGAGACTACCTGTGAGCAAGGACAACTTTGCGATAATTATCAGCGTGTACGTTCCAACAATGACAAACCCAGATGAACACAAGGAGGCCTTCTACAACCAGCTGGCAAGTTTGCTCAGCGGCATCCCTCGTACAGATAAGCTACTGCTGATAGGAGTCTTCAATGCGAGTGACGAACACCATTTTCAAGCAGAAGGATGAACGCAAGACCACCTGGACAAACACTGGCGTATGATTGATTTCATCATCACGAGGTGTCGGGATAAGATGGACATCCACAGTACCTGAGCCATGCGTGGAGCAAACTGTTGGACCGATCACCAGATGCTGAGGTCAAAAGTGGCTTTCAGAATACGACAAAAGCACAACAGGCAAGGAACAAGTAAGCCGATCAAGCTAAACACAGCAAAACTAAGTACCACCAGCCATAGGGAGAGGTTTGAGCAGGAGATGGACAGTGCTCTCGCCCAATTGGAGGAGAAGGAAAACTCATCACCAGACGAGGAATGGCCAGCACTGCAGCAGGTCGTGTACAACACAGCCAAGACATATCTTGGCAAGCCAGACAGAAAACACCAGGACTGGTTCGACCCCAACGACCAGGAGCTACAGACTTTTATGAGCAGAAGAGACCAAGCCCACCAGAGAGTGTTGCAAACCAGGAGCACTAGATCCACCACTGCAGCATATAAAGACGCATGCAGACTGCTACAAAAACACACCCGTGCACTGTAGTCAGACTGGTGGGAAAGGAAGGTAGTGGAGCTGCAGAGAGCTGCTGACAGTAACAACATGAAGGGCTTCTACAATGGACTGAAGGAAGTGTGGGGACCCAAAAAGAAGGGACCTGTTCAACTGAAATCAGCAGATGGAATGGAGACCTTCATTGACAGCAAGAGAGTTGTGGCAAGATGGAGTGAACACTTCCATAAACTACTCAACGTTCCTGGCGACATAGATCACGGAGCTCTGGACAACATCCAGCAGCGCATTATCAAGACAAGCCTAGATGAGATTCCAACTATTGATGAGATGGCTAAAGCAATCGCCGGCCTGAAAGATGGCAAGGCATCTGGAGGAGATGGAATTCCTGCAGAAGTATGGAAGCACGGAGGAGACAATCTGTTCAGCAGACTGGACCAACTAATCAGCAATGCCTGGGAGGTGAGTTATGTACCACAAACATGGAAGGATGCCAGCATTGTAACCATCTACAAGAATGGTGATCGAGCAGACTGTGGGAACTGTAGAGGAATCTCTCTTCTTTCCATAGCAGGCAAGATATTCGCCAGGATCCTACTCAACAGACTATCTACCCACATAACACCAGAGGTATTTCCGGAGACTCAATGTGGCTTCAGAGGTAATCGGAGCACCGTGGATATGATATTTTGTCTCCGACAACTACAAGAAAAGTGCATTGAGCAGGACCGACCACTGTGCATGGCATTTGTCGACTTCAGTAAGGCGTTCGATACAGTTGGGAGGACAGGGCTATGGCAGCTACTGAGGAAGTATGGATGCCCAGAGTAGTTCATAACAATGATCGAGGCACTACATACCGGAATGATGGCGAATGTTAGTGTTGGAGGGGAAGTGTCGGAATCGTTCAGTGTCACAAATGGGGTCCAGCAAGGTTGTGTACTGGCCCCCACGCTCTTCTCCATCTTCCTATCAGCAATGCTCGACGAGGCTTTCCGAGACATGGGGGATGGCGTCTACATACAGTCCAGACAGAGCGCTAACCTATTTAACGTCGCACACTTCAGAGCGAAGACCAAGACTACTCGGATACTGATGAGAGAGCTGCTATTCGCAGATGACAGTGCACTGGTTGCACACTCTGCTGAAGAGATGCAGAATATAGTGGATGCTTTCTCCAATGCGTCAAAGAAGTTTGGCCTGAAGATTAACATTAAGAAGACCGAGGTGCTGTACCAACCCAACTCCACAAGAACCCGAGAGGAGGATATCATGGTTGATGGAAACAAGCTGTACTCTGTTCTGGAATTCACCTACCTCGGAAGCACTATATCAAGTGGTGGATGCATTGACGATGAAATACAGAGGAGGATGGCCAAGGCTAGTGCATCTTTCGGCCGACTACGCCAGATACTCTGGAACAACCACCATGTGTCCATGCGGGTTAAAGGTAAGATATACCGTGCAATCGTGCTATCCACCCTCCTATACGGAGCCGAGGCCTGGACAGTGTATAGACGACAGGTGAAAAAGCTGCATGCCTTCATGATGCGACATCTGCGTTCGATCATGAGGATAACCTGGATGGACAAAGTGACAAACAAGGAAATACTAGAACGGGCAGGGAAGATCTTCTGATCAGAAAGAATCTCCGGTGGACTGGACACCTAATGAGGATGTCACCAGACAGGCTACCAAAGCATGTTCTCTACTCCGAGCTGTCTTCTAGTCAGAGAAAGAGAGGGCGCCCTCATCTCCGGTTCAAGGATACCATCAAGAGAAACCTGAAGCTGAGAGACATAAAGATCGACTCATGGACATCACTCTCACAGCAGAGAGATAAATGGAGAGCAACAGTCAAGTGATGGAAACAGTCTTTGTCGCTTCGCGACCGACAGCATGATGATGATGATGATGATGATGATGATGATGATGATGATGATGATGATGATGATGATGATGATGATGATGATTCCCAGGCCGTATTTGAAATAACAAATGAAATAAGTATACCTTTTTATAGAATAATGTTGTATTATAATAACTATTCAAAATTAAATTTACATTAACACAAAAATAATAACAAATTAAAATGTATAGTTGTTTATCAAATCGGAATTACGGTAGGATTAGCCAGTATCCGTGAGGTGGCAGCATTGGTTAGCCAACACGTATAGCATTCAAACGCCGGTAAAATCACCAGACGGTCTTCACGGCGTAGTTCTGCAATACACCGACTGTCGGTTAAGCGAGACTAATCCGTCAAAAGATGCATAACCATAGTCCAAGAAGTCGTGCTCGTTATATCTCAATGGGTCGAATTAAAGCAACACTCAGTATAGGTTGCGTGAATGCTGTATCATTTTGGTCACGGTGCATTTCGACAGTCGTCGTTTCGCTTGGATCAACTATCTGTAGGTCTATACAGCTTCGTTCGATTGAACAACGCTTCGAAAGAAACATCAGGTATACCACTTGTTTAATTTTTTTCAGTTTTATTACTAAACAAAATGATACATCGAATGACGAAAAAGACACCGTCAACAATCAACCAGTCATTTCTGATTCTGATTCTGATAGTTTGTAGTACAAAACCCCTACTGGGGCATCACGCACTAGTGAGGGTGGTTGGTTTCAGGATGGCTGGCTTCATGTTATCTGGAAGTGGAATAAGAGTATGTGTGCTTGGGAATGTGGAATTAGGATGGGGTGGGTGGGGAAAAGTACAATTTAATGTTGGGGGATGATATGGGTGTGGTAGGGATGGGATGTGGAGGGGGTCTGGGGGGGGGGTATGTTGTCTATTAGAGGTGCCTCAAGGGTGCAGTTGTCAGGTTAATATCCTGCAATGCACCCTTGAAGGCGTCAAGACTGTTGTGGGCAAACACGTTAGGTGGAAGTTTGTTCCACTGGGCTATTGTTCGGGGGAAAAAACTGTATTTATAATAGTTGTGAGAGGTGGATATTTGTCTGTATTTATGTGGGTGGTTGGATCTTGTTTGGCTGTGTCCGGGTATGAGGTATTGATTGGGATTGATGTCTACAAGATTGTTGGTTATTTTGTATAGTGTGCAAAGTCTGGCATCAGCCCTCCTCTGGTCCAGGGTTGGCCAGGAGAGGGCAGAGGCCAAGGTGCATCCAGATGTCTCCCAGCTGTAATTGTGGGCCACGAATCTTGCTGCCCGGTGCTGGACCCCCTCTAGATGGTTGATATTTCGGATGGTATATGGGTCCCACACCGGGCAGCAGTACTCGAGGTGTGGGCGGACCAGACTCCTATAGGCATATATCTTGATGGATTGTGGGATAGATTTTAGGTTTCTTTTAATAAATCCAAGTTTGCTATTTGCCTTATTTACTATTTTGTTGATGTGTGGATTGCAGGAGAGGTTGTTTGATATATCTATGCCAAGGTGGGTTGCTACTGGTACTGCTCTGAGTGGTTCGTCATGTATTGTGTATGGGTGATTTAGATCTGGTGATGTGCATAATTTCGCATTTGGATGGATTGAAAGTCATTTGCCATGTTTTTCCCAGTCAGTTAGTCTGTCAAGGTCGTTCTGTAGGTTGTCTTGGTCGGTGTGGTTATTGATCTGTCGGTATAGCATTGCGTCGTCGGCGAAAAGTTTGAGGGAGGTTCCTGGTGAAATATGGGAGGGCATGTCGTTTATGTAAAGAAGGAAGAGGAGGGGGCCAAGGACAGTGCCCTGTGGGACTCCAGAGCTCACGTATACCTGACCCGACTTGCACCCTTCTACCAGCACTTCTTGTGTTCTATTGGTCAGAAAATTTGTAATCCAGAGGTGGGTGCTGGCTCTAATTCCATAGTGGTCTAATTTGTGGAGGAGTCGTTTATGGGGGACAGTGTCGAAGGCTTTGGAAAAATCTAGTAGTATAAGGTCAATTTGGTGGGTTTTTTCCAGGGTGCTAGTCAGGTCATTGATGGTTGTGAGCAGTGAAGTCTCACAGGAACGCCTAGATCTGAAGCCATGTTGTCGGTCGGTGAGGATGTTGTTGCTTTCAAGATGTTTATGGATTGATGTGGATATGATATGTTCGAGAATTTTGCATGGTATACTAGTGAGGGAGATTGGTCGGTAGTTTGAGGCAATGGTTCTGTCGTTCTTTTTATGGATAGGGACTATGTGTGCTTTTAACCAGTCTGAAGGGGGAGTTCCGGAGTTTATAGATTTTTGGAATATGATTGTCAGGATGGGTGCAATTGTCGAGGCCATTTCTTTGAGGATTCTGGCAGGGATATTATCTGGGCCTTGAGCTTTGTTTGGTTTTAATTCGGTTAATAATTTCTCGACGCCTTTAACTGTGATATGGATTGGGGGCATTTGTGGGGATCGGTTTTGGTTGGGGAGCTGGGAGAGGTTGGTTAGATTTTCGTTGGTGAATACAGACTGGAAATGGTTTGATAGGATATTTGCTTTGGATCTGCTGTCTGTATGTAGGATGCCTTTATCTTTTAGTGGGGAGATTCCTGTTGAGTCTTTATTGAGTGATTTGATGTAGTGTCAAAAGGATTTTTTGTCTTTGTCTTGTTCTGGGTCAATTATGTGTGTGAGGTATTTCCAGTATTCTGATTGGATCTTTTTTTGTGTGGCTTTACGAAATTTTCTGAAGGAAGTCCAGTCAGTTTCTCTTTGATATTTCTTGGCTTTGTTGTACAGGCGTTGCTTTTTGTTTATCATTTTTTTATGTCTTTATTAATCCAGGGGAGTGAGTATCGTTTGGAAGAGTATTTGAAGGGGATGAATTGGTTTATGATTTCCTGGATGCTATGTTTGAAGAGGTCCCAAAGTGGTTCTGGGGAGTCAGTGAGTGGTGCTTGGTTTTGTATTTTGTTCCCTAGGTCCTGGAGTTCTTGGTCTATATGTTCCCAATCTGCCTTGTGATATTTGAAAATTTTGTAGGGAGGGGGAATATTTCTGGGCAGGTTTACGTTGATGTTTAGTAAGGGTATACTGTCATGGTCACTGATGCCTGGTATGCTGTGCGTGCTTTCTATGAGGGAGGGGTTGGTAGTGAGAAAGAGTTCTAGGATGTTTTTGCCTCTAGTAGGTTCCCGTACAGCTTGGTGAAGGTGGAAGTCTTTAGTCAAGTCTAGTAGATTAGTAGATGTTTGGTAATTTTCTGGGCAGGTTAAGGAGGTCCAATTAATCTTGGTCTAAAGTCGCCAGCTATCCATATGTTGTGTTTACCATTTTGGCTGATTCTGCTGATGGAATGTCTTAGATGGGTCAGTCCTGTCTCGTCGGTTGGTGGTCGGTAAAAGCTGCAAATGTAGAGGTCTGGGTTGTTTTTTGATTTGATTTTGGCCCAAATTATTTATTTAGATTAGATATGATTCATATCTGGTTAAAATAACTGACAGTTGAAGACGGCGGGTAAGGCATGGAAGGAATCTGCAAGCCGGCGAACCTCCAACCCCTTTCGGGGAGGAGGAAGTCTGATTTCCCAGTGCGTCAACAGCGAAAGGAGTTTACTCTCCTCCCGACCATGGTTACCGAAAATAAATTACACAGACCTACACCCTATAACACGCTAACATTTAACGTCCGATAATTGTGAATAAAGTCACTGAAACGTAAGTTCGGCAGCCGCTTCATTAACTTGAATTGAATCCGACGTCTCTTCCCTTGCGACCGACGTTCAAAGTGAAAGCCTCTTCGAGTTCCAATCCGATGGCCGTATCGCGCGCGTCGTATAGTTTGCTGGGCCTATAGTCCACATCTCGATGTCATCGTGGCGGTTTACTACAACAACACTGAAGCGATTTAATAGCAAGGGTATCAATAACGAGCATCTATATACGGCGAGGAAGAAAACGACAAAGGAATTGAGAAAACTAACCTGCCGCGGATCCACTTCGACTTCGTACACATCTTACGGACTTCTCGTTGTCTCGTTGTTGGGCGGAAACCGCAATCACGTGACGACTAATTGTGAGAATCCGCAGTTGCGCAATGCGCAACTTCCTGACAAAGCAGTGACCTTCTGCCCCTGCGCCAATTCTTACATTTTCCTGTGCGTGCAGGTTCGCGGGTGCGTTCGCGTATTTCTGTGTGTATTCGTGTTATTTTGGAACTCCAAGAGGCTTTCATATTGAACGGGAAGAGACGTCGGATTCAATTCAAGTTAATGAAGCGGCTGCCGAACTTACGTTACAGTGACTTTATTCACAATTATCGTACGTTAACTGTTAGAGTGTCATAGACATAGGGTGTAGATCTGTGTAATTTATGTTCGGTAACCATGGTCGGGAGGAGAGTAAACTCCTTTCGCTGTTGAAGCACTGGGAAATCAGACTTCCTCCTCCCCGAAAGGGGTTGGAGGTTCGCCGGCTTGCAGTTTCCTTCCATGGCTTACCCGCCGTCTTCAACTATCAGTTATTTTAACCAGATATGTTTCATATCTAATATAAATGACTGGTTGATTGTTGACGGTGTCTTTTTCGTCATTCGATGTATCATTTTGTTAAGTAATAAAACTGATAAAATGAAACAAGTGGTATACCTAGTGTTTCTTTCGAAGCGTTGTTCAGTCGAACGAAGCCTATACAGACCTACATATAGAAGACCCGAGCGAAATGACGACTCCCAAAATGCACCGTGACCAACATTATACAGGTCTAGATCTTCAGCAACCTATATTGAATTTTTTTTAAATTCGACCCGTTGAGATGTATGTACGTATTAAGCAGTATGATATTTCACCCTGAATCCTTATCCAGTCGTTGTAGTTAGTACCGCGAAGTCCGAAAAAACACCAGGTCTTGTAGTAATACAATATTCCGGGGAGGGGTGAGAGAACCATTAGGTCAATCGAGTTCAAAAAACAACGACTGCAGTTACTTGTGACTAGTGCAACAATGATGTACCCTGGACAGAATAACGAGCACGACTACTTGGACTATGCTTAGACATCTTTGGACGGAGTAGTCTCGCTTAACAGACTGTCGGTTGGTTGCGGAACTACGCCGAGAAGACAGTCTTGTGATTTTACCGGCGTTTCTAATGCTATCCGTGTGGGCTAACCAATGCTGCCACACCTCAAGAATACTGGCTATCCTGCCCTAATTCCGATTTGATAAACAACTACACATTTTTTATTTTTGTGTTTATGTAAGGTTTTATAATACAACATTATCATATAAAAAAGGTATACTTATTAAATTAGTTATTTCAAATTCGGCCTGAGAACCAATAAGCATTTCTACCCTAATCTATTCAGCACATTAATTTCCCAGGCAGAGTTGAGGGGCTGAAAAGTGCTGCCAACTCACGTTTTTGTTCAGCCAGTGCGGCGATATTTCAGCTGTCAAACTAGTGTAAGTCCGAGGACACGGCGGTTCTTTGGCATAGTGACACAGATGTAATTTTTATTGATGATGTTATCATTACCAATAACCCCCTGGCTTTAACAGAAATTAAAGGGTGACAGGAACGAGTGTTTTTTGGAAAATATGGTGTTCTCATTTCACATATTTTCTACCGAACCTTTGCCAGTGCATGTTATATATGCAGTGGGCATTTCTGGACACGTTCTGAACCATTTTTAGGACGTGAAGACAACGTTGAAATAGACGCCTATGGCGAAAGCAAAAGTGTTTTCTCCCGTTAACCCGTCTTTGTGCGATTGTACACGTGCACACACTTGCGGGCGCGCTCATCCACACGCACTCTCTCATAAAAGCACGTACACTCTCAATTTGTTTTCTGTAATTTGTCTGGCGGAATGTGTCCTAAAAGTCCACATTCAACGGTAAACGGTTAATGTCTAAAATAACACGAATACACCAAGAAATACGCGAACGCACCCGCGAACCTCCACGCACAGGAAATATAAGAATTGTCGCAGGCGCAGAAGGTCACTGCTTTATCAGGAAGTTGCGCATTGCGCAACTGCGGATTCTCACAATTAGTCGTCACGTGATTGCGATTTCTGCCCAACAACGAGACAATAAGAAGGCCGTAAGATGTACACGAAGGCGAAGTGGATCCGCGGCAGGTGAGTTTTCTCAATACTTTTGTCGTTTTCTACCTCGCCGTCTATAGATGCTCGTTATTGATACCCTTACTGTTAAAACGCTTCAATGTTGTTGTAGTAAACGGCCACGATGACATCGAGATGTGGACTATAGGCACTGCAAACTATAAGACGCGCGCGATACGGACATTGGAACTCGAAGAGGCTTTCATATTGAACGTCGGTCGCAAGGGAAGAGACGTCGGATTCAATTCAAGTTAATGAAGCGGCTGCCGAACTTACGTTACAGTGACTTTATTCACAATTATCGGACGTTAAATGTTAGGGTTTTATAGGGTGTAGATCGGTGTAATTTATTTTCAGTAACCATGGTCGGGAGGAGAGTAAACTCCTTTCGCTGTTGAAGCACTGGGAAATCAGACTTCCTCCTCCCCGAAAGGGGTTGGAGGTTCGCCGGCTTGCAGATTCCTTCCATGGCTTACCCGCCGTCTTCAATTGTCAGTTATTTTAACCAGACATGTTTCATATCTAATCTAAATGACTGGTTGATTGTTGACGGTGTCTTTTTCGTCATTCGATGTATCATTTTGTTAAGTAATAAAACTGAAAAAATGAAACAAGTGGTATACCTATTGTTTCTTTCGAAGCGTTGTTCAGTCGAACGAAGCCTGTACAGACATACAGATAGCAGACCCGAGCGAAATGACGACTCCCAAAATGCACCGTGACCAAAATTATACAGGTCTAGATCTTCAGCAACCTATATTGAGTTTGGCTTAAATACGACCCGTTCAGATTTATGTACGTATTAAGCAGTATGATAGTTCACCGTGAATCATTATCTAATCGTTGTAGTTAACACCGCGAAGTCCGAGAAAACACCCGGTCTGGTAGTAGCAAAATGTTTATTTCGGGGAGGGGTGGGAGAATCATCGGATCAATCGAGTTCAAAGAACAACGACCGCAATTCCTTGTGACTAGTGCAACAAAGATGTACGCTGGACAGAATAACGAGCACGACTACTTGGACTATGGTTATGCATCTTTGGTCGGATTAGTCCCGCATATCCGACTGTCGGTCGGTTGCGGAACTACGCCGAGAAGACAGTCTGGTGATTTTACCGGCGTTTGAATGCTATCCGTGTGGGCTATCCAATGCTGCCACCTCACGGATACTGGCTAATCCTGTCGTAATTCCGATTTTAATAAAAAAGCTACACATTTTTATTTTTAATTATTTGTGTGTTAATGTAAGTTTAATTTTGATTTTTTTATAATACAACATTATGTTATAAAAAGGTATTATAATTATTTAATTTGTTATTTCAAATTCCGCATGAGAATCAATCAGCATCTCTATCCTAATCTACAGACATGCCACATTTTTGGGATGGCAATCGGTATTTTTCACCTAATCTTTTGAAAGAATCCGTATCAATCCGTATCATTAATCAGATCTTCAAATTAACTGGCCTAAGTTATTTAGGCCTTTTCAAAACGGGTTTTCCACGGTTTTTGTTTTCGATTATTGGGTCAGTTTACTTCAAGATTACCGACGTTTTATTTCACTTCAGCACGTTTAAGCTGCGTACCACAATTCGTTGCACTCGGCGTCGAGCTCCATTTCCTGTACTGCTGCTATTTATAATCGTCACGCTCCTGCCACGCGCCCCGTTCCCACCCGTTGAGCCACCTGCCGCAGTTTTCATAACTAAAATTTACCAGTAGGCCATCTATTACGCGCTACAATAAAATAATCGGTGGTTTAGTTCGTTCCTTTCGAATCGATTTACTTAGTCACTAACAGTAAATAATTATTCCATTATGCAGTATAGTTTTGTGACGCATACAAGGCATAATGTGGTTAAAAATCTTTTCTCCATAAATTTAGTTAACATCCGTATCAAAACGGAGTACGGTCGTATCACTTAAAAAACCGCCAAAATCCGTATCGGATACGGGTAATCAACAGGTATCAAAAAACTATCACCCCCCTGCTTGTTTTCCAATGTCAATATCCGACGACCAAGAAATTAGGAACGTCGCCGCGAAAAATGTCAACACGTCCCATTTCGATGTCATGTCATGTTGAAGATACGTCTCAGCTCTCTTCACCACAAGACAGCGTCGCCCGTATGTGCACACATGTTATTACAACTGCTCTGTTTAACCCAAATTAACCTTTAAATAGATAAGTTACGAATATGCATAGTTACAGTGTTCGGCTACTCCTAACGGAAACTCTATTAGATATAATTGAAACTATTTATTACCGAAGAAGTTATAAAGGTAAACTATGCGATATTCTGCAAGCTGCTATATCATTTAATTTTGGCAGTTGTCACCATAATCAGGCCAAACCAACATATGAGACGATTCACCACCGCATACATGCAATACTTCAAGATGGTCCACGATCTTCCGTGTGGCGATTGAGACTTTCTTTTTCGGTTTCGGATGCACATTGTTGACGACGAAGACGCCACATCGGACCAATTCAGTACGTCGGCGGTAGGGAAGCCGATGAACACCCTCGCACCCATTGTTTCCCGCAGCCAGTTGTTTCAAGGACAATCACGAACACTTCTAAGCAGCCATATTCCCTTACAAAAAATACCATTCAAATACCACTGAATACCATTGAATACCATTGAATACCATTCAGTACCATTGGACCATTCAATGGTATTTCAGCAGGACTCAATGGTATTCCCAATGGTAACGTGTAATACCATTCAGTACCATTGGACCATTCAATGGTATTTCAGTATGCTCAATGGTACTTTGGGCTATTCAATGGTATTTCTGTAGGACTCAATGGTACTGTGAATGGTAATTCGTAATACCATTCAGGACCATTGGACCATCCAGTGGTATATATTATTCTCAGTGGTATCCTCAATGGTATTCAGAATACCATTGGACTACTCAATGATAAAGCTTGTTTCAATGGTACTCTCAATGGTATCGGAACATACTTTACAACAATAAATCAGACTTCAGTGGTATTCTCACTGGTATTTCAGAATACCATTGCATACCATTGGACTACTCAATGATAACACTTGTTTCAATGGTACTCTCAATGGTATCGGAACATACTTTTCAACAATAAATCAGACTTCAGTGGTATTCTCAATGGTATTTCAGAATACCGTTCAATACCACTGGACTACTCAATGATAAATCATGTTTCAATGGTACTGCCAATGGTATCTGAACATACTTTTCAACAATAAATCAGACTTCAGTGGTATTCTCAATTTGGGACTTTTTTCGACAGCTTGTTAAAAATAAATAAATGTTATTCACATTTCACTAGTCAATATCTTCTGCACTCTTTAGCCTGTGTCAGTGAAATTGTGTGGAGTTGTTCTCTATAATATAAAGATTACATAACTACAATTAGAACATAAATAATGTGTATGGTTAATGTGCAGCAAGTTGATAAACATCATGATTTATTCAAAATATCACACGCGGGAGGGTTTTCAGACCCTGATTGTGAGCATAATACACATACCTTAGACCCAAATTGTACATATTTGGTACCAAAACATAAATATGTGCTAATCTAAGAAAAATGGCAGGTCTGGTTGCCTTAATTATGAATGTGTACGTATGCAAAGATGGTACGTTATTATATTTCTTTAAATATGGCCAACTTCTGACCCAAAAATGTCAATGAGGCGTAGCTTGTATTATCACAAAACTTTGTCTAGGTGTTAGTTCATTTCTAGAACTCAAATAACTATTAAGTCTCAATATCCTTCCGAGCTTCTTTCACAACAAAAATGGCATACATTTGGGTGCCCCAACTTTTAAAATAAATTGCTTGTGATATACGAAAGGGTTTTCAGATATTGATTGCAAGCTAAATATAGATGGTAAATTAACTGTTGTTTGTAATTGATATATATGCATAACATTGTATATTATCAGAGGAATATTACAGGCCTGTCAGTCTTAATTATGAATCTACACATACACAAATATCCTACATTTTATATTTAAAATTAGCAAACTTCCAAGTTCCAACCCTAAAAGGTCAATGTGGATTAGAAGGTATTGTTATCAAACTTTTACCAGGCATAAACCAGTTCTAAGACAAAATAACAAGTAACTCTCAATATCCTTCCATGATTCCTTCTCAAGAAATATGGGGACCCATTAATACAACGTTTTAAACAAATTGCTTGTGATATACGAGACGTTTTTCAGACATTGATTGCAAACTAAATATAAATGATTTAGTGAATTGTTGTGTGTATTTGATATAATATATGCATAAGATTGTATTATTAGAGCAATATGGCATGCCTGATGGTCTTAATTATTGATCTACACATATCCAAATGTCCTACATTTTATATTTCTTTAAAATTAGCAAACTTCTGACCCTACAAGGTCAATGTGGATTAGAAGCTATTTTTGTTATCAAACTTTTACCAGGCATAAACCAGCCCCATGTTCAAGCAAAACTCCCTAAGAATGTTTACTGATATGCATAGATATGCAATATTTACAAATATTACCAATAACATAATTATTATGTTTAAGATCAGTGCTTGAAAACCCGCTTGTAAATGATTTATTGATACTTTTTCTGTATCTATGGGTCCCCATTCTTCTTGACAAAGAAGCATGGAATGATATCGAGAGTTATTTATTATTTAGTGTTTGGACTGGTTTATGCCTGATAAACGTTTTATAACAATACCTTATGATCCACATTGACCTTTTTGGGTTGGAAGTTTGCTAATTTTAAATAAATATAAAATGTACGACTTTTGGGTATGTGTAGATTCACAATTAAGACAGCCAAACAAGTCATAGTACTCTGGTAATACACAATGATATGCATATATATCCAATATACACAACATTTCATTTAATCATCCATATTTAGCTTGCAATCAATGTCTGAAAACCCTCTCGTATATCACAAGCAATTTATTAAAAAAGTTGTATCAATGGGTTACCATTCTTCTTGAGAAGGAAGCATGGAAGGATATTGAGAGTTACTGGTTAATTTATCTTTGAACTGGTTTACCGTTTATGCCTGGTAAAAATTTGATAACAATACCTTCTAATCCACATTGACCTTTTAGGGTCAGAAGTTTGCTTATTTTAATGAAATATAAAATATATGATATTTGGGTATGTGTAGATTCATAATTAAGACAGTCAAGCATGCAATATTTGCTCTGATAATACGCAGTATTGTGCATATATATCAAATAGACACAATAGTTCATTTAACCATCTATACTTAGCTTGCAATTAATGTCTGAAAACCCTTTCGTATATCACAAGCAATTTATTTTAAAAGTTGGGGCACCCAGACGTATGCCATTTTTGTTGTGAAGGAAGCTCGGAAGGATATTGAGACTTAATAGTTATTTGAGTTCTAGAAATGAACTAACACCTAGACAAAGTTTTGTGATAATACAAGCTACACCTCATCGACTTTTTTGGGTCAGGAGTTGGTCATTTTTTAAGAAATATAATAACGTGTCATCTTTGCAAATGTATAGATTCATAATTAAGGCAGCTAAACCTACCATATTTCTCAGTTTTGCACATATTTATGTTTTGGTACCAAATATGTACAATCTGGGTCTAATGTATGTGTATGTTGCTCACAATCAGGGTCTGAAAACCCTCCCGCATGTGATATTTTGAATAAATCATGATGTTTATCAACTTGCTGTACATTAACCATACACCGTATTTATATTCTAATTGTAGTTATGTAATCTTTGTATTATAGAGAACAACACCACACAATGTCACTGATAGAGGCTAAAAAGTACAGAAGATATTGACTAGTGAAATGTGAATAAAATTCTTTATTTTTAACAACCTGTCGAAAAACGTCTAAGTCCCACATTTTAACCTGCTGTAACATGAAAACTATTTAAGCTAGAACGCTCAAAGTTTGGATTCTTGCTAATCTTACCAGACGCTCACCATACTGATCTATTCAAAAATCTAAGAGATGACAGCAACCAATTTCTGGAATTTTGGTTGCGTTCACTCGGAATGACCAGCACTAGTAAAACTTTTTCTTTAAAATGATTGTCAATGCCCGATTAATAAAATAATAAAATATATGTATTTGTTATATATATAAAAAACTGCTAATATTTTATAATATATTCCAAGCACACTATAACATATTTTGGTTAACATAGATTGAAAAACATAGTGTGCTTTTATTATTGTTTACCTCTTTGCTTTATTATTATGGCTCAATCAATGTAGAATTAATGTACTTTTGGAATTGTATAAAGATTTTATAAAGAAAAAGATCTAGCTAGAAGTGAATTATGGCCATAGTAAAGATGGAACCAAGTTCCATTATTGTATTTGTATTATATGATTATCATAACATGTATAATATCATTTCATGGAAAACAACTTCATAGCTGCATTAAGTGTACATTGTTTAAAAAAACAGAAACATTTCATTCGAGCTAGTGATTGATAAATCTGTTTTCCCAGAATATGTTCGAGAAGTATACCCACTTCTGGGCGAAGACCAGAAGAAAGGCTTTGAGGTTACCTTGGACGCGTAGGACAAAGCTGTCCAAAGTGAACACAAATCAAGACAAATGTGAAGATTGATCGACGGACATAATATTTTATGATATTTCAGATTTGATGTGCATGTATATAATTATGTATGTTCGACAGCAGCACACTTAACATATTAAAACATTGTTAATTTATCTTGACTATGTTTTCGGTTTGATCTATATGTGCATATGATCTCTGTAAAGCTGGGTATCTATTGATTGGTTTATTATTGAATGGTATTTGTCAATGGTATTTTGAATGGTACTAGGAATACTGTTCAGTGGTATCTGAATGGTACTTGACTGAATGGTATTCTGAATGGTCCAATGATATTCTGAATGGTACTTATAAGAATCTCTTCATCTTCTTCATCAATGGTATTCTGAATGGTATACCATTCAGAATATCATTGACGAAGAAGCTGAAAAGCTTCTTATAAGTACCATTCAGAATACCATTGGACCATTCAGAATACCATTCAGTCAAGTACCATTCAGATACCACTGAACAGTATTCCTAGTACCATTCAAATACCATTCAAATACCATTCAACTGTTTATATACACAGACCACCGAAGTACCATTGAAGTACCATTCAAATACCATTGGCCATTATACCCCCTAGGACCATTCAAATACCATTCAAATACCATTCAAATGTTTATATACACAGACCACCAAAATACCATTCAAATACCATTGGCCATTATACCCCCTAGGACCATTCAAATACCATTCAAATACCATTCAACTGTTTATATACACAGACCACCAAAGTACCATTGAAGTACCATTCAAATACCATTCAAATACCATTGGCCATTATACCCCCTAGTACCATTCAATGGTATTTGAATGGTATTTTTTTGTAAGGGTTGTACAAGTGTCGGACGAGAGACAGATCGACAGTGTGGCTATATCCGTCATAGCTGGCTGGCGACAAGGCCCGCTGACTATTTGCCACGTCTCACAGCGGAATTACTTCACCCCGACAGAGTATCACATCGGCAGCGCAGTGTACACCCGCGACAACAGGGATACGTGTGCTCCCTCGATCGTCTTATAACTTCCCCTTTCCCATAATGAGTTTATTTAATCCCATATTGGAATAAATAAGTAACTGTCACCAAAATATGTTTGGAAATAATATTAAGCCAAGTGATGCCAGTAGCAATTTGTAGGTGTCGTCCGTCCGATCACCTTACTAGCTATTCTTTGATTTCCTGCCAAGTTTCTCCTAGATGCGAGAAATGCGTCGGGCACCGTGATATGGTTGCACCCTATTGATCGACTACGACGAAGGGTCAGAAGACATTTAGACTTCCTGGTCTGACCCATGTGAAAGTGTTACCCTAAGAATTGTGTTACTGAACGTTTTGAATAGCCATTTTTATGTGAAATGGGTACAAGAAAGCAGACACACCAGTAGATTAATTGCTACGATGAATCTGCAGTGTAATCACGCATGTTAGGCATTGATTAATTAGTATGGCGATTTTTTACTTTTTTTTATACGACCCTGCGGAGGCAGAAACACGTGGTAAATTTATTTAATATTGATGTGCGTTGCGCACATGCTTGCATTTCAAAAGAGCTACCCCGCAGCGGGCAAAATGACGTTGTAGCGACGTTGTTTCAACGTCGGCATCGACGTCGATACAACGTCGAAAACATGGTTACTATGAAAGTTGTATTGACGTCTTTTGTCAACGTTTTTGCGACGTCGAGTAACGACGTTGTTTAGATGTCATATTTCGACGTCGAAAACACGGTGACTATGAAAGTTGTATCGACGTCATTTGTCAACGTTTTGTCAATGTCGAGTAACGACCTTGTTTCGGCGTCATATATCGACGTCGAAACAACGTCAAAAACACGGTGACTATGAAAGTTGTATCGACGTCATTTGTCAACGTTTTGTCAACGTCGAGAAACGACGTTGTTTCGACGTCATATATCGACGTCGAAACAACGTCGAAAATACGTTACATATGACCGTTTTATCGACGTCATTTGTCAACGTTTTGCCAACGACGTTGTTTCGGCGTCATATATTGACGTCGAAATAACGTCGAAGACACGTTGCGTATGAAAGTTGGATCGACGTCAGTTGTCAACGTTTTGCCGACGTCGAGTAACGACATTGTTTTTACGCCACGTCGAAACAACGTTGGAAACACGTTGTATATGAAGATTGCATCGACGTCGGGTAACGACGTTGTTTCGACGTCGGGTGTCGACATTGTTTCGATGTCATATACCGATTTTGGGGATTGCAATGAACCGAAGGGGCCCCCGGTGACACCACTCCCAAATGTTGACAATGTACTGCTTGAGGAATAAAACGTATACTTATGAACTCTTAAGGCAAGTGTTAATATTTATTACTGTTATTTCGTGAAGAAATACAGCTGGTAACATTTTACTGTTATAATAAATTAAACTTATCAAGTGGTGTCTTCTCTTAATATCATCAGTATATCTATATAATTAAAACAGATATGCATTATGTCTTGGTACAAGTTTGCACTTAAATACATATTAATGCAATTAAAAGACTGCATTTTCTATTTCCGTGCCTTTCGGCCAATTCCTCCAGTTCGGTCTGGTGCATATTTGAAGCATCCGGAGACAGCTGCGGTGACCTCCGTTTCCGTCCCGCCATGCTTTTTCAGGACACTCGCTGAAACATGATATTCATAACATGACTGAAACACCGTACATTTGAAAATAGCACCCTTTAATTATAGGGAGATTATACTTTATCCAGTTATAATGAAACAACGTGGTTTTTGGGGAAAACATTATTTGGATAGACTAGAAATAAATAAATTATGCTTTGATTCACCATTCTGCATGTTCCATTAATTCAGACAAATGTTTAGTACTCCTCATTCCACGTATTCCTTAAATCACGTTTATTGGATCCATAACATGTACATCTTATTGCAATAATCGCTTTAACTTTCTTCTTAAGACAAAATTGTAATGTTCCACACATTTTGGTTCAGTGGAGTGAAAAATAATCCTTTCATTAGCAAGGACAAATGTAATTACCTTTGACTACATTAAGCATCTCGGTCCCCACGAAAAGTGTCTTGCCATGATGACCGTTCATGTTCATCAGTGACATCACCTCATTCGTGAGAAGTCTACCAGATCATGAAAAGAAACAAATATTCATTTAGGTTTCAACATCAACGGTAGACGTATCTCATTTCAACAATTAGTATTTGACTGAGCTAACATTGTTTTATTGAACAGTTGCAACGTATCTGTCCACTGATATTTCACTGGTGCTTGAATATTGATTGTTGTCTACTAATCAAGGATCTATTAATATTATATGTAAAAACAATTATCGATTCAAAAGAAACAATTTATTAAATTATATTACAGTTACAACTATCAGTATATTACCTTAAGTATGGCACCAACACTGCTGTGTTAACGTAACTAACAGCAAACTAACCATGTAATTAGAACAACTGTATGGTATGTTTTAAAGAGAGCAACATCAAGAAACACATACACAAGGTTCACTAATATATGCACACTAATGTACACCTTTGCATGACTTTCCGTGTGGCATCCCTGATGTTTGTTCCTCCAATCTTTGATAGTTTGGCAATCTGAAACATTTAATGTAATTATCAATAATGATATGCAATGTATCGTCAAGAAACCAAGTAATCCATTTCAGAATTACAGGCCCTTTTGCGTCTGCACAGTGTGTGACACGTGAATACGACAGGCCACTATTGCGGCATTGAAGATGTCAGCTATTTAAATTATTTTGGCACCCAATAATCCACCATGTGGAGGAACATGTTCTATATCGCTTTTAAGGCTGATGCCTTAACATTGCAATAGCACCGATCATGGATTATTTCAGTTCAATTGTTTTATTTGTTCATTGTGTAACTGATTATACAAATCTGGCAACATATATTATTTATGTTATTGATGGCGATTTACCAGTTACAAGTTAACTTACTGCTTCACTACCATTGCTTTTTTTAGATTTGTCTTCCCACTGATCTTGTCCTCAGATGACACACCAGGAACACAGCACAGTAGTCAATTCTATTTGTGATTTAAATCAATGTATCTTTCGATAGAAACACAATATCCTCAACACATACCATAAGCGTTTGGTTGGTTTGGTCTTGAAGCGCTTCTTCCGCTTGTTTGAACTTGTCCATGTCAGTGACCGTATTGACATGAAACGACGAGTCGTCAGGTTCATATCGCTGGCCCAGTTCCTGAATCGAATTTTTTATTTCCGTTAACAAGAACAGGACCCTCTTTTGGAGTTCTGTAAATCATATAAAACGGGTTTAAACAAATTCTACACAAGCACAATTTTATAATTAATGTAAGTTTCCATGTAGATTATATGCAATATATGTACGATAAAAAATACACCTAAAATTGCAGTTTTATATAAAAAGTATATTTCTTCATTCAAAAGTACATTTCATTATTCACAGTCAGTTCATGTGCCTGTATAAAATAAAAGCATAACATTAAGAAGGCAAAACAATTCCTGAAACAACTGGGTTGCGTATTATTGCGATTTAAGTACCAAATTTATTTAACTAAAATGTGCACAAATGTCAACAACGCCTGATAACAGATCAGCTAGACTCCGTTAAGTGTGTGTGTGTGTGTGTGGGGGGGGGGGGGGGGGTAAGAACATGTGGCGACCCCTCCGCCGTCCCCTCAGGTTAATAGTAATGTGACTACGCGTAGTTATGCTACCGCCACCACCGCTGGAAATTGATGCAGTAACTCTTGGCTGCGATGGAAAAAGTACCTACATAATATTCCATGAAAAAAATGTAAAACAAAACTATTTTTATTAAACAAACTGTTCTAAGAAAACAATCTTTAGAAGAAACAGTTTGAACATCCAAAGAAATTCTTGTCTGTAAAAATATACTCAAAACATATCAGTCTATTTTGCAAGCCTAGTGGTAATCTCCAGGTCCCTTTGACCCTTTGACTCAGCCCAAAGACACCCCTGCATAGGCTTCACTGATTACACTTAGCCGTGTGACACTGTGCATTGGTCATTTATCAGCAATCAGGCCTCCCAACCCTGGATTACTGCAGTTTCCCACCATTTCTGAATAGGCTGCTCTGGCAGATAAGAGGAATTAAGCAAAAAAGCACAGCTCCAATGGAAAAGTTACGTTTGTATAATCACATTTTTAAACCTTTGCGCATTTCTAGATTAACAAATAAATTATTGTGGAATGACTTGTATAAGTGCACGCTTGATTCTATGGAAACTTCTATTATGTGTGAAACATTAAACAGCATGCAAAGCAAAATAATATGATGTACTAATGGTTACCGTCGTGATTGTGGTCTGCATATGTGTGTGTGTGTGTGTGTGTGTGTGTGTGTGTGTGTGTGTGTGTGTGTGTGTGTGTGTGTGTGTGTGTGTGTGTGTGTGTGTGTGTGTGTGTGTGTGTGTGTGTGTGTATGCACTGCATACATTTCATCATACTTCTTGGCGAAGTCACACAGGTAGAAATCCCCGCCGTACTCACTCTGTCGCATAATAATTCTTCAAGCTAGACACAGTCATTGCAATTCTCATTTCAACAACATAAATCCGATGGGCTTTAATACTGACCCATCAAACGTCGAAAGAAATCTTGCTGTAGGCAATATTCTGTTACAATTAGGATGTATCAAGTTTATATTTTACAATTAGCAGTGCC
>OZ024862.1:7146069-7153569 GCA_964017155.1 Oasisia sp. SBJ-2009
AGGCCAATGTTCAGCGATTCGTTATTATTCTGGTGTGTGTGTGTGTGTGTGTGTGTGTGTGTGTGTGTGTGTGTGTGTGTGTGTGTGTGTGTGCACGTGTGGGTGCGTGTGTGAGTGCGTGCGTGCATGCATGCATTCATGCATGCATGTATGTATGTAAAACTATGTATGTGTGTACGTATGTATGTGTGTGTGTGTGTGTGTGTGTGTGTGTGTGTGTGTGTGTGTGTGTGTGTGTGTGTGTGTGTGTGTGTGTGTGTGTGTGTGTGTGTATGTATGTATGTATGATGTACGTACGTACGTACGTACGTACGTACGTACGTATGTGTGTGTACGTACGATGTATGTTTGTATGTACGTACATACACGTGTGTGTACGTATGTATGTATCACATGGGAATGTGGCTGAATAACCTTTCAATATAAAGGAAAATCTGGGGTTCAGTCATTGCAGAAACGCACACATACACGTTCCCATGTACGCAGTCTCCTTGTTTACCGCCCTCCTTTCTTCCCTTTCTCCCTCACTCCTTCACTCCCTCATCTCGCCTATCCTCCCTCTCCCTGTCTGCTGTTCTTCTTTCCCCCCCCTCTCTCTCTCCTCTGTTTCTTTATGTATTTGCCTCACTCAACTAATTCACTCACTTTTTGAATCATTTAATCATTCACTACCACATTCACATGCATTACACATTGATTAATTGACGACCATAAGGAAGTTCAAACAAAGTGAATGGACTGATAACTTCAGCAATCCGAAAAACTAACTATCAAGAATGAATACGTGGAACTCGAACGCAAACGAAACAACTCGAATAGTTCTAAAATGAAACTATTATAAGCAGTTATGAAATAACCATAGCGGTGATTATACCATAGGGAACAGTGGTTAATTTAATGTATCGTCATTATCGGTCGCTAGATGTCGCTACGCTATCCAGTATATATGGAATGCAGCGCCTCTAGCTGTTATACAGAACACGGCCACTCAAATCGTATACATGCCAACTTTTCAGTTTTGAAATCTGGTAGATCCGGAATGTTATGTGAATCAAATATGTTTGGCTGTATTAATTTACTGTCGTTTGCACCATCGTCGTCCTGTCATAAGGGGGGAAATGCAAACATCCGGGAGACTTGCTTCTTTTCTGGAATTCCAGGAGATTATAAAAAAATTGTAGCGTTTGCTGGTATAAAATCACCAATTGTTAATGGTGACTTGGTATGTCACTACGTGCCTAACAGTGGTACGTTGCCTTCTCTCCTGCCTTTCTCTTCTTTCGATACCTACTGTAGTGAGGGCTCTTAATGTAATAAATTTTCACATCTGGACAAAAGCATGAAATTTGGCACAGATGACCTCCATGCCATACTATTTCAGAATTTTGATGGAAGCAACCTGAGATTTTGATGCTTCCACCATTTTTTGCAATATTCAAAATGGCTGCCATCGAAAATAAAAAACTTGCTTTTCCATATTTCATGCATAGTTTCACATAAAACATTAACATAAGGCTTAATGTATACATATCCGGGTATTATAATTTTAAATATGGTATATTTGGACTTATCCGACATTCACATCCGCCATTTTTAAAGATGGCGGCCGTATTAACTAATGTTGCTATATCTGATAAAGTATGATACTTAGAGTCGTTATTTTGGCATCAGTGTATAGATAAGTGGATAGCGATTTCAAATTTTCAAATCATTTCACATATGACCTTAATTTGACCTTCACAACCGCCATTTAATAAAATGGCGGCTGTAAAATCGAATTGTTTATATATATTTAAAACGAGATATTTGGAGGGATGCTATACGGACACTTTTTCAATATATACATATATTGGGGTAGATATTTTAAACAGTTTACTTCTTGACCTTGACCGACATTCACATCCGCCATTTTTAAAGATGGCGGCCGTATTAATTAATGTTGCTATATCTGATCAAATATGGCACCTAGAGTCTTGATTTTGATATCAGTGTATAGGTACCTGGATAGCGATTTCAAATTCGTCAAACATTTTACACCTGACCTTAATGTGACCTTCACAACCGCCATTCATGCCATCTGCAATTGCGTAGACACTCTGCAATGCGTACAACAGAGGCAAGGATCTCCATGACGCATTCGTTAGTGACCGTCTGAGGAACGGTCGTGTTGCCATCACAGACACCATCAAGAGGGCAGCTCTCCAGACGTTCGCAAAACGTACAGATGATACAAAGAACAGAAGCAAAGTCACTGCACTGGGAAAAGACATCTCACTCGTGTCCACTCTTTTCCTGTCACTGCAGTCCCGGCCAGATTTCGACTTGGACAACTTCTTCAAGTATGAAAACCAGAAAGAGCCACCATCGTTGTCTGACCAGGGAAAGCTCAGATCCGGCACAAAGTCTGATGTCCTACAATGTCTGACTATCCCAAAACTCACACCTCCTGATGATGTTACGGTGAAGGTGTTGGATGGCCCAGCTGTGGTTCACATGGTTCGCCCAACCTACGGAACTAACTACCAGCAATATGTTGTGCGTCACTTCATGCCATTCATTACCAACTCTCTCATAAATTCGACATCGCGACTCGACATCATTTGGGACATCTACCCTGATCACAACCTCAAAGCCCAGGCTCAGGCAAAACGAGGCAACCCCGGCGTGACAACCATCGTCGAAGGCTCTACACCTGTACCTCGTGACTGGAACAAGTTTCTAGCAAATTCAAGGTTCCTTTCTAAAGCTGTCATCGAAGCGTCATCTCAGTTCACCGATGTTGTGGTTTGATCCACGTATGACGATTATGTATTGGTGAATACCTCCGACAGCCAGTCGGTGGCTGACTTCGACATGATCATACCATGCAATCACCAGGAGGCTGATAGCAGGATATTTCTGCATCTTTCTCACGCCGCACAACAAGGTCATTCGAAAGCTTTCATCCGCACAGTCGACAGTGTAATTGTCATCATTGCTGTTGGACATTTTGGCAGCCTGTGTGTGATGGAGTTGTGGATAGGCTTTGGAACTGGAAAAGCCTTCCAACACATCCCAGTTCATGAAATCACCCAAACACTTGGTCCTGAGAAGTCGCTGTCATGTCCACTGTTCCATTCGTTCAAGGGGTGTGATACGACATCATCATTCCTTGGTATCGGGAAGAAAACAGCCTGGGCAGCATGGCAGGCATACCCTGACCTTACGGAAAAACTACTCACTCTTTCCGATGATCCTACGCTCTTGACACCCGACTCCAACCACATGGCACGCCTTGAACGCTGGACTGTTGTCATGTACAGCAAGAGCAGTGGCTGCTCAAGGGTGAATGATGTGACACGTCAACTCTTCACCCATGGTACTAGGACGCTCGACCACACCCCCCCCACACAGGAAGCGCTGCTTCAACATGCAAAGCGAGCTCTGTACCAGGCAGGTCTGGAGACAAGCAAGGCTGCGACACCAAGATGTCCCGGATGCTTCAGCGTGTGGTTGGACGCAAGACGTGAACACGAAACTCTGGGTGCCATTCTGGACTGTTCTAGACGACGCCAGCAAAGCGTGTGCTCTCCTCCACCACTGTGGATGTGGAAAGGCGTGCAGAGGAAACTTCAAATGTGCCAGAGCAGGAATCAAGTGCACTATTCCGTGTAACTGTGAAGGCGGGTGCATCAACAACGATGGAGTGTAAGCTATGTGATGCTACAAATACGGACATCTGTGACTGATGTTACGCCCTACGTCATGATCTGAAGGATATTCTTTTCTCCGATTTGAATTTAAACTTCATATTTTCTACCACAACACATTTATGTTTTAACTGTATAGTTATCATAATGTGATATGCATTGCCTACATCATATTCCATGACATAGTCAGCACCACCTGCGCTGTACATGTAGCTTTGATATCGATTCTAGGTGGTAAAGTTCACAGGATATAGCGACATTAGCTTTGAGGGCCACCATCTTGGAAAATGGCGAATGTAAATGTCAGTCAAGGTCAAAAAGTAAACTATTTAAAATAGCTACCCCAACATACGTATATTTTGACAAAACTGTCCATATAACATCCCTCCAAATAAATTGTTTAAAAGATATATGTAATTGAAATCGCTATCCACTTATCTATACACTGATGCCAAAATAACGACTCTAAGTATCATACTTTATCAGATATAGCAACATTAGTGAATACGGCCGCCATCTTTAAAAATGGCGGATGTTAATGTCGGATAAGTCCAAGTATACCATATTTGAAATTATAATACCCGGATATGTATACATTAAGCCTAATGTTAATGTTTTATGTGAAACTGTTCATAAAATATGGAAAAGCAAGTTTTTTATTTTCGATGGCAGCCATTTTGAATATTGCAAAAAATGGTGGAAGCATCAAAATCTCAGGTTGCTTCCATCACAATTCTGAAATAGTATGGTATGGAGGTCATCTGTGCCAAATTTCATGCTTTTGTCTAGATGTGAAAATTTATGGCCTTTTCTGACATTAAGAGCCCTCACTACTGGGCCCTTACACGGCGCTAAATGTCCAACGAAGCTTATGCCTTTGGTTTATCAATGTAACAGCAATACTACCACTGCACAGACCCTACTCCCCAATATGAGACACGTTCGTGGTTATATGCGACATTTACAAAACGAAACGAATGACTAATAAAGTCTAATGTTACACTTTACTTGGCTTCACGCAGCACTTCTTGTTACAGCGCAACAATTTAGAAAACACTCAATAACATGTCGGATGAGATAACGAACCGTTTGAGTACTTACCCATGGTTACAGTTGTGCCTTAACACCTTCTGAGTTGTGACTCGAGTGTGAGTGTGAGTGTGTAACCCTGTGAAGCTTGCGACGAAGAACACGGAAGTGGGACGTGTGACGTGTAAGTGCCACCTAGTGTATAAGACATGTTTGTAGTTTGACCAAAGCCTCCAGTCGGCGCCACTGTATGGTCATGTTATCTACAGCATAAAAATTGACGGACAGCGTAAATTGTCATGAAACGATTGTGGCGTAGCCAGGATTGTGCATTGGAGGGAGGCACCCGACAACCAAGCAAACTCGGTGTGTGTGTGTGTGTGTGTGTGTGTGTGTGTGTGCGCGCGCGCGTGCGTGCGCGTGCGTGCGTATTAATGCCTAGATCGGCCGCAGAAACGGCGTCATGAGATGCCGCCGCGCGACTGATCTGCTCGTGTGCGCCGGGCTTTAGCCAACGCCATCCACCCCCATGGCGTAAATCCCCTAAATAGTCCCTAAACCACAATCAAGGGTAATAAAACCACCATGTGCATGTGCAACTCAGATAGGAGCAGTAAATGTTTCAAGCTATGAACCATTCTAGCTACACTGTTCAGTGGTGCTTTGAGCAAGAACACAGTTCTATTTAAGTAACGATGAAAACGTATTTGAATGAATAATTCATATACATATTGAACTTTTATCGCAAACTAAACGTTAAATTAATAAATAATATTATGTTGATCTGTGTTTGGATAATGTTTTTGTTTTGATGACTAATGTAATTGTTCACATTAAAATTCCAAAAATATATCCTCATCTGGAACATATATATTCTAAATCATTTAGTTATATTGGTGACATAGACTAGTCATAAACAAACATAGACATACGCATAAGAGCTTTACTGTAACGTGTTGACTAAAATAATATATCTCTGTATGGTTACTATCTATTCATATTTCCTATAGGCCTAGGATAGACCCATTTTCAATCCAGAAATCGCACATTATTGCCATTAACAATTGCGTTGTCTGGTCAGCGAGTACGTGGTTATTTCTCTTTGACGGAGGAGGACGATATATCACAACCAGTTTTACGTCTGAGGAAGAACTAAGCGTGACTTATGTTTTCGAATGATTTTGCTTTCCATGAAGACTTCGATGTCATTTTTATATTTGATTTGTGCAAGATGGCAACCCCATCTTCTCTGGCTGTGGTGTTCATGTGTTGTCTCCTCGGAACGTGGGTAAAGGTGTAGCCAGGCATCGTCAAGGCTCTGATAATCTCGCTATCCCCGGGAGTATCACGTAGCCAGGTTTCAGTCATAGTCAAAATGTCGAAGTCATAATTTGATATAAAGTCACAAAGGGACGACACTTTATTTCTAGCTGACTGTGCGTTGATCAGGCAGATTGTCATGGTGACCAGCTTGTCGCATTTTGTGGGGCACGGAAGCAGGTCCAGGAGATTGCCCCGTTGAGGATGTCACGGCTTCGTAGACACCATAGATGGTTACAACAGTGCTAATGGGATAACCCGCTGCCATCACCGGTGCCGCTATCGCTGGCGCCGCAGCGGCTGTCGTAGCCGATGCCGCTGTTACTGTCGTCGGTGACGCTGTTGTTGTTGTCGGTGTCACTGATATTGTTGCCGGTGTTGTTATTATTGTCGCCGGTGTCGTTGTTGTCGCCGGTGCCGCTGTGGTGGTCTCAGTTTCGACCCAGTCCAGGATTCGACTAAACGCACATCGCGCATGCGCGCGCACGCACAGTGACCGCTTTTAGCTGTTTTTTACGCGCTGTGACGTAGTTGCAACGGCATACGTCATGCCCGGGCCGAGATTCGACTAAACGGACATTGCGCATGCGCAATGTACGTCATATATTCGGCTAAACGGACATTGCGCATGCGCAATGTACGTCAGAGCCCGTTATGACGCAAGCTTGTTGCAACGACACTTCCCAAAGGGCAGAGGCTATTCACACAGATGCTCAGCGCATACTGGTAGGACTAATATTCGCTCTACCTAGGCTAAACCACTTTATTGGTACTACACAAAACAGAACAATCTTTCACAGTATATCAGTGTGGTATGTCTGTAATTCCATGATTGTTGTTCATAAACAAATATTTTTAAACATTCTTTGGAGTGATGTACTTATACGAATATAAAACATTAAAAATGCAGATGTTTCAATATATGCTTGCTCTCTAAAACCGTGTATCTTGTTTACACTGTGTAACCAGGAAAAGTCATGTTTGGGTGAGTACTATATGTGACATGTGCGTGAGTAATGAGGATTTCATCCCAGATAGTTGTCTAACAAGTATGAATACTTTTGAAAGTAGTCATATTTGTGATTGATATGAGGATATTGTAAAACTAAAACATAACACTTTTGGACTCAAGCTCTTAATATAAGATTGTTTTCATTTTTATTTATATACCTACTTGATGAAAATGTTATTGTCGGAACATACTTTCCAGTTTACTTATTGCATAATGACAATAATAGTTTGTTCTTTGGTTGACCACGAATACTAATAGTACTAACAAGTACTTCAGCCCCCAAGCATGAACACAATCAGACACTGTATTAGTAAATACTTTATTAACTAAAATGAAATATAATGCACATATTCATAATTTTGTCTTCTTTTCTGTATGTATGTTTCACTTATTAAAAACATATATCTGTTATTGATAATTGTGTTGTGAAATGGTAAAAAATGAGTGTAT
>OZ024862.1:7158569-7186069 GCA_964017155.1 Oasisia sp. SBJ-2009
CACGTACCCGATTGCCTCAACACTCCATCACCATGCCTCCAAAATGTTAGAAATTCAAACAAAACCTTTGTAAATGTAAATAGATACCCCAAACCACCAATTCCAGATTGTTTTTGTTTTTTTGTTTTTTTTGTACCCCTCGAAACTCCCGCCAAAATTACGACATAGACCAGCCATTCACAACACAAACAAAACAGTCTCAAACACGACATACAGAACCCACTTACAACATAACAACCTACAATAAGACTGACATCGTTTCAAGCCCCGTTTGTATTCCTTGGTATAGCAATTATACTTAGATTGTCCCAATCACCAATATCTACATACAACACTGAAGAAATTACCAGAGACGTCACATTCTTAAAGCATTCCCTTCTTTCGATCACCCACAGACAGCTTCGTTATGCATCACGACCAGGCAAATTCACCGGACTCTATATAGGCATGCTCTTGCTGGCACTGGCAAATGACACCCAAACAAACCCAGGCCCAATCAAATTCCCTTGTGGTACATGCAATAAACCTGTAGCATCCAACCAAAAAGCCACTTGCTGCGACTCATGTAACTCATGGTTTCACACAAAATGCACCAAAATTTCCAACAAAATATACTCTTGTATGAACAAAACCAATATGGAAAATGTCTCCTGGTACTGCCCTGGGTGTGGCCTGCCAAACCTATCAAGCATTTTCTTCGACCCACCCTACGACACTGACTGTGACAGCAACATATTCTCACCCTCTGACAACGACTCAAACTCCCTCCGCTTTAGTTCAGTCTCCAGCTACGGAAGCCCTATAGCCCACTCCTCCCCTTGCACAACACAACCTGAGCCCCCCTTGAGAGAAAAGATCAAAGTTAGGAACAAAAATAACAACTTAAGAGCCATCATCATAAACTTTCAGAGCCTAAAAAATAAAAAGCCTGATCTTCAACTCACAACAGACAACACCAACCCTGACATTATATTTGGATGCGAAACATGGCTCAACAAGAAAATTGAAACCCAGGAAATTCTACCCGACAATTATATAGTTTATAGAAAAGACCGATCATCCAAAGGTGGAGGAGTACTCCTTGCAATAAAGAAAACCATTAATTCTACCATACAAAACGACCTAGACACCGACGGAGAACTAATTTGGGCAAAAATCAAATCAAAAAACAACCCAGACCTCTACATCTGCAGCTTCTACCGACCACCAACCGACGAGACAGGACTGACCCATCTAAGACACTCCATCAGCAGAATCAGCCAAAATTGTAAACATAACATATGGATAGCTGGCGATTTTAACTGCCCCAAGATTAATTGGACCTCCTTAACCTGCCCAGAAAATTACCAAACATCTACTAATCTACTAGACTTGACTAAAGACTTCCACCTTCACCAAGCTGTACGGGAACCTACTAGAGGCAAAAACATCCTAGAACTCTTTCTCACTACCAACCCCTCCCTCATAGAAAGCACGCACAGCATACCAGACATCAGTGACCATGACAGTATACCCTTACTAAACATCAACGTAAACCTGCCCAGAAATATCCCGCCTCCCTACAAAATTTTCAAATATCACAAGGCAGAATGGGAACATATAGATCAAGAACTCCAGGACCTAAGGAACAAAATACAAAACCAAGCACCACTCATTGACTCCCTAGAACCACTTTGGGACCTCTTCAAACATAGGATCCAGGAAATCATAAACCAATTCATCCCCTTCAAATACTCTTCCAAACGATACTCACTCCCCTGGATTAATAAAGACATAAAAAAATGATAAACAAAAAGCAACGCCTGTACAACAAAGCCAAGAAATACCAAAGAGAAACTGACTGGACTTCTTTCAAAAAATTTCGTAAAGCCACACAAAAAAAGATCCAATCAGAATACTGGAAATACCTCACACACATAATTGACCCAGAACAAGACAAAGACAAAAAATCCTTTTGGCACTACATAAAATCACTCAATAAAGACTCAACAGGAATCTCCCCACTAAAAGATAAAGGCATCCTTCATACAGACAGCACATCCAAAGCAAATATCCTCTCAAACCATTTCCAGTCTGTATTCACCAACGAAAATCTAACCAACCTCCCCCAGCTCCCCAACCAAAACCGATCCCCACAAATGCCCCCAATCCATATCACAGTTAAAGGCGTCGAGAAATTATTAACCGAATTAAAACCAAACAAAGCTCAAGGCCCAGATAATATCACTGCCAGAATCCTCAAAGAAATGGCCTCGACAATTGCACCCATCCTGACAATCATATTCCAAAAATCTATAAACTCCGGAACTCCCCCTTCAGACTGGTTAAAAGCACATATAGTCCCTATCCATAAAAAGAACGACAGAACCATTGCCTCAAACTACCGACCAATCTCCCTCACTAGTATACCATGCAAAATTCTTGAACATATCATATCCACATCAATCCATAAACATCTTGAAAGCAACAACATCCTCACAGACCGACAACATGGCTTCAGATCTAGGCGTTCCTGTGAGACTTCACTGCTCACAACTATCAATGACCTGACTAGCACCCTGGAAAAAACCCACCAAATTGACCTTGTACTACTAGATTTTTTCAAAGCTTTCGACACTGTCCCCCATAAACGACTCCTCCACAAATTAGATCACTACGGAATTAGAGCCAGCACCCACCTCTGGATTAAAAAATTCTGACCAATAGAACACAAGAAGTGCTGGTAGAAGGGTGCAAGTCGGTTCAGGTATACGTGAGCTCTGGAGTCCCACAGGGCACTGCTCTTGGCCCCCTCCTCTTCCTTCTTTACATAAACGACATGCCCTCCCATATTTCACCAGGAACCTCCCTCAAACTTTTCGCCGACGACGCAATGCTATACCGACAGATCAATAACCACACCGACCAAGACAACCTACAGAACGACCTTGACAGACTAACTGACTGGGAAAAAACATGGCAAATTACTTTCAACCCATCCAAATGCGAAATTATGCACATCACCAGATCTAAATCACCCATACACAACCCATACACAATACATGACGAACCACTCAGAGCAGTACCAGTAGCAATCCACCTTGGCATAGATATATCAAACAACCTCTCTTGGAATCCACACATCAACAAAATAGTAAATAAGGCAAATAGCAAACTTGGATTTATTAAAAGAAACCTAAAATCTATCCCACAATCCATCAAGATTTATGCCTATAGGAGTCTGGTCCGCCCACACCTCGAGTACTGCTGCCCGGTGTGGGACCCATATACCATCCGAAATATCAACCATCTAGAGGGGGTCCAGCACCGGGCAGCAAGATTCGTGGCCCACAATTACAGCTGGGAGACATCTGGATGCACCTTGGCCTCTGCCCTCTCCTGGCCAACCCTGGACCAGAGGAGGGCTGAGGCCAGACTTTGCACACTGTACAAAATAACCAACAATCTTGTAGACATCAATCCCAATCAATACCTCATACCCGGACACAGCCAAACAAGATCCAACCACCCACACAAATACAGACAAATATCCACCTCCCACAACTATTATAAATCCAGTTTTTTCCCCCGAACAATAGCCCAGTGGAACAAACTTCCACCTAATGTGTTTACCCACAACAGTCTTGACGCCTTCAAGGGTGCATTGCAGGATATTAACCTGACAACTGCACCCTTGAGGCACCTCTAATAGACAACATACCCCACCACCCCAGCCCCCCTCCACATCCCATCCCTACCACACCCACATCATCCCCCAACATTGAATTGTACTTTTCCCCACCCACCCCATCCTAATTCCACATTCCCAAGCACACATGCTCTTATTCCACTTTCAGATAACATGAAGCCAGCCATCCTGAAACCAACCACCCTCACTAGTGCGTGATGCCCCAGTAGGGGTCTTGCACTATAAATCATCAGAATCAGAATCTGGACGGAGAAGAGGTCGTATGCGCATGCGCGGAATAGAATGAACAGATTTTTCGTTACTGTCGCGAAACATCTGGCCGTTGAAAAATCTGGACTGAGAAGAGGTCGTATGCGCATGCGCGGAATAGAATGAACAGATGTTTCGTTACTTACGCGATAAATATGGCCGTTGAAATATTTATGTGGTCACGTGCAACTTACCCGGCAAACTTCGCTGAAATATTCGACACTGCCTAGGATACGGGAACGACTGCTGTTTTGTTGTTACGTAGTTCATGTTCATTATAAAATATGTTGATACTTAACTGTAATTATATATTATTGGCATAGTTTTTATTATAATGTGTTCAGATTTTTATCCGGTTAAAACGGAAAAAATGTGGCGCTTTGTTTAATAATTACCATGTCCATGATATAATCACGGACGTATATACACTGGACTGCTGTCTCCGGGTTCAATGCCGCTAGAGTAGCGCAGCAAGGTCAACTTCGCACAAGAGGAATAAGTTACTTCCGGTTGTCTGCTGGTTGCCGGCAATTTCGCAGTTGACCGCAGGAAAACATCGTATAAATAAGACATTTGGATAAAATCTTCCATGACATGTATGTTTAATAGAATCCTAGCAAATACATTGTTCGAAAGTTTTTTTGAGTGAATTATTGACAACTTTAAACGGCTAAAATGCGTTGCCGCGAAAACGTAACTGACCCAGTCCCAACTACGTCTACGTCTACGACTACGAAGTCGAAGTACTACGACTAGTCTAGCTGTGTTGCAATTTATCAGTAAATGAAACCGTGGCTGCTTTGGTGGTTAGGGCAAACCCATACTAGGGAAGGATACAATTCATCAGTTTTAATCAATATTAATGACTTGGGATTTGGTTAGACACGAAATGGACTTTAGCTTAGGACAAGGGCCAACATTACACAGATGGTCCCGAGACAAGCCTTCCCCTCCACACTAGCTACTCCTGCACTAAGTTAACAGGCCAAAACATTCTAATTACGTCCAGCCGAGTCCATAAATATGAATATATTTATACATATTATGCGGGATGCATAACCACATTGATTATGAGAATAAGTATATATTAACTAGTCATGTTATGTAATAATAAATGAGTTGATAGGTGATAATTAGTAGGCAACCTCGAAAGACAGAAACCTTTTTTGTAAAATGCCACAATTTCCATGAAGATGTTTATAATATTATATAAACACGAAATTTGTAAAACCACCTGACTTATGGTAAGAGATATAAATTAAACAATTATGTAATAAAAAATAATAAAAAATAAAGCAATTAATAAATCAATATATAATTAGTAGCCGTGCTTCATACATATACACATGAATAAAAGGCCATAATGTCCATAATTATTAAGACATTTTCACATTAATTACGGTAGTAAATAGACATTAGCCAGTAATTTCATATTAACACTACTTTAATTAATAAGTTAATATTGGCTAATGTTAGCATGCTAACTCAATTAATGGTTATGTATTTTATGAAAGCCTGCAGTAAATAATTATGAAGTAAATATAATGTGAAACATTATGATCAACCATCAATAAATACATGTCATTACAACATAAATAATTGAATTGAAATTTATTTTCAACAACAACAACAACTACATTATAAATACAGTGCATACAATACAAATTGTTGAAAAAAATGGTAAAAGAAGTACAATACTTATCATGTTTACATACAATTAATTTCATACATAAAGCATCTGAACAGTGCAATAGAATGTGCGACAACACTATTTACGTGTAACCATACAACATTTAATTAAAAAAAAGACATTGTGACATTTGTTGAAAAGAAAAAAACAAAAAAACTTTTACAACAATAAATAAACTGAATGTTTAATTTTGTTATCTAATTTGTTAGCAAAAAATGGTCTAGGACTCTAACACATAATTATTCAACAGTCTATTTGTGTAACACTTTTTGAAATGATGAACATTTTTACAACTAATCAGTGAATTATCGAAGGAGTTCCAAAGTTTAACTCCAGTAACAGAAATACACATACTTTTTAAGTTAGTACATATATAGATTTGCTTGAACTTGCATATTTATATCTGGATGAATATCGTGAGTCATGTATTTTGAACAATTTTTGTACATTCATTGGTAATATATAACGATATGCCTTAAACATAATTATAGCAGTTTTTAGCTTTACAAGATCTGGTAATTTAAGAATATGTACATTGTGAAAGAGTAAATTTGTGTGATCAAGTCTTTTTGCACCACAAGTTAATCTTATAACTCTTTTTTGTAATAAAACTAAACAATGAATATTTGTAGTATATGTGTTACCCCATACTTCAGCACAATACATAATATAAGGCATGAAAAGAGAATAGTACAAAATATGCATACCATGTTTGTTAATCAAAGAACTGGCTCTATACATAATAGCACAGCATTTTGACAGTTTAGATCTTACTGATAAAATGTGACTTTTCCAGTTTAATTTGCAATAAATTACTACACCTAAAAATGTTGTGGAATTTACTCTTTTGATTTTCTCCTTATTTACTCTAACACAAATATCTGCAGTTATTTTGCGATTACCAAAAATCATGTAATTTTGTTTTGATATATTAAGAGACAATCTATTAACAGAAAACCATGTCTGCAGTTGTTCTAAACCACCATTTATCATCCGAACAAGTTTATCTAAGTCTCTATCACAACATAATAGATTTGTATCATCAGCAAATAAAATATACTTGAACACTTGTGAGACTTTACAGATGTCATTAATATACATGATAAATAATTTTAGTCCCAAAATGGAACCCTGAGGGACACCACACGTCACATTTAATATTTCAGAATGACAGCTATTAAAACTGACAAACTGTTTTCTATTTTCTAAATAACTCTGAATCCATTCCTGTGCGACACCACGCAAACCATAGAAATGCAGCTTTTTACACAGTATATCATGATCAACAGTATCAAAGGCCTTTTTTAGGTCAATAAATACTCCAACAGTGTATTTATTTTGTTCTAATGAAGTTGTAATTTCTTCTACCAAATCTAAAAGAGCCTCAGTTGTTGACATGCTAGATCTAAACCCATACTGACTTGGACTGAGTATGTTACATTTATTAAGGAACTTGTCCAATCTGTTGTTATATAGTTTCTCCAGAATTTTTGAGAATTGTGGTAATAAAGATATTGGCCTGTAATTTGTAAAAATGTTTTTTTCTCCAGACTTATATAGTGGAATAACTTTAGCTATTTTCATTTTGTTTGGAAAACACCTGTTTGAAATGAAACATTACATATATGAGCAAATGGCTTAACTATTTTAGAAATTACTTTCTTAAGCAGGCTCATGCTAATGTCACTGAAATCAGTTGATGTTTTGTTTTTACAATTTTGAACAGTTCTGATAATTTCTAGGTCATCAACAGGATCTAGAAACATAGTATGTTCAATGTTTTCTTCTAAGTAATCATAAATAGTTGTATCGTTTTTAGGCAAGGGGATATTTTTTGCTAAGTTGGAGCCAACATTTGTAAAGAAGTTATTAAATCCATTTGCAATATCATCTTTCTTTGAAATTCTTTTGTTGTTTTTTATAAAGTATTCAGGATATGTTGGCTTATTTTTGCGTTTATTAATTACTTCATTTAGTATTTTCCAGGTCTCTTTAACATTTGCTTTTTGTTTTTCTAACAATGAGCTATAATAGTTTTTTTCTGTACTTCTTAATATAGATGTTAATTTATTTTTGTATGTTTTGTATTTTTTTTCTGCTTCTGCAGATCTTAGTACAATGATAATAATGATAATAACTTTATTAATACATATCTAAATAACACACAGATTAATCCATGACAATGAAGCCCAGTTGTCACACTTCACTTGTTTATGGATGACCGTGTGTTTACAGGTTGGACAAATGCTGCAGGCTCAGTAGAGATCAGTAATAAATTGTTACCGTTTCATGATATTCTGCATTTCAACATGAACTTGATGAAGTAATGTTTATAAATGTTCACAGTGTTTCGTCACCGACTCCAACATCTTGTGTGCCAAATGCAAGACTGCTTACTGCGTTACCCTCCATAGGGATAAAGTGCACGATGAAGAAGCTGCTCACATTACTCCACCTCACAATACTGTCTTTTTGCAATATTCACAATATTCTGCAAGATCTACCCAAGAATGTTCATAATCCAGTGTGTCCCGTGTCGTACAGAAACTGTCTAATACCAGTGTCTTGTAATTAAGTTTGTATTATTCAACGTGTATTAAGTGTCACATTCAGTGAGATAGATTATGTAAAATTATTTAGTGTATGCAGATGACGCCTATGATATATTGATGATTTTGTAAGCTATGTACCTTCACAGTTAACTGACAGATAGTGTTGTTCAGACAATACAATAATGCTGTGTTCTTGTCCATTAAAACTGCAATGCACATGTCATGTTCACAGGGACTGTATCTTTAGATGGCCTAGATATGCTGCTGTGTCATCTTCAGCCAGATGAAGCTTGTAATTATGCACACACGTATTGTGTGTAACTTTCAGGTGCAAGATTTCTGAAATAAAAGAATTCAAAGTGCATGTAATAACTACAATAATTAATCAAACACATGACAGAATGATTGTATATCCATCCCAATGATTTAAATAAATAAACTAAAAATAACAAATACACAATTCTTAGTAATGTTTACATTTCTAGAAGTAATTGCATTATTATAATTAGCAATAGTTGTAGTGATATTTTATTCACAACAATGTCATAAAACAGGACCAGAATAAATAAATTGCACATGAACCTTCATCAAAATAAAAATTACCCAAATAAATAATAAATACAAGCGAATGGCAGTCAATATTGAAAACAGTTAGCAATGCCTAACTGGGCCTAGGGCTAGGCATAGCCATGCCCATGGGCATAGCCATAGCCTAGGCCATGGGCAGGTATATTAATAACTGACAGCACAGAATGACAGATCGGTTAAATAAAATTATTATGAGTATTTAAACATTACATATAATTCAAATCTATGAACTTACACGCATGGCAAGACAGTGGACTGGTTAAAACTTGCGTCAATTTCCACAAGAAAAAATCTGCCTTGCCTTCGGAAGTTCGGTATTGTTTACACCATTAAAAAATGATTAATTTACGCTGGCACCCCGGTGCATATTATAGGTCATGTACGACGAAAATAGAATTAAATAAACCATTTAGAACTACACTGGAGATAGCCACAACATTTACCAACCTAGGTACAGTCATCGTTTAGAAAAATTATCATTATTATTGAATTAAACAGTTTTATTTACCGCAAGAATTCTCTCGATGTTCGGCAACTCCATGCAGTGGCTAGCAGACCGGAAGTCAGGACTACCTCTTCTGAGCTCGTGACCTTTGCAGCTAACTCCGCCGCTCGCGAAGCGCCGCGAGCGGCAGAAGACAGCAGTCCAGTGTATATAAGTCCGTGGATATAATAATTGTTTTATTTATGTCTTTATTGTGATCAACGGATGTTTACACAACATAGTATTTTATTTATTTATTATTATTATGTAACATATTTACTATTTATATTGTTGCTTTAGGAAAGTAATATATAAAGCGCTGTGAACGATATATATATATGCATTATAGAAAATAAAGACTTATTTATAGTTCAATTAATTATGGGGAATCCAAATTTGCCATAATATTTAGTGTTTCCAGGTGAAAAGACAAGGTGCAAGTTGGGTATTTATTTATTCTGGTTCATATTTGCAAGGCGAAATTAATCTGACATATGATACCCATTAGTGACTGATGTTCATTTTTAGTTCTCTTGGGAGTTTCAGTTGCTATTCCAAAATGAATCAGACCTTTTATACATGACACATCTATTTGCAAGACACATTTACAATAAAATAAAAAATGTAAGTAATACAAACATAATAGTCATATCACCAGAGGTATAGGTTACAGAACTTAGAAACTTCCCTTGTGTATTCCTTAAATATGTTAACTAATGAATACAATTATGTCTTGCTCTGAATTTTACTGATTTTAGACATTACTTGCATTAATTTAGTTTATACAGTCCTATATAACAGGGATTCCCCTTAGAGGGCGCCTCTGCATCAATATATTTATGCCATCTTATATATATATATATAATATATATATGCAGCATGTTCCAAAATGCAGATGATTCAGGCTACAAAACATCAGATTTTCCCTGATTTCTAACGTACATTTATAGAATACACCTGTAGTGTTGAAGTTATATGATTTGTATCCATGGAGGTATGACCATTGTATTGGTTCAAAATAAGGTTTGTTCATTTTCTTGGAGATGTGTGATACAGTGCAAGTCCTGGTTTATTTTTGGAATAGCAACTAGACTTTTAATTGTAATAATACATTTACTAAGGATTTTTTTATTAGGCTATTATAAAAACTATCCTGGGCACAATCAGCATCTGATGGTGTTTGTTTTGTACTGACAAATGTACAAATGAACTGTGAGATAATTTTTCCAATGTATCTGTCATTAATGAAAGTGTGCACTTTATAAAAATGGCTTTTATAAATATAATCTACCTGTAATCATAATATTTTTATGCTCATTGATACTTATTAGGGTTTCCTCCAATTTTGCATAGATTGTGAGTGCATTAATTGAGTAGAAATGAACATCAAGTCAGTTGTCACAGTTTATTCAACTCCACATATTGCATTTGCCTCTTCTTCTGCCAGGCCGAGGGCCTCGAGAGTCTTTGCCAACAGGAATGGCTCTATAACAAGCCTCTTGTACGATGCTCTGCAATGAGATGTATAACATATCTAAGTAGAAGTCATTGACATCCTGATACAGATAATACATATAAACTGCACTATTTTCATCGATCCAGTAGTTTTCCAAGGAATCATTAATTGCAGTGTAGGCAAGTGCACTAACTGAAGGAAGACATGTTAATGTCATGTCAAGTTCACTTACTGTAATTCAAGGGTAGTGAGTAATGTTGTCATTTCCAGAATTGTTGAGGCAACACTGCTGAAAGTACACGTAATTAAAAAATGACCAATGTGTAAAGTGACAGAATAACAATGTGAACATACATAAGCAACATGTTAAAATTTTCAATTTAAACATCCTGAAAATGGCAAGTGTATCTATATACACCGAATTATACGTAATGCAAGTAACATGGCAAAATACACATATGCCGAAACTGTATAGTGGCAACTGAAAGATATATGCTAATGAAAGCATAAGTTAATGCTAGCTGTCAAACTGTGCTACAGATGCATGATGTGACGTCGTCAAGTTAAACATAAGGCAACTCACAAGGAGAAGTGCATGCATCTATAGACTGAATTACATGTGATGCAAATAACATGACAAAGAATGCACAGGAGGCTGAAACTTACATTGTAGTGGAAGGCAACTGAAAGTTATTTGCTACTGAAGCACAAGGTAATGCTAGCTGGCTGTCAAAGTGTGCTATACTTGCAAGCTGTCAAGACAGTCAAGTTAAACGTAATGCAACTCACAAGGCAAAGTGCATTAATTAACTGAATTACACATAATGCAAGTGACATGGTAAAGTACACATATGCCAGGTTAGTAGTGCCAGCAAACAGACAATTATGTGTTAATGAAAACAAAACCCATTGCTAGCCGTTAAAGTGTGCCATAGATGCTGTCGAGTTATACATACGTGATGTCGTATCCAATCCAGGCAAGTAATCAATGAAGATAATCAACACAGAATCAAACTGTCAACAGACAAACAACATCTTATCATTGGCGTGCATAATTTAGAACAAAAACACACAACACACTGACACTGTCACTGTGTCTAGGTTGATGATGCTTGGGGGGGGGGCAGCCTTCGACGGTCTCAATCGTGCCGTCCAACCGCGGATCCGTCGTCGGCTTGTGCCATAAAGACGAATCATACATTCGGGTGAGAAACAAACGTTGTTTCCGTATTGTTAAAGGTGGATAATTATACTAAATCGACGCGTAAATCGAGGTAAGTTTCGCCGTTTAATTTGACGGATAGAAAACGAGCGAAATATGTAGGCGAAACACATTCAAAGCCGTTACACCGGTACGTGAATAGTTGAAAATACTAAACCAATTCACAAAGGCAAATTTGGCAGAGAACACTCGATAAAATACTTTGATAGTTGCACGCACAATGTATTTTTTATAGAAGGGAAGGCATACGGTGCGTTAGATGGATGGAAATGTGTAAAACTAGGCCGTCGAAACGAGCGAAAAAACACGCCGTCCACTTCGAATTTTGCGACGCGAATAAAAGTAGTTGGCGACGGATTTTTTGGATGCGCTCTTCGACGACTACACGCGCTGAGCAGTGAGGAAGAAGCGTGCCGTGAGGCATTTGCGTAAAAACGTCGAAATTAGAGCGTACGATGAGAAATGAAAATGAGTAAAAAATGGCGGACCTACTGGTACTCGAGTTTGCCGGATAATTTGCACGTGACCACACGTGGCACGTGACCACATTCGACGTCCAAATATTTCAGCGAGTAATTTGCACGTGACCCATATGTGGTCACGTGCGAATTGTGCGCACGCGTACAATTGAAAAACTTCCATATTTCTCAAGTCCAAATGTTTCAGTACAGCGGTCCCAGATTCGGTCGAATCATGGACTGGTCGAAACCGGGACCACCACACCGCCGTGGCTGTCGCCGATGAGCGATGACGAATTTCTTATATCAGCACCGATTTCACACCTTCTGACAGTTAGTGCGAGGTAGTTGCGTCAAGGATTCTATAGCTTCACAAAGATACACAACTCCTCGTTAATTTGCCGTAAATAGCGTGACATTACGTAAGTGGCGCCTCCTGATTAAAAGCGTGCTAAACTACGATAATGAAGGTTCAAATTACAGAGACTGCACCAGCGTGTTAGGACACGATAGCAAAGGTTCAAATGACAAAGGCTGCACCAGCGGTCATATATACCCCCCTCTCACCGCACTGGCCTTGTAGATAGTGTTTTGAAACTAGTGTGTTATTTTAATTAAGGTTAATGACACAGTACATCCCTGGGCCTATTCGGTAGTAAACGCGACTGTTCTGGCCCCACATTATTAAATATTTGAGAATTTGTTCCAATTCTTGCTCGAACTGCTTGTTCAATTATTCCCGAACCTGTTTTGCTTGGATTGAAGCGACAAAATTGCAACAAACAGAATATGATTATAAAGAGGTACAGAATATTTATTCACAGAAAGATAACAAGCCCAGAAGTCCCAATTAATAATGTGTACAATTCAAAACGTAAATGATCGTTACAGTTCATGTAAATAGTGTGTATATAAACATAAACGTTCCAATGGCGTGTACACAACCCAAACAAAGCGGTGACTAATGGTTATAATCCAATTAAAACGTTCCTATTTTTATTGTTTGACTGAATATTTTCTCAGAATATCTGTCATCGATAAAACACACACCATTATTATGCCACAACCAAACGTCATGTTTTAATAATATTGTGTTTTAATAATATTATTGCCATAAACGGTATCTTGTGTACAGTCAATGGCCTGAAGTAAACATGCAATACTAATATGACACTCAAAGCTCATTAATAAAAGTCAGGTGTAAGTCCATACACAGGATGTTTGAAAAAGCTTGCCTTGATTTGATTTAAAAAGTCAAAATATGCCATTTTGTTTAGATTTATATCTACCTGGTACATATAATAGTCAAGAATGTATACAACAAATGACACAACATCTAACAAAATCAATATACTGCCATCATTGTCTTTGCTTTTAATCTTGGATAGCCAATTTAAGATTCCTAGCAAGAACACTTTGTGACCACTGGTTACAGTCAGAGCGTGTTGCATCAGTGCTGGACTGGTCAGCGTCTGGCTGTTGAAGGCATTGAACAGTTGGTCCATCATTTCGATGAACTCAGCTGTGCCTGTGTGAGCTGATTCTTCTGCAACATGTATTGAACACAAATATTAATTCAATTCAATATTACTTATTCAAATAACATTCAACAAACATTACAATTGAAGACCATGTCAACATGTTGTACATATGATGTTGTTTGAAGGAATACATAATAATGTAAAAACTGTTATTAGTAGGTATCCCCAAAGGCCCAAACACAATTATTGTGGTCACAACCATAATAATAAATCATTATATATGTAAATATTGTACACATCCTAAATGCTTAAATGAATATAAAGAAAAAACAATATAAACATAATTAGTTAAATAATAATATATCCTGTTACATAACAAAACATTATTGACTTCATGCAGAAATTACATTATATTTCAACTCTATTATATTAGTATCTAGCTATGGCCTATGGCTATGGCTATGCTGCGAGTCGAAATAGTAACTTATTACAAGGTGGTGGTAATCATTACAACATTTAGCCAATTGGTCATTGCCATATGAGAGTGAACTCTATATGGCAAGTGGACTAGGAATAAGCCTTTGGCATATTGAGAATCCAAGCAATATTATCTACGTACATTCCGCCCTTCTGCGTTATTTGTAGATGTTTTTAAACATGCTACACTTCCCATAGGCATAGGGACCATTACGCACCGGGGGCCAGTGAGTATTTCGTGTAATATAAGTAGTTTTTGAAAAGTTATGTTCACAAACCTCATGTTACATCTTTGTCAATCGGATTGTTTGTGTAGATGCCAAATGTACCCGTTTAACGCATTCTATGTTACATACGGTGGTAATTACAAACGATATCCTTCAGTGTTCGACTGGCGTTTCAGTGACTATGAGTAGTCTATGTCTATGACGTAGACGTAGACGTCGTAGTATGTACATTTGGCCATTTTCTCATGTTTTCACAGGGGAAAGTGTCGATTACTTTACTTTTACATATACATTTCTTTAAACGATCCAATATTTACCTTCTCTCTTCAACCGGGAAGCGGTGGAAAACCATTTCCGGACATTTTGTGCGACTGTTGTTGCAGTTGGGCGCAGCACAACATTGTGTCATTGGCAATTCGACATCCAACGTCGAGCAGACGTCTGTAGTTTAGCACGCTTAAAAATAGATGGCGTTAGTGGTTGTGGCGTCACATGTTATCGCGAGGAGTTGCGTATCTTTGTGAAGCTATAATATCCTTGGTTGCGTGTTGACGGTGTAGGCAAAGCAGTTCTGCCAGAAGTCACTATCACAGCAATTGGCTTGTTCACCTGGCATTGTTTTCGACCACCGGTGGACCCTCTGTGGGTCGCTCTTGCGTAAGAGATGCCAAGTGCATTCAGATCTTCGTAAACTGCTTTCGTGACACACTTGAAGGCTTTCGCCGTTTGCCGGCATGACAAACCGTTACGGTCAACTGAAGATAACTAGCAGCGTGTCATAAAATTGGTTCTCAAGTTATGACAGCGGCCAACTCCTGAAGGCGGCCATCTTGGATTTGTCAAATATGGCCGCAACAGCGGGAATCCAGCTTGGCTCCCTCAAGAAATTTGTATGTTATGGTCATATCTACACCTAGTCCAAAATTGGTGCTTGTAGAACGATTTGAACAATTATATGATTAAGCCCCCTGACTAGTGTAGTAGGGTGGGGCATGGAGCCTCCGTGGGGTAACAAGCCTCCCTTGTATTACGTCACTTTTACATGTTTGAGATCTGTGTCTGGTGGACGAATACAATGCTCCCACCTATTAACTACTCTGACAGAAAAACAAACGCTGGCAAAAAACGCGGTAAGTAAATATTTTGCGTTTAATGCTTTGTTACGTGTTTGATGTAATAGTTGTGCGTGTGTAATGTTTTACTATAGCAACAAGGCTAAACACAACCTCGCGCAAGTGTTGTTATATTTATTTGTAGTATATAGAGCTTCAATTACGTTTAGTAAAAATGGGTGATAATTATAATTAGCGCGGGAATTGACATTTGTGTAGATCATGCATGCTGGGGGCAAGAAGCCCCCCGACTGTGTGGGGCAAGAAGCCCCCGGGGAGTCTTGCCCCACATAATTCGGTAACAGTCTATAATCGGGAGTAGGTAACGAAATTATACTTGTTTTGTATAGTTGGTAAGATGATTCCAAAGTACGCAGTAAAGCTCTGTTATTACATTAACAATTAAATCAAATCAAATTTTATTTCGTAACAAGAATACATTATATAGCAATCAAGACAAAAAGGTATTGTTACGTGGTGGTCACATGACACATAATGTGCCGTCTTCCTGTGATCCCAAAACAAAAACTTATAAAGTACAGATACATAATATATACTTATACACGTAAAATCACGAAATCGCTGTTCTCAGTATTATTTAATGGATAATATAATTTATTTGACAACGGACTAGCGGAACGTTTAAAAAAACTGATAATCTTTTGTAAATCCAAACAGTTTGTCTTTTTAAATAAACGATTTTAGTTGCATTCTACACATCTGGGATTTAGGCAATGCACATGGTTAAGGTACCTAGATAGATAGTGTTTAGATATCACAGATTTGAATTTATGTAGGAATTTGATATTTTGAGTCTTATAATCAAGGTTATTCCATAGTTTTATTTAAATGGTGTTAAGGTAACTTAGAAGAAAAATGTGTTCTGGGCTTTCCATTACGTATTTGGTTATGCTGTCTGGTAATTCTGGTGTTAGTGGCTAGATTATTTGTTGGCAATTGGCAATATCTGTAAAAGTTCTGTTCAGACGTTTCAGTGCAGAATGGCATTCATAATTTATATGTACTATTTGCAGACCTGTATGTTATGTGATTACTTGCTTAGTGGGCAATGTGTTTTATATATGGTTCGCAGATGCAAGCGCAAGATGGAACGGGGTGCATGTGGCTAAGACATACTGAAAGCTGCACTCTTAGCTTTGGAGGACCGTTGAAGACAGTCAGTTGAGTGTATCACGTGCCAACTTAGATGCTATGTTACCTAAAGTGAAGGACTGTCATTATTATGTTGGTTAGGTACGCATGTTGGACAGGATAACACCTATAAGCCATTTTCCGAGTATTTCGATATTCGTATCTTGTACACCGGCAAAGTTATTTTATCTGCCAGTTAAGGACAGCCGTGATTAAGTAGATTAAATTATTGAATTGCATAATATACTACTTACAGAACATTTTCATATTGATCACGACATTGTTTTCATTTCGGTATTCATATGTTATACAATGAACATGTCTATGGGGCAAGGAGCCCCCGGGGGCCTCATGCCCCACACAAAAGGGCGTCTTGCCCCCAGGTATGGGGCAAGAGGCCCTCTTGGGACAATACTTTTAATTAGCAATTATAATCGTTATTATTGTCAAATATCAGAAATACTTTGGTATTATATAGCATAACCATATGACAATCGCATGACAGTACCAGGATGTCAAAATTATAAGTTCACGAATAACTACGCCCATTATACCTTAAGGGGGGCTGCATGCCCCACCCTACCCTACAACAGAATAAAAGCGGGTTAACGGGAGAAAACACGTTGTCTTCGTGTCCTAGAAATCGTTCAGAACGTGTCCAAAAATGTCCACTGCAAAGGTGCCGTAGAAAATTCGTGAAATGAGAACACCATATTTTCCAAGAAACCACTTTCCATCCTGTCACCCCTTAATTACTGTTACAGCCAGAGAATTATTGGTCGTGATAGTATCATCAATAACAATTACATCTGTGTCACTATGCCAAAGAAACGAAGTGTCCTCGGACTCACACAAGTTTGACAGCTGAAATACCGCAGTGATTTAAGAGAAAAAACATAACTTCTAGTGATATAACACAATATAAGACATCACCAGTCCTCACAGACGTTCAAACAACCTGCATACTGCTAATGCGTTTGCGAACTCTTTCGTCGAGTAATGGGCTAATGGCACCTTTCTATCGCTATAACCCTTTTCGCACGTGGGCACAAAGCACAGTTGATTTTCTCATTGGAGGCCATATTAACGTTTTCTCGATTATAAAGAGAAACTCTACCTGAGAAATGTTATGTTATGCTCATCGCATTTCGTCCAAATCACATACCTCTAGCTCTTTTGAAATGCAAGCATGTGCGTTGCCCGTCAATACTGACCAAATTTACCACGTATTTCTGCATCCACAGAGTTGTATATAAAAAGGTTAAACATCACTATGCTAATTAAACACTGCCTAACATGCGTCATTACACTGCAGATACATCGTAGCAATGAATCTACTGATGTGTCTGCTTTCTTGTACCCATTTCACATCAAAATGGCTATTCTAAATTTTAAGTAAAACACATTTCTTTGGGTAACACTTTCACATGGGTCAGACCAGGAAGTGTAAATGTCTTCTGACCCATCGTCGTAGTTGGTCAATGGGGTGCAACCATATTACGGTGCCCGACACATGTATCGCATCCAGGAGACACTTGGAAGGAAATCAAAGAATAGCTAGTAAGGTCGTCGGACGGACGAAACCTGCAATTCGCTACTGTCATCACTTGGCTCAATATTATTTCCAAACTTATTTTGGTGACAGCTACTTATTTATTTCAACATGGGGTTAATTAAACCCATAATGGGCAAGGGGAAGTTATAAGACGATCGAAGGAGCCCACGTGTCCCTGTCGTCGCGTGTGTACACTGCGCTGCCGATGTGATGCTCTGTCGGGGTGACGTAATTCCGCTGTGACACGTCGCAAGTAGTCAGCGGACCATATCGCCAGCCAGCTACGACGGATACAGCGACACTCTCGATCTGTTTCTCGTCCGACACTTGTACAATATGGCTGCTTAGAAGTGTTCGTGATTGCCCTTGAAACAACTAGCTGCGGGAAACTATGCGCGCAAGGGTGTTCATCGGCTTCCCTACCACCGACATACTGAATGGTCCGATGTGGCGTCTTTGTCGTCAACAATCTGCATCCAAAACCGGAAAGGAAAGTCCCAATCGCCAAACGGAAGATCGTAGACTGATCCGATGGTTCTCTCACCCGTCCCCGAAATATTGTATTACTACCAGACCTGGTGTTTTCTCGGACTTTGCGGTGCTAACTACAACGATTGGATAAGGATTCACGGTGAACTGTCGTACTGCTTAATACGTACATACATCTCAACGGGTCGAATTTTAGGAAAACTCAATATAGATTGCGTGAAGATCTAAACCTGTATAATTTTGGTCACGTTGCATTTTGGGAGTCGTCATTTCGCTCGGGTCTACTATCTAAAGGTATGTACAAGCTTCGTTCGACTGAACTACGCTTCGAAAGAAACAATAGCTATACCACTTGTTTCATTTTTTCACGCTTATTACTTTACAAAATGATACATCGAATGACGAAAAAGACACCGTCAATAATCAACCAGTCATTTAGATTAGATATGAAAAATATCTGGTTAAAATAACTGACAGTTGAAGACGGCGGGTAAGCCATGGAAGGAATCTGCAAGCCGGCGAACCTCCAACCCTCTTTCTGGGAGGAGGAAGTCTGATTTCCCAGTGCTTCAACAGCGAAAGGAGTTTACTCTCCTCCCGACCATGGTTACCGAAAATAAATGACACAGATCTACACACTATAACACCCTAACATTTAACGTCCGATAATTGTGAATAAAGTCACTGTAACGTAAGGTCGGCAGTCGCTTCATTAACTTGAATTGAATCCAACGTCTGTTCCCTTGCGACCGACGTTCAACATGAAAGCCTCTTCGAGTTCCAATCCGATGGCCGTATCGCGCGCATCGTATAGTTTGCAGGGCCTAGGCTATAGTCCACATCTCGATGTCATCGTGGCCGTTTACTGTAACAACATTGAAGCGATTTAATAGAAAGGGTATCAATAACGAGCAGCTATAGACGGTGAGGAAAAAAACGACAAAAGAATTGAGAAAACTCACCTGCCGCGGATCCACTTCGCCTTCATATACATCTTACGGCCTTCTCGTTGTCTCGTTGTTGGGCGGAAGCCGCAATCACGTGACGACTAATTGTGAGAATCCGCAGTTGCGCAATGCGCAACTTCCTGACAAAGCAATGACCTTGTGCGCCTGCGCCAATTCTTATATTTCCTGTGCGTGGACGTTCGCGGGTGCGTTCGCGTATTTCTGTGTGTATTCTTGTTATTTTAAAACATTAACCGTTTACCATGGAACGTGGAGTTTTGGGACACTATCCGCCAGAGAAAACACAGAAAACAAATTGAGAGTGTACGTGCTTTTATGAGAGAGTGCGTGTGGATGTGCGCGCCCGCAAGTGTGTGCACGTGTAGCAAATCGACAGAACGTGTCCAGAAATGCCCACTGCATATATAACATGCACTGACAAAGGTGCCGAAGAAAATTCATGAAACCGATCTCGCCCCTCCCTGAAATGAAATGATGGTGACGCTCTAACGAAGAGCAATCCACTGTTCGACTGCGCTTGTGAGAGAATTGCTGTGAGGAAGATATCATGTAGGCGTCACTGGAGTCTACAATTTTGCTCAACCCTTGAAATCAGCCTCGCTTCATTTCGATACCAGGCGTGACTGTGAGAAATCTTGTTACGATATCCTGTCGAATAAAGAATCTTGGAGGAACCGGTTGGCTGCAGCAGCACGGAGGTAAATAGTTTGCAGTGCCATCTGGCAAAAGTCGCTGTTACCTGTCACTGCCCTTACAAAAAAGTGCCAATTGTATACTATTGAATACCATTGAATACCATTGAATACCACTGAATACCATTGAGTACCATTGGACCATTCAATGATATTTCAGCAGGACTCAGTGGTACTCTCAACGGTAATTTAAGATACCATTGAATGGTACACAGAATCCAAAATATCATTAAAAAACCATTCAGATACCATTCAGATACCATTCAAATACCGTTGGCCATTATACTACCTAGTACCATTCACTGGTATTTGAATGGGATTTTTTGTAAGGGAGCACACTACGCTTAAGCATTGCCTGTTAACTATAAACTTATTGCAGCCCTCAATATCTGTAGTAGAAACAATGTTAGAATAAATCGCAGTCGTACTCTAAGACGTGTGTTGTTCTTAGTGTTTGTATGGGAATATAATAGTAAATGTATCATATCTTCTATCACGTTATTTCCCCTGAGATACACACCAAGACTATGTAAAAATACATACATTTTCGTGACCAACATTCCTGTGTAAACTATATCACCAACAACGAATTAACATGCCTTTACAATACTGACGTCCATAGCAGCAAATGCCCTTATGACAAATGGACTAGAAAGTCTTTGATGTGTTAACACCCAAACTGTGTTGGATCTACAAGTGATCCGTCCATCTGTGGTAAGTGTTAAATTCGTTTCAAAACATATGTTTGCAACACACATAATGGACACCCTTTTGCTCTATTCAATTGATCATTTTAACGGAGGGTGAGGTGGTGATTTCCGTCGAGGTAGAAACATGGGGTGACGTAATTCCGCTGTGACACGTCGCAAGTAGTCAGCGGACCATATCGCCAGCCAGCTACGACGGATACAGCGACACTCTCGATCTGTTTCTCGTCCGACACTTGTACAATATGGCTGCTTAGAAGTGTTCGTGATTGCCCTTGAAACAACTAGCTGCGGGAAACTATGCGCGCAAGGGTGTTCATCGGCTTCCCTACCACCGACATACTGAATGGTCCGATGTGGCGTCTTTGTCGTCAACAATCTGCATCCAAAACCGGAAAGGAAAGTCCCAATCGCCAAACGGAAGATCGTAGACTGATCCGATGGTTCTCTCACCCGTCCCCGAAATATTGTATTACTACCAGACCTGGTGTTTTCTCGGACTTTGCGGTGCTAACTACAACGATTGGATAAGGATTCACGGTGAACTGTCGTACTGCTTAATACGTACATACATCTCAACGGGTCGAATTTTAGGAAAACTCAATATAGATTGCGTGAAGATCTAAACCTGTATAATTTTGGTCACGTTGCATTTTGGGAGTCGTCATTTCGCTCGGGTCTACTATCTAAAGGTATGTACAAGCTTCGTTCGACTGAACTACGCTTCGAAAGAAACAATAGCTATACCACTTGTTTCATTTTTTCACGCTTATTACTTTACAAAATGATACATCGAATGACGAAAAAGACACCGTCAATAATCAACCAGTCATTTAGATTAGATATGAAAAATATCTGGTTAAAATAACTGACAGTTGAAGACGGCGGGTAAGCCATGGAAGAAATCTGCAAGCCGGCGAACCTCCAACCCTCTTTCTGGGAGGAGGAAGTCTGATTTCCCAGTGCTTCAACAGCGAAAGGAGTTTACTCTCCTCCCGACCATGGTTACCGAAAATAAATGACACAGATCTACACACTATAACACCCTAACATTTAACGTCCGATAATTGTGAATAAAGTCACTGTAACGTAAGGTCGGCAGTCGCTTCATTAACTTGAATTGAATCCAACGTCTGTTCCCTTGCGACCGACGTTCAACATGAAAGCCTCTTCGAGTTCCAATCCGATGGCCGTATCGCGCGCATCGTATAGTTTGCAGGGCCTAGGCTATAGTCCACATCTCGATGTCATCGTGGCCGTTTACTGTAACAACATTGAAGCGATTTAATAGAAAGGGTATCAATAACGAGCAGCTATAGACGGTGAGGAAAAAAACGACAAAAGAATTGAGAAAACTCACCTGCCGCGGATCCACTTCGCCTTCATATACATCTTACGGCCTTCTCGTTGTCTCGTTGTTGGGCGGAAGCCGCAATCACGTGACGACTAATTGTGAGAATCCGCAGTTGCGCAATGCGCAACTTCCTGACAAAGCAATGACCTTGTGCGCCTGCGCCAATTCTTATATTTCCTGTGCGTGGACGTTCGCGGGTGCGTTCGCGTATTTCTGTGTGTATTCTTGTTATTTTAAAACATTAACCGTTTACCATGGAACGTGGAGTTTTGGGACACTATCCGCCAGAGAAAACACAGAAAACAAATTGAGAGTGTACGTGCTTTTATGAGAGAGTGCGTGTGGATGTGCGCGCCCGCAAGTGTGTGCACGTGTAGCAAATCGACAGAACGTGTCCAGAAATGCCCACTGCATATATAACATGCACTGACAAAGGTGCCGAAGAAAATTCATGAAACCGATCTCGCCCCTCCCTGAAACGAAATGATGGTGACGCTCTAACGAAGAGCAATCCACTGTTCGACTGCGCTTGTGAGAGAATTGCTGTGAGGAAGATATCATGTAGGCGTCACTGGAGTCTACAATTTTGCTCAACCCTTGAAATCAGCCTCGCTTCATTTCGATACCAGGCGTGACTGTGAGAAATCTTGTTACGATATCCTGTCGAATAAAGAATCTTGGAGGAACCGGTTGGCTGCAGCAGCACGGAGGTAAATAGTTTGCAGTGCCATCTGGCAAAAGTCGCTGTTACCTGTCACTGCCCTTACAAAAAAGTGCCAATTGTATACTATTGAATACCATTGAATACCATTGAATACCACTGAATACCATTGAGTACCATTGGACCATTCAATGATATTTCAGCAGGACTCAGTGGTACTCTCAACGGTAATTTAAGATACCATTGAATGGTACACAGAATCCAAAATATCATTAAAAAACCATTCAGATACCATTCAGATACCATTCAAATACCGTTGGCCATTATACTACCTAGTACCATTCACTGGTATTTGAATGGGATTTTTTGTAAGGGAGCACACTACGCTTAAGCATTGCCTGTTAACTATAAACTTATTGCAGCCCTCAATATCTGTAGTAGAAACAATGTTAGAATAAATCGCTGTCGTACTCTAAGACGTGTGTTGTTCTTAGTGTTTGTATGGGAATATAATAGTAAATGTATCATATCTTCTATCACGTTATTTCCCCTGAGATACACACCAAGACTATGTAAAAATACATACATTTTCGTGACCAACATTCATGTGTAAACTATATCACCAACAACGAATTAACATGCCTTTACAATACTGACGTCCATAGCAGCAAATGCCCTTATGACAAATGGACTAGAAAGTCTTTGATGTGTTAACACCCAAACTGTGTTGGATCTACAAGTGATCCGTCCATCTGTGGTAAGTGTTAAATTCGTTTCAAAACATATGTTTGCAACACACATAATGGACACCCTTTTGCTCTATTCAATTGATCATTTTAACGGAGGGTGAGGTGGTGATTTCCGTCGAGGTAGAAACATGATGACGTGTGTTGTGTTGCAAAATGTTCAAATCATAGCATTTTCATCAGGATAGGCTGTTAAAATATTTGTATTTTTTTGTATTATATCCTGACATCAGGATGGTTAGGTAGTATCAATAACTAGATTCGTAGTTTTATGCTTACGGCCAATGACCATTTATTATGTGTTGGTAAGGTTTATCTCATATAACCACTGTTACGGTTATTCGGTGGTGTATGTCCAGTGGTTATTATTTATATACGTCGTTTGGTTTTGACCAGTCATGGCAAATAATGTGTCAACTTACGGCGTGTTTCCTTCTCCACTCGTTGCATCGTGCAAGTGTATTCCGGGTCAATTCATAGGTATAAAGATTCCGTCTGTGTAGTAGAAATGGGCGTTTTAATAAAGATGCTGCGTGGTAGTTACATCATTTCCGATCGCTACGTCACTTCCGTTGACATAGCGGTTACTGCGCACATTGGAACTATGCGCGGTGCCACAGATGTCGTTGCATCTAGGATGGATTACGCTATTAGACCTAAATACAAATTATCATACTACATAGCGTAAATGTTATGGATACTGTAATTATTTGCAGAGAACGGGAAGATAAATGTGCACATTCAACAACCATCGTATCTAGTCAAATGCTGCATTTTTTTCTAATATCCCCAGGAACCTTTGATCACCCGTTTCTCAAAAACGGCATTCAAGCGACGCGATGCAGCAGCGGACGTACCTCTGTAGATAGACCGATAAATAATATACGGACAAACGAATTATTGAGGGAAAAAACTTCAATGGGAACTCATCCATGGTATCACATTAATATAGTTTTTTTTATGAAGCATGGTTCCTAAAACTTGTTTAGGCGATTGCCAACGTTTTTCTGCGGGACAAAATTTTTAATTAGGCAACACGCTACCATGGATCACATAAAACAGCAAATACATCACGCCATTTAAGCGCCACTTGATAAAACATCGACGTGAAATGGTAACGCTGACTAATCTATAAAACAAACCGGTATTCATGTGTTTAACTGCATGCAGTTAAATTAAAAAAGAGCAACGCGATACTGCAGCGGACGTATCTCTTTAGATAGACCGATACATAATATACGGACAAACGAATTATTGAGAAAGAAGAACTTCAATGGGAACTCATCCATGGTATCACATTAATATAGTTTGTTTTCTATGAAGCATGGTTCCTAAAACTTGTTTTGGCAATTGCGAACGTTTTTACTGTTATGTAATCTTTCTGCGGGACACACATTATAATTAGGCAACACGCTACCATGGACCACATACATTCAGCAAATATATCACGCCATTTAATACAACGTCGACGTGAAATGGTAACGCTGCCTAATCTACAACAAACTGGCTTTACTAAAGCTTGAATAGAGATAGCAGAGAGCAGAGAAATCGCTAGTTACTAAACACCATTAGCATGATGCTATTCACGTTTGTTTTACTTGTGCTATTCCACAAAATATACCACGACAGTTTAACATTAAGTAAAATCAATAGCTATATAAAAATAATATATATATATAAATAATTTCAATGTATATTGCTAAAGAATAATCTAAAAAGTGTTCAACTATAATAAATACGTAAATAAATAGTTTAAAACATCATGTATCCATAAATATGTCAATAGCTCGCTGGGCGAGTGAGTCAGCTAGCACACATAGCATGTGTTAGAAAAGTCATCGTATTACAGTTTGCACGGGTACGATTAAGGGACGACATCGGCAACGGTGTTGGAGATACGACGTGTTAATACGATAAACACACACAGACATGTAATCAATTTTGAATCCCACTGACGTTACGTATCTTACAGGATCCACCCTAACTATATTAACAATAAATTCTGGTGTATAGAAACAATAGCCTTTATAAATCGGTTAAGATACTCGTTCATATAACGTTTATGGCAAACACTACATATGATGAATGGAAAATATCACGATAAAGACCATTATGCAATCCAAATTGTGGGAACATACGCATAATACGGTGAAAAAGTGTCGTCATTAATCACATTCTATTTTAATTTGCTGCTGCTTCATACTTCATGAAAATCCAGTACCGGTAACTGTAGAATCCTTCTTCATTAGCAGACGTCATCATCCGTGAACAAAATAATTGTAACTGTTGATAAAGCAATACTGTCTTAAACGTCTGTATACGGTGCAGTGAAAAATATACCACGTGCAAAGCTCAATAAACAGACAGGATCAAAATGCGGTAAACCGCCAACGTTCATCATTCACTGTTAGATAGTACTTGTGGACGTGCAGGATAACATAATTGCACAAGATGACACTTAACTAGATATTAGATGCGCTTAAATAGTTGTGTCTGTACGTGCTGCGGGGATATGAAGACAGAGCGGCAGTCATCAACGTTTGCCAGTGACTTATAGACTTTATCAGAAACACCTACTCATGTCACCCCAAGGACCAATATTTAACAGGACTGACAAAGCGCGACGAAACAACATCGCATAGAGGGAGCTGCAACTATATGTAGGTGGCGTGTACCTGATTAAGTCCGTAACATATTCGACCGACACGGCCTGCTCATCAAATCGGCGTCACTCGTCAGCCGCTACTTCAGACGTCAGCTAGGGTAAGTAAAACAGCTGGTCAAATCGCTAACCATAAAGCCAACACAAAATGCTAACATCGCTCTGGCCAGGCGATTACTTTATAGATAGTATTGCGAATGTGTATTTTCGACATTATATCAGCTCTGTAGGTTCGTATTTTAAAATTACTCTGACGAATTATGAATTGATCAGTACTAGTTGGTTTTCAATTACTTGTGACGACAATTAGATTTTTATATATGAAGCCTTCTCAATGTATAATGACAGATAAACTATTACTTTCTGAACAAGTCGTTAAACTATATTTAAAACAAATATATTTAGTTTTTAGTGGCGTTGACAGAGGCCATGCCCCCCCAATCCCGGAATAAAAAATGGATGGTGGGGAGTGGAGTACCAGTGACTGGCTGCTTGATTCAGTAACTGACTGCCTGATTAAAAGGGTTACATAGTACAGTGGGTTTCATGATGCCTGTGTACTGTTTTCTTTCCCACTCCAACCATTTCACAGAAAAATGGTCATAATTCAAATATGACTAAATTATGAATTATCCACTTCTTTCGCTGGACGCAGCATAAGAACCGACAGAGCAATGACTGTCTCGTTGTCTTCAATGTGCATGATGGCTTATGGCTATTAAGGTTTCAACATAATAGTTGTCCGGTTACTAGACTAGGGTCATATTGCATTTTGTTGTAATTGTTTTGGCGTCACTGTCGTCAGGGCCGTGTTGACCATGATTTCCTTT
>OZ024862.1:7191069-7196069 GCA_964017155.1 Oasisia sp. SBJ-2009
GCCAATGACCATTTATTATGTGTTGGTAAGGTTTATCTCATATAACCACTGTTACGGTTATTCGAAGGTGTATGTCCAGTGGTTATTATTTATATACGTCGTTTGGTTTTGACCAGTCATGGCAAATAATGTGTCAACTTACGGTGTGTTTCCTTCTCCACTCGTTGCATCGGGCAAGTGTATTCCGGGTCAATTCATAGGTATAAAGATTCCGTCTGTGTAGTAGAAATGGGCGTTTTAATAAAGATGTTGCGTGATAGTTACATCATTTCCGATCGCTACGTCACTTCCGTTGATATAGCGGTTACTGCGCACATTGGAACTATGCGCGGTGCCACAGATGTCGTTGCATCTAGGATGGATTACGCTATTAGACCTAAATACAAATTATCATACTACATAGCGTAACTGTTATGGATACTGTAATTATTTACAGAGAACGGGAAGATAAATGTGCACATTCAACAACCATCGTATCTAGTCAAATGCTGCATTTTTTCTAATATCCCCAGGAACCTTTGATCACCCGTTTCTCAAAAACGGCATTCAAGCGACGCGATGCAGCAGCGGACGTACCTCTGTAGATAAAGATAAAAAACTTCAATGGGAACTCATCCATGGTATCACATTAATATAGTTTTTTTATGAAGCATGGTTCCTAAAACTTGTTTAGGCGATTGCCAACGTTTTTCTGCGGGACAAACATTTTTATTAGGCAACACGCTACCATGGACCACATAAAACAGCAAATACATCACGCCATTTAAGCGCCACTTAATACAACATCGACGTGAAATGGTAACGCTGCCTAATCTATAAAAAAAAACGGCATTCATGTGTTTAACTGCATGCAGTTAAATTAAAAAAGAGCAACGCGATACTGCAGCGGACGTATCTCTTTAGATAGACCGATACATAATATACGGACAAACGAATTATTGAGAAAGAAGAACTTCAATCGGAACTCATCCATGGTATCACATTAATATAGTTTGTTTTCTACGAAGCATGGTTCCTAAAACTTGTTTTGGCAATTGCCAACGTTTTTCATGTTATGTAATCTTTCTGCGGGACACACATTATAATTAGGCAACACGCTACCATGGACCACATACATTCAGCAAATATATCACGCCATTTAATACAACGTCGACGTGAAATGGTAACGCTGCCTAATCTACAACAAACTGGCTTTACTAAAGCTTGAATAGAGATAGCAGAGAGCAGAGAAATCGCTAGTTACTAAACACCATTAGCATGATGCTATTCACGTTTGTTTTACTTGTGCTATTCCACAAAATATACCACGACAGTTTAACATTAAGTAAAATCAATAGCTATATAAAAATAATATTTATATATAAATAATGTCAATGTATATTGCTAAAGAATAATCTAAAAAGTGTTCAACTATAATAAATACGTAAATAAATAGTTTAAAACATCATGTATCCATAAATATGTCAATAGCTCGCTGGGCGAGTGAGTCAGCTAGCACACATAGCATGTGTTAGAAAAGTCTTCGTATTACAGTTTGCACGGGTACGATGAAGGGACGACATCGGCAACGGTGTTGGAGATACGACGTGTTAATACGATAAACACACACAGACATGTAATCAATTTTGAATCCCACTGACGTTACGTATCTTACAGGATCCAACCCTAACTATATTAACAATAAATTATGGTGTATAGAAACAATAGCCTTTATAAATCGGTTAAGATACTCGTTCATATAACGTTTATGGCAAACACTACATATGATGAATGGAAAATATCACGATAAAGATCATTATGCAATCCAAATTGTGGGAACATACGCATAATACGGTGAAAAAGTGTCGTCATTAATCACATTCTATTTTAATTTGCTGCTGCTTCATACTTCATGAAAATCCAGTACCGGTAACTGTAGAATCCTTCTTCATTAGCAGACGTCATCATCCGTGAACAAAATAATTGTAACTGTTGATAAAGCAATACTGTCTTAAACGTCTGTATACGGTGCAGTGAAAAATATACCACGTGCAAAGCTCAATAAACAGACAGGATCAAAATGCGATAAACCGCCAACGTTCACCATTCACTGTTAGATAGTACTTGTGGACATGCAGGATAACATAATTGCACAAGATGACACTTAAATAGATATTAGGTGCGCTTAAATGGTTGTGTCCGTACGTGCTGCGGGGATATGAAGACAGAGCGGCAGTCATCAACGTTTGCCAGTGACTTATAGACTTTATCAGAAACACCTACTCATGTCACCCCAAGGACCAAGATTTAACAGGACTGACAAAGCGCGACGAAACAACATCGCATAGAGGGAGCTGCAACTATATGTAGGTGGCGTGTACCTGATTAAGTCCATAACATATTCGACCGACACGGCCTGCTCATCAAATCGGCGTCACTCGTCAGCCGCTACTTCAGACGTCAGCTAGGGTAAGTAAAACAGCTGGTCAAATCGCTAACCATAAAGCCAACACAAAATGCTAATATTGCTCTGGCCAGGCGATTACTCTATAGATAGTATTGCGAATGTGTATTTTCGACATTATATCAGCTCTGTAGGTTCGTATTTAAAAATTACTCTGACGAATTATGAATTGATCAGTACTAGTTGGTTTTCAATTACTTGTGACGACAATTTGATTTTTATATATGAAGCCTTCTCAATGTATAATGACAGATAAACTATTACTTTCTGAACAAGTCGTTAAACTATATTTAAAACAAATATATTTAGTTTTTAGTGGCGTTGACAGAGGCCATGCCCCCCCCCCAATCCCGGAATAAAAAATGGATGGTGGGGAGCGGAGTACCAGTAACTGGCTGCTTGGTTCAGTAACTGACTGCCTGATTAAAAGGGTTACATAGTACAGTGGGTTTCATGATGCCTGTGTACTGTTTTCTTTCCCACTCCAACCATTTCACAGAAAAATGGTCATAATTCAAATATGACTAAATTATGAATTATCCACTTCTTTCGCTGGACGCAGCATAAGAACCGACAGAGCAATGACTGTCTCGTTGTCTTCAATGTGCATGATGGCTTATGGCTATTAAGGTTTCAACATAATAGTTGTCCGGTTACTAGACTAGGGTCATACTGCATTTTGTTGTAATTGTTTTGGCGTCACTGTCGTCAGGGCCGTGTTGACCATGATTTCCTTTTCTATTGTCTTTTTTTCTCCCACTTTTCTCTTACTACGTTCTCTGTCAGCAGTCTCCAATTCCTTTTTTTTTTACCTTCTTCTCCCACTCTTTCTATGTCACTTTCAATGCAATCCCCGTCGCAATTTCAATCGTCTTCCTCGCCTCCATTTCCCTTCAACTTTCTGGGCATCTGCCCTCTTTGCCAGTTTTTTATCTGCCATATTGACTACGTGACCAGCCCATGTACTCCTCACCAATTTCATCTTAGAACTTTCCTCCACTCCAATCTCAGTTTATCCATTTTCTCTTATCAGCTCTCTTAACTCCCACGATTATTCGTACCAGGTTGTTTTTCGCAAATCTGGATCTTCTCCTGTTTTTCTCTGTTAATGCCATCGTCTCTAATGCATTCATGTATGCCGGCGTAACATACGAGCTGAGCACATTTCCTTTACGTTTACGTGATATGCGTGTATCTCTAACCACCCCTTCGACTTTCCTCCAGGCGTTTGCCCCGGCTGAAATCCTCATTGTAACCAAAGCAACTAGTCTAGTAGATTTTGCACTGGGTAAATTACACTTCCAATCATGAATTTATAAATTGTAATGCGCAACGTTGCATGTTGTGAAGTTACTGGGTGAATGTCAACGTCACATCATCTATGTCAAGGTAGGGATGTATACTTATTGTTTCATCAGAGTAAGCAACTACATGCACATGTTGGTATTTGTTATGGTCTTTGGCAGTAGGTTTGGGACAGTAGACTGAGGAATGTGGTGTTTAGCAATAGGCTGATGTTATGAAGGGGCTTTGGGTTAGTGTCTCTTTAATAATGTGTCGGTTTTCTCTTATTTTCTAAATTTGACGCACCCTATGTCTATGAATGGTTTTGCTGAACTGCCAGCTAGATTTGTCAGTGAACTTAGTTGTCATGTCGGTATTCATTTTAAGGGCAAAACATGCAACGCTTTGGTGATATGGGCCTAATAGAATTGATAAAAAGTAATAATTTCCAACAACAATCATATTTTTATGTCAGCGGTTTACCAGGAAAAAATATAGAACATACAGTAATCGAAAATGTATAGACTACGCCATTTTATCAACAGAATGACGTAGCGAGATCGACTTGATCTGCATGAACTGTGCATATTATCTTTTACATTTTGACCTAACCACGAAAACGACCACCAGCTGCCACCAAATTTCTCTTCACATATCTTACATACATATACATACATACACTATGTGACAAAATAAACTCACATGCATTCCTCTAACGAAGAAAATTCACAAAACAAAACAAAGATCACAACGGCAACTCAATCTCTTCGGCGACTCTACGTTTACCGTAAAATCGCTATAAAAGCTTACTTTGATGATCAATTACTGTGATGATCAATTACAGTGTTTGCCTTGTTACGCTTTTTCACAGAACACTTACATGTAACATACATCATACTTACACTATAAATTTACTTTTTACATCTTATTAATCCTTCGCATAGCTGATTTGAAGCACTTAAAATTAGCATATATACACAAATAAATGGCACAAACTGTACAAATTTAAGCTTAAGTATATTACATTATAATAGACTGTCAAATTAAATCAATAAATTACAGGTGATGGTGATATTTATTGCAGTTAACATTAATATATATATATATGTAAATATATTTAAATTGCCATACTTAACGTCGTTCAAATATATTATAAAACCGTTATATATGTTAATAATGCTCTGCACTGCCTGGTTGATGTATGTATTATTTTTATAACAACGGGCCTTATATTGATTTAGATGCGATGCAAAATTTCAGTCGAGGGTGCAGT
>OZ024862.1:7201069-7246069 GCA_964017155.1 Oasisia sp. SBJ-2009
CATGTATCCATAAATATGTCAATAGCTCGCTGGGCGAGTGAGTCAGCTAGCACACATAGCATGTGTTAGAAAAGTCTTCGTATAACAGTTTGCACGGGTACGATGAAGGGACGACATCGGCAACGGTGTTGGAGATACGACGTGTTAATACGCTAAACACACACAGACATGTAATCAATTTTGAATCCCACTGACGTTACGTATCTTACAGGATCCAACCCTAACTATATTAACAATAAATTCTGGTGTATAGAAACAATAGCCTTTATAAATCGGTTAAGATACTCGTTCATATAACGTTTATGGCAAACACTACATATGATGAATGGAAAATATCACGATAAAGATCATTATGCAATCCAAATTGTGGGAACATACGCATAATACGGTGAAAAAGTGTCGTCATCTATTTTAATTTGCTGCTGCTTCATACTTCATGAAAATCCAGTACCGGTAACTGTAGAATCCTTCTTCATTAGCAGACGTCATCATCCGTGAACAAAATAATTGTAACTGTTGATAAAGCAATACTGTCTTAAACGTCTGTATACGGTGCAGTGAAAAATATACCACGTGCAAAGCTCAATAAACAGACAGGATCAAAATGCGGTAAACCGCCAACGTTCATCATTCACTGTTAGATAGTACTTGTGGACATGCAGGATAACATAATTGCACAAGATGACACTTAAATAGATATTAGGTGCGCTTAAATGGTTGTGTCCGTACGTGCTGCGGGGATATGAAGACAGAGCGGCAGTCATCAACGTTTGCCAGTGACTTATAGACTTTATCAGAAACACTTACTCATGTCACCCCATGGACCCATATTTAACAGGACTGACAAAGCGCGACGAAACAACATCGCATAGAGGGAGCTGCAACTATATGTAGGTGGCGTGTACCTGATTAAGTCCATAACATATTCGACCGACACGGCCTGCTCATCAAATCGGCGTCACTCGTCAGCCGCTACTTCAGACGTCAGCTAGGGTAAGTAAAACAGCTGGTCAAATCGCTAACCATAAAGCCAACACAAAATGCTAATATCGCTCTGGCCAGGCGATTACTTTATAGATAGTATTGCGAATGTGTATTTTCGACATTATATCAGCTCTGTAGGTTCGTATTTTAAAATTACTCTGACGAATTATGAATTGATCAGTACTAGTTGGTTTTCAATTACTTGTGACGACAATTAGATTTTTATATATGAAGCCTTCTCAATGTATAATGACAGATAAACTATTACTTTCTGAACAAGTCGTTAAACTATATTTAAAACAAATATATTTAGTTTTCAGTGGCGTAGCCACAGGGGGGCAGAGGCCATGCCCCCCCAATCCCGGAATAAAAATTGGATGGTGGGGAGCGGAGTACCAGTAACTGGCTGCTTGATTCAGTAACTGACTGCCTGATTAAAAGGGTTACATAGTACAGTGGGTTTCATGATGCCTGTGTACTGTTTTCTTTCCCACTCCAACCATTTCACACAAAAATGGTCATAATTCAAATATGACTAAGTTATGAATTATCCACTTCTTTCGCTCGATGCAGCATAAGAACCGACCGAGCAATGACTGTCTCGTTGTCTTCAATGTGCATGATGGCTTATGGCTATTAAGGATTCAACATAATAGTTGTCCGGTTACTAGACTAGGGTCATATTGCATTTTGTTGTAATTGTTTAGGCGTCACTGTCGTCAGGGCCGTGTTGACCATGATTTCCTTTTCTATTGTCTTTTTTTCTCCCACTTTTCTCTTACTACGTTCTCTGTCAGCAGTCTCCAATTCCTTTTTTTTTTTACCTTCTTCTCCCACTCTTTCTAGGTCACTTTCAATGCAATCCCCGTCGCAATTTCAATCGTCTTCCTCGCCTCCATTTCCCTTCAACTTTCTGGGCATCTGCTCTCTTTGCCAGTTTCTTATCTGCCATTTTGACTACGTGACCAGCCCATGTACTCCTCACCAATTTCATCTTAGAACTTTCCTCCACTCCAATCTCAGTTTATCCATTTTCTCTTATCAGCTCTCTTAACTCCCACGATTATTCGTACCAGGTTGTTTTTCGCAAATCTGGATCTTCTCCTGTTTTTCTCTGTTAATGCCATTGTTTCTAATGCATTCATGTATGCCGGCGTAACATACGAGCTGAGCACATTTCCTTTACGTTTACGTGATATGCGTGTATCTCTAACCACCCCTTCGACTTTCCTCCAGGCGTTTGCCCCGGCTGAAATCCTCATTGTAACCAAAGCAACTAGTCTAGTAGATTTTGCACTGGGTAAATTACACTTCCAATCATGAATTTATAAATTGTAATGCGCAACGTTGCATGTTGTGAAGTTACTGGGTGAATGTCAACGTCACATCATCTATGTCAAGGTAGGGATGTATACTTATTGTTTCATCAGAGTAAGCAACTACATGCACATGTTGGTATTTGTTATGGTCTTTGGCAGTAGGTTTGGGACAGTAGACTGAGGAATGTGGTGTTTAGCAATAGGCTGATGTTATGAAGGGGCTTTGGGTTAGTGTCTCTTTAATAATGTGTCGGTTTTCTCTTATTTTCTAAATTTGACGCACCCTATGTCTATGAATGGTTTTGCTGAACTGCCAGCTAGATTTGTCAGTGAACTTAGTTGTCATGTCGGTATTCATTTTAAGGGCAAAACATGCAACGCTTTGGTGATATGGGCCTAATAGAATTGATAAAAAGTAATAATTTCCAACAACAATCATATTTTTATGTCAGCGGTTTACCAGGAAAAAATATAGAACATACAGTAATCGAAAATGTATAGACTACGCCATTTTATCAACAGAATGACGTAGCGAGATCGACTTGATCTGCATGAACTGTGCATATTATCTTTTACATTTTGACCTAACCACGAAAACGACCACCAGCTGCCACCAAATTTCTCTTCACATATCTTACATACATATACATACATACACTATGTGACAAAATAAACTCACATGCATTCCTCTAACGAAGAAAATTCACAAAACAAAACAAAGATCACAACGGCAACTCAATCTCTTCGGCGACTCTACGTTTACCGTAAAATCGCTATAAAAGCTTACTTTGATGATCAATTACAGTGTTTGCCTTGTTACGCTTTTTCACAGAACACTTACATGTAACATACATCATATTTACACTATAAATTTACTTTTTACATCTTATTAATCCTTCGCATAGCTGATTTGAAGCACTTAAAATTAGCATATATACACAAATAAATGGCACAAACTGTACAAAATTAAGCTTAAGTATATTACATTATAATAGACTGTCAAATTAAATCAATAAATTACAGGTGATGGTGATATTTATTGCAGTTAACATTAATATATATATATATGTAAATATATTTAAATTGCCATACTTAACGTCGTTCAAATATATTATAAAACCGTTATATATGTTAATAATGCTCTGCACTGCCTGGTTGGATGTATATATCATTTTTACAACAACGGGCCTTACATTGATTTAGATGCGATGCAAAATTTCAGTCGAGGGACTAACGGTGCAGTTCACTTCTTACGTCAACTAAGTTACAAATGATAAGTTGGGCAAAATGTAAACGTGTGACGTGTATAAATGATGTATTAATGCTATTTCACATGGGGTATTAAATGCTTACTACATCTACAGGCATAAATATTTTGTGTTGCATATACCAAGTATACGAGCAAGCAGGACGCTAAGTGAAAACTGGAACAGCCAAAAGACATTCTTGGCGACACATTCCATATAAAATTGCTTGGCACCCAAATTTGCGTCGCGATGCAAGTGTTACGAACAGCTGGCTTACTGCACAGTTATTGCTACATAAATATAATAGTTGGTCCAATTACGGTATCCTATTGCATTAGCTCGAATTTGTTCAGTGATCAGCTACGAGATCTAGATCTACGAGAACTGTGTTGGGTTAATTGGCCACGTTGTGGTGATTAACTCACAGTAAACTATTAATCGCTACCAACATAAAAGCGTCACTTTTCCCTCACAGTTGCCCAAGGATGGCTTTGTGGACGATACTCTGCGTATTGCTGGCAGCAACGGTTGCCGCAACAGGCAATTTGATTAGCTTTGGTGAGTACATATATTGTTAAGCCAAATTTGGGGAAATGTTGCGTTTGCCGAACATCCGTCGCAGTCGTGGGAGCTGCAGCGAATAGTCCGAGACTATTATTAAATTCATATGCTAGTATGTGAAGCGAGAAAATATACATATGTGTAGTATACACAAACAATTACAAGTAATATGTCAATGAGGTGAACCATTAAATCGTATACTTAGGAACACATCAGCTAGTATTCATTTCAAATAACTCATTCATATATATATCAGATAGAAATGGATACCAAAGTGAGTAAACAACTATTAATTTCAAATAACTCATTCATATATATATATATATATATATATATATATATATATATATATATATATATATATATATATATATATATATATATATATATATATATATATATATATATATATATATGAATGAGTTATTTAAAATTAATAGTTGTTTACTCACTTTGGCATTCATTTCTATCTGATACGTCGTAGCACTTCTATTTTCCAATCAAGCTTAACGTTTTCCTCACTAGAGCATTATTATTGCATTGTGTATTTTATGCTGTACTTAAATGTGTTAATGTGATAGTTTTCTCAAAATGTGATCGCAAGTGAAGCCGAAGACATATTTTGTTGTTGTAATTATGTCTTTTGTCATATATTTGAGGCAATATGATTGTTGGTGGTTGACAATAATATAATAATACGACACTTTTCTATATAAAATTACACTTTATGTATCATATACGTGTTCACGTTTAATATTTTTACCCCAAATTAAAAATAACAAATAGAAATGAAATTAAACAATAATGATAAAAGAAAATAAATATTTCATTCAGTCATTGAATCAATTAAAAAATAGTCCGGTTAAAGAAGCCAAAGACAAGGCAGAATCGTATTCCGGTTCAAACCAGTCTTACTGGTCGCTCTCTCACGTTCCCGGAAATAACAGCTACGCTTGAAAGTGTCAGTGTCTTCCAATACAGTGGGAATCACCTGAATGGAGGACGACGTGGGTGTATGGCTGCAACACAGCCTGTGTCCTAGGATATGGGGTCGTGATCATCGAGACTGGTTTAACCCAGGATACGATCCAGCCTCGTCATTGTCATCTTTCAACGTCTTCACTTGTCCTCGATTGATCCAGCCTCCATAGTTGTTTAGTACTGCACACACAATTCTACCAATTCAGATTATCAAATGGAAAATGTATTACCTTGTGACGTTTTTGTCCAAGGACGCCAGAACCCGTTGACCTGTGTGACGTTCGACGACACCGGCTGTGAGATCACGGCCACTCATGACGTATGTCTGTCCATCTTCGGCGTCTATGCAGTTGTCTGTGGCCCGGACAACAACAAATGTGGCGTCTTTCAAGAACCGACCCGCATAATAATCCCGAAATTCCTAGACCTAGACTTTGACCAGTTGTCGATCAGTCTTTGGTTCAAAAAAGAACAGGACAAGAATGCGTACATCCTAACCACGGGATGGTGTGCCAAAAGGTATGTCACTATATGACGCCTTCCGTTCATCTCGCTTTTAGACGATGCTTATTTGTGCTCTCAATCGTCTCTACCCAAACTATGGCATTGTGTACTGGCTTCGCGTCTTCGGCATGTACTTTTCAGCACATTTATACGCCGAGAAAGAGCATATACAAAGGCGAAATATGTATCCAAATAGTTTATCAACTGTGTCTAGATCGTTGCATTTTGCGGGTTGTCAGTCGGTATCGACGCTAGACTTCGTACACCATTATGCATGCATCCATTTTTGTCATAATATTTGTTTTTAATATATATATATATATATATATATATATATATATATATGCATATATATATATATATATATATATATATATATATATATATATATATATATGTATATAAGTATATATATATATATATATATGTATATAAGTATATATATATATATATATATATGAATGTATATAATATATATATATATATATATATATATATATATATATATATATATATATATATATACGTATATACATATATATTTATATATATATATATTCATATATATATATATATATATGTATATATGTATATATATATATATATATTCCGTGTGAAATATTCCAATGATATGATATTCGAAATGTTGTTTTGATATCTATGAACGTAGACAATGTCTTCCTTGTGTTTGTATTAATTAATTAACCTATCTTCCGCGACATGTTGATTGAAAACGCTTTATATCGGCAATATTGCTGCTAACCGCAATTGCCTTTGGTATTCGTCTACGTTCATCACTGGCAATTCAGCACACGTCCTGTTAAACATGACCATGCTGGCTAATTCCGGCAAGAGGAAGAGACTGCCTTTGCGATGGAGCGTCACTAGCCTGGATATCATGACTCCCACAATATATGGTGAAACAACGTTAATATTTAACAAATGCATTCTGTCTCTAGTGTCATCGTCATCAGGAGCAGAACTAATTCGAAGCTGGTTGTGAGACTGAAAACAACCGATGCAGCCTACTACATTTTCGCTGAGACGGTAGGATGTTTATCTAAGTTTCTCTACTTAATGAGTTCTTAGTAGTAATATTAATTCCGGCATACTGTTCCCTGAATTTCCGGTTTGAGAACAGAAACACGTTCATTGCAAAGAACGCACAGTGATTTCAAAGTATTCGTGTTTTCGATGTTCCATACATTAACCTGCTTATAATCATGAGGGTGCGAACGGGTATTTAATTCGTCCATTATTTTAATATTACTTACCTCTGTTGTGTTTACAGCGACCATATAAACAGGATTGAAGTGAAACTTAGACAATAATTATTTAGAAATATTGATTCCAACTGTGCTCTCCTCCTGTGTAAAACAACCAGTCGAAGAATATCGTGAGTGGTATTTGGATTGTGCCACAAAGCGGCTAGGCGTCGTGTTATTGCACCATCTTTTAAGCCGTTGTTACCTATTTCTTACACGAGTGTAACGATCAATCACTATTACGTGGTTTTATTACAGCCGTCAACGACACACAACTTCGTACACATCGTCGTCACATTCAAGGCAGGCAATGAGGCGGAGGACGGCCGACTGACTCTGTACGTGAACGGCGAGCAAAAAGGACAAAAAGTGGTGAAAGGTAACTTCCTTTAGACATTCATATTGACTTCGCACACAACAACATGACGTTGTGCGGAGAGGAGCATCGTTTACATACACAACATAACGAAGAACTAGTGTCATTACACATCGTGTAGAAAGACACCCACCCATCACAATAGTTACAGATGGAAATAGACGAAAGATTAAAAAACATGTTGACGTTGAAGTGACCTCCCAGACTTAATGAACAACTGACCCATACGAAAGCAACCCATCTATGCTCCAGTCCCGGCCGGCCAATGATGATGATGATGATGATGATGATGATGATGATGATGATGATGATGAAGATTATGACTGTGGTTTTGGTTTTGGTTTTGGTTTTGGTTTTGGTTTTGGTTTTGGTTGTGGTTGTGGTTGTGGTTGTGGTTGTGGTTGTGGTTGTGGTTGTGGTTGTGGTTGTGGTTGTGGTTGTGGTTGTGGTTGTGGTTGTGGTTGTGGTTGTGGTTGTGGTTGTGGTTGTGGTTGTGGTTGTGGTGATTATGATTTCTAATGATTTCTGATGATTTATAATGATTTCTAATGAATTATATGATTATTATGATTATTATGATTATTATGATTATTATGATTATTATCATGATGCTGATGATGATGATGATGATGATGATGATGATGATGATGATGATGATGATGATGATGATGATGATGATGATGATGATGATGATGATGATTATGACTGTGGTTTTGGTTTTGGTTTTGGTTTTGGTTTTGGTTTTGGTTTTGGTTTTGGTTTTGGTTTTGGTTTTGGTTTTGGTTTTGGTTTTGGTTTTGGTTTTGGTTTTGGTTGTGGTTGTGGTTGTGGTTGTGGTTGTGGTTGTGGTTGTGGTTGTGGTTGTGGTTGTGGTTGTGGTGATTATGATTTCTAATGATTTCTGATGATTTCTAATGAATTCTATGATTATTATGATTATTATGATTATTATGATTATTATGATTATTATGATTATTATGATTATTATGATTATTATGATTATTATGATTATTATGATTATTATGATTATTACGATTATTACGATTATTACGATTATTACGATTATTACGATTATTACGATTATTATGGTTATTATGGTTATTATGGTTATTATGGTTATTATGGTTATTATGGTTATTATGGTTATTATGGTTATTATGATTATTATGATTATTATGATTATTATGATTATTATGATTATTATGATTATTATGATTATTATGATTATTATGATTATTATGATTATTATGATTATTATGATTATTATGATTATTATGATTATTATGATTATTATGATTATTATGATTATTATTGTGATTATTGTGATTATTGTGATTATTGTGATTATTGTGATTATTGTGATTATTGTGATTATTGTGATTATTGTGATTATTGTGATTATTGTGATTATTGTGATTATTATTGTGATTATTATTGTGATTATTATTGTGATTATTATTGTGATTATTATTGTGATTATTATTGTGATTATTATTGTGATTATTGTGATTATTGTGATTATTGTGATTATTGTGATTATTGTGATTATTGTGATTATTGTGATTATTGTGATTATTGTGATTATTGTGATTATTGTGATTATTGTGATTATTGTGATTATTGTGATTATTGTGATTATTTATGATTATTGTGATTATTGTGATTATTGTGATTACTGTGATTACTATGATTACTATGATTACTATGATTACTATGATTACTATGATTACTATGATTACTATGATTACTATGATTACTATGATTATTATGATTATTATGAGTATTATGATTATTATCGTGATTATTGTGATTATTGTGATTATTGTGATTATTGTGATTACGATTGCGGTTGCGATTGCGATTGCGATTGCGATTGCGATTGCGATTGCGATTGCGATTGCGATTGCGATTGCGATTGCGATTGCGATTGCGATTGCGATTGCGATTGCGATTGCGATTGCGATTGCGATTGCGATTGCGATTGCGATTGCGATTACTATTATGCTACTCTCACACAGTGGCGAATATCTTTGCGAATGTAACAATTTGATATTCGCGGCAAATTCGCCAAAAACGATACGATTGGCCAGGATAATTACTGAAATAAGTGAAGCCTTACAAATGGTTACGAATGCTTGCAAATTTCTTACGAATCCTTGCGAATTCCTTACGAAGCTAACGATTACTTAACAATTAATTTGCCGAATTTCTTGTGAATCCATTGCGAATGTTAAGAATGCTTACGAATGCCGTTGCGAAATTTGCGAATGCTTGCGAACGCCTTACGAATGAAACGAATACACTTTTATTCGCCAGGCTATCTTGAATAGTCAAGATTCTTTTATTCATATTATTTATTTTGACAGTTTTACAGTCACAATCTGGATTCCAGGCTGTTATTTGTTCTTAATTGAACTTTTACTTATTTTTTTGAGCTTTTATTTGCAAAAAATAAATAATGACTGTTATTTGTCCGTAATTGAACTTTTACTTGTTTGTTTTATTATAGAATTGTTAAAATTCACAGTCCCTAAAAGCATTACAAATTAAAAACATTTCAACATTAAACATTACGTCCCAACATATAATAAGCCACAAATTATATATATATATATATATATATATATATATATATATATATTTTTTGTTTTTTTTGTTTTTTTTGTTAAAATACATTAAATTCATAAAATAGATTTCAGTCCTCAAATATCTCAGTCCCATAATACAGTAGGTGCCCAAAACAAATATATTGTGCTTAGTTTGTTGAAGACTTCTTACACCATGTTGTCCTGCCATGGGACTGATCCTGCTGGGCTGTTGAAGTACAGCTTCGTATGGATGAATGCTAGCAAATCCTTACAAATGTCTTACGATCACTATAAATGCCTTGCCATCAATAAGAATGTCTTGCGATTGATTACGAAAATGTTACGAAAACAATAAGAATATGCTTTCCTGGCGAATATTAGGAGCATGTTCCAAATATTTCGCAACAGGCCAGGAACGACCGCGAATGCTTACGAACACCTACGAATGTCTGGCGATCACTTTGTGATCATTGCGAATTGGTGGCGAATTGCATTCGTAAGCCCATTCGCCATATATTCGCCACTGTGTGAGAGTAGCATTACTATTACCGTTACCGTTACCGTTACCGTTACCGTTACCGTTACCGTTACCGTTACCGTTACCGTTACCGTTACCGTTACCGTTACCGTTACCGTTACCGTTACCGTTACCGTTACCGTTACCGTTACCGTTACCGTTACCGTTACCGTTACCGTTACCGTTACCGTTACCGTTACCGTTACCGTTACCGTTACCGTTACCGTTACCGTTACCGTTACCGTTACCGTTACCGTTACCGTTACCGTTACCGTTACCGTTACCGTTACCGTTACCGTTACCGTTACCGTTACCGTTACCGTTACCGTTACCGTTACCGTTACCGTTACCGTTACCGTTACCGTTACCGTTACCGTTACCGTTACCGTTACCGTTACCGTTACCGTTACCGTTACCGTTACCGTTACCGTTATTATTATGGACGCGAACTTAAATTCCATTTAAATATCGTTCGCTGTGTTGTTTTCCACAGGCAAAATAGCGCCGCTGCCCGGTCCAGTTGTTCTGGGCGGCACCGGCTGTGACGTTCCGGCCGGGATACCTGTTAGAACATACATCGACACGGTAGGTGGCTGTTTCCTGTTTAACGTCAATTATCAGTCAACTTGACCCAAGACAATTAAACAAAATTATTGACATGTAGATAAGTTATGTTGTTCGAAAACAAATTCGAAAACTAACACACAAAAAACCTACTTCGCATTTTCATCTTCAAGACGATGCCCCGAAAATGAATTAAATCGAGGTATTATATTTGTATATGTATATGTATTTATGTTATATTTGTGTTTGGGGACAACGCCATCATTGTTGTCCTTTCAGATCAGCTTTGCTCGGTGTGAACTGACGGAAGCAGAAGTGTTGGCTTTGTTCATGAAACCTGCTCAAACATGTATCGGCGAAGGATCGGACGACTCTCTCTAGGAAGAAAAGTGAGGTGAGGTCAATGCGACTTGTGGTCAGTGTGATGTGTGGTCAGTGTGTGGTGTGGTCAGTGTGATGTGTGGTCAGTGTGACGTGTGGTCAGTGTGACGTGTGGTCAGTGTGACATGTGGACAGTGTGATGTGTGGTCAGTGTGACGTGTGGTCAGTGTGACGTGTAGTCAGTGTGACGTGTGGTCAGTGTAACGTGTGGTCAGTGTGTCGTGTGGTCAATGTGACGTGTGGACAGTGTGTCGCGTGGTCAGTGTGATGTGTGGTCAGTGTGATGTGTGGTCAGTGTGATGTGTGGTCAGTGTGATGTGTGGTCAGTGTGTCGTGTGGTCAGTGTGTCGTGTGTTCAGTGTGATGCATGGTCAGTGTGACGTGTGGTCAGTGTGACGTGTGGTCAGTGTGACATGTGGACAGTGTGATGTGTGGTCAGTGTGACGTGTGGTCAGTGTGACGTGTAGTCAGTGTGACGTGTGGTCAGTGTAACGTGTGGTCAGTGTGTCGTGTGGTCAATGTGACGTGTGGACAGTGTGTCGCGTGGTCAGTGTGATGTGTGGTCAGTGTGATGTGTGGTCAGTGTGATGTGTGGTCAGTGTGATGTGTGGTCAGTGTGATGTGTGGTCAGTGTGTCGTGTGGTCAGTGTGTCGTGTGTTCAGTGTGATGCATGGTCAGTGTGATGTGTGGTCAGTGTGATGTGTGGTCAGTGTGTCGTGTGTTCAGTGTGATGTGTGGTCAGTGTGATGTGTGGTCAGTGTGTCGTGTGGTCAGTGTGACGTGTGGTCAGTGTGTCGTGTGGTCAGTGTGTCGTGTGGTCAGTGTGATGCGTGGTCATTGTGTCATGTGGTTAGTGTGACGTGTGGTCAGTGTGTCATGTGGTTAGTGTGACGTGTGGTCAGTGTGATGTGTGGTCAGTGTGATGTGTGGTCAGTCTGATGTGTGGTCAGTGTGTCGTGTGGTCAGTGTGTCGTGTGTTCAGTGTGATGTGTGGTCAGTGTGATGTGTGGTCAGTGTGATGTGTGGTCAGTGTGTCGTGTGGTCAGTGTGACATGTGGTCAGTGTGACGTGTGGTCAGTGTAACGTGTGGTCAGTGTGACGTGTGGTCAGTGTGACGTGTGGTTAGTGTGACGTGTGGTCAGTGTGATGTGTGGTCAGTGTGATGTTTGGTCAGTGTGATGTGTGGTCAGTGTATCGTGTGGTCAGTGTGTTGTGTATTCAGTGTGATGTGTGGTCAGTGTGATGTGTGGTCAGTGTGATGTGTGGTCAGTGTGTCGGGTGGTCAGTGTGACGTGTGGTCAGTGTGTCGTGTGGTCAGTGTGATGTGTGGTCGGTACAAGGTGCAATAAGTGTGATGTGTGGTCAATATAAAGTGTAGTCAATGTGATATGTTCCCGGCGTGAATTATGGTCAGCGGTTGTGTGGTTATTGTGATAGGTGATAGTGTCAGCAGACTGGCTGAATGAAATGTTTTTTTACACTCAGTTGACATGATATTGAGTTGTTTCTATTTCTATGAGCAAGCTCCATCAACGTCCGCCAGATGGCAACATAGTGGTCGTTCAGTAAAGAGCATTCCCCCACTAGTGAACGAGACCCTTCACCAGAAGCAATAATAAAACATCGGAAAAGGATGAGCATAACTCAGTCATCACAGATCGAATGGCTGAATACAGCTAATAGTTGACTGAGGGAAATATTATAGAACAAACATAAAGCAAAATACTTCTATCAGAAGCTGTGACGTGTTCTCTGTTGCTGCTCCAGGGTGACGTCATCGCTGGCAGTAGAGAGATGAAGACTCGCGATCTCTGGGTCCTGCCCCTGCCTCGTGCAAGTGTCAGTGTCTTAAGTAAAACTGCGCTAATATTGCTTAATTGTCTTTCTTTACTAGCTGTCGTCTTTCTCATAGTGTCATCAGGAATGACTATGTAGTCCTGAAGTGTGTGCGAAATGTATTTTTACATTTAAATAGCACACTACGCTTAAGAATTGCTTGTTAAATCTAAACTTATTGTAGCCCTCAATATTTGTAGTATAAACAACGTCAGAATAAATCGCAGTCGTACCCTAAGACGTGTTGTTGTTCTTAGTATTTATATGGGAACATAATAGTAAATGTTCCATATTTTCCATCAAGTTATTTCCCGAGATACAAACAATTATTGTGTAAAAATATTCTCATACAATTATCTTATCGAAAAACATACATTTTCGTAACCAACGTTCATGTTTAAACTATATCACCTACACATGCCCTTACAATACTGTCGTCCATAGCAGCAAATGCCCGTATGACAAGTGGACTAGAAAGTCTTTGATATGTTAACATACAAACTGTGTTGGATCTACAAGTGATCCGTCCATCTGTGGTATGTGTTAAATTCGTTTTAAAACATATTCACACTGTTTGCAACACACATAATGGAACCCTTTTGCTCCATTCAATTGATCGTCTTAAAGGAGGGTGAGATGGTGATTTCCGTCGGGATAGAAACATGATGACGCGTGTTGTGTTGCGAAAAGTTCAACTCTTAACATTTTCATCAGAATACGCTGTTAAAATATTTGCGATGTAATCTTGTATTTGCACAGGTTTTAGAAGGTTTCGTATTGTTTCCTGAATTGTTTTTAATACAGGCTGAATTTATGTTTGCAGGTAATGCTTCGATTATTTTTATTAAACTATACGCTTGCCCAATACTGATGCGAACTGTAGCTTTGTCGAATGTCTTCATCGCAACGATGTATCACCAATTGTAGTTATGTCGAATGTCTTCACCGTGACAATGTATCACCAACCTATCATAGTTACATTAACATTAGGCTAATGATGTTGAACAATGTTTGCTATGGTTTTCCCTCAAGAGGTTTGGTTTTACAAAATGAACTTTTGTATTCATGGGTTATGTTTATATCTGTAGCATGATTGTGTAGTTATTTCTTTTAAACAGTTGCCGTTGTTTTCCTCAAATGATTTGAAACAACCGGAGTTTAATAATGTATCCATTACTCAGAAGTTCATGTAGGCCTAGTAGTTTTAACAAAGAAACGAGCCGCACACACACGCATGCACGCACATACGCGCGCGCAATCAAAACACACATAAACACTCATATATCACACACACGCACACACACACACACACGCGCGCACACACACATGCATGCACACACAAGTGCGCACACACAAACAAACACACACATGCCGCATGCACGCACACACGCGCGAACGCACGCATGGTCGTTGTTGGTCTACAGGGGTGAGGGCCAGCCCAGATACTGCTTGATCAATGTGATCGTCTGTTCTTTCCATAAGTCTTTGTCCATAGATTCGGACAAGTTAAATATAACGTAGATAGTGTAGTTGTTAGCATGTCGGTCTGAGGTTCAGGGAATGTATGGTATGTTAACTATGTTTGATGTAAAAATCTGGCTCTCAACATTGGCGACTGTGTCTCCCTTATAACTCGCATATCACACTAGTGTCGGTCGCGTGTCAGTAGTGGATGCAACAGAACCACCGAGGTCGACAAGCACCATGGCAGAGTCAATATGGAAAGATCGGCTTGGGGAATATATTCTGCAAAAGACTGACTAGTTCAATGGAACCACGATATATACACACTAGTTAATGAATAGAACTATGCCGAGTGCTGGAAACAACAAGTACTAGAATTATCCGTAACCCGCGATATTAGACTGTCACGTGAGTGACGTTAAGTGACGTCATAGGCCAGAACGTGACTCGGCAACTAGCGACGTCAACGTCATCCATGGTAACATTCAACGTTTTGGTTTATCGCAAGTGATTTGCATAAAGTCTATAAAACAGCGTTAGTTATAATTAATGGAGCGATGTCAATGTTGACGAAAGCGTGACTGAAATATCGGACGTTCATAGAAGCGACATGAGTCGAGGGTTCCCAAGGAATATTCGACATGAGATGTGACCGTCGGGGGTGAGGAACGTTCTGCAGTGGCGCAATTTCAGCCGGAAATATGAATGAACGGGGAAGGGAGAGGACGGCGGCTGGACTGGGGACGGCCGGAAGGAGGTGGGCGGGGAGGGGGTTTGTCTCCTTACTTTAGCTCCTGTCTTAAAAGAGAGGTGGGGGCGGGGGGAGCGGGGGGGCTTGTCTCCTTACTTTAACTCATGTCTCATACGTGTTTTAGCTGCGAAGCATTTACCCTGTAGTAGTCCCACTCCCATTCATATTACCCCAGTCCTGCTTCATCCTTGAAGCATTTACCCACTAGTTTTATTCCTTTACCCGCGAAGCCAACATCTGTACATGCAATAGTTGCTGCATGACCTGAAATAATGTCAGTGACAGGCACTTGTTTGATCTAATTTGTCATTGCAATCGCATCATTTCGTAGGCCCGAAATGATACTATGCGACCAAATATGTGCAGCCGAAAGGTAATAAATGACGGAAATCCCACTTTGAAACATCAAAATGTTGAGTAAGATTACAAAATCATTGAATCTCGCTCGTGGATGGAGTTATCGCAAAAGTAAGGACAGATTTGGAACCAGTGAGAAAAACTAGGTCGGATAGGCTCTTTAAACCATCCAATATGTCAACACAGCGAAAGTCGAAAGTTTGAAACATCGAAAACTCGAGTTGAGGGACGAAAATAAAAAACCGACGATTTTGCGTATTCTAGGCTTGCTCTGGGCTTCCCAAAATGGCATAGCACATGTCTGTAGCTATTCCCAATCGCTGGATCAATTCGTATCACCTTAGTGTTTAGGAAACTCTTAGCCATTCATATCAGGAAGGGTACTGCCGTGGCCCTTCCTCATTGCTACATCCGCAGGGTCGTATATTAAAAGGTTAAAATTCGCTATGCTAATTAAACACTGCCTAACATGCGTCATTACACTGCAGATACATCGTACCAATTAATCTACTGATGTGTCTGCTTTCTTGTACCTATTTCACATAAAAAGTCTATTCAAAATTTTAAGTAACACAATTCTTTGGGTTAATTACTTAACATTTTGAATAGACCTGCAATTCGCTAATGACATCACTTGGCTCAATATTATTTTCGAACATATTTTGGTGACAGCTACTTATTTATTCCAATATGGGATTAAATAAACTCGTTATGGGCAAGTGGGAGTAATAAGACGATCGAGGGAGCACACCTGTCCCTGTCGCCGCGTGTGTACACTGCGCTGCCGATGTGAGGCTCGATCTGTCGGGGTGAAGTAATTCCGCTGTGATACGTCGCAAATAGTCAGCGCGCCTTGTCGCCAGCCAGCTACGACGGATATAGCCACACACGAGATCTGTTTCTTGTCCGACACTTGTACAATATGGCTGCTTAGAAGTGTTCGTGATTGTCCTTGAAACAACTGGCTGCGGGGAACAATGGGCGCAAGGGTGTTCATCGGCTTCCGTACCACCGACATACTGAACTGGTCCGATGTGGCGTTTTCGACGTCAACAATCTGCATTCAAAACCGAAAAAGAAAGTCTCAATCGCCACACGGAACTCGGAAGATCGTTGACCATCTTGAAGTATTGCTTGCATGTGTTGGTGATCCGTTTTATATGCTGGTTTGGCCCGATTATGGTGACGACTACTGCCAACAATTAAATGATATAGCAGCTTCTAAAGTATCGTATAGTTTATTTTTATAACTTGTTCGATAATAAATAGTTTCAATGATATCTATTAGAGCGATCGTCTCATCTTTGATCATTTGAATTTCCGTTGGGAGTAGCCTAACGCACTAAATATGCATTAATTTTCGTAACTGATCTATTTAGAGGTTACTGTGCTACGTTATTCTAACGAAAACATTGCTAGGCATAATTGCGACAATCTATCCCTCAACCCACCCTAGATATGTCTATGGTGTAGGCCTATGAACCCAAATATATATCTGTCCGTAACCAAGATTACCCAGGCTCCGTGAGGTGGCAGCATTTTTCAGCCCCTCAACGATGCCTGGGAAATTAATTGGCTGCAGTTGTACCTGTTATTATTAGATAATGTTGTATTATAAAAAAATATTCAAAATTAAACTTACATTAACAAAACAATTATTAAAAATAAAAATGTGTAGTTTATCAAATCGGAATTACTGCAGGATTAGCCAGTATCCGTGAAGTGGCAGCATTTGTTAGCCCACACGGATATAGCCTCGGTTACCCAGACTCCGTGAGGTGGCAGCACTTTTAAGCCCCTCTACTGTCTTCTCGGCGTAGTTCCCGCAGCCGACCGACAGTCGGTTAAGTGAGTCTAACACGGATAGCATTCATATTGGCAGTGTTGCAGCATAAGAAACTTGTCATAGCACCATTATAGATTTGACCCAATATTATAACTGAAAGATATTACTGAAATCTTAGAAATGTACATCATACTTATTATATAATTCGTTTCTAAAAAATCTAAATGAAAAACTGACAATTATCAACCAACCCACTATAAGTCTGTAACCATTTTGGAGTGGAGATGGGTAGTGTAGTGGTGGGAATACTACACGTTGGCTGCCGTTTCAAAGCTTGGGGCAATTTAATTTTCATATTGCCTCAGTTCAATCAGCTTTATAAACAGGTACCTGAGTGTTAATTGACAGGAGTAAATTGTATACGTATTGCATTTACAATAAATATTATTTTAATACTTGAATAGATAGTCTTAGCACAGTAATTGCAGCATCAATGAATGTTTCCCAAATGAATGAATATGGGATTCGAATGGATGAAACTCTGGAAGTGAAACGTAAAACACTGAGACGTCATCATTGGATATTATCACAACTTACATTTACAACCCAATCCCTCCTAAAATCCAACCTTACATTGAAAAGATCAACACATCAAAATTTTATAAGTTAGATTTACTATTCTCACACAGCGGCAATCACTCTGTATACAATTTAATTAATGCCACATTCAAATATCACTATAAATACCCTTCACACATTCGGAATAAAATGTTTGCATAGCATCAAACATCTCAATTTCAACTGGCCTATACTAAATGTAACAATCTTCGTCTTCTACAAAATGCACACACCCATGTAGCAAGCATCCAAACACTGGCAATGTGTCAGAAACAACAGTTCTGTTATAACATGGCACAGCTGATGTAACTATTGAGATTTCTTTTGCACTTGATGACAAGATGATGTTCGAGTCGACCACCAGAGGGACGCAAGAATGACGACATGACAGGCGTGAAGTGACGCACTACTGTAGTTGGTGGACGGGTATGTGTTCCACGCCAGTTCTATCACGCCAAGTAGCAGCAGCCTGCAATGATCATTACTCACGATTACAAGCAATCAACATGTTTATCCAAACGAATCACATATACACTTTAAAGTCAAGTATATGTTAAGTACGTGCATTGTGTACAGTGAAGATACCCTCAGATACGTCTATGCCAAATTAGAGGTAAAGCTTCAGAATGTTTTTGAGTAAAATAGAATTTTTTTTTACCAGTCTTAGCCCCAAAAGAACCCCAGGAGGTTTAAAAATGTGTCAATAAAATTTACATTTCTTGTGCATAGTGTCAGTACCCTAAGAAATGTCTACGCAACATTTTAAAAACAGACCTTCAACAGGTTTTAAGGTCTGAGAGGGCACGGCAGACGACGGACACAAAATTATGCCCAAAATCCATTGGCCCAAAGGACTAAAAATCACAGTATACCATGCGACATGGAATCAAGAAATAAAGCCTTTACTACTGCTACTGCTACTGCTACTGCTACTGCTACTGCTACTGCTACTGCTACTGCTACTGCTACTACTACTACTACTTCTACTACTACTACTTCTACAACTACTACCACTACCACTACCACTACCACTACCACTACTTATACTACTACTACTACTTCTACTTCTACAACTACTACTACTACTACTACTACTACTACTACTACTACTACTACTTCTACTTCTACTACTACTTCTACAACTACTACTACTACTACTACTACTACTACTACTACTACTTCTACTTCTACAACTACTACTACTACTACTACTACTACTTCTACTTCTACAACTACTACTACTACTACTACTACTACTACTACTACTACTTCTACTTCTACAACTACTACTACTACTACTACTACTACTTCTACAACTACTACTACTACTACTACTACTACTACTTCTACTTCTACAACTACTACTACTACTACTACTACTACTTCTACTTCTACAACTACTACTACTACTACTACTACTACTTCTACTTCTACAACTACTACTACTACTACTACTTCTACAACTACTACTACTACTACTACTACTACTACTACTACTACTACTACTTCTACTTCTACTACTACTTCTACAACTACTACTACTACTACTACTACTTCTACTTCTACAACTACTACTACTACTACTACTACTACTACTACTACTTCTACTACTACTTCTACAACTACTACTACTACTACTACTACTACTACTACTTCTACAACTACTACTACTACTACTACTACTACTTCTACAACTACTACTACTACTACTACTACTACTTCTACTTCTACAACTACTACTACTACTACTACTACTACTTCTACAACTACTACTACTACTACTACTACTACTACTACTACTACTACTTCTACTTCTACAACTACTACTACTACTACTACTACTACTACTTCTACAACTACTACTACTACTACTACTACTACCACTACTACTACTACTACTATTTCTACTACTACTTCTACAACAACAACTACTACTACTACTACTACTACTACTACTACTACTACTACTACCACTACCACTACTACTACTATTTCTACTACTACTTCTACAACAACTACTACTACTACTACTACTACTACTACTACTACTACTACTTCCACTACCACTACCACTACCACCACTACCACTTCTACTACTACTACTACTACTTCTACTACTACTTCTACAACAACAACAACAACTACTACTACTACTACTACTACTACTACTACTACTACAACTACAACCACTACCACTACAACTACTACTACCATGGACTGATGGGGACGACTCACCTGAGAATGACAGGAATGCAGGTGCAGTGCCACAGCAGGTAGGGCAGACTATGGAAGTACCACACGTAGAACTGGTAGTGCAGGGAACGGCTGAACATAACACCAATGAAGTTGGCTGTGAACAGCATCAGGACCATGTCTGATCACATCTCGGTTAAAGAACTTTCATACGCCTGAGAACTCAGTAATTATGACCACAAAGCAATTGTGTTAATTAATTACTCCATCGCCAAAAATACCCACCTTCACAACAGTGTTACATGATGGAAGTATATAATTATATATATGACGTTTGCGGTGACATAAATTTGAGCAGTTTTGCATTTTGAACAGTATACCTGCCTTCTGTTGACTTTTAAAATCTAGGGATTCAAGATTTTATGAGTCTCAATCAATGGTTCCTGTTTATTTATTTGCGATCATGACATCTCAATCACGGGATGGAGAGAGGGTGCAGTTTGACAGCTGAAGCAAAAATCTCAGAGATTTGCTTCACAATAATGTGGGAAATGCACTGTATTTGAGGGTTGGCAGCTACAGAAGAAGCACAGATAAGATGCATGTTTGTGACCAACTGAACTGATCAACATTGTTTAATGCCTGCTATGTACTTAAACATCTAATTCTTATGATCACCTCCCACATAAGTTATGTGAGGCAAAGCAGCTGTCTGAAAGGATACCATTGGCAGAAATCTTTTCAAGTGTTCCTCTGAGTCGCATCAGGTTTCGAACTCCACCAAACATTCTGAAAAGAATTAAAAACACCCAAAGTAAGACGTCTAATTGAGAACATTGCATCGACAGTATTCATTCGCTATGACTACAGATTGACAATACTAAAGTTGACATTTAATATAAATTAATAACTAACGTTGGTGTTTTTACAGGAAAGATTAACTTTTATGTAAACAAATCTGAACTTAAATTCCCTGGCTGATGTGCAACAAGAACCCATTTAAAAAATGGTCTAACTTCACATGAACAACAACAATTAGCTTGCCAGAATACAATCGTGTGTGATATGAACCATTTTAAAGTTAAGCCAGTGAAACTTTTGTGTGTGAACATGGCAGCTAGTTATTAAAACAACAGCAAAATTCTAAAATTTGACATCAATAAATAATTAGACTAGATGAGTACTGGATATCAATAAATATCACTATCTAGCAGAAGATAACACAAAACAGGTAGGTTCGGATTCAGGCTTCACAAAGATGAAATGATGATGAATTGATAACAGACGGATTGCATTATTCTTATAAATGTCATCATACTATGTACTCCTTTCATTGATGACGCACTGATCGAGTATCCGTCAGTCACCTACCTGTGCCATCTGGTGGAGAGAAACAGCAGCAGTGCCAGGATGTGACAGGCGAGTAGGGCCGCGTGGAAGTATCGACTGAGGAAGATGTCAAGAGGGAGAAACCGCCAGTTGACTGTCCACTTGAACAGGAATTGTCGCCCAAGATCAAAGGCTCGAATCATATACCCCTTGGGATTATCCAACAGAAATCTCAATCCCAGCACAACCTGTAGGCAGAAATGTAACTATGTGGTAGTTTATTTTTTATAACCAGAGTAAAACAATATGAGATTACTACAATATGATCAGATAGTTCATAAAATAAGACTACTCACTGCATTCCTGTTTGAAAGTGGTAAATGTGATCAATTCAGTGGCGTTGGAATTATGTGCCTACCAAGTACATCTAACCAGTGACCAACCAAATTTTATTTTATTCTTATGATCACCTCCCATCTGTAACAATAGGTAAGTAACTTATATCATTCTATGATGCCAATATTGTCAGAATCCGAGTTTTGTGGTGCAACAAAACCAGTGGATCAGTGCAAAGTTTGTGAACAATTGGATGAATGCGCTAAGAAGCTAGAGTGGATAGGTGAGATTAAGCAGATGGGTCTTCAGGTGACGGCGAAATGTAATAACATTTTCTGCTGATCTACTGTTGTCAGGAAGTGTATTCCACAGAGTAGGCGTGGCAACTGAGTAAACTCAAGTTCCGGCCTTTGTCTTGACTCTGAGTAAATTTGAGCTTGATCAACAGAACTGTCTGTGCTGTCTTGAGCATTGAATGCAAATGTAAAGGTTGTTTAGACGAAAGGGCTTGACAGGTGATTGTGCATATCTTAAACATGATGCATGGTGAGCCAAAGCTAATGACTAGATAATATTGGAGCAAATGTATAATAGTCCTATGACAAGCCTCTTGTACTGCAACACTACCAATGCAAATCAAAACAATGTCATGTGTTATTGGCAAAAAAGGGTATGTTGTGCTTTAATGTGTAGTTAACGACTGTTATAATTATTGTCACTATTGGTTTGACAGCCATAATGCAAAATGAAAAAGTACATGTAAATTTTTTATAAAAAGGTATTTCACAAGTCTTTCTGCTTCAAGCTGACTTTGCAAATTAAACAATGCACTGCATTTGTTGTTCGATGAGTTTATAGACTGTTGTGTGTGCAAATTAAACAATGCACTGCATTCGTTGTTCGATGAGTTTATAGACTGTTGTGTGTGCAAATTAAACAATGCACTGCATTCGTTGTTCGATGAGTTTATAGACTGTTGTGTGTCTATGAAGCCGATGACATAAGAAAGACAAGGAAAACACTGACTTGTACGACGGCACAGACAGACAGCAGCTGGAATGTCCCGCGGATGCCGTGGCGGGCCAGCAGCAGGACCAGCAGGGCCGGGGCGAACAGTAACACATTCATCTTCACCGACACACCAAGACTGAAACAACACGGCACTTAGGCCATTAGGGGTCATTCACAACGGGCAGTATTTACGTATTCGTACAATGTATGGATTTTCATACCCATAGCCTTTTATTGTCCAGATTGATTTAATAACTGCAGAGGATACGTATTAACATATATGTATTACACTACTGTATTTGCAAACGTTATGATTAAGCAATTTATGTGACCAACATTTTGTTGGTTAATATGTAGAACATGACACCTCCTCTCTTTATACGCTCTATATGAGTAGATGAATGTCAACATTTGTGAATAACTTGTTAACTGAACAATTCTGTAAGTATATTATATTTGTAACACTAGTTTTGATTGGGAGACAAGACATCAGTGTTGTTCTTTGAACACCTAATTCCACTAATGAAGATGTTTTCATTTTATCTTACATATCATCACACAAAACAGGTATCGCATTTAAACAAGAGGCATCACTTCAAAGCATGCAATCAGTGAAATCCGATAACATACCTTTTATTTTATACTTTTGCAACTTGGCAACTTAATACCCAATTTATTGTAGAGGTCACCAATATGTATGCGATGACCATAAACAGGGTCCATACACATTTGGACATTTGAATTTCAAGGCTATTCAAGACTTTTCAAAGCTATTTCAAAAAGAAATTCAAGACCGTTTTAATGACATATGTAGTTTTATGTCTTTTAAGCGAAGTAAATTAAGTTAACATGAACAGTTTTACTCAACTAAGAAATAAATGGCACTGACCACAATAAAATGCCGATTGCCCAAAGTGCACGAGTTATTTTTGTGCATAGGCTTTTCATTTTCCGGCTGTTATTCATCACAACAATTGAGTCAACAAAATATTTTATTGACCCCAATTAAATTCAAGACTTTACTACACTACTTTGTAAAATTCAAGGATTTCAAGGTCTTGAATTTGGTCCAATCAAATTCAAGGCTTTTCAAGACTTTCAAGGCCCTGTATGGACCCTGCATAAATCGAAACAACCAACCTGTAGATGAAGCAGCCAGTAACGACCACAAATCGAGACAACCAACCTGTAGAAGAAGCAGCCAGTGGCCCACTGGTCGGACAGGAACAAGTTGATGGCGAGGTAGAGGAAGAGCATGGCCACGGGGTCGTTGAACAGGCGCAGCACGTATATAGAGTGGATGCGATAGGACGCACAGCACATGAAGAAGAACACATAGGGCGGCACCTGGTGGACAAACAAACACCAAACATCATATATGTAACATATATGCAGTAGGTGATGGCTGAAGTATGTATATTTCTTGTATACCAGGTGAATATTATAATGATGTGCTGGTGCGACATGTCTAGAAGAACCAACAAAACCAAACGCCGTTGGTATGACATTCTATAACCGTCAGTCCATCACAATATCAGCCACATCAACATGTCTTTTACATTTTGTCAACGTATTCCTAATTTTGCATACATGATCATACATACTAGATCTGCTGTGCATGGTAATAATCGTTATGGCTTCCATTAATCTGACACTTGTAAAACAAATTTCATGTAGAGCATTTCTTTCATTGACAAATTACATCAACACCCAATGGTATCATTAAACTTACGCACACATGGAAATAAAACAGGCAAATCTTCTGTTACACATCAGCTGTCAAGCAGATGTGATATTTACATCAGTGCATGTACCTACCTTTGCTGTTTTCTGGTAGATGCGGAAGACAAACAGTAAATTGAGCAGATAGAGAGCGGCAAAGATGTACTGGGCAAGTCGAATGTTGGCGCCTGCTGATGTCATGTAATAGAGCCCCATGAAGATATAAACAAACCCTCCAGGGTATCTGAAAGGAAGACATTTAGGAAGTGAGTTTTGTTACATAGTTCTATCTACATGTAAATTATTATATAATTTTCAAAGAATTAATTCTCACTTGATGAATCAATGCAAGGCACACATATTTTAAAATATTTACATGAAATTATTTTGATATTTAACAAGCATTAGTACTGGTAAAATGTTACCGGTACATGTAACTAGAAATTACATCATACTGTATTTATGGAATAAGTTGGCAAAACTACGGTAGTCATTTTATATGTGGAGAAATTTTCTTTACTGTAAATGTCCAAGAAACTGAACTAATAAGTTTTCTGTTTAACATATGCTTTACATACACCAGTGGTCCTGTGTCTCCTTCAAGCTTTGTGTAGTCAAATGTACCATTGATGACACCTTCAACTTCCTGCATGTACGCTCGCCAGTCGATTTCTGTATCTATGGAGATAATAACACAGAGTTCATAAAAGTTCAAGCATGAACAAACTGTTTCCTGAATTTGTAAAAAAAATGGTAAGGCAAATTTCAATCAAGTTTATCATTCCATGGTTCATCACGAAAATAAATTTGGCTGAATAAAACGTATTTTGGACTGAACATATATTTAATCGTGATGTAACTGTTACTCTAATAATAAATAAGTCTGGAGTGTGACAAAGGCGCTAGTGTTTTCATCATACATTAAAATGATACAGCATTTGAATTGTCCAAAACCTGATTAGTAATCCATTTGAAAAATAATGAACATACTTCCAAATTTGAATTTGCCAAAAAAACTAATTATGGTGTTTAAAATTAATGCAGTATGCCATAATGGTATGTTTACATTTAATCGCACTCAACATGAACAGTTGGTAGAGTAGTAAAATATGGACACTGCTTAGTCTGAATAATTATACTCTCTTGCTGTGCAATTATTTGTGCTACTCTGCCACTGGTATAACTGCAATGCTAATAGGATGCAACTTCCGAATGTCCCAAGTTGATATGGTGTAGGCCTATTTGTGATGAATGTAGTCTGGCTCTGGTACCAACATATGGTAATGGTATGCAGGCACTGATCCAGTGGGGGAGTATATGTACCCCTGATTTGCTTAACTGGGTGAATTATGCATATTCAGTGGTGGGGTGAGTTTAAGGTGTATGATCCGTTTTGGCCTCAATGAATGGGTACCCAGCAAACAAGGACCCGTGGTTTCATCTGTTCCGTAAGTGAATTCACGAGTTCAACTGGTTCAATTCACGTGAATTCACCAGATTCTGTTGACAAATTTGGTGTGTCAATACGTGTTTCCCGTGAAATCACGAGTTTTTTCACGTGATGACACGTACCGGTGAATCCGTACCAGTTCTGACCCAGTACGACTCGTGTCAAACTCGTTCCAAACTCGTGACAACAGGCAGAACATGTGTATTCACGTGAAAACACGTGAAAACACGTACTGGTGGAGCGGTACCAATTATGAACCAATATGACACCTGCCAACTGGTTCAGAAATGGTTCCTTGTTTGCTGGGTAACGTGGGAATGTCTTAGAACCTCCACACGGAAAAATACGGGATGTACCCCTGTTCCCATTATAAAGGATGCAAGATTTATCTAAAATACACAGTGTGTTCCATATTTTAATGAGCATTGCATTCCAATCACCTCGTGTTTACAATGAATACCAGTTCGGGCCCTACATAAGTACATTTATTATCTTTTTTTGGTAATCTTATACTTAACTGGCCTAAATTATTACGGCCCTTTAAAACAATTTGTTTCACCTTGTATCGATGTGTATGTGTTCGCAATGTGATTCTACATCCTTTCCGGTACAAAGAAGTAAGATTAAACTATTTTAATTTGTGTTTTAGAACAATTTAAACTAGCCAAGTTGAAGTAAACAACGCGATGTCACCGCCGCAAATATGGCGCGAGCTGTAGGCGCCTCCACAGCACCAGAACCGCGGAGGTGATTTCTTTCGACTTGGCGTGTTTAAATTGTTCTAAAACACAAATTAAAATAGTTTAATCTGACTTCTTTGTACCGGAAGTGATGTAGAACCACATTGCGAAAAAATACACATCGATATAAGGTGAAAAAACTGTTTTAAAAGGCCATAATAATTTAGGCCAGTTAAGTATAAGATTACTCTTTTTTTACCCTACATTTATATACTCGAAAACTTTCCAGTTCACAAGTGGTGTTTACCATCTGCACAAGGAAGAGGTGATTGGAATGAAGCATGTGGGACACGTGGCAACTCTATGATCTATCACAACTGCAGATCGTGTAATAGGTGGTTTCCACAAATTCTAGGTCCCCCAGCATGCAGAAACAACTGTCAAAAGTTATGACTTATGTGGATAGATCAGATGGCTGTGAGCCTGTGTAACAGTCCAGGCCATGCCCCTTGTCATGAACTATGATGAAGTGGGTCAATAGCTCTTGTTGTTGTGTGGATTTTGTTTGATTGTGTAATGCCACATTGTAGTCATTATACAGGGTAAAATAAGTTTTGCAACCAGAACAATTAAATGAACACTCGATTATCGCTCAATACCACACGTCAAGATGAGCACCGCCACCCTTCACCACCGATGTTTTTCTTACATTTTATTTTCCATATCACTGCAATGTTAATGACGCATTCCAGTATGAACAACGCTGTCATCAGAACCCATGGTTTACTTGGATCTACAATCAGTTGTTTTAAATAAGCTAGTGAAAAGTTGCCACGAAGGCGCTTCTCCTTCTTCAAGACAGGCGCCATCTTGGCCAGTAACGTGACTTATGGTGCTGCCCTCTACAGGTTATTCGAGCCGGTAATTTACTCGATGGACGGCAACTAGCGATGCGGGAGAGACAGCTATGGTTTACATGATATTATCACTGACTGTAGTGTTAGTATATGTCTGTTTTGTTTCATGCGATGATGTAGGCAAGCCATGCACGTATTTTGGTAAGCATTAGTAGTGGATGATGATAATGCGAAGCTGTGCAAATGTTGCACACATTTTCTCTATTTACATTAATTTATTATAATAAATTATAATATGTATTAATAATGAACAGGGCCTGGTTTCTACATGTATGTAGTATTTAAATTACCACAAAGTCATATTCGCTTGATTTATGTTTGAACATTTGTTATATTGAAGTAACCATGTATCAAACTGAATTGTGCCATTAAGAAATTCCCAATTAACAACATGCAACTATTATAATGTTGATTGCAACATAATAGACATGTATACACGCATGCTGTTAATTGGGAATCAACAACATGCATATTGCATATTGCTGTGAGGGCCTTGATTTGTTCTCAAACATAAAAATTATAATGGGACATTACAATAATAACACAGTTTTTATATAACGCTAATTCCCGCATGGTGGATTGATGTGCTGCACAAGAAATATACTAAATGTAAATTATATAAATTAATATAATTTTTAAGATGTACTAGTAAACCTTTGTATGTAAATTATATAAACTAATTTAAATTAAACACTGCTTAATTTTAAGATGTATAGTGTTAACACTTTGTATGCAAATTATATAAAATTAAAACCTTTACTAAAACTGTGTACATAAATATATATATATATTATATATATATTAATCGAAAACATAAACACTGATTATAATAATATAGTGTAGCATTATATTATTACAGTATAGAAAGAAAGGTATAAGAACTTAAACATACAGTACAAAAGTGAAACGCAGACACATCCGTCGATAATCTTCAAAAAATGTGATTCCGTTCTGATATGAATTTCACCAGGATGTGGCTGTGTTTCAGGGGGAGGGCGGGTGTCGTCCCCCCATGGTAACCTGGTCAACTGTTCCTGGTACTCGTCCAACGCCTGCTGTCAGCGCACGGAGGTGACCTCTGTGTTTGGGGGCATGTACCCCTTATACGGGGCGTCGAGGGAGTGCTCGAACCAGCTCAACTACCTCATGTGTTACTTCTGCAGCCCCAGACAGCATCTGTGGTACCACGAGTGAGTGTGTCCCCATGTGGCTACTTCTTCACTTTTTATCTTTTTTTTAAAGTTTTTATATAGCGCAGTATCCAGTTCTTAGGACTGCTCAAAGCGCTTTTATATTTTACTTCCCCGGCAGACCTGTTCAATCGAATACCATCTCTTCTCTGGGAAGCATCCAGCCACATGCTACAATTAATGTATGAAGGCTGCTTGTACACATATCCACCACTGTCTATAGCCAGGTACTCATTTATATACCTGAGTGAAATGGAGCAATTTAATGTAGAGTAAAAAAACTTGCCCAAGGTTTTAACACCGCAGCACAGGATTCGAACCCGGGTTCTCTTAGTCGAGAGTCCGAAGCTCTACCTCTGAGCCATTGCGCTCTACTGCTTCTTGAGTGAAGCCATATCATTTGGTCTGTTCCACCCGTGCACTCAGCCATTAATGTGTATCAATCTTCTACTTGTACAACAGCATCGATCAGTAAATCTCTCCTAATTTGTTCTGTATCATATCCATTCTCAATGAGCAACTACAGCCTGGATTCACTGGATTGTGTGTAATTTTAGTCATTAACATTATTTTGTTAACACATTTAATGTTTCTTTTAAAGTTCTTATTCAATATTGGTATGGTTACACAATTACACTATTTATATAATGTGTATTATAAATAGTTAACTCATGTCACAAAGGATTTGATGCAGCACGGTTGCTTAAATGACACCATCTTCATATGCAACTGACAAGTTGACATCATGGCATTTCATTTGATGTTTAAAAAAATTAAAGACAGAATTAGATGATCTTTCTTAATTAATCCAGAATGACACAGTAACCATGTTCTTGCTCTGTCAACAGAAAAGCCTACGTCTGTGCCGATTACTGCAGATCTCTACATGAACACTGCAAGACAGCCATGTATCACGGGGAGTCTATTGGTACGTCTCCAAGGTTAAACCTGTCAAAGTTGGAATAACCGGAAGCTCAAATACTATATTCTATGTAATCTTTTATCTACAAAATACTTTCAAATCTGGATTATTTGATACTTAAAATATGCAAAATTTCAGTAGTTTGCACGTTATTATGCTGTGATCTTGAACAGATGGGTCTTTCAGTAAATTCAAAAATGAAGACATTTGTTCTCATGCTCTTATCTATATGCCTTTATGTACTTGAACTTGTGATGTTTCTCTTCAATATGGATCAACATTTGCTTTTTGCAGGGGCTTCATACGAGTCCGGAGAGGATTTCTGCAGAGGTCAGAAGTTCAGAGTTGCTGAAAATGGTCGGCCATGTTTCAACTTCAATCCATTTGTCTTCAGCTCAGCATCAATTCAAAGTTGCCATTACTATTCTAGAATACTGCTGGGTTTGCTTCTTTATAGTTTACTGCGAGGCCAACTTACTGTGACTCGCATTAGCTAAAGGTGTATAGAAATTAGTTATTTGTGTACCTTAAGTCATTGTCACAAAATATCATGCCAGTGAAATTAGTTTCGTAAATATATGCCAGGGAAGAGCTATTATGTTATTGTTGTTGAAGGGAAATTTTACTGCTTATAGCAAGAACATTGTTTATAGAAAGTTTCGTAGTCAAAACATGGCAGTTTCGTCAGGAAATAGCAAAATGACAACTTGATGCAAGTTTTATAGTTAATACATATTTACTATGACTGATAACAAAATTAACAAAGATATGGGAAATTATTTCACAAGGTGTCAAGTTTAATTATGTCTCTGCTGAAAGGCAATGTTAATTGAAGATGTGATTACAGGCATCTGTGTAGTGGGAAACCAAACTGGTTAGCAAATATTGTCTCTCATTTATATAATCATGATCAGGCAGGCACGATAGCAAACTACCCTGTATTATGCAGCAAATTAGTTAAGGGTCTAGTCAACTTCACATATCAAAGTGAAACTATTAGTGTATTTGTTTATGTAGCTATTGACAGTGCTGCTGTTACCATCCACATTCCTGTTTTTATAATGATTATGGAAGTAACTGTGTAAATATAGACTTACATGTAAACTGTACCACATAGTTAGTGTAGAACACAGCTGAAGGTGCAGTTTTATAGAGTAAACGTTTGTGTATTTTGTTGTATATAGTAATGAGTGGACGCATAAGGTCGTAGTCATAAAACATGTTTGTCTGTGTGTGATCGTTATCATGCTTCAGTGAAAATAAATTTGGACTGAGGTGCCACACATTGAGTGGAATACATATTAGTGCACATTGCAGCTATTGTGGATTTAGAACAGGTTGGGTGGAAGATGACATCTTAGCAATCATCTCAGTAACCTGGTCACATCAGTTACATCTGGCAGCAACTGCTTAGGTTTTGGAAGTCTTTGGATTGCTGAAAAACTGAAGTCCCTCATTGTTTGAACCAAGACAGGACACTATGTGTGTTTCATACTTTTGCAACATCACAGAACAATTCCAAATTAATACTGTTTGTTGAATAAAACTGACAGTGAAATATTCGGTATTAAATGCATTAAATGTGTTCTGCTGTTTTTTCTTGATCATGTCATATATTCCAATCACTGGATTCAGTCAGAACTGGTGCACTTGTCACAGAACCAACTAGGTGGCCATCTTGTTCACACATTTGTAGCTATGCCTCAGCAGTGACACTTTTCCCGTTCCTTTTCCTCTTTCGTCTCGTCTTCCTCTTCTTTGTAGCTGGCGGGTTCACAGGAATATTTGACGCTCGCCGTTTCTTGGGTACGTCTTGATGACCACCAGCACTCTCTTTTTCCTGAATGTCACAAGAATTGTCACACTGAATGTCACCACGATTGTCACTACGGTCTACCACACGTGTTGACTTCAGGTGTTTGCTGCCTCGCCGTTTCTTGGGAACGTTTCGATGCCCACCACCATTCTCGTCACCCTGAATGTCACGAGAATTGTCACACTGAATGTCACCACGATTGTCACTACGGTCTACCACATGTGTTGACTTCAGGTGTTTATTCCCACCCGCAGACGTCCGTTGGAAACAGGCCACGAAGAACCCATTAGTGAGATCCCGTTCCGGGGACATGCGGACACACTTGGTGAAGGCCCCCTCCCCTCGGCCGGGAAGCGTCGACATGACCTCCACGAGGACGTATCTTCCTCCGCACCACTCCTCCACCTCCGCCACCACGCCCTCGTTCTCCTCCGCATGAATCGAGCATGTCGAATAGACAACCCGTTGCATGCTGGGAAATGAGAGAGCATGCTTGAGGATCATTGCCTGGAAGTTGGCGAGATGTTTGAGTCGCTGCTTCGAGTTCGGCTCATCGACGCTTGTCAGTTCGTTGAGTCGACTCACAATACCTGAAGAGTCAGCACAGGTTTAGGCGATGGTCAGACTAATTCTTCAAAGGGTCGAAGACACAAGATGATATAATAACAACTTCTATTACACTGAAAGTGGACAGAATGATCAGTTCAACTACTGACATAAGAGGCACAGATGTCATTGTTTCACTCAAAACTGATCATAACCAAACTAATGAAATAAGAAAATCTACATGATTACCTTAGAAAAGAGATGTTTCATTCGAATTATACAAATACAACAATCAAATGGATCTATGCAATTACAATGCCATCTACCAAATGGTTCAAGCAAGTCGACAGAACATGCAATGTCTCCATGTGTCATTTACTTTTTAAGTATATCAATGTTTCATATTTCTTTCCTCCAACCTGTAGACATTTTCTGGAGTCAACTGATAACCCATAAATGTTGCTGTCTAGGTTCTGCAGTTGTCGCCTTGCATAATCTGCTGGCCACAGAGGAAAGAACTGTCTAACTACGTCGATTCTTAGCGTAATAACGCATCACTGTTAGAGTAAAGGTCGACTCACCTGACCCGCTGCAAGACGGGTCAACAATGGCGTGTGTCACGTGGCTGTACTGGGGGGACGAGGGGTCAACCTTGAGGAAGTCCATGTGAGACAACTGGATGGCGCCAGACGCACCAACGCACTGTGTTAGTTTCCTCATGCTGGCCAGACGCTGGGCGTCCTTGTCAAAGGCAAACACCCGCCTACAGACACACCAACCGTGTAAGTGTGTAATACAAAGGGACAAAAGGTCACTCTTCTTATATGGGAAAATTTCCAGTTATATGGACCATTCAAATACATACACAATGTGCCTTTTCTGTAGGAAGTAGTCAGGCACAGCTCATAACATCTTGGTTCTAATTTAGATGTACTATAGAGTTCGATGATAAAAAAGTATTCTAATAACTGCTCAAATATGTTTTAAAGAAGCTGAAAAAATTTCTGAATTCAACAGTTGAATGTTTGAAACAATGCGACATGAGTCAAATGACATATGTCATATGACACAACCGTACCATCAGCTTGTCTCCTGAAGAAGGCCACGAGAAGATGTCAAAATGTACAGACTAACTACAACAGTGTATTTTGAGAGATAAATAAGTATGATGTAAGCAACAAGGAAACCAGACCATCTATCCATTCAGAGAGATATAACAGTGGAACTGTTGTGTTTGCTGTACTCACCCAGTGTTGTGGAGAATGGCGGCAGTGTGCGTCGTCTTGTTCCCGGGAGCAGCGCAACAGTCGATCACGTGGCTCCCAGCAGGTGGCGCTAGTATATAGGCAGGAAGACAACTCGCCTACGACAGAAAAAACTCAACTCACACCACAGACAGAGACACAGCAATAGTCTGCACAGAATTCAACTGGCCATAAGTACATTTTGATGATAGATGTATCAAAAGAAGGTAAATGTACGGGAAGGGTTATTTCACTGCACATCATCAATTCTGAGGAGAGAGAATCTTTGTACAAATGCGGTATAAGCAGATCATTGGGCTAAAAATAACAACTTCATTCAAATCAGCTTATAATAGTTTAATTACCAGTAATTACAAAAAAGATTTTTTTACCTATGACCATATTAGAGCTGTAACATAATAAGACCATGGAATTTGGCAATCTGGCCCAAATACTGCATAGTTTTTGCATACACTACTATTTCAACATAACAGAAATAGCAGACCAAGTTCACGTTGCAGTGTGTGTTGCATAGTTACAAATGGTCATCATCTGTAGTAGGCAGAACAGTTACGTTTATATCGAAAATACCACACCATAAGTGAACTATTTCTAATATTAACGACACACACACATCATTAAATTTTGTTGTTGTAAATGTGACGCAGAAACCTTGTCTTGAAGAATGATGGCACCAGATTTGTAAAGTTTGTGTTCATGCAGATCAGTGCCCCTGGCAAACACCAGCAGCTCTGGCAGATGACAGTCTCGCAGAAACTGCTTCGGTTGTAGGTTTCTCACCAACTCTATGTATCTACAGACAGACAGACAGACAGACAGACAGACAGACAGACAGACAGACAGACAGACAGACAGACAGACAGACAGACAGACAGACAGACAGACAGACAGACAGACAGACAGACAGACAGACAGACAGACAGACAGACAGACAGACAGACAGACAGACAGACAGACAGACAGACAGACAGACAGACAGACAGACAGACAGACAGACAGACAGACAGACAGACAGACAGGTGGCTCATCATTGACCTAGTTTTTACACAGGTGACATTTTAATATAGCGTTTTTATTTACCAAGTTATTAAAGGACAACTAGTTGTGGAATACCAATGGTTAAGTTTTGGACTCTACAAGAAACCAGTATCGCAGAAATATAAACTTCTATTACCTATGGGGATCATTCCATTACCTATGGGGATCATTCCATTACCAAGATGCAAGACTCTCACAGCCTTTTGAATGGGTGTAATTTTTCTCAACTTTATCTATATTATAAGTATTCTTAAATTTATCTAGAAGACTTTTTATAGCACTGTTCATTAATATTAACTAATACGTACTCTGCATAAGTGAGATTAACGTTTTCTATCTCCTCATACTTCTCAGAGACAAACATCTGTATGACATCCTCCACTGTTGTCTTCAGTAGATTCACACGTACATATCTTGGCAGTCGAACTGAAATAATAAAGAACACACTTTACACCAACCAAATAATTAGCTGAAACTTACTTTGTTGGAAACTAGACAGTGCACACAGTGCATTACACAGCCAAAACTAGCATAAGTTGATTTTCACTTAAGTAAATATGTTTCCTTGTGTTACCAGATATAACATTGTTTATAATATGTTTTCAACAATGTAATCAAATGTATGCAATTCATGTATACAACTGACTGTAGACACTAAAGTATTCATATAATGCTAAACTGGTTATCACAGAAGTGGATTCGTGATGAGTGAAACCAATTGAGGAAGCATCTTCAAGTCTTGGATACGCAATACTACATCACTCACTTTGTGCTGAAGTCTTTGAGAGAAGGTCTTCATTTCTGCTGACCTTCGCAGCCACTTTCAACCTGGCAAGTTCAGAAGTCAAGGCTGCTTTGTTCTTCATGATCACTTCCTAAAACAAAATGGACAACATTTTAGAATATTACTGAAAAACTAATTAACTAAGTAAAATATTTCCCATATTTTCCTCTATTTATATTATCTTTACAATAGAAATAGATCCAGTACTAATCCATCCAAAATTATATTTGACCCATTTTGGGTCAAGTATAATTTTAATGCTTCAGCCGTTCTTCACAGGTTAACTGAACAATCATTTACCTGTGGTCACTGGTGATTGCTTATTTAATATATGGATTTGTTATTGTATTATTTATTACTTACTTGTCATCCATTTAATGTTGTGACAATCACAATATAAGCTGTTTTCACAATTTTGTGTCTAGCTATCATTTTGGTAGTCAGACAAGTCCCATCAACATTTGTTAACATTAATAGTTATTAATGTAAATAATTGTTCATGCTACAAACAAATTATCACAATTACTGTCATATATAGATTTACACTCCCAGGTCTGAACAATAATGCAACATTAGAATGCTTACACAATTACATTAATAAACATCTATGAGTGATTTATCTAAACTAACAAAACAGAAATGCATGATACGTCTCTCACCTGGTAGTGAGTGTGTTTGTGCAGACCCTGTCCAAACAAGAACTCGTGCACCAACACCCGGGCTAGGGGTGGCTTCTGTCGAAGAACTTTTTCGTGCTTAAGCAGGTGTGTCCTCTTAAGTATGGTTGAAATAATCTCAGCATATCGGAGCACTCCACAGACGACTGCAAACAACTGCTTCTTGTTCTGGAGGAAGAGGATATATAAGTCACTAACATATATTTGATGCAAAGGATACTCCATGTACACCCTGAATCCTATCAAATTATTTAACATTAAATTTAAATTGACATTACAGATAGAACTATAACATCTTAGGTCATTGCATCTTCTCTGTTTGCACATCATACGTGAATTTAAAGCAGACAATGTGATCTTTGTGCATTTTTTACAAGATGAGTATAATGTACAAAATACCATGATATATTTAATGTACACAATCACACACGTTTGAGAACTTGTCTCTTAGATAGTCTCTGTTGAACAAGGGCAACGTGAGATGATTAGTTTAGTTTACACCGATTTGTAATCTGAATCATGAGCTAAAATCAGCATGCCATAGCGGGTGCAATTCAAATCTGAATTGCTGATTTTATCTCCTGTAATGATCTATGACATATGTTAACTGCTTTACACATTGCTGAGTCTATGCCGACTACGATTTAAGGGAAAAAAATGATAAGATATAGATCTTATATACCACTAAGCAACAAGATTTGTAATTCAAATATGATATTGTAGACAGTGCAATGTAGTGTAGGCCTGGGTGTAGTATATTGTACTAGCTTTGGGATATGCTGGAACTTTGTCTCAACCGAGGAGCGCTCCTCGGTTGAGGGTTAGGGTAGACGACACAGTCCAGCGCTGGACGATGTCTATGCCTACTATACATAAATGACCTACCCAATAATCTCACTTCAAATGTTCGCCTTTTTGCAGATGACTGCCAACTATATCTACCAGTTAAATCTGATAATGACACTTCTCTCCTCCAAAATGATCTACTCAAACTCGAGGAATGGCAAAACACTTAGCTTATGAAATTCAATCCCACCAAATGCTTCACAATGACATTAGCCTCAAGAAAACCGACACCAAATCACTACACCTTCTGTGGCCAACAACCTAAATCTGTCCAATCTCACTGTTATCTTGGTGTACAAATATGAAATACTTGAAATTGGACAACACAATGCAACTCAGTCGCTAAGAAAGCACAACAGACACTAGTAGTCATTAGGAGAAATCAAAATAAATGCCCAACCCACATTAAATCTATAGCTTACACAACCCTTGTCCGACCAATACTTGAATATGCGTCAGCATCATGAGATCCACACTGCCTAAAACATATTAAAACCTTAGAAAGAATCCAAAGACATGCTGCCAGTTATGGCACACAAAACTATTCTAGAGAGCCAGGAACAGTAACCCAACTTCTTAAAGACCTCCAATGGGACACCCTCCAAACAAGAAAAATTAAAAGACTTAGCATTATATACAAGATGGAACATAACCTTATAGATATCCCGCTAGATCACTATATCCAACACAACACTAGATCCTCACGTAAACATGACAGTCAGTTCTTGCAAATTAGACACTCTGTAAACATATTTGGAAACAGCTTCTTCCCAACCACAATTAAAGAATGGAATTCTCTGCCCCCAAACGCTGTCTCAAGTAAATCACTAAACTCATTTCAAAAAAATGTCATCCAACATTTTAACAACTAATCCAAACGATCCACCATGTGCAGTCGGGTGATGTGTCCCCAGGACATTTTGCCAGTAACATATACCGATATGCCTATTAGGGTTGTGTACCATTTGCCTCTATACTGTAAGCACTATATAAAGTACATTTCATATGGTATATGGTACACTGTGGCTATGCATTTTTTCTAGACACGTTCCGCATGTTATATTAACAGTGGTGCCACATCGTGACTTGGTGGGGTGGATTCCACTTCTACTCTTCTGGAAGTGCGCTTATCGAAAGGGAGAGGCCACGATATGTTCAATGTCGTCTAAAAGTTTCATTAATTTTCTGTACTAATTTTGTAAGGTCATAGAAGATTCAAAAGACCTAGTTAGTATTGCCTATTGGTGACGGGGTAATGTATAGACCCAGCAGATTTTATGATTTTTTTTAAAACTGGTTTCAAAATCGTATAAAAATACCTGTTCTACAGTATACCGATTAGCGGTATACGACACACAGCTCTTTCATTGTGACTTATCATTTATAGTTTTATGCCTACCCTTTATAGGCTATATTTCAGTGTATATTTACTCAGTATCCCTCAGGCTCAGTACTGCCTACTACTTCCCCCCTGCATTGCCACGTGGTCGTGGCTCATGCGGTTGGTTGACCGGACCACTGATTTTGGAATCTTGAGTAAGAATTGATGTGGATGTTTGAATAATCGACTACATGCAACAGCAACTGGTCAGCGTGTAACATTCTCAATCCAGTGGCAGTGACTAACTCGCTCAGTCTCGATCGGTGAGTGAGTCGGTGAACATTTGATGTTGAAAACCTGACAACATTGTTTTGATATTCGTACAGGTTGTCAGTAAGTATCAATTCACACCTTGTATGTGCTGGAAAGGATTAGGGTTTTAACTGTTCCTTTCTTATCTTCCACTAAAGTGATAATTCGTGCTGCTTCTTGGAAAAGCATGTTTATTCATGTAACTCGATCGACGTTGTCAAACCTTCTAACTCCATAATGTTGTCAACGTTGTCCGCTAGGCGGCCCATCGACGCCAGTTGTGTTCACTGGTCGCAACGGGCGCCACCGTCGTTGTCATCGGCGAGCTTACCATTTTTATTTACTTTTGTTTAAAAACGCTGGTAGACGTGCATATTTAAATATAATGTGAGCGTTCATTGTATATAAGACGATGGATGTTGTTGCTAATCTCGAATCAGGTGTGGTAACAATGTCTTCAAAACTTTGCATGCAGTAAATCACTGTTCCTGCTCTCCACACCATACATCACACAGTCACACTCACAGCCGGGCGCCCCATCACACATCTTTGATTGATTGATTGATTGATTGATTGATTGATTGATTGATTGATTGATTGATTGATTGATTGATTGATTGATTTAATATAAAATATAAAACATTGTACACATATGTATAATATATAAATACAAGGTACATTTAAATATTCGGATAACACAAAAAGTGCACGCACTTATTTCCATTGGCATTGTGGTCCTTACAAAAGACCTATAGTTACTAGTTAGTATCGCATATACTGTTATACACACATACTGACATAGCCATTGGCATTGCATTGGCATTTGGCTGCCATTGGCGTTGCCGTTGGAGTTGCATTGCCGTGATTGTGCTTGGCCTTACCCTGGTCTTGGCTTCACTGCCTTGCTTAGACTAGCTTATGCTTTAGTTCAGTCACAGAACTGAATCATGAAAATGTCTTACACATTCATTATTTTTTTTTAAATTTAGTTTAATTATAACTGGAATAATATTCCCAATGTCAATGATGAATGAAACTATGCACCCCTGAAGCTGACCTAGGCTTAGCCTAAGGGGTAAGGCTTCGACTTGCAGGCCTCCCAAAGGCTCCTACGCATGCACAGAGACAGTTTGAAAATGAACCTTACAATTCATTTTCACTTATTTTTTGTTTTACATTTAGTATGAGGGGAGCGGTGGTCACGCGGTAGAGCGACGGACTGTCAATCGAGGGGATGGTGGTTCAATCCCACCTACCGCCGTTTCAAAACTTAGGCAATTTCGTTCACCCCATATTTGCCTGTGTGTTTCGGAAGAGACACTAAAAGCCGGTGTTCCCTTCTATCTGGTGTCTATGCCAGTGGAAGTACAAGATCCCACACATGGGGTCAATGTGTAACCTGTAGTGGACTCATTAATTCTAGAGAAGGACCTGTTTGGAGGGAGCCATATGAGACTTGAGTATCTCCAATATTTGTATTCCATATGCTGCACCTAAGTTACAGCATGATAAACCTAACAACATGAACATTTTGAAAGATGAAGAAAGATGACTATATATACTCACCACTTGAAGTAGAATGCGTCAGACCCCAGAACATTGTAGATGTTCTTATTTGGGGCCACAGCGTATGGACATTGTGCAGGATTGTGTATAAACATGAGCATAGAAAAAACCTAAATATTTCTCATTAACCACTGGTATCAATGTTGTGAGCATATTTGACAACATTATTTACCTGTAGCACTTTTAACCAAGTTTCAAATTTGTTTACTCTTTATATATCAATCCACCAGTGGTGGACCCAGATAGAATAGTCAGGGAGGGAGGCATAACACCTGCAATTGCTATTCTTTTGAGGCTCGCCCCAAACCCCATCTTGAGACTCATACAAAACCTGTACTCAAGCTGTCTTGAACTTTTTTGCTGCTGGAATTTCAGCTGTCAGCACACGCCACTGTTGGCATTGGCTGGGTGGGGTTTCTACTCAAAATATTTGTGGTGCCAAAGTTCACAATTTTTAAAGCTAACCCAAAACGTCTACCCTGGTAGTTGCACTTGCCTGGGAAGGCATAGAACTGAGTTCTCTCATGTCAAAAACATCCCCATAATCTGTTCTGCCTAAAGAACACAGTAGAGTAGATCATGTGATAATTAAATGTTTCAAATAAGAGTTATAGGCCCTATATGTGAACAACCACCATGGCTTGAATCTAATGCTATCCATTGTGTTCTACTTATTTTTGAGAGAGGAGAGAATCTACTTTCCAGCAACAGCAACGATATAGTTCTTAATAAAACACTTCCAAAGTTGTATCATTTATAACATGGTAGTTACTGAAAAGGCAGTTCTGAATTACACCACATGTATATTCGCGAAAAGTTTGATAATTTACATATTCACCATTACTCTGCTTCAAACCAACTTTAGTCAATTATATTTACAGTAAAGTAACATACTTGAGCATTGACTAATTTTTTTAGCAATGTAATGCACCTTTAATATAGCTTAGCATCTTGCGGCATTGACCTGTTTCTTCTCAATGTGTTGTAGAGCCAGAGATGACTTGTTCAGAGCAAACGTTGGAAGCTGCTGAAAATGGAGCCATTAATGAACTGCGGGAGTTGATTGCCAGGGACCCTGACCTGGTGCATGCTGTGGATGATGATGGCTACACCCCACTGCACCGGGCAGCCTACAATGGACACACTGAGGCAGCTCAGGTGTGTAGGTCATTATGTAATCTATGTAATTTGAATATATTCCCTCCCGGACAAACTGCAGTAATACGAGATATGTAACTGTTTTGATAGGCATGAGCGCATACATGAGGATACCAGGTACATGGATAAACACCACACACCACACGCACACGCACACGCACCACACACACGCACACCACACACATGCATACACACACGCACACCACACACACACACACACACACACACACACACACACACACACACACACACACACACACACACACACACACACACACACACACACACACACACACACACACACACACACACACACACTCTCTCTCTCTCACATATGCACACAGAAAATATAGAAATTTTGACCATTGTTATTTTGAAATGTGGTAAAAATAAATTAGACCAATATTAAAAAAATCAAATTAATACTAACGCCAACGACAGCATAACAATTTATTGCAGGGATCATGTCAACAATACATTTTATTATTAAACAACTTGTGACATTCACAGATACTATTGGAGAACGGAGCAAACATTGAAGCAAAGACCAATGATGGCTGGCAGCCTCTACACAGTGCCTGTAACTGGGACCAGGTCGAGGTGGCGGCCATCTTGCTCAGAAACGGCACCTCCGTGAATGTGCAGACCCAGAGTGGACAGACGCCGCTACACCTGGCCGCCCGCAATGGGGCCACACGGCCACTGTTGGAACTCTTACTAATGCACAGGGACGCCGACTTTACCTTAAAGAACTCTCTTGGAGAGACGGCACAAGACCTTGCTTCGAGATACTCAAAATACCACAGTTTATTCGCGATTGCAGACGACAGCATCAATGTCTTTGTGACGAGGTGATACAACAAATAATGCTGTTTGATATGTTGTACTGTAATTATATAAATACAATGTGTTGAATAAAGTTGTTTATATAAAAAAATTACCCTTGGACTAGTTATTTGAGGATTGAATGACAAACGGAGTAATACACAAAACAAAAAGAAACAGTATGGTTGTATGATAGCAGTTTGTTCTAGTTAAGAAAGCAGCTCTATGTAGGTTGTTAAATGCACTTCTATTCTACCATGACAGCAGCAAATGCCAAGTTAGGTATATAATTATTATTTGGTTGATTTTACATTTGCATTTTTTTTATTTCATATTAATTATGAATACACAAACTGCATTGCATTGGGTTAAGAAAGCAAGTTCTTAAAAAGCACAGCATCCAGGCTTCAGGACTGGTCAAGGCACTTTGCCCTTTACCCTGACAGACCTGTCCAGTCGAACACCATATCTACTTCTCTGAGAAGCCACTGTGTAATTAACATTATTCATGCACAAATATCCACCACTGTCTATAGCCAGGTACACATTCATACACACATATACAGGTACACATTCATACAGCTGCTAGAATGGATTGGAGCAATGTAGAATGAACAAACCTGCTCAATGTCAACATGACAGCACAGGATTCTCAGTCAGGAGTCTGAGGTTCTAGCCACTGAGACAGCGCTGTTACATTGTCTATAGTATAGCTCCATGTTTTGATAATTCATTGCCATATTCAGTAGCAAACACAGGATCCAATATCAGTGTTTTTCACAGATTGCATTTGAGCCGTGACTTCAGTTTATTGCACACCACTACGTAGTTGTACTGACGTTTCACTTCTATTATACACTGTACATGTATAGGCGAAAGTCTCATTGCTGTCATTCAACACATGACACATATAGGCAAAACAAAGGCAAGTTCATATATAGCGCAGTATCCAGTCCTCAGGACCGTTCAAAGCACTTTACACTTTACTTCCCTGACAGACCTGTTCACTCAGACACCATCTCGGCTTCTCTGCGAAGCATCCAGCCATATGCTGTAGTTAATGCGCGAAGGCTGCTCATACACATATCCACCATTGTCTATAGCCAGGTACTCATTTACTCAGCTGAGAGAACTGGAGCAATGTAGAGATTTTAACACCGCAGCACATGATTCGGACCTGGGTTCTTGTAGTTGAGAGTCCGAAACTCTACCCCTGAGCCATTGCACTCTACGTCCATGTGTACAGATGTTACAGCTCCATCAACACACTTACACTGCTCATTGTGTGTGGACAACACGCTCATAGATGTGGTTCTTCAATGGCACTTGCAGCACCTGGAAATGTGTACTCATGACTGGCAGTGGTGCCTCGGTGCAGTGCTCCGGTGCATGTACGACGGCAGTTGTTGTCTCGGCACCTTGCGGTAGTGGGCATGGTGCACGGGTCCCCTGCACTCCCACTGACGTGGTGTATAGCGGCACTCTGGGTTTCGTTAGCATACCTGGGGCGCTTACATTGGGATAGGGTATTTCAATCTCACTCAGCTTGTTCAGCGCAAATGCAGGGTGATCGGGCACAGTTTTGAAGCAGCTGGAAAATCATTACAAACATCTGAACACGTGTATGGTACATTTATACGTCGATAAAGTCAAGATACACATCCAACTAATGAACAATATTTTAAAGACAGAAGGACTGCTGGTGAGATTGGAATAATTATTTTGGTTTTTATTCTATGTGCTTTGTAGATAACATTGAATTGTTGTTGCTTTTTGATAATTTTAATTGTATTATTTTACACCATTAAAACATAATTATAATATTATAAGAACGTAGAGAGGGAGAATGACAGACAGGCAGGCAGGCAGGCAGGCAGGCAGGCAGGCAGGCAGGCAGGCAGGCAGGCAGGCAGGCAGGCAGGCAGGCAGGCAGGCAGGCAGGCAGGCAGGCAGGCAGGCAGGCAGGCAGGCAGGCAGGCAGGCAGGCAGGCAGGCAGGCAGGCAGGCAGGCAGGCAGGCAGGCAGGCAGGCAGGCAGGCAGGCAGGCAGGCAGGCAGGCAGGCAGGGAGGGAGGGAGGGAGGGAGGGAGGGAGTGACGGATAGGTAGACAGAGAGAAAGAGAGAGAGAGAGCGTGAAAGAGAGAGAGAGAAATAGAGAGAGAAATAGAGAGAAATAGAGAGAGAGAGAGAGGGGAGAAAGAGAATTAACAAAACAGAGTTATGCAAGAGCTTAATTCACACCGGCCATCTTATAAAGCATTTACTACTCCAGCTACGGGAAGATCTACAGTCTAACTGAACATTCCCAATTAACATGCTAGCCAAATTGCTATAAATTCCAACCAAATATTATTATCATGTAGGTTGATCAAGGATTACCATTGACGTTACGTGAACCATTAGTTGCATTATATCAACTTCTCTGGGAAGCATCCAGCCATGCTGCAATAAATTGGCGAAAGCTGCTCGTATCCACCACTCTCTATAGCCATGTACTCATTCATAGAGCTAGGAGCTGGAGCAATATAGAGTGATAAAAACTTGCCCCGGATTTCACACTGCAGCACATGATTCAAACCTGGGTTCTCTTAGTCGAAAGTCCGAAGTTCTACCCCTGAGCCACTGCGCAGTCTAAATCAGAAAATGACTACTAGCATAGTTGCAATTGCATGGTTTGCATGCTGCTTACCTGTCTTACTTCGGATCGGTGAAATAATATATACCCATAATAGCAATTAATATTATGTACAAGTTAAAATAAAATGTCCCTTCTTTTGGAAACAGCAAACCGAGACGAAACCAGTCACTGGGGTGTGTATACTCACCGTCGACGAAATGCATACAGCATTGCAAGAAGGGAGAATCCAAGCACTATACCAAGGCCGACACCCAGGCTGATCACAGTGGCAAGGCCTGCAACGAAGTAGACACACACCTTCATGCTGATGTGTCAAAATAATATAACGGAGATACTGATGCGTGTTACGATTTATTGT
>OZ024862.1:7251069-7268569 GCA_964017155.1 Oasisia sp. SBJ-2009
GGAGAGGGGAGAGGGGAGAGGGGAGAGGGGAGAGGGGAGAGGGGAGAGGGGAGAGGGGAGAGGGGAGAGGGGAGAGGGGAGAGGGGAGAGGGGAGAGGGGAGAGGGGAGAGGGGAGAGGGGAGAGGGGAGAGGGGAGAGGGGAGAGGGGAGAGGGGAGAGGGTGATAGATAGAAAGAGAGAGAGGGGGGGGCAAGAGAGAGAGGAGTGAGAGGAGAGATAGATAGAGGAAAAATAGGAGACAGATGAGAGAGAGAGAGAGAGAGAGAGAGAGAGAGGAGAGAGAGAGAGGGGAGAGGGGAGAGGGGAGAGGGGAGAGGGGAGAGGGGAGAGGGGCGAGGGGAGAGGGGCGAGGGGAGAGGGGAGAGCGGAGAGCGGAGAGGGGAGAGGGGAGAGGGGAGAGGGGAGAGGGGAGAGGGGAGAGGGGAGAGGGGAGAGCGGAGAGGGGAGAGGGGAGAGGGGAGAGGGGAGAAGGGAGAGGGGAGAGGGGAGAGCGGAGAGCGGAGAGGGGAGAGGGGAGAGGGGAGAGGGGAGAGGGGAGAGGGGAGAGGGGAGAGGGGAGAGGGGAGAGGGGAAAGGGGAGAGGGGAGAGGGGAGAGGGGAGAGGGGAGAGGGGAGAGGGGAGAGGGGAGAGGGGAGAGGGGAGAGGGGAGAGGGGAGAGGGGAGAGGGGAGAGGGTAGAGGGGAGAGGGGAGAGGGGAGAGGGGAGAGGGGAGAGGGGAGAGGGGAGAGGGGAGAGGGGAGAGGGGAGAGGGGAGAGGGGAGAGGGGAGAGGGGAGAGGGGAGAGGGGAGAGGGGAGAGGGGAGAGGGGAGAGGGGAGAGGGGAGAGGGGAGAGGGGAGAGGGGAGAGGGGAGAGGGGAGAGGAGAGAGATAGGGAGGGACGGCCGCACGGACGCACGGACTGACGGAAAGGGGAGGGGAGGTGGGGGGGGGGGAGATCGTTTTGGAAGGGGGTTAGTTAAAACTATGGTTCAAACAAACCACCCGATCCCCACCCACGGATTACGCACGGGCCTGCCTCTGCCTCGCTCAGATAGGCAAGAATGTCGTTACTGTTACGAGGTCATGATTTTATTGAAACAAATGTTATACATAATATTATAACAAAGATGACACAACAGTCAGTACATTTGCATGATATGCTATCAACATCTTATTAAGAAGTTAATTCGTACAAAAGTTAATTCGTACAAAAGCATAGTTCCCGAATAAAAAAAAACAGTTAACAAAATAGCCCTGCATCGGGAGCTGGGGTGGCTTGAAAAGGGATGGCCCCCAGTCCCGGACAAAAATAATACGTTGAAGAACGGAGGATTAATTACTGACTGCTTGGTGTATAGAGTGACAAAGTACAGGGGGTTTCAGGATGCCCATGTAAGATTTTCCTTCCCAGTCCTACCCTTTCGCAAATAAATTGTCATAATTCAAATAGGATTAAGTTAGGAATTCTCCACTTTTGTCGTTGGCTGCAGCAGAGGAGTTGACAGAGCAATGAAAATGTCATTATTTTCAATGTGCGTGATGACTAATGGCTATTAAGGATTCAAAATGATAGTTTCCCGGTTACTAAACTAGGGTCAAATTGCATTTTGTTGTTATTATTTTCTTGGCATCAGGTGTCAGGGGTGAGTTTCTTTCTCCCATTGTTCTCTTACAACGTTCTCTGTCAGCAGTCTCCCATTCCTTTTATATATCATTTCCCCCACCTTTTCTCCCACTCTTTCTACGTCATTTTAAAGGCAATCCCCCATCGCAATTTCGGTTTTCCTCGTCCCAAGTTCCCTTCCACTTTCTGGGCATCTGCTCTCTTTGCCAGTTTTTCATCTCCAATTGTTTCCACATGACCAGTCCATATATATATATATATATATATATATATATATATATATATATATATATATATATATATATATATATATATATATATATATATATATATAGTATATATATGTATATATATGTATATAATAATAATAGTAATAATAATAATAGTAACTTCTTTTGCGCCAATATCCTCGAAAATCAAGCTCAGTGGCGCGACAAAACCAGGGGATTAATCAATCTCATAATCGAAAGCAATGCGTGAGTCGTCAACGGATGGATGGAAAAGCTAGGAGGCTAAGGAGGATAGGCAGCATTAAAGAGATAGGTTTTTAGATGTCGGCGGAATGAAACTATATTACCTTGTGATTTAACACTGGCAGGAAGCGAATTCCACACCGTTGGTGCGGCAACCGAGAAAGCTCGGGTCCCGGCTTTCGTTTTCACCCAAGGGATGTAAAGAGGGTTACTACTGGTTGAGCGTAGCTGTCTGGAATTTCTTGTTGGAGTTAGCATTGAATTTAGATATGCTGGTTGTGTAGATGAGAGTGCTTGATAGGCTATTTTACAAATTTTGAAAATGATGCGATAGTGCACAGGTAGCCAATGCAGTGATTTTAGAAGCGGCACTGAGCGAGAAAAACGTGGAGAACGCGTGACTACCCTTGCTAAACAATTTTGGACACGCTGAAGTTTTGCTATGTCCTTGTTTGCGGTATTGTAAAGGAGGGAATTGCAGTAGTCGAGTCTGCTGCTTACTAGAGCTGTGGCGATGGTTTTAGCAACGGAAAGTGATAAAAACCGGCGGATACGGCGAAGATCACGGATATGGTAAAAACAGCAACGGCATGTTTTCGAGATATGTTGTTTGAAATTGAAGTTTTCATCAAACGTTACTCCGAGATTTAAAACTGAGGTGGCTGGTGTGATACTCTGACTCAGAATATGTGTCGGGAAAAAGCCATTGAGTTTTGCCCGCTGCGTTGAGGTACTAATGATGAGAAATTCAGTCTTATCTGCATTTAGTTTTAATTTACTATTTTTCATCCAGAGGGAGACATCTTGGAGACAATCCCTGAGCTGGTTTAGGGAGCGACAAGTATCTGGTGTGGTCAGAGAAACATAGATTTGTGTGTCATCTGCATAAAGGTGATGATCCAGGTTATGACTCTGGATAACTGAGCTTAATGGTGTTGTGTACAGAGTGAAAAGCAACGGACCCAAAACAGAACCCTGGGGGACACCACAAGAGGTGGGCAGCATGTCTGAGAAGCAGTTACCTATTTTAATGGCTTGCCGTCTGTCAGTAAGGTATGAAGTAAACCAGCTCAAGGCTGTGCCAGATATCCCGTACCACGTTGATAAGCGTGTAATGAGAATGTCGTGGTCAATGGTGTCGAAAGCGGCGGATAGGTCAAGCAGGGTCAGTGCAGTAACTTTGCCATTATCAATGTTAAGGTTTATGTCATTGTGTACTTTTAAAAGAGCAGTTTCTGTTGAGTGAAATTGTTTGTACGCAGACTGTGATGCATTGGTTAAACCATTTATGTTGATGTGAGAAGTAAGTCGATTTGCAACAACCTTTTCGAGTATTTTGGAAATGAAGCTAAGGTTAGAAATAGGCCTGTAGCTGTTTAGATCTTCTTTTGACAGAGTTGTCTTCTTAAGAATTGGATTTACATGTGCACATTTAAAGTCTTCAGGGAATAAGCCGGAGTAGAGTGATGCATTTATTATATCTGTTATTGGTTTAATTAAAACGTCAAGGCATGCTTTCAGTAGTATGGTCGGAAGTGGGTCAAGATCACAGGATTTATTTGGGGACGACATGATTATTTTTTTCACTTCAGTAGTTGTGGCTGGTTCAAACGATGTGAGTTTAGAATTTAGTTGTGGAGAGTCGGCATTTATAGTGTCTGAGGTGTGATCTGTGAAGGCTGAATGTATCAGGCTGATTTTGTCTTTAAAATGACTTGAGAAAGAGTTACACAGTGACTTGATTGATGCATGGGTTGGTAGAGAAGGAGCAGGCCGCCTGTGTAAAATCTGATTGATACATTTCCATAGTTGTTTTGGTGTAGCAGAGTTATTTGCGACCATGTTTTCGTAATAATATGACTTTGCTTTTGACATTTGTTGGTTACATAGATGACATTGCCGTGTGTAGCGTGACCTGTCTAAGGATGAACGAGATTTACGCCAAACACGTTCCAGATAGCGACGGCGCCGTTTAGATTGGATTATTTCCGGGGTCATCCAAGGAGCTGGCGGCTTTTGTGACACAGATTTGGATTTAGCGGGTGCATGTTTGTCAAGCAATGTCTTCAGTATTTGACGGTACTGTTTGTATAGGTCTGATACATGTTCTTTAGGATGTGTGACAAGGTCGGATGTAATTATATCAGTCATAAATGATGCAATGTTGATACTGCGAATGGCTCTGTAGAACATGTTGTGTTTGGACACGGCTGGGGCTATAGGAACTTTAAGATCTGCAATTACTGTGTTATGGTCCGATAAGCCATCTACAACTGTGGGTGTCTGAATGTTTTTACAAGAGGAACGAGTTATCAAGATGTCAAGCCAATGTCCATGATGTATGTATATATATGTATATATATGTATATATATATATATGTATATATATGTATATATGTATATATATATATATATATATATATATATATATATATATATATATATATATATATATATATATGTGTGTGTGTGTGTGTGTGTGTGTGTGTAGTGTATATATATATATACACATATACATACATACTTTCCTACATACATACATACATACATACATACATACATACATACATACATACATACATACATACATACATACATACATACATACATACATACATCATCATCATCATCATTCTGTCGGTCGCGAAGCGACAAAGACTGCATCCATCACTTGACTGTTTCTCTCCATTTATCTCTCTGTTGTGAGAGTGATGTCCAGGAGTCGATCTTTATGTCTCTCAGCTTCAGGTTTCTCTTGATGGTATCCTTGAACCGGAGACGAGGGCGCCCTCTCTTTCTCTGACCAGAAGACAGTTGGGAGTAGAGAACCTGCTTCGGTAGCCTGTCTGGTGACATCCTCATGAGGTGTCCAGTCCATCGGAGATTCTTTCTGATCAGAAGATCTTCCATAGATGGCAGCCCTGTCCGTTCGAGTATTTCCTTGTTTGTCACTTTTTCCATCCAGGTTATCCTCATGATCGATCGCAGATGTCGCATCATGAAGGCATGCAGCTTTTTCACCTGTCGTCTGTACACTGTCCAGGCCTCGGCTCCGTATAGGAGGATGGCCAGCACGATTGCACGGTATATCTTGCATTTAACCCGCATGGACACATGGTGGTTGTTCCAGAGTCTCTGGCGTAGTCGGCCGAAAGATGCACTAGCCTTGGCCATTCTCCTCTGTATTTCATCGTCAATGCATACATCACTTGATATAGTGCTTCCGAGGTAGGTGAATTCCAGAACAGAGTTCAACTTGTTTCCATCAACCATGATATCCTCCTCTCGGGTTCTTGCACAGTTGGGTTGGTACAGCACCTCGGTCTTCTTGATGTTAATCTTCAGGCCAAACTTCTTTGACGCATTGGAGAAAGCATCCACTATATTCTGCATCTCTCCAGCAGAGTGTGCAACCAGTGCACTGTCATCTGCGAATAGCAGCTCTCTCATCAGTATCCGAGTAGTCTTGGTCTTCACTCTGAAGTGTGCGACGTTGAATAGGTCAGCGCTCTGTCTGGACTGTATGTAGACGCCACCCCCCATGTCTCGGAAAGCATCATCGAGCATTGCTGATAGGAAGATGGAGAACAGCGTGGGGGCCAGTACACATCCTTGCTTGACCCCATTTGTGACACTGAACGATTCCGAGACTTCCCCTCCAACACTAACATTCGCCATCATTCCGGTATGTAGTGCCTCGATCATTGTTGTGAACTTCTCTGGGCATCCATACTTCCTCAGTAGCTGCCATAGCCCGGTCCTCCCAACTGTATCGAACGCCTTACTGAAGTCGACAAATACCATGTACAGTGGTCGGTCCTGCTCAATGCACTTTTCTTGTAGTTGTCGGAGACAAAATATCATATCCACGGTGCTCCGGTTACCTCTGAAGCCACATTGAGTCTCTGGAACTACCTCTGGTGTTATGTGGGTAGATAGTCTGTTGAGTAGGATCCTGGCGAAGATCTTGCCTGCTATGGAAAGAAGAGAGATTCCTCTATAGTTCCCACAGTCTGTTCGATCACCTTTCTTGTAGATGGTTACAATGCTGGCATCCTTCCATGCTTGTGGTACAGAACCCACCTCCCAGGCATTGGTGATTAGTTGGTGCAGTCTGCTGAACAGATTGTCTCCTCCGTACTTCCATACTTCTGCAGGAATTCCATCTCCTCCAGGTGCTTTGCCATCTTTCAGGCCGGCGATTGCTTTAGCCATCTCATCCATAGTTGGAATCTCATCTAGACTTGTCTTGATAATGCGCTGCGGCATGTTGTCCAGAGCTTCGTGATCTATGTCTCCAGGGACGTTGAGTAGCTTCTGGAAGTGTTCACTCCATCTTGCCACAACTCTCTTGCTGTCAGAGAAGGTCTCCATTCCATCTGCTGATTTCAGTTGAACAGGTCCATTCTTTTTGGGTCCCCAAACTTCCTTTAGTCCATTGTAGAAGCCCTTCATGTTGTTACTGTCAGCAGCTCTCTGCAGCTCCACTGCCGTCCTTTCCCACCAGTCTGACTTCAGTGCACGGGTGTGTTTTTGTAGCAGTCTGCAGGCGTCTTTATATGCTGCAGTGGTGGATCTAGTGCTCCTGGTTTGCAACACTCTCTGGTGGGCTTGGTCTCTTCTGCTCATAAGAGTTTGTAGCTCCTGGTCGTAGGGGTCCAACCAGTCTTGGTGTTTTCTGTCTGGCTTGCCAAGATATGTCTTGGCTGTGTTGTACACGACCTGCTGCAGAGCAGCCCATTTCTCGTCTGGTGTTGAGTTTTCCTTCCATTGGGCGAGAGCACTGTCCATCTCCTGCTCAAAACTCTCCCTATGGCTGGTGGTACTTAGTTTTGCTGTGTTGAGCTTGGTCGGCTTACTTGTTCCTTGCCTGCTGTGCTTTTGTCGTATTCTAAAAGCCACTTTTGACCTCAGCATCTGGTGATCGGTCCAACAGTTTGCTCCATGCATGGCTCGGGTACTGTGGATGTCCATCTTATCCCGACACCTCGTGATGATGAAGTCGATCATATGCCAGTGTCTGGAACGAGGATGCATCCAGGTGGTCTTGCGTTCATCCTTCTGCTTGAACATGGTGTTCGTCACTATCAGTTCGAACTCAGAGCACAGAGCCAGTAGAAGCTCGCCATTGGAGTTGCATTTCCCAATCCCATGTTTGCCCATGACCAAGGGCCACTTGTCACTGTCTCTTCCTATCCTCGCATTGAAGTCTCCTATCAGCAGTAGCTTATCTGTACGAGGGATGCCACTGAGCACACTTGCCAGCTGGTTGTAGAAGGCCTCCTTGTTTTCGTCTGGGTTTGTCATTGTCGGAGCATACACGCTGATAATTGTAGCTAAGTTGTCCTTGCTCAGAGGTAGTCTCATCGTCATGATTCTGTCACTTACTGGCCGTGGCATTTCTGTCAGCTTTGTGACGATATCCTTTTTGATAGCAAAGCCCACTCCGGCCTCCCTTCTTTCTCCTTCGGGTTTGCCACTCCAGAAGAAAGAGTATTCCAAGTCGTTGAGACTACCAGACTCTGAGAACCTTGTTTCACATAGGGCGGCGATGTCGATGTTGTATTTGGCAAGTTCCATTGCTACTAGTGCCGTACGTCTTTCTGGTCGGTTAGCTCCTTCTCGGTCGAGGAGAGTCCTGACGTTCCATTGTCCAATTGTCAGTGGTTGTCTTCTTTGTCTTCTTCTTCCTAGCTGATTTTTCACTGTCGATGGAAGATGAGGTCGAGCAGCGCGGTCCTTGGTAACCCGGGCGACGGCCGATCCGGTATCATGTTTCGTGCAGTTGTACATTTCATGGAAGCTGCTAGCAAAAATTGTTGAAGTGCCGCTGGCTTTTGCAAGTTACTAGCGACACTCTCTCTGGAAGCAAATAGAGGTCTCACACCGGCAAGAACATGTCAAGACAGGCGCAAACTATTTGTCCCTGCAGTGGCTGGTCGAGAGATGTTGGGAGTTCCATACATCAACCGCCCTTGATGCTGCCACAGTGACATGGTTTTCTGGTTAGGGTTTGCTCCCTTAGCCTTCGGTTCTGACAAGAACCTGTACCACAAGGCAGTGGTTTACAACTCTGCATGGCAGGGGCGTCAAACTCTCTGGGGTATTGCAATACCTGCATTGCAATACCTGCATACCACTTACTTACTTACATACATACATACATACATACATACATACATACATACATACATACATCCATACATACATACATACATACATACATACATACATACATACATACATACATACATACATACATGCATACATCCATCCATACATACATACATACATACATACATACATACATACATACATCCATACATACATACATACATACATACATACATACATACATACATACATACATACATACATACATGCATACATGCATACATGCATACATGCATACATGCATACACACATACACACATACAGAGTTTGCTTGGTTGTCGGGTGGCCCCCTCCAATGCAAACTCCAGGTTACGCAACTGTTGGTAGATAGAATTGGCTCCCAACATCTTGGTAAGAGTATACATATTTTGATGTAAATCGAGTGTGAATGTAGTTTTGGAAGACATAAGGGGAAATTTCACCAGTACCCTTCTATTCCCCTCCCCTGTTTCACCTGTGCCCCTCTCCCCCATCCCTCGTGTTCCGATTTCATGATCTAACAGCGGAGAGAGATGCTGATACGACTGATCAGTGTTATTAATTTCATTCTGACGCCAATCCATAATCCAGCATAGTTGACATGACGTACTTAATCGGATTGAAACACCAACTGTCGTGCATTGAATCTGGAGCGACAATATTAATAAAACCCGTCTTGAAACCGGCTATACAAGCAGAAGAGGATGTGCATTTGACGCTACTGAACTCACGGTATGTCATGTCATGTCATGTTATTACTACCTGTATGGCGAGGACAGCACAGGCTGATGCCAACGACGACTAGGTAGAACTGCCAGAGCTCGACCACACCCATCACAGTCGATACTGGTTCACTCGTCGCCTTCTCTCACCTGCGTGGTGACATAGAACACGACATATAGTATACACCAACCTACACACACAGATCGATTGACTGATTGAACAAGTGAAACGCACGACAACGATATAACCAACTGTCAAATTATGCAACGTATGATATACAGTGTCATCAATAATTGTGTTATTAACGATTTGTTTTCAGCGCGGATACACCTACCTGAGTGAACATGACATGTCGGTGGAACTCTGACGTTTCTCATTCTGCCAGGACGAATTGCTTTGTCACGTTTCTGCTTTTGTATGATGGCGTGTGTGATCCCCGACTTACCTGTCTGTCGTCAGCGGCACGGCACGGCATCGACGGCAGCTGGCGGCAGCTGGCGGCAGCGCGAGCGGCCACACCTTCAGAGGTCGGCCTCTCTCTCCGTGTCACGGCGTATATCTATATCTATAATTATATCTATATCAATAATTATATCTATATCTATAATTATATTTATATATATAATGTATATAATTGACATTATATATTTAATTAGTTTTTGTATATTTATTATATGTATAATATATATATATATATATATATATATATATATATATATATATATATATTATGTATATAATATGACGTATTTATATATGTATATAAATTATATATATATATATATATATATATATATATATATATATATATATTATGTATATAATATGACGTATTTATATATGTATATAAATTATATATATATATATATATGCTTGGGTGGGGGGACACTGCTCACAAGGAACCGTGTCTATGGCGGTTGACCCCTCACCTTTGTTGCTTCCAAATACTAGTGGAAGATTAGCAGTGCTGGGAATGTTATATATCATGTATGTAGGATAGGATTTGGTAATAAAATTTGCCCTTTTACACACTTAATATATGTTGTCAAGTGTTTATATTGTTGCACCAAACGAGCTACGGCCTCATTGCTTTCTGGTAGGATACATAAATGCGAAATTCTAGCATTAGAATAATATTTATGTAGCTGCTAGAAAGTAACCCATCTACCCTCGGAGGAAATGGACTGGTCCCTCACGAGATCAGGCGGGAGCGGGCCTCCGCCATCACTTCGATTGCTACCGCCCGCGCGAAGACAACACAAGTTTATGAGTTATTTGAAAACCTCCACCTCCTCTCCGCCTCCCCTTTAGACACATAATGTGCATACCATGTATTGTATAATTGTATGTAGGTCCACGTTAGGACAGTACAATTGCGTGTTACTTATTCTATAATGTGTATTTTCATGTTGTGTTGTATTTATATTAATCTGTACATGACGACCCTAATATGTATTTAGACATAACAGTGCATTACGTACACGTGTTTACATGCCATCGCTACAATTCGTTAGTCTTGCTGCTACGAACTTTTATTGTATTTGTGGTGATCGGCAGATGGCGACACCAATATGTACTAAGATGTCACAATGATTACGTTGTTAATGCCATCGCTGTATTTCGGTAGTCTTGTTGCTACGAACTTTTATTGTATTTGTGGTGATCGGCAGATGGCGACACCGATATGTACTAAGATGTCACAATAACTACGTTTTGTACTGCCATCGCTGTATTTCGGTAGTCTTGTAACTAAGAACTGTTAATGTATTGGTGGTGATCGGTAGATGGCGAAACCAATATCTACTAAGATGTCACAATGATTACGGCGGTTGACATGGCGGTTGACCCGGCGGTTGACCCCTCACCTTTGTTGCTTCCAAATACTAGTGGAAGATTAGCAGTGCTGGGAATGTTATATATCATGTATGTAGGATAGGATTTGGTAATAAAATTTGCCCTTTTACACACTTAATATATGTTGTCAAGTGTTTATATTGTTGCACCAAACGAGCTACGGCCTCATTGCTTTCTGGTAGGATACATAAATATATATATATATATATATATATATATATATATATATATATATATATATATATATATATATATATATATATATATATATATATATATATATATAGTTTTTATATATAACACAACCAAGTAACGAGTGATATAGGAATATATTATTAATGCTAACTAGGTCGCTTTACAAGCCTCACGAATGTGTTAATTCAGTATTTCCGAAAATAAATTTTCCGCCGTCATTCAAAGACATACTTTTATGACCTTGCCTATCCACCATAGCTCCATAGCGTATCAACTGATCAATTTGATGACAATTGGAATAGTTGATTGATTCTGTGATCGAGTAACCCTCTTGTGTTGATGCGCCTCTGAGTTTGGTTTCTAAGGATTTAGACGAACTTGAAGTTACCTTACATTATACTTAAAAGCAAATGTGGTAAAGGGGTATAGTAATATAATTTAACTCCATTCAACCCCGAAATGTCTACAAATTGTTATAGATACGTTTGTGTAAGAAATGTGACACAACCGTTTTTTGCAAGAATACTAATGTGAAGATTTATTGTGTATTATTACCGATATTATGTAGCTATACAATTTTGGTTTATTTCTATACATTGAACCAACACACAAAGTTATTGTTTACAATGTCATTCTTTTGTTAGTAATACAGTTTTTTAGGATGACAACGACCAGTTTACTTTACTTTTTACATTATTTAACAAATTGGTTACAGCCTTAATTGGCTATTTTATTTTGTTGATTTCTAAGATTGTTTATGTTGTATGTAATTATACAATTCCAAATAAAGATTTATTTATTTATTTATTGACCTAATTATTATTATTATTATTATTAAAATATGCTCCTGCATTTTCGTGGGGGCCCTTCCTGCGTGGGCCCTAGACATGTGCCTATAGCGCGTTATATCAAACGCATGCGCAATCTGAATCTACGGCCAGTCTATTGATCGATATTGGATAGGCGTATTTGTTATTTGTTGCATGTTATAGACCGGTCCGGTTCGCAAAAAAGAAATTTCGGCCAATCAGATGCGAGCGACTTATCCACACGTATAAAGTTTTGTGTATGTTACGTTTGCCTGTTAAAGTACAATGCCGACGGTTTGAAAGGTCAAGCGGGTACGGCATACTGAGAAGACGTGTACCAGAAGATGTCTGGCTAAACTTTATATTCTGAGAACCAATTAAAACCAACGCACAAAAAAGAACCACAAAATATCCAAAGACGCACACATTGGCGGATTATGGCATTCGTGAGCCCAGGTCTCACGGCACTTTGATAGGCCCTGGGGCTAGATAAACCTATCATAATTAAGGTATTCATGTTAACATTTCATTATTAATATTTACACAAATGTACGGAACATAATGTACATGTGTATAAATACGTCCCATGCTCGCTTCACGACAAATGATGATCACACCTTTATACCATAATAGGCCTACTAATAATTAACTTCTATTTCGCCTTAGAAGAGGTGCACCAATATAAAATGTTTAATCTATCTCAGAATCAATAAACAATTTTAGTTATCAACAAAGATATTGATAGCCTCTATAATGTATGTTAAACATTAAAACAAATGGGACCTATACATCAGGATCACCCCAGGTTGCTAAACTTATTGATCCAATGAAGTACCAATGAAACCTATGCTGTTATCAATGCCCGATGGGCACATTTGTTGAATCTGGACCCACTTCGTTTTCGAAATTTTGCCTAAAGGCAGTGTTTCATTCAATGTCATCTTGGGCGTATTGTTGTTATGAAACTAAATATTCTTAAAGCACTTTATTTTGAATCAAACAAATTGACCCGACTTGCGACAATTTGCGGTCTTTCGCGACCAGTGTGGATGATATATCAGTGCACGTTAACGCAGCCAGGTTCGCCGTTTGTGTCTCAAAGGTGTGTTAAGACGCAATATTTTCCTAATATAAATATGCCTGAGATCACGTTGAATGACGAAACTAACGCACTGAGATTTAAAATTTATGCAAAAATATAGTGTAGCCATACAAATGACGAAGTCGAGATGGGACTGAATTAGATAGAAGTGCCATATGACGTCATGCTATAGCCAGTATGCTATAGCCATGCTCAGGTATTTTCTTGTGTTCTCACCTTCGTGGACCATAGACAAGTGCCAATAGTACCTATTAGTTAATCGGCCATTGCGTGCGTGCGCGCGCGCGTGCGTGCGTGTGTGTGTGTGTGCGTGTGCGCGTTAGTGTATGTCTCACTCTCGCTCTGTCTGTCTGTCTGTCTGTCTGTCTGTCTGTCTGTCTGTCTGTCTGTCTGTCTGTCTGTCTCTCTCTCCCCTGTCTCTGTTTATCACTGTCTCTCTGTGTCACTGTCTCTCTCTCTCTCTCTCTCTCTCTCTCTCTCTCTCTCTCTCTCTCTCCCTCCCCTCTCTCTCTCTCTCTCTCTCTCTCTGTCGCTGTCTCTCTCTGAAACTATTACTATACTGTCTGTGTCTATGTCTCTCTCTGTCTATGTCTCCCCCCTCTCTCTCTCTTTCTGTTTGTATATCTTACAAATTACGCTTTGAAACTAAGAAATCTTACCAGTAAAGTGGTGTACATGTGTGGTGATTTTAATATAGATCTATTACACTGTGAAGAACAAACTGAATCGAAACATTTCGTTGATCAAATGTTCAGTTCTGGATTGTATCCCTTGATCACCAGGCCAACAAGAATAACAGGCACGAAAGCAACTGTAATAGATAACATTTTCTGTTCTGAGCTATGCAGAAACAAAATGTGCGGCATTGTTTTAAGCGATGCTACGGATCATATGCCAATTTTCGTTCTGTGTGATAATTGTACTTACGTGACAAATAATAATGATCAAAAAGTGAAGTATAACAGAACATTGGACGATGAAGCCTTAAGCAAATTTGAACAAGACTTAAGCCATACAAACTTGGAAACTGTACTGAACGAATGTAATCCCAATTTAGCATACTTGCAATTTATGCAAATACTAAGTAACAACTACAACAATGCTTGTCCTGTCAAAATAAGAATGTATCCAAACAACAGTAAACGGAAGGAAAAACCTTGGTTATCAAGAGGCCTAAAAAATGCTTGCATTAAAAAAAATAACTTGTACTTAGCATTTCTAAAAAGAAGGTCATTGTTAACAGAAAGTCGCTATAAAAACAACAAAAACAAGTTAACAAAAATCTTGCGTATTGAAAAAAATAACTATTATAGACAGAAACTCGAAGAGTGTAAGGCCAACACTAGTGAAACGTGGAAAATTCTTAACACTATAATAGGCAAAAGAAAGTCGGAAGCAAAATATTCAAATGAATTCATTGTTGATAACGATTGAGTAACATTAGACAACGAAGAAATTGCTAATCATTTCAATAACTTCTTTGTTAACATAGGTACAATCTTATCTAACAGTATAGAGCCATGCCAAGGAACACAACCGACTGACTTTCTAAAAAACCAGGTATCAGAGTCAATGTATATGTATGTATGTATATTACTGAGAAAGAAGTAAGCGAAACTGTGTCAGAGTGCAAAAGTAAGACTTCGTATGGACACGACGAAATCAGCATGAAAACTGTTAAACATGTAATAAAGCAAATTGTAAGACCTTTAACCTATATCTTTAACAGATCATTAATCACCGGAATATTTCCAAATGACATGAAAACGGCAAAAGTTATTCCTGTTTTTAAATCAGGAGATCGTCTCCAATTTTCTAACTATAGACCTATATCACTGTTACTCCAATTCTCCAAAATACTAGAAAAAATATTTAATAAAAGGTTAATGTCATTCATTGAAAATCATCACGTATTGACTGACGGGCAATATGGCTTCAGAAGTAATCACTCAACTTCATTAGCGTTAACCGAATTTGTCGAAAAGGTAACTTCAGCAATAGATAAACAAGAAAGCACTATCGGGGTCTTTATTGATCTGAAGAAAGCATTTGACACCGTTGATCATAAAATACTGCTAAGTAAGTTACAATGTTATGGAATAAGGGGTTTGGCACTAGATTGGATTAAAAGTTATTTAGCCAATCGTGGTCAGTATGTGTGCTATAACAACAGTAATTCAGAGCTAAAGAATATCAAGTGTGGAGTCCCACAAGGATCAATCCTGGGCCCAGTACTATTTATTTTATATATAAATGACATGTGTGAAGTGTCAAAATTGCTTAATATTATTTTGTTTGCAGATGACACTAGCATTTTTTACTCAACTAGGAATATTGTGGATATAACATGTACAGTTAATAACGAACTAGAAAAACTAGATATATGGTTCAGAGTTAATAAATTATCGCTTAATGTGAACAAAACCAATTTTATCATGTTTACAAATAAAAAAACAACTTAGACCAACAGTAAACATTGTTTTGAATGGAAAGAACATTGAGCAGGTGTCACATACAAAATTCCTTGGTGTAATCATTGATGAAAACTTAACGTGGAGAGAGCAGATAAAAATGGTTGAAACGAAGGTATCAAAAAGCATAGGTGTTTTGTATAAAACAAAGGATGTTCTTGACATTCAAGCATTACGCACGTTATACCAATCACTTGTTGAACCATATATGTCTTATTGCTGTGAAATATGGGGAAATACGTATCCGTCTAGAGTAAGAAAACTCTCTCTGCTACAGAAAAAATCTATACGAATAATATATAGTCTTGATTACCATGGTCATACATCTGTATTTTTTCACTGTTCAAAAATTCTTAAACTTCAAGATTTAATTACACATAGGACTATGGTTATGCTTTATAAAGCAAACAACCACTGTTTAGAAGGTCGTGTACAAGCGTTCTTTGAACCGACTGCAGCCGTACACAAGCATGATACCAGACAAGCTAAACTATTTTATGTTAAAAAAGCGAACACCACCCATAGACTACTGTCAATTACTGTCAGAGGAATACACATATGGAACGGTCTTGAAAGTAATATAAGACAGTTGCCAAGTTTAAAACAATTTAAGAAAAGTTTAAAGTCGACGTTACTTTCTTCGTATTTATGAACAATTAACACAATGAAAAATATTATTGTTGGTTTGTATTAAATCTTATAACCTTTACTATAACTATTACGCATTTTAGTTGAGAAGGGCATAGCGCCTTATAAGTCATATGACTTCTGCTATGTCCTTTTAACAACAGCACCGATATTATATTGTATTGTCGTTACCATTATGTATTGTATTATTTTTCATACTATGTTGTATATTCCTGTGTTGCTGTTGTTAAATACACTTTCATTCATTCATTCAAACATTATGCCGCTATTTTAGACAGGCAGCACTTAGACATACGAAATACTGTCGTACTGCCTATTGTAAATAATTGTTTCAGTGTAGCAAAATAACATTATTTATAATATAACTACATGTATATTTCATTTTAACGTTTAACTCTAAGCTTATTTGGTTAACGACAGTTAATTTCTTTACTTATTTATTTTGAACTACACATATACGCTATTTAAAAAAAAACTTTTAAATATACTCTTCAAAGATATTAATATGACATTACCAAATTGAAATTTTTATGTCAAGACATATGCGATATATTTTAAAATAGGTTGATATTTGTCTAATATACACTTGTAAAGCACAGTTTTTTTTACAATGTTTCTGTTTGCATAGTTTGCTTGTGCAATGATGATGGACAAGAAAGTGTGTGTTGAACTGAACTCGAGTGGACTGGATTGCACTAATCGCAACGGAACTGTGTAATACCATAGGCGGGTTTTTATATATAAAATTGGGCAAACCTGTGATTCAGTGGCGGATTGTTAAGTACAGAGTGCTGCGAGCGGTGTGTACTTACATAACGCGCGGCTTCCTTCTAACGACTCGGTGGGTAACGTCGTGTAGAGATGATGCGACGACGCTGCTGTCCAGTTCGTATGTAAAGCGGCAACTCTTATATAACGTCAGAGCCGGATTAACAAACCCTATGGGACCCGCATGTTACCGGCAGCACGGATCAACTCGATTTTTAAATACAGGAGGACATTACGGTTATTAGACCTAATGACTGCAATTTGAGGCTAGACTATAGGGTTAAAGGTAGTATGGGATGCTATGTAAGCAAAGTGAAAGTGAAACGAAGTAGACTGCTCATCGTCGCGTGATCACGTCAGTACCAACAAGCAGTAGCCTTGGCTGATCCGCGACCTCCGGTTATGTGATATAAGTTTGGGTTATTTCAGCCACACGCTGCATGCTCATGTTACATATGCAATGTTTGGGATGTAAATGGACACATCCGAATACACTAAACCGTTTAGTTGTCCGTGCGATTGGATGGACGGTTCATTGTACTGGAATTCACATCAGTTGTTTATCTGTCTTTAAATTGAGGCGTGAATTTGGGCTGTTCTCACAGGTGACGCAGTCGCGATTGGCGAAGTCAATAAACTAATTCGACTCGTGACGTGCCGACAGTAGTGAGCGAGTCGCGCGCATCAAAATTGGCCTT
>OZ024862.1:7273569-7468569 GCA_964017155.1 Oasisia sp. SBJ-2009
ACGTGTAACATGTAACATGTAACATGGAACATGGAACATGTAACATGTAACACACACACACACACACATATATATATATATATATATATATATATATATATATATATATATATATATATATATATATATATATGCACGCACACACACACATACTAACCGAGTTACCCCGCCATGCCTGTGAACAAAAGGCAGTCACCTGCAATAACACCGTTTCACCTGTTCGAAATCGGTTCATTTAGGCTATGCTTAAAGTACACTAGGTAAGTATGCGTTCATCTATATAACGCGAAATAAAAATGAACACCAAACAGTATCAAGAATAACTGTACCAATAAAGTACCAAGAATAACTGTGACGAAATCATACATAGGCAGTTCGACCACAATGCAAACATATATTTTGCAATATATGTATTACATGTTTATCTGTTTGCGCAATCTGCCGCCGATTAGTTCGGCTTTTCATCGCGTAAATACACACACACACACACACACATATATATATATATATATATACATATATATATATATATATATATATATATATGTATATATATATATATATATTTGTGTGTATGTATGTATGTATGTATGTATGTATGTATGTATGTATGTATGTATGTATGTATGTATGTATGTATGTATGTATCTTGAGCACATCACGGGAGAATTACAAACATCGTACTAAAACATATACATAACACATTCTTTAAGAAACCATTTCTTCATCTGGGTTTCACACTAGGATTGAACCAGCAAACCCCACGCCTGTGGGCATTCGATACCCTGACATGGAAAGGGAACACTTGTGAGATCATCGATACCAGGATTTGGGCCGACAATTTCGTTATCAATGAAGCCCACAGTTGTATTACACCAACCCGTCATTAATAAATGGAAAGAGAATGTATAACTCAAAATCCTGACCTGCTGGGATAAATATGACTTCCGAATTGGAACCAGCATATTGGATGTAATCTAAATTGATTCCGCTAGCAAAGGTTGTGGTATTGCGAAATAGAAGAAGTCGACGAAATCGACGAAATCGACTAAGTACAAGAAACCAACATGAAATCCACGAAAACGACTAAGTCCTACGAGAAATGTGTACGTTATTACATTATCAGGCGAAAGTTATTACATTATCAGGCAAGAGGAGTTTATTACATTATTGGTTGAAAATTATTACATTATCGGTTAGCAAGTTTATTACATTATCGGTTGATGTTATTACATTATAGGGTGGTTATTACATTATCGGTTGATTTTATTACATTATCGGGTAGTTATTACATTACCGGGCGATTATTACATTATCGGTTGTAACAGCGCCGACTACAACGAAATCGTTGACGTCTTCGCGAATTCCGCCACGACACAGTTGACTGGCCACTGTCCACCTGCGGCTGATCTGTCGTTACATTAAGGTCAACGCCTGACAAAAGATCTGGGGTCTTTTTTTTCGGTGGAACCATCCCTTATCATCCATTAACATCCCTTGCCATTCCGCAGCGTGAAATTTCTACCACTCTGGTATGGGGGTTAGGAGCAACAGTCAAGCAATTAATTGTAAACAGCTAAAAATCATATATATATATATATATATATATATATATATATATATATATATATAATGTGTTTAGTAGTCCACTTCTTATACGGCCAACCCTTCAGCAAATCCAGCTACCGCATAAGGCGGATGGCCTCTGTTGAGGGGAACCCTCGATTAATGCTCCTAGCTGTTTCAAGGCAAACTGGCCGCTCCTTTTTAAGCACTCTTGTACGTTGTCAAGATTGGAGACATCTAACATTGCAACACTTTCCGTCTTACGTGATGCCTTACCAAGAACGACGACTGTGTATGTTAGGCCTATTTAATTTATTTTGACTTGTGAACTTGTGATTAAAGAATGCAGTTTTCGACTAGCGATTGGCTGAAGAGGGGAAGATTCTTCACCCAACCCTGACCATTGACCACGTTAACCGGGTGGCCGCTGATGAGAGGTAGTTTGTATTAGAAAACGCTATTGTAATGAAACTTTGGCCGTATAATCCAGGTGGCCGATGGCGAGGGGGCCGAATAAGAAGGGGACTACTGTAAATGCGTCAAGTTGCAGACTACATAAAGTATCTGAAAAGTTCAGTATGTAGACGTACACATCGCGCTGTGTATTCATATATAATAATACACATTATTATATCAGCGTTCGGCGTGTTTGTAATCACGTCCCGGTTGGCCGATGATATTTATGAAGGAGAAAACGTCGGCGATATGTGCGCTTTATTGTTGCCCAACTTCCGCTAAAGAACACCCATGAATCTGCATAAATCAACATTCCTATAATTATAGTTATGCATGTTAATAAGATTGATGTATCATATGATATAGCATAACATATAACCGTAGTTTTAATGTAATGCTACAACATAAATAACATCACTGGATAAAGATATATCAGCTTACATGTCTGACAAGTTGACACCTTAATATCACCAGTAAAAACTTGTCATTGTATATAATATATTTATTATTGCAAGATACAAAAATGCTTGAATTATTATTTCTTATATTACAACTGTGGAACGTCCACGCCTTAGTATACGTCGCCTTGTGTGTAACTACAAGGCAACATACTTAATTATATCTTGAAATTATATGTTGTCTTTAAATATAGATTTATTTTAATATCTATATTGACATATTTCATGATTCATTTTTTTCATTCTATAATAAGAGAAAGCGAGAGAGTTCATGAGAGAATGAGAGGGGGATGGTGTACATGTCTGAAGAATGATGGTGAGGTGGCTGAAGAGAGAGGGAGAGAAATAGAGAGCAAGAGGAGAGTGATAGAAAAATATAGAGAAAGAGAAGCAGCGAGAGAGGTGGTGTCCACAACAGAAGAGAGAAAAGTGGGTGAGGGTGGCTGAAGAGAGAGAGAGAGAGAAAGTAAGAGAGAGCGAGAGATTGGAAGAGAGGGAGATAATGTACATGTCTGAAGAGTGACGGTGAATGTGGCTGAAGAGAGAGAGAGAGAGATAGAGAGAGAGAGAGAGGGGGGGGAGCTGATAAAGAGGAGAGAGAACCAGAAAATGAGATAGAGAGATAGATAGGTTATGAATATTGGTGAAGTGAGAGTTGAAGAATGTACCTAAAAAGAAAGAGATGGTGAACATATCTACACAACATATTTCACTTTAGATGGTGAACACATCTAAAGTGAAATATATTGTGAATGATTTGCAGACCAGTTTGGCAAACGCATTTCTGCAGTTCGTGGTACTACTTCAGACTTAGTTCGGTAAGCTTGATAATAGATACCACTGGACCGATCAGGAGTTCTAGAGGTCTATATACCTGCCCCAGTGCCTGTGTCAGATGCTCCACATGATGACAAGCGAGGTTGCAATAAGCTACTGTACTAGACACCTCGCTGTCGCGGTGAGGCAATTAACTGGGCAACAGGATATGTTTCACTTCTGCACGGAGTGAACCTTAAAACTATTAATATTTTAAGCACAATTACTAATTAGGCCAATGATAACAGGAGTCTCCTGCCGGGGAGTGCAAGGTGGACATTATTGTTATTATTTACAGCCATCCCATAGCATGTTTCCGTTGTATATATTCTGCAGCAAAATAACTATGCTTGTTTCTTTTATTTGACTTATGTAGGTGACATAAAATACCAGTTTGGCACAAGACAGTCGCCATGTTTGACACTATCTTTTGGTATTACTTCAAACTCTGCAGATAGATCAAACTACTCCGGTCACACGTCTCTTATTCGATTTCATGGAGTCTCATTTTAAACAGGATTATATGATGCCATCTTCACATGTAGAAAACCTCAGTTAAAACACTTGGCTTCAAAGCAGTCTATGGCATTAATGGCAGAATATGCAAAATAAAATAAAACCGATTGTAAAACCGAAACACATCCTCGCAAGCCAAGGCAACCCTAGCCCTGGCATATATAGTCAGTCTATACAAAAACAAAATAAAAACCGTTAACCTAAAACAAATTGCAATAGTGAATTTGACAGTAATTTTGTATTCTAAATTATGATTGTATTACCAGAAAAAAGTCCAAAATCCACTTAGTGGAACTGTGTCATATTCACATCACTGGCCTCACTGACGGTTACAGGGTACACATAGTTCATGTTGTACAATTTACTTCCCATGACATTTTAAAGTATATATATATATATAGTTATACATAAAGTAGGATTCAACAATAGTTAATTAATTAATTAAGGTCACCATTACACAATTTGTTCTTTATACTTCATCATGTTCACTTGTTTTCTATGTTTTATGTACACCTGAATACTGATTTGTTTTTGAATTCGTAAAGACATTACTTATTGAAACCGCATAAGAAATGGACTATATGCATGTGTGTGCGAGTAATTAAGTTTGTTATCAAACACAGGCGTTGTTATCACACCTTTCATATTAAGGTGCATTATTGAAATTTTATTGGTAACAATCAATCAAAACAAGTACAACACCGTGTTCAGATTTCTGTGTGCATAACTTTACACAATGTTATTGTGTAGTTCGATTTCAATGCAAAAGATGAGAAGTCATAAAGTACGTGCAGGTCTTCTTTGCAGAAATCAAAGGGCTAAACCTGAGACTAATATCAAAGAAGTTGATAACCTTTATAAACCATTATCATTCTTTGGGTTTTTCTGCCAAACATGACATTTCCGCTCCGCTGGTTTCACACACAAACATGCCAGCGTCTAGATAACTCGCAATCCGTTCTTGAGATCCTTTTAAACCCAAAAACAGCTGTCTCAACCACAAGTAAACCATGTAAATATATAACATACATTAAAACTGTATCACAGCAATCGGCATCATATAAATATAATAAAATCAACAAAGTAAGTGGAGTGTTGATAAAAACAAAATGATATTCATGTATCGCTATGTACATGCATCCGTGTATATGCAAGCACACATATATATATTAATGCTTGCATATAATGCTAAGCAGCCATTTTTCAGGTAGAATAAGGCACCCTCAAACTGATATTTACTTAATTAAGCACCTTAATGAGCAAACACCTCATATGAAGGCCGACTAACTGATGTTGCCACAAAACCAAATTGATCGTCCTTTCACTTTTTATGATTAAGGGCGGTTCAAGTAACTCTTCTTACATGCCTGCAAAGTCAAAATTGTATAGCATTTTACATTGGTTCAAACCACTATCCAACCACTTAATTTTCTAAAATTCTGACAGAGTGAAAATTGTGCCAAAGACGGTCAATTCAACCTATGTGACATGGCTGCAGTCACCACAGCATCTCATTGTCACATCCACATTACGGTCAACGTGCATTAATACATATTTCATTTGAAAGGTGGCATCACTGAAGCAATATATTTCCCCTGTAAGCATAGCAACCATCACCCATGGATACTGTAACCATAGTAACCATTCCTTTGCAGAGGCAAACCACACACTAGGGCTGGTGAATTACGACATTCCATCACGTCTAGAAACCTTCCGTTGCTGCATGATTCCTTCACAACAAAAGTAGCTGTCTGACGTGTTACATTTTCATGGTGCAAGGATTGAAGTTACAAAGAACTCCTTTTATCATAAATCCTGTTTCTTACAATATAAAACATTCTAAACTGTTCAAATGTGTCCATTACGCCACAGTTAAAACAAAATTATTTGAGTAAATCAATGAATACTGACGTCACCATTTGGCATGAATGCAATTACACCCTGCCAGCTGGTTCATACAAAAAGATAACATTATAATTAAATTAAAACAATTCTAGATTATTAAGGTGTAAGAATATAATAAGATACTGTTTATAAACAATCTTGTTTATACATGATTTTGCTACAACAATGGGCAATCTTTGTAACCTACCATATATGGAATTCTTATTTTGCAAACAGAGATGGCAGTAGTGGTGACAATGTACCCCTTACTTTACTGATAACTCTTGTGCGTTTCCATTCATAATTATGCTTAACTGTATGTTGCACCTATGAACTCAGATTAATGAGAATATATTCAATATAGGAATTTTTTGTTATTATTAGTGAAACTGTGATTCTGCAGTCACCAATGATGACATGACCTGTTAGCATAGCCTGGATGTCTATGATGAATGACTCTATTAGTCATTTACAGCTGATGTTGTTTCCTTTTTTAGACTCAATGTTAATGCAGTCAGCCTGCATACATGGTAGATGACAAGAACTGAAGGAAATGGTTCTAGTGGCACTCAACACCAAGTTATCCTACCGTTTGGTAGTGTAAAAATAGAACCTAATTTGAGTATTACGCATTTGAGTCGTCGTATCATATACATGAGTTTAGAAGTGCAAGAAATAAATACATAATTATAAGTAAAGAGAAACACAACAATGCATGTGTGAAGCAGCAAACCGTTTCAGCAACACTGATATGTCATACGGCATGGGAAGGGAGGGTGGCGGTGAGTAATACCCCCATCTCACTACTACAATGCCCAAGTGAATGGTGGTTGTGACACTGGACTCGCAGTGTGTGTGTGTGTGTGTGTGTGTGTGTGTGTGTGTGTGTGTGTGTGTGTGTGTGTGTGTGTGTTGTGTGTGTGATTGTTTGTGTGTGTGTGTGTGTGTGTGGTGTGTGTGTGTGTGTGTGTGTGTGTGTGTGTGTGTGTGTGTGTGTGTGTGTGTGTGTGTGTGTGTGTGTGTGTGTGTGTGTGTGTGTGTGTGTGTCAATTTGCTTGCACACATGTGTATATGTATGAATGTATGTCCATGTGTCTTTGTATGGAGGCATGCATGTGCATGTACGTGTGCATGTTTGTGCACTCACATGTGTCCATTGATGTAGCAAGTGTGCTTCTGTCTGTACACGTGTACTTACACATGCACAGGCTCATAATTATCATCTGTGTCTGCATAGATCTGTAATAATCCAGCCGTTTATCTGTATTTAATACCTATATGAGTCACACAGTGTTCTCAAACATAAGCCTCCAACTGTTCTTGCAATTGAGTCTTCTTATTTTACCTGTCACTGGGTCTTCTGTGCTCTCTCATAGAGAAACAAACATGTAGAGTCTTCATAATATAATTATAACCGACTCTCAAATCTGTCCAGCATATTTACATAATCATTCTTAAGCTTTTCTCTATTTACATATCACTGTAGTCGTCTTGGTAGGATTTTCTCGTGTTTATATCCGACCACTTCTGTGTGTTCTAGTTCAGTCTTCTCTGTGTATATGCAACTCTTGCATTTTGATGGCACCAACACGGGCTTTCAGACGATACTTGGCCAAGTCTTTCCGTGTCACCATGCCAACGACCTTTGCAAACAGAGAGGTCACACAGATAAGCAAATATGTGGTGAAGTACAACAGGATAACATGAGACACAAACTGGTTGTACTAATTAATGTCATAGAAAATTGCACTTATAAATGACAAACAAAAAAGGTTAACAACTAAATAAACAGTAAAATTAGGGCTCCACTACTGAAGTGACAGCATCAACAATTATAAATACTAATGTAAAACATGTGTTGAATAATATATTTTCAGTTTGTAACAGAAAGATTAACGATAATCTTGATGACATGGATGCAGGCAGAGGGATGCTGACTGGCCAAGAGGAAGAATAGCTGGGATGTATGAAAGAGGCTACAGTGAAGAGACGTGAAGGCAAACTTCAAGGGCAATTTGAGAAAGATAGTTCAAAAGCGAGGGGGAAAGGTGCCTGCTGATGGGAGACATAGGATGGAATGACAGCCAAAGCCCTGCAGCTACAGGAAGAACACGGTTCTCATCCCATGGAAAGGGAGTTATGAAGAAGAAACATTTCATTTCAATATACACTTTGAACAGTGGCCATGGGGGTTATGATCTTGATCAACATTGTAGAACAATTTTGTATAAGAGATGAACATTTGAGTCACCTGGTTGCTGTCGTTAACGACGGTGAGATGTCTGAGGCCAAGTCCTCGGAAGAGCCGGAACATGCGTGGTAGAGACGCCGTCTGGAACAGAATGTAGAGATGGTATCAGTCGGGGTGAGTGAAGGCATGTGCAACATAACAGGGACATATGTACATAGATGTGAAAGGTTTCAGGGAACAATGTGATATGTCCATTTTGTTGGCTTTATATAAGTTTACTTTTTATTTCACACACAATTTAGACATTGAAACTTTTATATAATGTTGGAGTATCTTAAGAATATGAAACTACAGTGTCTGGCAACAACAGCTGGCTGCCTGGTCTGTCTGTCTGTCTCTCTCTGTACGTTCTGCTCTGTCTTCTCTCTCTTCCCCTCTCACTACTCTCCGTCTGTCTGTCTCTCTCTCCCTCCCTCTCTCTCTACTCTCTGTCTGTCTCTCTCCCTGTCTGTCTGTCTGTCTGTCTGTCTCTCTCCCTGTCTGTCTGTCTGTCTGTCTGTATCTGTAGGTAGCTGTGTGTATGTGACATTTCCCAGGATATTTCTCATACAATCCTCCCTGTCAGTTAGGAAGCGCCTCTCCTTGTACTTCCACTTGGAGTGATCCTTCCACTCATGCATGACACACCTTTACTACATTGTAACATGCTTACCACCACATTGTGTAGTCGTGGTCTTCTCTTCAAAGTGTTTGTGGCATGCCTACATGGCTTGTATGTAAATGGTGTATCAGTATTTCTACTGTCAGCACACCAGCTCATCAGCTGCGCTGTATGAGGGGTGGGAGTTAATACTGGCACTGTATAGTGTAGGGGGCTACCTACTAGTGGCACTGTGTAGGGGGGCTATATACCAGTGGCACTATGTAGGGGGCTACTTACCAGTGGCACTGTGTAGGGGGTTACTTACCAGTGGCACTGTGTAGGGGGCTATGTACAAGTGGCACTGTGTAGGGGGCCACTTACCAGTGGCACTGTGTAGGGGGCTACTTACCAGTGGCACTGTGTAGGGGGCTGGATTCATGAATGGCTCCAAGTCTATGTACATTGTCCTCTCTTCATCTGTCAGTTTCACATCCTGGCATTTAACACCAACATGGCATAAAACGTTGTTGTCAATATAATTACTTACACAGGAATATGCTATAGCATTTATTTGCATAAGAGAAAACAGACATCTACAGAACAGAAACCACTTCTAATGTTAGAGAAAAAAGGCATACCGAATATGTGCCTTATGTATTAGTAGAGTTTACATAATTATCCGTTAAGTTGTGTTTACATGATGCAACACTATCACATGCAACGAGGCGATGTTGACGTCATTAAGAAAGGTCAAGTCCATTTGATGTTGCAAGTGTCACGGTTGCATGCAATGTTGTACCATTTATATAAAGTAATGCCGTCACAAGCAACAAGGCAACGATCATGAAAGTTCAAGGCCATTTGGTGTAGTGCATGATACAATGTGAGAGAGGGAGGGAGAGAGAGAGGGGAGAGAGGGAGAGTCAGAGGGAGAGATGGAGAGGGAACAAGGGAGGGAGATGGGGGGAGGGAGAGAGAGATGGCAGAGTGGGAGAGTCAGAGGGAGAAATGGAGAGGGAACAAGGGAGGGAGATGGGGGGAGGGAGAGATGGAGAGAGGGAACAAGGGAGGGAGATGGAGGGAGGGAGAGATGGAGAGAGGGAACGAGGGAGGGATGGAGGGAGGGAGAGATGGAGAGAGGGAACGAGGGAACAAGGGAGGGATGGAGGGATGGAGAGAGGGAGGGATGGAGGGAGGGAACGAGGGAGGGATGGAGGGAGGGAGAGATGGAGAGAGGGAACGAGGGAACAAGGGAGGGATGGAGGGATGGAGAGAGGGAGGGATGGAGGGAGGGAACGAGGGAGGGATGGAGGGAGGGAGAGATGGAGAGAGGGAACGAGGGAACAAGGGAGGGATGGAGGGATGGAGAGAGGGAGGGATGGAGGGAGGGAACGAGGGAGGGATGGAGGGAGAGATGGAGAGAGGGAACGAGGGAGGGAGAGATGGAGAGAGGGAACGAGGGAGGGATGGAGGGAGAGATGGAGAGAGGGAACGAGGGAGGGATGGAGGGAGGGAGAGATGGAGAGAGGGAACGAGGGAGGGATGGAGGGAGGGAGAGATGGAGAAAGGGAACGAGGGAGGGATGGAGGGAGGGAGAGATGGAGAGAGGGAACGAGGGAGGGATGGAGGGAGGGAGAGATGGAGAAAGGGAACGAGGGAGGGATGGAGGGAGGGAGAGATGGAGAGAGGGAACGAGGGAGGGATGGAGGGAGGGAGAGATGGAGAGAGGGAACGAGGGAGGGATGGAGGGAGGGAGAGATGGAGAGAGGGAACGAGGGAGGGAGAGATGGAGAGAGGGAACGAGGGAGGGATGGAGGGAGGGAGAGATGGAGAGAGGGAACGAGGGAGGGATGGAGGGAGGGAGAGATGGAGAGAGGGAACGAGGGAGGGATGGAGGGAGGGAGAGATGGAGAAAGGGAACGAGGGAGGGATGGAGGGAGGGAGAGATGGAGAGAGGGAACGAGGGAGGGATGGAGGGAGGGAGAGATGGAGAAAGGGAACGAGGGAGGGATGGAGGGAGGGAGAGATGGAGAGAGGGAACGAGGGAGGGATGGAGGGAGGGAGAGATGGAACGAGGGAGGGATGGAGGGAGGGAGAGATGGAGGGAGGGAACGAGGGAGGGATGGAGGGAGGGAGAGATGGAGAGAGGGAACGAGGGAGGGATGGAGGGAGGGAGAGATGGAGAGAGGGAACGAGGGAGGGATGGAGGGAGAGATGGAGAGAGGGAACGAGGGAGGGAGAGATGGAGAGAGGGAACGAGGGAGGGATGGAGGGAGGGAGAGATGGAGAGAGGGAACGAGGGAGGGATGGAGGGAGGGAGAGATGGAGAAAGGGAACGAGGGAGGGATGGAGGGAGGGAGAGTTGGAGAGAGGGAACGAGGGAGGGATGGAGGGAGGGAGAGATGGAACGAGGGAGGGATGGAGGGAGGGAGGGAACGAGGGAGGGATGGAGGGAGGGAGAGATGGAGGGAGGGAACGAGGGAGGGATGGAGGGAGGGAGAGATGGAGGGAGGGAACGAGGGAGGGATGGAGGGAGGGAGAGATGGAGAGAGGGAACGAGGGAGGGATGGAGGGAGGGAGAGATGGAGGGAGGGAACGAGGGAGGGATGGAGGGAGGGAGAGATGGAGGGAGGGAACGAGGGAGGGATGGAGGGAGGGAGAGATGGAGGGAGGGAACGAGGGAGGGATGGAGGGAGGGAGAGATGGAGGGAGGGAACGAGGGAGGGATGGAGGGAGGGAGAGATGGAGGGAGGGAACGAGGGAGGGATGGAGGGAGGGAGAGATGGAGAGAGGGAACGAGGGAGGGATGGAGGGAGGGAGAGATGGAGGGAGGGAACGAGGGAGGGAGAGATCATGAAGCAGAGAACTATTGCTGGAGAGGCCAACAAAGAGAGGATGAGAGCAAGAACGAGAATGAAGGTTTTATTGGCGAGTCATGCTGCTGTTGACCTGTTAGTGTAACATCAACTGACATACCAGACATGATATGTTTGGTCTGTAGACGTCTCGGAAGTCTTTCAGTTTGAGTGGAGTTGAGCCCTGTGCAGAATCATCCAAGAAGATCTGAAAGATACAACCTGACCATCACACCTGGCAATGTTGTCTCATCACCACACACAACTAAACAACACAGACAAGACCCGAAAATGCTACGATTAAATCTGAATCAAATTTAATAGTTGTGAAATCAAAAAGTAATCAAATTTATTCACCCAACTTATAATATATGTAAACTTAATTTTTCCAGTAATTTCCAGAGTAGAACCCTTTTGAAGGGTGTTGACAGTGTGTGTAAAATACTGTTGATTAAACAACTACTAAAATGTGACTAACAAAAGAAAACATCTACATAATTAAACAAAACTGTACTAATGGTAAATGTGATAAAACTTAAATTACACAGTATACTCGGTGCACACAAAAGTATACATAATCTGACATTGTTGACAGCTATTTGACGAAACTTTTCTCCAATTTTTGGAATAAAGTAATGGCCTACCTTATTGTTGAGCAAAAAGCAGAGTTGTGATCGAAGTATGAGGCCCTTGCAACGGCCGTATTCCCCTTCCTGGAACACACCACATCATCACTGACACAGCCAAATGACAGGTCAGTGTTATATCTCCTTTCTAGGGTCATGTGGCAGTTTGGTGTAAATAAAAAAACCAGTTTAAACGATATAAGCTACACAACTTGCTTTAACAATGAAGTGCTACGTTTATGTTTATAACATAAAGGTGAATGTGACACTTATTGGCATACCTCTTTTGAGAAAAGATTCTTACAAAACAAGCAGTGAAAACAATATTGCTAATTATGCATACCATAATCTTTATGCTATATATAAAACTACAAGAATTACAAACTGAAACTACATCTTGAATAGATGTATAATTTTGTTTGGTTTTACACATATTCATAGGGCCTTTTGAAATGTTTCCTGTACATAAGTTAAACTTGTGTTACAGCTATTTAACCTACAGCTGTGTAACAACAAAACTGCACCAGTGAAATACTTGTCTACAATACAGTTATTTTTGGTTTCATTTGAACTCAAGAACATTCAAGAGAGGTCATCAGAAACACGTGTTTTACCTTCAGTGGTACGTCAGCCACAGCGACAACAGGAAACCCGCTATGCAACTGTGGTGCATTCACCAATAAATTGTAGACATTCTGTACCGTCTCACGCAGCTGAAGTGTCAGCACCGGTGTGTTCATCACCTGCCTGTGCCATCCCACATATACTCAGTTACACATGGTTCCATGAATGTCACAGTGGCTTATCCACAATTCTACACAAGTGCTACAAAACTAACACATCCCCACACGCCAGTGGGTGTTAAATAGTAAAGGTAAGTTCTTACATAGCAAGGGATCCAATCCTCATTCCTCAGTATAAGATGTTTTACACTTTTGGCAAACATGTTTTCCCAGCAAACAAGGACCCGTGATTTCACATCTTCTGTAAGTGAATTCACGAGTAAAACTGGCTCAATTCATGTGTTTCCGTACGTGAATTCACCGGATTCTGTAAAAAAAATTTGGTGTATGTGTGTTTACTATGAAATCACCAGTTTTTCACGTGATGGCACGTACCAGTGAAACCGTACCAGTTCTGACCCAGTACGACTCGTATCAAATTCGTTCAAAACTCGTGAGAACAGGCAGAACACGTGTATTCACGTGAATACACATGAAAACATGTACTGGTGGAGCGGTACCAATTATGGAACCAGTATGACACGTGCCAAATGGTTCAGAAATGGTTCCTTGTTTGCTGGGTAGTCATGTTAGTCGACAGTCTGAAGCTGGTGCCCCTGCGCCACTGCACTACAGTTTACACCATTCTCAGTACAGGCAGGCCATATTGCAGATACGATGATGTTAAATTGAACCCATTACCAGGATCTTGGGATCTGTCTGTAAACTCAGCAAAGTCCTGCTGTAGTATTGTGCTCAGTTGATCATGTGACTTGTCCTGTGTACTTGTGCTAACTATTTACACCATTTACAAATCTTTTTCATCACTAACATGTTTTTCACTCCTAAGGCCGACTTCGATTGAGCTACTCGAGTTACTCGCGTAACTCCAACGTGGTATCCGGTTTATGATAATTTAACTGCGCGCGCAGTACTACGCGCGTAATCCAACTGAACACCGATGATCGTGATCACGGACATAAACCCCTTATGTAAATAAATAAAATAAAGTAATATGTTGTTTAGTGTGTAAATTATGACGTTCATGTTGTTAGACTTTAATTATAATTCATACAATGTGTTGACTTTAATCCATATTGAAGTCCTTAAATGATTGTGTCATGTAATGTTTAATTAATTTCTTATGCGGTAGGGGGCCTACGTAAGTTACTCGAGTGAATCCTGTAAAACTCGCGATTGCCTCGAGTAACTAATCTAGGTCAAAAATGGTCACGTGCTCGAGTGATCTCGGCTGTTCGATTGGGACTCGGGTAACCCTCGGGTTACGCGAGTTACTCGCGTAGCTCAATCGAAGTCGGCCTAAGATGTTGCCGTTGGTGTTAACAAACACCAAGCTATGATGAATGTAAAGATATCCAGTGTAAACATTACAAATAACTGTGTTGAGATTGAGAGTGGGTGTAAAGGGTGCACCAATGAACATGGGTGGTATAAATATTTCAAATAACATAAACTTGCACCTACTAATTTCAGGGTCTAACTAAGACCAACTATGGTTACTCGTGAAATGCAACTAGCGTAAGTAATGATACAGCATTTTCGACAAGTTACCGCCCGCTACAATGTCATAAGTATGTTTCATGAAACTGGCCCCTGGCTTGTGAGCATGTGTCAGCACACATATACTCACAGGTACACATGGGTACTGGAACATCACAACACAATTCTGAGCTACCACACACATACTCGTAGTAAGAGGAATGCCAAAACACAAAACATGTTCAGTCAGTAGTATTTAAATCAATAACGTAATGCCTAAGTCATGGAGTGAAATTATACATGTATCAGTTCAACAATATTTTAGTTATTAATCATGTCAACATTATACAAATTGTGCTTAATAAATGACAGTGATGTTTTGGCAGTTCTGTTTATCTCTCTCGTGGCATTCATTTAGCTTTCACAAACCATTATTTTATTAATTGACTTGATTACAGTACAAACATATTAACTTTTGTTGTATCTGTAGAGGTATTACGTAAAAAGGTAAAAAAACAAGTCCTTATACACAGCAATATTCAGTTCTCAGGACTCCTCAAAGCACTTTATATTACGTACTTTGCTTGGATGTCATATGAAAGTTCGGGTGGTTCCCATGGTAGCAGGGGAATCCCCATCATCCGTATGTGCAAGTCATATAGACCCTGGAACAACAAACGACCGTCAGCAAATTGACCACATTTGTCAATAGTCATATCCATTTCCTAACCAGTATAATTCAACAATAGATATATATCAGGTAGTATTAAAAACTGTATTAATGACTCATACTATTTGACGAACATCTGTTACAAAGAAAACGATTTTACAACTGCAAAACCATTTGTAGCTTTATATAGTTTTATTCTTGACAATTATTTACGTGCCTTGGCAAAAGCTTTCTACCATACACTGTATGTAATAATAATAATAATAATATTTATTATTTATAAAGCGCAATATTCAAATATGCTCAAAGCGCTGTACAATAAAATAAAAAAAATAAAAAAATGTTTACCACATAAACGTACCTATAAACAGTTTCTATTGTAATCACAGGTAAAATAAATTTCACCCCCATTTCAAGTAAATATTTAATTAATATATCAAATAACAAATGGGACATTATCATAATTGTAGGTGGCATAATTATCTTTATGATATATAAAGCACTTCAATGCATATAATTATAAACTTCTGAAATATTGAACCACCCAAGTTTTCCACCTCCCAGATGAAATTTAGAAAAAAAATTAATATATGAACTATCCCAATGGACCCACAAGATCACAAGCAAAATGTCAGCGTGATACTTGACAGAGATGTTAGTCAATAAATAAACAGAGAAACACTGTTTTATAGATATAGATGAGTAACTGTTTTATAGATATAGATGAGTAACTGTTTTATAGATATAGATGAGTAACTGTTTTATTAGTATAGATGAGTAACTGTTTTTTAGATATAGTTGAGTAACTGTTTTATAGATATAGTTGAGTAACTGTTTTATATATATATAGATGAGTAACTGTTTTATTTATAGATATATATGAATAACTTTTTTATAGATATATATGAGTAACTGTTTTATTTATAGATATAGATGAGTAACTGTTTTATAGATATAGATGAGTAACAGTTTTATAGATATAGTTGAGTAACTGTCTTATAGATATAGATGAGTAACTGTTTTATAGATATAGTTGAGTACCAGGGGTAACTGTTTTATAGATGTAGTTGAGTAACTGTTTTATAGATATAGTTGAGTAACTGTTTTATAGATATAGATGAGTAACTGTCTTATAGATATAAATGAGTAACTGTTCTATAGATATAGATGAGTAACTGTCTTATAGATATAGATGAGTAACTGTCTTTTATATATAGATGAGTAATTCGACTCGTCTGACCGTGTTGAAGAAGTCTCCGACCCACTTGGCCGTGATGAGAACCATCACCATGGGCAGCCCGAATGTGATGTCACCCGTACACTCGATGAGTATCACAGTGAGGCTGATGGTCATCCGTACGATGCCCCCCAGCTGGGATGCCGCCCCCATCAGGGCGTACTTCCCAATGTCATTACCCTGCAATCAAGGTCACGAGGTTCTGGTTTCATCTAAATCTCTAAGAACCTTTGGCGGGTACATGATCTAGATTCATATGTCAACAATCACAATAAGTTGTAGCAATTTTATGTTATGTTAAAGCAACTTTGTTGGTTCTTCATTTCTTAAAATAATGTTCTTATCCCTACAATAGTTATGCTGAAAATGCACCACATGAAAAAAAACCAGTTAAATAAGTCAGACAGATGAGAGGACACAGGGCTACTGGAAATTCCTGAAATTGATCTAAAAGGTGCCAATCACCAATGTTAAGTTCACACACTGTTCTGTAGTTACCAGACTCATTTCTTAAACCTCTTCTAGTTTATGGAATATATTTTTCATGGCTCAAAGGTGTGGTTATGTTGTAAGAAATTAACTTACTTTGGAAATATCTTCTAGCTTGTTTGACAAGTTTCAGTATTAGTTTAGGTGGAATCCCATCCAGTCTAGGTGATATATTCTGTTATCCTTGATAGCCTTATTTTTGCTGCTACCATTTCAGGGGTTATAATCACTTCCTAAATAATCTGAATTATAATTCCCACTGGGGTCTTCTGTCATTAAGATCTCTGTGATATTACATTGATATTACATTTCCAGCACTATCTTCTATGAGACCAACCTTATCTGGAACTGTCTGTTTGCTCTGAACATTATTATAAGAACTTGCATCCCACAATCAGTAATGCATGTGGAATAAAACATAAGTGATTCAGCAAACTTATCCACATCCTATTACTACCCCAAACTTGTAAGGACGATTTCAGTTTCACTGTCCCAAACAATGAGCACACAAAACACATTTAATAATAACATTATGAGATGCCAACTAAACACATGTAGGTATACGGGATGTTATTAGGGTATCATGCACCAAGACGCCATGCAAACATAGACTATCCACACTGTCATACTGCATATGTAAGTCTTTAACTGCTACAAAACATACACCTGGCAGTGACTCATGTGGTCTGCTAATGCCGTGGAATCAAGATTGGGACTTCAACGAGAAACACACAAATGATCTGTTGCTGTTTACCATGCAAAACTAGCCCTAGCTGGTCCCCTATGCAAAGTGTGGAATTTAGCTGAGCTGAACCAGCAACTGACTTTGTCAGTCGTGACTGCATCAGTCGTGAGAACATCGTGAAGACTCAATTTACTTTTAAGACAGTTACACAATTTCTGGGAATCGCAGTCAAATGACCCGTCCGCCTAATCAGCTGAACGGTTTTGTGTATTTGAATATTTGCTTCTATATCCCAAACAATACATGTAAAACGAGCAGCGTATGGCTGAAATCGTCCAAAATTATCACATGACTCCTGGTGGGCAATTTCATTGGCTGAGCTTAAATTCAGACCTTTCCAAAGGAATTAGCCAGAGATGCTGCTGGATGGTACTGATGTAATCAGTACAAGTGACCCCATGAGAATGGCTTGACCACTCTGGTGGGATATAAAGGGGCACATTGTGGTCAGTAGGAATGAATTCACTCTTGAGTTTGTACGTTGACAGTGGTAGATAACTAACAATTTAATTCACATTAATAATTAGGATAATTTAATCACATAAAAACACTATGAAGGTAGGCAGTTTGTACAGGTGGGTTCTTTATTTAATAGTGGCAATATCAGATGCTAAAATGAAACTGTGAATGTCTGTTTAGATACACTCATACAACTAGGGACATACTGCACACCCTTTGTAAACTCAAGGTAGGGACATATACTTCCTGGTTCATAGCAAGTACATGATGAACATGCAAGAGATGACATGGACATAAATAAGACATTCATGCAGCTAGCTGCAGCCGACAGAAGGAAGTGAAGGTTGTGTGTTACATCCTGGTCCTACAAAGTGCATGCATATGTGAATGCATGGATTTTCAACATACCCTTCTGCATGCCTACCTATGATGGGTGTGAAATGGGGGGGGGGGATAGAGAGAGAGAGTGAGAGAGATGGAGGGAGGGAGGGAGGGAGGGAGGGAGAGGAGAAAGACAGTGGAGAGAGAAGGGTTGAGAGAGGGGAGATACAGAGGCAGAGAGAGAGAGAGAGAGAAGGGAGAGAGATGTAGAGAGGGGAGAGAAAGGGATACAGAGGGAGAGAGATAGAAAGAAAGGATAGAGAAAGGGAGAGAGAGAGAGAGCAAGATAGTCTGAGAAAGAGACAGGGAAACAGAGAGAGAGAGAGAGAGAGAGGCAGGGAAGAGAGAGAACACAAGAAGGGAGAGAGGAGAAAGAGAGAGAGGGAGGGGGAGAGAAAGAGAGAGAGGCAGAAATACGGGTGGTACTGGAAATAATTAGTACCATTCCTAGACAAATGAATCATCTCGTTGACACAGGATCCATTTAGTAAACATGCATCAAAATGAGGAACAGATTGTACACCCTGTAATGAAACTGTCTTCTTTTCACAACAATCAAGTTTAAGTTATTCCTATGTCTCAGCTACCAGTGACAGCATTATTTATATATCACGAAACAACAGTGTGTTCTGCCAGACTGAACAAATGCAATGAGTCAATGTGGCTGTCATCTATATGGAATATAACATCAATAAACTGAGTTAAGTGTTGATACAGGCAACTGTGTGTGTGTGTGTGTGTGTGTGTGTGTGTGTGTGTGTGTGTGTGTGTGTGTGTGTGTGTGTGTGTGTGTGTGTGTGTGTGTGTGTGTGTGTGTGTGTGTGTGTGTGTGTGTGTGTGTGTGTGTGTGTGTGTGTGTGTGTGTGTGTGTGTGTGTGTGTGTGTGTGTGTGTGTGTGTGTGTGTGTGTGTGTGTGTGTGTGTGTGTGTGTGTGTGTGTGTGTGTGTGTGTTTTAGCCAGCTCATCAGCACAAGAAAGACTGAGACCATACAAGTCGGTTTCTGATGAAAACTGCTGCTGGTAGCTGAAATGTAGGAGTCAAACTTAATACAAATTCAGTTACCGAAGAAAGAATAAGTTTTTCACCAGCTGAAAAGTATCTCATCAACACCTAAGAGACATTTTGGTCTAACATCATGCAGCATCTCAGCTCAGGCAATATCATGCAAGTGCTATGGTGGTGAACATGAAACAGAACAAACTTGGACAACAAAGACACAGAACAAGAAACATCTTCATAAGAGACAATTCAGTGGTGACACGATGACTACATAGTAGTCAGACATAGAGACAATGGCAGTGGCCCCAGTCATCCTGTCTGTCAGTTACTGGAAGCTGATATACTCGCACATCAGAATAGATGGTATCCATCCAGTCCAGTGCATGCATATTTATAAGTACCAGGACACCCACATGCACGAAAGTGATGATATATGCGATTGATTTGTCTAGCAGAAAAGTCAGCGTGATGCTTTCTAAATCATCTATGTGCAAATAACTGTGATTACAGTGACAACAACTGACGTGACGAAACAACAGAGAACAACGGACTCTAATCTCACTGCATTAGCAGTTCATATACTCGTATGCAGCATGTATGTGTGTATGAACAGACAACATGTGAAGTGTGGTTTTTATGCCGCTGGACTATTGCAGATGACATGCCTGGCACTGAATGGTGATGCATAGAACTGTAGAATATAATTATATCCACAGCGCATCAATAATGTTACAAATGCAAAAGTTTCGGCCCCATCTGTGCTTTCCATATAAGGCATGGCCACGAATATTCAGTACTAAGTAACGTGAACTGCAGGATTTCCCCATCCACTTTGTGATTGGATACAGCTCAAACCTCTACACGGAGGAACCTGATTTCTCTATCCACTCCAAAAATTAATCAGTCATAATAATTTCAACAATTTCCATTTTTCTGTAGCACTACACTTCACATGCTGCATAAGTATATACATATTACATACACAGGAACTGTATTTTTTATCCCATCCACGGCCGGTAAACAACTAGATACAACGAAGCGTTCATGCATGGTAATGCCGTCACATGCTGACAGGTGGCGCTGTATACTGTACCTGCGTCAGCTTTGAGTGTGCCCCGTAATCATAGCCCTGCAATAGGATAGGTGGAGCTTACAACCGCAGACACTAAGTGCAGATGTACTTGGTGGGGTGTGCGATCGTGCGGTGCATGCGTTCTCCTTAGCGACACCCACTGTCATAGAGGTCGCGGGAAATCACTCAAATGTTTCCACTTCGAACAGCCATTTTTGATATATATTCTGACTAAAAAAAGTCCACTTCCAACAGCTACTTTTTATGTGTTCCGACTCAAACATTCATCAACATGACAAAAATAAAACAATCTTTGAAATAACAAATGGTCCCCCCAATAATACACCGATCATGTTTTATTGTTTCTCAGTGCACTGTGCAAATTTTGTTTCAATTATTTGGAGAGTGAATTAAGCATATTACGTTTTATTATTTTTCTTCATAGAATTTGTATCAATTTTTGGAATGTGAATTATTCTGACAAATGCCATACTTTTAATCCAGGTTTTGTAGAGATATAGCTACAATGACATTGTCCACCGTTTATGGAAAACATTAAATAAGGAAAATGCAACTGCTAAATTAAATATAACCACTGTGAATGTTAAGAGGAAACATTTGAGTAATTTTACACTACCTAGATGACAAGTAACTACATAAGCAATTCTAAGGAAGCCTATCTTTTGTAACACTTGCCGAACCTTACAACAATATTGTTACATTTTACGTACATTGGCACATTGAGCAGTTCCCAGCTGCTACAAAATGTATGCACAACAGTCAGAAATTTTTAATTTGACTTTTAGCAGCTTCATTACAAGAATACAAATTACAAAAAGAATTACAAATTTCCGACAAATCCTTTTCACGATACAAGAAACAATTATAGAAACTTTCCAATGCGGTGTGCCATTTTTACAGAATAATTTTGCATTATTCTTTCATAATCCAACCATTGATATTTCTTTCACATTCCCACTTTAACTAGTAAATATTGTTTATCTTTGCACTAAGCAGGGGTTAATTTGTTCATTGATATCTACTGGGAAAAACTAGAAACAGGAACACAAAGGCAAACATGAATTAGGAACAAAACTGCTTGTTGTCATTAATTAGGAAATAAATATTCTGTTTTCCACATAATAGGTACATCTGTATGAAAATCAAAAGTTTAAATTGTCCATACGTTCAACCGGTGAGGCTCTGAAAATACAGATATTCCCCACATATTGTAATGTGACAACAGACAAAAAATTATGTCTCAAAGAAAGCTGCTAGATCCCCAAAGCGATCTTTGAACCCAAAATGGGTTATAAAATACACAGTGTAAACAAATTTAGTCATTCTAAATTATGGAATTATTGTCATGTGAACCCTTTATAGACTAAACAAATATATACATATGAATAATATGTTTGCCTACCATTTGTGGGAGGAGAGACATGACAGCCATGCCCACTAGTCGCCCCCAGGCCGCCCCTGCGAGGAGGGCGGGGATAAACACCCCACTGGACACACTCAGGCCATACGTCCAGCAGCCCAGGATAAAGTAGAGGAACGCAAACAGTGCCAGCGACAGCACCGTGAAAGACCCTGAAACAGACAGAGACAGCATAGTGAAAGACCCTGAAACAAACAGAGACAGTACCGTGAAAGACCCTGAAACAGACAGAGGCAGCACCGTGAAAGACCCTGAAACAAACACAGACAGTACCGTGAAAGACCCTGAAACAGACCGACACAGCACGGTGAAAGACCCTGAAACAGACAGAGACAGCACCGTGAAAGACCCTGAAACAGACAGAGACAGCACAGTGAAAGACCCTGAAACAGACAGAGACTGCACGGTGAAAGACCCTGAAACAGACAGAGACAGCACGGTGAAAGACCCTGAAACAGACAGAGACAGCACCGTGAAAGACCCTGAAACAGACAGAGACAGCATAGTGAAAGACCCTGAAACAGACAGAGACAGCATAGTGAAAGACCCTGAAACAAACAGAGACAGTACCGTGAAAGACCCTGAAACAGACAGAGACAGCACCGTGAAAGACCCTGAAACAGACAGAGACAGCACCGTGAAAGACCCTGAAACAGACAGAGAGAGAGAGCACGGTGAAAGACCCTGAAACAGACAGAGACAGCATGGTGAAAGACCCTGAAACAGACAGAGACAGCATGGTGAAAGACCCTGAAACAGACAGAGACAGCATGGTGAAAGACCCTGAAACAGACAGAGACAGCACCGTGAAAGACCCTGAAACAGACAGAGAGAGAGCATGGTGAAAGATCCTGAAACAGACAGAGACAGCATGGTGAAAGACCCTGAAACAGACAGAGACAGCATGGTGAAAGACCCTGAAACAGACAGAGACAGCATGGTGAAAGACCCTGAAACAGACAGAGACAGCATGGTGAAAGACCCTGAAACAGACAGAGACAGCATGGTGAAAGACCCTGAAACAGACCGACACAGCACGGTGAAAGACCCTGAAACAGACAGACACAGCACAGTGAAAGACCCTGAAACAGACAGAGACAGCACGGTGAAAGACCCTGAAACAGACAGAGACAGCACGGTGAAAGACCCTGAAACAGACAGAGACAGCACCGTGAAAGACCCTGAAACAGACAGAGAGAGCACGGTGAAAGATCCTGAAACAGACAGAGACAGCATGGTGAAAGACCCTGAAACAGACAGAGACAGCACGGTGAAAGACCCTGAAACAGACAGAGAGAGCACGGTGAAAGACCCTGAAACAGACTGAGAGAGCATGGTGAAACACCCTGAAACAGACAGAGACAGCATGGTGAAAGACCCTGAAACAGACAGAGACAGCATGGTGAAAGACCCTGAAACAAACAGAGACAGCACCGTGAAAGACCCTGAAACAGACAGAGACAGCACCGTGAAAGACCCTGAAACAGACAGAGACAGCACGGTGAAAGACCCTGAAACAGACAGAGACAGCACGGTGAAAGACCCTGAAACAGACAGAGACAGCACCGTGAAAGAACCTGAAACAGACAGAGAGAGCATGGTGAAAGACCCTGAAACAGACAGAGACAGCATGGTGAAAGACCCTGAAACAGACCGACACAGCACGGTGAAAGACCCTGAAACAGACAGAGACAGCACGGTGAAAGACCCTGAAACAGACAGAGAGAGCACGGTGAAAGACCCTGAAACAGACTGAGAGAGCACGGTGAAAGACCCTGAAACAGACTGAGAGAGCACGGTGAAAGACCCTGAAACAGACTGAGAGAGCACGGTGAAAGACCCTGAAACAGACTGAGAGAGCACGGTGAAAGACCCTGAAACAGACTGAGAGAGCACGGTGAAAGACCCTGAAACAGACTGAGAGAGCACGGTGAAAGACCCTGAAACAGACAGAGACAGCATGGTGAAACACCCTGAAACAGACAGAGACAGCATGGTGAAAGACCCTGAAACAGACAGAGACAGCATGGTGAAAGGCCCTGAAACAAACAGAGACAGCACCGTGAAAGACCCTGAAACAGACAGAGACAGCACCGTGAAAGACCCTGAAACAAACAGAGACAGCACCGTGAAAAGACCCTGAAACAGACAGAGAGAGCACCGTGAAAGACCCTGAAACAAACAGAGACAGCACCGTGAAAGACCCTGAAACAGACAGAGACAGCACCGTGAAAGACCCTGAAACAGACAGAGACAGCACCGTGAAAAGACCCTGAAACAGACAGAGAGAGCACCGTGAAAGACCCTGAAACAAACAGAGACAGCACGGTGAAAGACCCTGAAACAGACAGAGACAGCATGGTGAAAGACCCTGAAACAAACAGAGACAGCACCGTGAAAGACCCTGAAACAGACAGAGACAGCATGGTGAAAGACCCTGAAACAGACAGAGACAGCACCGTGAAAGACCCTGAAACAAACAGAGACAATACCGTGAAAGACCCTGAAACAGACAGAGACAGCACCGTGAAAGACCCTGAAACAAACAGAGACAGCACGGTGAAAGACCCTGAAACAGACAGAGACAGCACCGTGAAAGACCCTGAAACAGACAGAGACAGCATGGTGAAAGACCCTGAAACAAACAGAGACAGTACCGTGAAAGACCCTGAAACAGACAGAGACAGCATGGTGAAAGACCCTGAAACAGACAGAGACAGCACCGTGAAAGACCCTGAAACAAACAGAGACAATACCGTGAAAGACCCTGAAACAGACAGAGACAGCACCGTGAAAGACCCTGAAACAAACAGAGACAGCATAGTGAAAGACCCTGAAACAAACAGAGACAGTACCGTGAAAGACCCTGAAACAGACAGAGACAGCACCGTGAAAGACCCTGAAACAGAGAGAGAGAGAGCATGCTGAAAGACCCTGAAACAGACAGAGACAGCACCATGAAAGACCCTGAAATGGACAGAGACAGCACCATGAAAGACCCTGAAACAGACAGAGACAGCACCGTAAAAGACCCTGAAACAGACAGAGAGAGCACCATGAAAGACCCTGAAACAAACAGAGACAGCATGGTGAAAGACCCTGAAACAGACAGAGAGAGCATGGTGAAAGACCCTGAAACAGACAGAGACAGCACGGTGAAAGACCCTGAAACAAACACATGTAGCACTGCAAAAGACCCTGAAACAGACAGACACAGCACGGTGAAAGACCTTGAAACAAACACAGATTGCGGATGTTTAGCCTTAGTTCTCCTGGTATAAACTGTTTATTAAACTTGTATTACTATACTATAATTATATCGTTCTGTTTGTTTATTGTCAAATAAATTGTTGCAATTCCAATTCTGTTGTCTAAATCCTTGGAAACCAAGTCCGGAGGTGCATCGATACACAAGAGTTGATCGCTGGAGTCAATAAATTAAACAATTCCAGTTGTCAACAGACTGATTGAGTCTGTGGTGTGGGAGACCCTAAAACAGATGTAGCTAATACTGTGAAACATATATAGACATTGCATTGTGAAAGACCCTGAAATAAACAGAGAAAACGTATGCCAGACACTGAAAAAGACACAGCTAACACTGTTGAGAGACCCCAATACAGGCCGATATTACACCATGAAAGACCCCGAAACAGACAGAACTGGATTAGCCCAAGTGATTGTTCATACAGTTGTCTTACCTGGTTTGCTATGTAGAACAGCTATAAGACACTGCTCGGGTGTTTTGAAGAAGAGTGATGACATCACATTGTGTTCGCCATCTGCACAGCCTGCCTGCAAAGAATACATTCATGTAATAAACCATATTAAAACTATTCGAATGCAATTATCCACTTTTTTGGTTCATTGTTAACTAGTAAATGCTTTACCTCTCAAGAAACCTTTTTTCTCCGTGAGAGACAGCCGAAATATATGGAGTAAAAAGAACACAGTTTCTTGACTGGTAAAAATGTACTAATTAACATAATAAAACTGTGCATCTGTCATATTATTGTATTCACCAATACATTTTCAATAGTAGTCCCTGATGTAATTCTGCATTCTCATCCTGAGAAACTGAACTGCATATTATCCTGAGATCTTGGATTAAGCGAAAGTATTTATTGTCAAGTGGATGACGCCATTGTACATGTACAGATATTGTACTAAGTGAGTACTATTGAAGCAAGTGACTGTATGTATCTTGGTTGTACAACTGTATATATTGTACTAAGTAAGTATTGCTGAAGCAAGTGAATGTATGTATCTCGGTTGTACAAGTGTAGATTTTGTACTAAGTAAGTATTGCTGAAGCAAGTGAATGTATGTATCTCGGTTGTACAAGTGTAGATATTGTACTAAGTGAGTACTGCTAAAGCAAGTGACTGTATGTATCTTGGTTGTACAAGTGTAGATATTGTACTAAGTGAGTACTGCTGACGCCAGTGACTGTTTGTATCTGTTGGCTGTATAAGTAGACACTGTAATGCATGAGTACTACTGAAGCCAGTGGACCTGCGTGTGCCTGTACTAAGTGTGTACTACTGAAGCCAGTGACCTGTGTGTGCCTGTACTAAGTGGGTACTACTGAAGCCAGTGACCTGTGTGTGCCTGTACTAAGTGAGTACTACTGAAGCCAGTGACCTGTGTGTGCCTGTACTAAGTGAGTACTACTGAAGCCAGTGACCTGCATGTGCCTGTACTAAGTGAGTACTACTGAAGCCAGTGACCTGTGTGTGCCTGTACTAAGTGAGTACTACTGAAGCCAGTGACCTGTGTGTGCCTGTACTAATTGGGTACTACTGAAGCCAGTGACCTGTGTGTGTCTGTACTAAGTGAGTACTACTGAAGCCAGTGACCTGTGTGTGCCTGTACTAAGTGTGTACTACTGAAGCCAGTGACCTGTGTGTGCATGTACTAAGTGAGTACTACTGAAGCCAGTGACCTGCATGTGCATGTACTAAGTGAGTACTACTGAAGCCAGTGTCCTGTGTGTGCCTGTACTAAGTGTGTACTACTGAAGCCAGTGACCTGTGTGTGCCTGTACTAAGTGAGTACTACTGAAGCCAGTGACCTGTGTGTGCCTGTACTAAGTGAGTACTACTGAAGCCAGTGACCTGTGTGTGCCTGTACTAAGTGTGTACTACTGAAGCCAGTGACCTGTGTGTGCATGTACTAAGTGAGTACTACTGAAGCCAGTGACCTGCATGTGCATGTACTAAGTGAGTACTACTGAAGCCAGTGTCCTGTGTGTGCCTGTACTAAGTGTGTACTACTGAAGCCAGTGACCTGTGTGTGCCTGTACTAAGTGAGTACTACTGAAGCCAGTGACCTGTGTGTGTGCCTGTACTAAGTGAGTACTACTGAAGCCAGTGACCTGTGTGTGCCTGTACTAAGTGAGTACTACTGAAGCCAGTGACCTGTGTGTGCCTGTACTAAGTGAGTACTACTGAAGCCAGTGACCTGTGTGTGCCCCTCGTAGTCGCCCTCCTCTGGGGTTGGCACACAGTCATCCACTGTGTAGATGAGGATGAAGCCGATGACAGCGCTGGTGGCAGCCACAACCACAGCCTCCGCCACCTTCGCCCACTTCGACTTCACATATCTAGAACACAAGGGTTCAATCTACTGTATGTGCTGTCACATTTTGTTCTTATACTTTTTACGTATTATCCAATTCCAAATAAAATCATGCATAATTATACACATTACCTCTCTGTCTTTCTCTCTCTCTGTCTGTCTCACAAAGATGCCTATGTCTGTTTACAGCCCTCTATTTTCTGAACATGTCACATGAATCTATGTGAGACCAGGCAGTGTATTAAAATAGATCAACAGTGTCGGACCACAAGATTTCAGTAACACGTTTTTATTATCTGGCCCCAGTTTTCTGGTAGACAGACAGACAAATTTATTTATTTTTGACCCTAAATGTACATATTAATATATTTAACATAATAAATAATTGGCCATGGGACCTACCTCTTCCTGAATACTGTCAGTTTTCCATTGAGCTGATTGAACAAAGCACCCATAATGCCACCTGAAAACAGTCGTTGTGAAACAGAATCAAGCGACATGTGTAGGGGTGTTAGAAACTTGAAGATGACAAACAACTGACTTGAATGGTTTCAGAGTAGGGTCTGAGCTGACACTTATTTATACCACTTTCACTGACTGACTGACTGACTGACTGACTGACTGACTGACTGACTGACTGACTGACTGACTGACTGACTGACTGTCCAACTTTATACAAAGCTATTCCACCCCGCATTCACACACAGCAAATTCCTCCTCATTCCTCCTCATCTATCAGATAGCGTGATTCCACTGCAACGATTCTGATTATAAAATGTTTGTATTTTTCATGGAGCACAAAATGCTTCCCCATTTCAGCATTGTATGCAAACAATATAAAAGAGAGCAAATGAAGCCATGAGTATAGATAGTCGTCACAACCTACCAAATACCGCCATCAGGAGGAAGATGGGTATTTCTACGACTTGGTAGGAACTGTTCTGCAACATAAAAACATCATTGTAATCGAAAACTGCTTCATTTTTATTTGTAAATTTGTACTTGACATAATGTATACATTTTGTATAGGTGTGGATTATTTTTGGTACCGTTTATCATTGTAATGTAATGTTAATGTATTTAGAAATGTATTACATTGTACACATTGTAAAGATTACATATCTTCATCATCATCTTTTCAGACTTCTAATGTATATGTCCAAATGAACTGTCTAAGGACAAACAATAAATCAGTTGATAAATGCTTTGGATTGTGTAATATGAAATTGCAAGTAAGTTATTAAAATACTATAATTTAAAAACTATTTAGCTTTTGTTACTTATTAATCATTATGAAAATAATGAGAACTGTGGTTGAATATTTTCTATAATAGTATCTGACTTTTTTCATTTTATTTTTATAGTTTCTGAGACATTCGATGAAGACGAACTGTTCCATTATGATCTTCACAAATTAAAGGGATACTCTAGTCAATGAGAGGTTCGTAGTATTAACTTACACATGTATACTATAATGGTTGTGCCTAGTAATTATGCACAAAGATCATTAATAAACAATAAGTTATAGCTAAATGTTATCAAAAACATACTATCTTAGATTCAGGGCGCTGCCATCTTGAGACTTATGTGCCAGTGAAGTAAACCAAATCGTTTATGTCACTGCCGCATTGTTGAAAAAGGCAAGGATTGGCGGAATCTTCGCTAATAATTGTGATAGTGACGTAGGCAATCCGCGACGTACTTAATACATTAATACCATTGGACAGACATAGGTTGTTCGAACGCGCATGCGCCAGTGACGTAAGTGGTTTACGTCACTGGCGCATAAGTCTCAAGATGGCAGAGCCCTGAATCCATCATGGAGTGTTTCTGGTACAACTATACTATAATTTATTGTTTATTAACGATCTTTGTGCACAATTACTATGGACAACCAATATATAATACAAGTGTAAGTAAATGCTGTGAATCACTCACTCACTGGAGTATCCCTTTAAAACATGGAACTGACTGAGATTACTGACTCACCTGGAATTTGCCGAAGCTGATGAGGCCTGGGTTGGAGAGGTCGGCGGGGTGGCCGTGGAGGGTGCTCAACAGCACATTCACTGTGAACGTGGCCACCATCGACGCAAACACCTACAACAGTCAACATCTTAAAGTGACCGTTTAATACATTATTCTACCTTCCGCAGGTTGTTTCAGTAAAATTATTATTAACTCTTTAGTGTGCAAAATATAAAACATTGCTCAATAAATATAGTAAATAGATAAATAAATAATTTTTACATTAAATTTCATGGTCATGCAATGTAAACGATACGACCCTGTGGGCTAAAATAATAAATAAGGTAATACAATATAATAACTAGATCAATACAATTATTAATATTATTATAATAATGAAGGGTAAATGACTTTCAGCAGTCCCAACAACTGGATATTGTGCTGTGTATATAAACTCTTGATAAGTAACTGAAGGACACAATGAGACCACACGTATACTGCACTTACTATCCTCCATGTGAGCGACTGGTTCCAGAAGCTGGCTCCTTCTTCAAGACTGAACAACACACCACCTGAAATGAGCACGGCAACCTGAATTTTGACAGTGACCAACCCTGTTGTCTGGATGCACCTGTGAGCTTGGTTTCCTGGAATTTAGGCACAATAGAAATTACCTTATTATTATCAATGACTATTATCAATGACCTGACCGTTTGACTCCAGCAGGAGTCTTGGCCAGTATACCAACAAGACAAGACAAGTGAAGTCATATTTGAATAACAGATGTTGCTCTCCAATAAGCACTTACTATTTCACATCAACACTGCTGCTATACACCATTGATGAAACAAAGTTTGTTAAATACTATTCCATTTCAAACACAAATTAAACAAATATAGGTTATCCATGTCTTGGACTACAAGTTTCACTTGTTTACAAATACAGGTATGTCAAATGTTTCAAATATGTAAAATGTTTGATGAAATAAATAAAACAATGTCCATCTTTATATATATATATATATATATATATATTGATAGATACATAATGTACACATAACACATATTACATAGCATAAACACACATTACCTAAAAACATTGCTATTTTGTGTACACTGCATGTAGGTTAAAGAAAGAAATTCTGCATGACACTAGGGAACATTGTTCTTGAGCACACATGACTATCTGTAGGTCATGTGACTATCTGTAGGTCATGTGACTTACCTACAGGTGCACCGAAGGCAGCAGAAACACCTGCGGCGGCGCCACCAGACACAAAGTCTCGTTTCTCTGTGTCGGACCTCAGTGACTCAAATATCTACAGCAGGACACAGTGACTTGTATATAGGACACAATGACATGTACACAGGACACAATGACATGTACACAGGACACAATGACATGTACACGGGACACACTGACATGTTCACAGGACACATTGACATGTACACAGGACACAATGACATGTACACAGGACACACTGACATGTCCACAGGACACACTGACATGTACACAGGACACAACAACATGTACACAGGACACACTGACATGTACACAGGACACAATGATATGTACACAGGACACACTGACATGTCCACAGGACACACTGACATGTACACAGGACACAATGATATGTACACAGGACACACTGACATGTCCTCAGGACACACTGACATGTACACAGGACACAACAACATGTACACAGGACACACTGACATGTACACAGGACACAATGATATGTACACAAGACACACTGACATGTCCTCAGGACACACTGACATATCCTCAGGACACACTGACATGTACACAGGACACACTGACATGTACACAGGACACACTGACATGTACACAGGACACAACAACATGTACACAGGACACACTGACATGTACACAGGACACAATGATATGTATACAGGACACACTGACATGTACACAGGACACAATGACATGTACACAGGACAGTGAAATGTATACAGGACACAGTGACATATACACAGGAAAAAGTGACAGGTACACAGGACACAATGATGTGTACACAACATGTACACAGGACACAACATGTACACATGCAGAAATACTGCATCAACTCTAGGTATCGCCATAATAAACAACAATGTTGTACACTAATTCATACTGCTGGGGTAAGTGTAGATTGGAATATGTGCTGTGGCAGTTAGATAAACCATACTTTCTTTTTAATCACCACACACACACACACACACACACACACACACACACACACACACACACACACTCACTCACTTTGATTCAACGGGGAGGTGAGGATCATAGAAAGTCACAATTTTAAACAATAATATTTACTTCCATCAGTTTCACATGGGCTGAAACAGGCCCAATAGGATGCTTTGTAGATTAACCAGATAATATGTTGGGACCTTGTGAAGGCCAACACTTCAAAGCAGTATTAGCACAGGCATTCCCTGGCAATGCTGGGTAACTCAACAGGTAGATAATAACACAACATATTCTTAACATTAGTATGTATAACATATCCATATATGTACATATATGTGCACATTTGCATACATTTATAAACATTCACTCTACATGCATGAGTACCACACTGGTTACTGTGACCATGAATTGAGACTCTCCACCTAAGACTGACCTTGAAGTCTAGGTTGCAGACCCTAGAACGGCCCTGTGAGATGCCGGCAGCGACGATGGCTCCCGAGTGTATCATAGGCCCCTCCTGAGGGGGAGAGGGAGGCAGAGTAGGAACAGAGTCACGTCAACTACACATGCCAGGCATCATACAAATATGTCTTGTGAGTCATGTATGTCATTACAGTGTATTACATAATCTTGAATCAACTCCATATTACAATTAAATCTTCTGAAACCATAGCCACCTTTCATAAAAAACCTTAAACATATTTGTTTGAAATTGCTATTCCACCTTAAATGTTTGGCACTTCCATGCGCCAATGATGTCTCTTGCCTTTCCCATTTCTAACTGCACCAAATTATTTTGTTTGTTGCACTTCTGAACTTGAATATTTAAGGATATAGGCTACAGAAGTGTTAAAATTATTATTATATAATTGCACTTTATATAAATTAAATCAATGATATGCTGAAAGAAGACAAAAGAACAAAACAAAAGAGGAGTCTCCAAAAGGAGAGATCTGTCAATCTTTCATCCTCTTCTCTGTCAACTGTCTATGTGTGACACAGATAGTGCCATGCTCAATTGGGACCTTTAAGTCATTCCAGGTGACATACATGTTGACATTAACAGTCATGAGACAAAGCACTGTCTAACAAGATAGAAGAATGCCTATGATAAATACAATTTGACATATCAGCTCCTATTTATTAACTGTTTTGATCCTAAGTCAGCTTTTCCCGAGCAAAACCACTGAATGCCAAGACAAGTGGAGGCCTCTACTGGACACTTGAGAAATTAATTTTTACTTACGGTTGATTCGCTTCATTTTCAACTACTACTTGAATCGATACATTTTCATTATTTCACATTTGAAACTGACTCATAACCATTTTTCTTTTGTCATCTAATTAAGGCATGTATGCTTAATAAAATGAATACGTCATAGATTGTGAACATGTATGTACAATACACTGGTGCTGTTGTGATGATGATTTTATCCATCTCATGAATAAAATAAAATTGAATAAAATAAAATTGAATAAAATAAAATTGAATAAAATAAAATTGAATAAAATAAAATTGAATAAAATAAAATTGAATAAAATAAAATTGAATAAAATAAAATTGAATAAAATAAAATTGAATAAAATAAAATTGAATAAAATAAAATTGAATAAAATAAAATTGAATAAAATAAAATAAAATAAATAATTAGTATCATTACGTACTAACCTTGCCACAAGAGAGGCCACCAGAGACGGACAGGATGACCCCAACGACCTTGGCAACGAGTGCCCTGAGGGTGAGTAGCCCGGGAATCTTCACTCCGTTTAAGTAGCACTTGATCTGGGGGATGCCACTGCCAGCGGCCTGAGGCTGCAGACAGACACAGCGGATGACACAATAGCTCAATTTTAGAGAACCATCGGAATCGGAAGTGTTTATTGACCCAATAAAATATACATAAAGCAATGTTCATTCAAATTACCTACAACTCAAGTTATAAAATAATATTACATTAGTACCGCTGTGCAGCAAACTGCCAAGTAATTGCATAAGAAATAACAGAAATGTAATTATAAAATGTGATTATGAATTGTTACTGTAGGTAAAATAAATAACCAGGGGTCGAGGAGACTGTCACTAAGACCATTTTGGTCGCTCTCGTGGCAGCCATCCCATTGTCAGATTGAACCAGATTGTCAACCAAGATGACTGGAGTTTGAGACCTTATATATACTACTGAGGAGGAGGTGGGTGGATACATTGCTGCTGTGTAGACTACCTGCAGTGTTCATGACAGGTCAGGTTTTGATTTTCATGAAAAATTGGAGGGAGTCCAGCTCATATTTGAGAGTCCACAGAAACAGTTGGGAGTCTGCACAATAAATACGTCAACAATTAAGTTCAAATAATGCAGCAGAATGTTGCTGCTTTTTTCTGCAAGTTGTTTCCTCAGCTTCTCTCCCCTTGCAAGTATTTTAACATATTAAATTTGCGCCCATTGCACATGGCTCTTGTGCCAATATTTCAATCAATCTGTTATCACAAGTGGGTAACTCCATATCGACCCTTACCCATGATGGCTGCACCCGTGTCGTGTAGTGCATAAATCAAAGGCTGAGGCTATTTCTCCAAGTACCTGTAGTTGGGTTGTAATTATGACATTCGGCAGCAAACACTCCCGTTTATGGATTGTAAACATAGGTTTCTTTACAATGGATTTATTGTCTGAAAACGAGAGAGTCACATGGACTCCTACCAATGGACATACAAGGAGTCCGTAGACGAAACAAGGAGTCCGTAGACGAAACAAGGAGTCCGTAGACGAAACAAGGAGTCCGTAGACGAAACAAGGAGTCCGTAGACGAAACAAGGAGTCCGTAGACGAAACAAGGAGTCCGTAGACGAAACAAGGAGTCCGTAGACGAAACAAGGAGTCCGTAGACGAAACAAGGAGTCCGTAGACGAAACAAGGAGTCCGTAGACGAAACAAGAAGACTCAGACTCACAGACTCCTATAAAAATCAAAGTCTGCAGGTTATACGTCTATATCCCTTGACACAGTCCCCAGTTAGAATTAAGGGACCAACAGCTTTGAACGTCTCTTCCCACACACAGACGATGGGGTAGCTGGTGGTATAATCACCATATCAAAGTCTGAGCAATTCGGTTCATGCCATGCCATGCCATGTGACAAGTAAATAGAGAAAACTATGGTGGAGTCACTCACTGGAAATAACGACCACTCTGGAAACAGGCCATTCCAAATTTCACATTAGACAGGGTTCTCGAATGGATATAATATATGAACCACCCACCAACATCATTTCCTCAAGGGGTAACTATGTATATCAACAATAACCAAGAAACCAGACCTATCTTGGTTATTGTTGATATACATAGTTACCCCTTGAGGAAATGTTGTTGGTGGGTGGTTCATATATTTTGGGCACTTCCCATCACCTTCAGCAGTAGATCGACGTTACCGAGAAGTGAATAAAGATGTCAGTCAGTCCTACTTCAGCTCATGTCACGTGACTTAGGTCATGTGATATACAAAATTAAGATTGTCTGCTGATGAAGACTACCTGAAGATGCTGAAATATATGGACCACTCATCAACAACCATTTCTTTTCTACTTTACTAGCTATATGGCCACACCAATGTAGTGTTAGGGCTGTTTTTAAGAAGATGAAAGTGACATACCTCAGCGAAGGTGACGATGGCGGAGCCAATGAAGACGAGGACACAGTTGATGGCGAGCCAGGCCAACAGGGGGATGATGATACAAGCCCCCTTGTTGCCATCACACCTCTCCACCACTGGGTGCAGTCAAGGACTCAACCCCACAGTGGAACGTGTCAACATTGACACCAGTTCCTCCCACCCCGATACCATTTCATGGGAACTCAACTTCCAAATGTTAGTAATATTTCTTTGTTATGTGAACGATTTGTTTTTATGTGGACATTCAACATATCCATTGAAGACAGAAATGTCCACATAAAAGAAGTTCCAGATTAAAGAGGTTTGTCTAAAGTAATTTTTATGTCTTCATTTCCATGGTCTTTTTGCTCTTGCATCTTCTTGTTCAGATCTGTTTAATCTATTTATATATTTTACAAGACAATCTAAGCCCATGCATAGGAACATTATGCCACAGAGACCAGCACAGAGTGACAGTGTTACTGCAAACATGGGGCAGCAACATTTGACATAGCAGCAGCCATCACACCACCAACTACCACAGCAGCACATGTGGCAACACCCACCACAGCAGCAACAACTACGATAGCAACACCCACCACAGCATCACCTACCACAGCATCACCCACCACAGCTACACCCACCACAGCAACACCCATCACAACAACACCCACCACAGCAACACCCATCACAGCAACACCCACCACAGCAACACCCACCATAGCAACACCCACCACAGCATCACCCACCACAGCAACACCCACCACAGCTACACCCACCACAGCAACACCCACCACAGCATCACCCACCATAGCAACACCCACCACAGCATCACCCACCATAGCAACACCCACCACAGCATCACCCACCATAGCAACACCCACCACAGCATCACCCACCACAGCAACACCCACCACAGCTACACCCACCACAGCAACACCCATCACAACAACACCCACCACAGCAACACCCATCACAGCAACACCCACCATAGCAACACCCATCACAACAACACCTACCACAGCAACACCCACCACATCAACACCCACCACATCAACACCCACCACATCAACACCCATCATCACAACAACACCCACCACATCAACACCCACCACATTAACACCCACCACATCAACACCCACCACAGCAACACCCACCACATCAACACCCACCACATCAACACCCACCACAGCATCACCCACCACAGCATCACCCATCACAGCAACACCCACCACATCAACACCCACCACATCAACACCCACCACAGCAACACCCACCACAGCAACACCCACCACATCAACACCCATCATCACAACAACACCCACCACATCAACACCCACCACAGCAACACCCACCACAGCAACACCCATCATCACAACAACACCCACCACATCAACACCCACCACATCAACACCCACCACATCAACACCCACCACAGCATCACCCACCACAGCATCACCCATCACAGCAACACCCACCACAGCAACACCCATCACATCAACACCCACCACATCAACACCCACCACAGCAACACCCACCACATCAACACCCACCACAGCAACACCCATCATAACCAAGGCTATCACATCAAAGCAGTGGATTCATCAAAGCACAGAAAGGATACGACTGTTTAAGGCGTGGAACTTGTAGTGACTGAGATATTCTATGCACATGTCGATGAACGCTGCCACGAGGGCCGTGCCAACCGCGAGGAGGAAGTTGACGACCCAACGGGAACACCACTTCTTCCACAGCCCCTGAGGGAAACCAAGTGTCACCGCAAACACATACTACAGGCTATGACATATAGAAGAACATTCATCCAAACTTTGCGACAGGCTGCACAGTCTCATTCTGTCTTCCTACAATATCGTAATGTGTAATGCTGATTGCCAGTCTTGTTATCCATGTATAATGCTGACTGTCAGTCTTGTTATCCTCACATCTGCTAATCTGAGAAGTTACATCTAAGCAGCCTGATGACAACGTGGAAATGTTCAAAACAAATCTGGTCATTAACTACAAATAACTATTACTACTACACAAACCTTTTTCTCCATTTCTTGTTCTTTCATAAAGAGTGTGTTCTCACATTGGTCGTAGTCCTGGCTCTGAAAATGAAGAGAATGAAGAGTAAAAACTACAGGTATGAACATGTACTTGTAAAGAGTAACAACTACAGGTATGAACAGGTACTTATAAAGAGTAACAACTACTGGTATGAACAGGTACTTATAAAGAGTAATAACTACAGGTATGAACATGGTTTTATAAAGAGTAACAACTACAGGTATGAACAGGTACTTATAAAGAGTAACAACTACAGGTATGAACAGGTACTTATCAAGAGTAACAACTACAGGTATGAACAGGTACTTATAAAGAGTAACAATTACAGGTATGAACAGGTACTTATAAAGAGTAACAACTACAGGTATGAACATGTACATATAAAGAGTAACAACTACAGGTATGAACAGGTATGTGTTATAATGCTTAATAATAAATCCAGTTGCCCTGACTAGCTGCACATAAAATAAGAGCAACAAAATGTAATGTGTTTCATGTGAGAATGACGAAAGCCATACAAGTGTTTTTTACACATTGTATAGCCACTAAGATTAATACAAACAATATTTTGTGATGCATTTTATTTATTTGCACACCAGGATAGCCCTGCACAACCACATAATCCACAAGGTTATTGTTATCAACATCACTGAAATGTTAGAAAGTACAGATATGTGGAACATGTGTTTGGGCATCGAAAGTGGCAAATGGAAAATATGGGCGCTGTAAAGACACTCAAATGTGTGGTTTAGAGTAATCCTTGTTGAGAAGCAGCCAATAAAACCTAAAGGACCATTGTTTGGGAATATTCCTGGAGCCCTATAAGAATCATTTATATATAGACAATTGCCTACGTCGACACCCGAACAATTTAAGTACAAAACAACAGTGGCAGTACAAACTGAAACAAGTAGTGTCAGACAGTCCAGCAGATGGCAGTACTAGTTGTGTTCTGATTCATCAGATTATTAACAGTACCTAGGCCCATACAACATTGTAAGAATATGTGGATCCTTTTCAAATGAGTACATGTCATTGTCATTAAAGGCTGCGTTGCTAAACAGACTACACTGTACACATTTGCGATGGCGGTTCTAAACTGATTAAAACCATCAAGAAAGTTTTTTTTTGATGTACAATGTGATGGACTAGCCTAATTAGTGATATTCACAGATGAAGTGAATGAATTTGTCCTTGTGTTAACATTATCAAAAACATTATTTAATCATCAGACTGGATTACTTCCAATGGGGGTGGGGGGGGGGGGGCATGAACACATTCTACAGTACATCCTAATCACCTTTGTCCTTTTTCAAGTAATTTTGACCAGATATGACCGAAACAAATGTTTGTCCAACGATCTTAACAAAAAAGTACTTTCATGCCAGTGCTGATATTTGAGGCGCTAGATTTTTCAGAAAAACGAACCCCAAACGAGTGGAAAAAATCATCGATTTGAGAAAGCACCCCTAAGTTAAACCCGCCTAGGGAGCAGCCCATGTAATCAGGAGAGACACGCTAAATCAATGCCACTGCCGGCCATTGATTACTGCCAAAGAAAAACTTTTCGGCATCTGCCGTGAGCGTCTGGCCGCAATTAGACGTCCACTTGAAGACGAGACAAGTGCTTAAAGAGCCGCCGAATATCTAATGGGGGCAACAGGTGCCTATCTAAAATATTCATCTCGCCCAGTTCTGTATTTCTGGCATCGGCCACTGATTGCTTTGTGGAAACTAAACAACTGCAGTTGCGTTGTTTGTTTTATCACATAACATCTGTTCTGGTGGACTTCATGATCATTTAGTATTAATATTTTATTTAACAACTTTTTTAAATAAAAATTTTACTTTGCGTATAAATTTACTTGTTTTATACTGTCAACACCTTTGAGTGGACCCAGTAAAATTGCGAATTAAAATATTCTTGATTAATTTCCTATCTAATTGGCCTATCCACAATGTATATAGCAAATTGTATTAGAGTAAAACTAGTTAAAGTATGATTGCAGTTACCATGTGGCATATCATTAAAGGAACTGAAAACTGTGATTACACTTAACATGAAACATCAGCATTGCAGTGTTTAGCCACTTACAAAATTGGCAACTTTTTACAGATTCATTGCAAAGCAAAGGTGTTTTAGAAATTAGATAAATCAATTGTTCAGATAAAACATAATTGTAGTAACAATATATTTATAGTGCCATGTTAGTCGAGAAGAACAACACGAGGTCATGTCATTGTATAGAAGAATGAAATATCACAACAAATTAATTAACTGCAATGGATTTACGTAGACAGTGCAAATCCCCATGCCAAAGGATTGTCTAAGTGTTCCACTTTTACGAGAACCAGCCATATATATTTATTTATAAAACCTTAGATTTGGCAGTGGCTATATACACTGTATATGACTCAGTATCCTGGCTTTTGGACGTTCCACCTCATGTATTAAATCATGGTTCACGGCCAAATTGGCTGAGCCATATAATGATGCTTTCTAAATTACTTACAAAGTCAAGGCCAGCTAGCATTTCCTGCAATTTTGACCATGTCGTTATTTGTATACTACATAGTTGTGGAACCTCACAATTGTATGTATGTAAAGTTCACCTATGCAGAGGTTCTTACACAAATGTTTCATGAAGCTAGCACCTAAATAGTGAAGTGAATATACTGGAGGCATTTATTTCCTCTGCATTACTGATAATTATGGAAATATTTTGGTATTGTCCTAGAGGGTGACCTTAATGACAGGGCGGCTCTATTACACAGGTAATAAGGTGAGGCTAATGTACACATCATTGAATTATCCCATCCCCAATAGTCTTGTAACTAAATATCACCAAACAATGAGCAAAACAAATCACCGACCCGCTGCCACAATGTAAACAAACACACGCACACATTAACCATGTGATTCATCCAGGCCAGGCTTTGTACAAGATAAACGGGAATCTATGAGAGGCAGTTATCAAAGCTCTAGTATAATCTGTTAACATGCTGCAGAGTTGCACCAGGTCTGCAGCAAGTATATGTGTGTACCTTTCAGATAAGATCCCATTTGCAGAAAGCCTCCCTCGATCTCCATTAATTTGAAGACAGGTTTTTACATAACTTTAAGACTAGGCAAGGTTGCTATCCGTCACAAAGCACCCAGATAGCTAGGACGCCTTTACCTAATGGAAAATCCAACATGGTTTTAGCTATGTTTACCGCTTATGTCTGAGATATTTATAATTTTAAACATATTACCATAATTACTGCATGTGTTGTATACCATAAATAATAATTTTTGTGCACTATATGGTTTTTGGAAATTTGACAATTTTAGTACATTTATGTGTCCGAATAATTGGCCATACAAACACAATACAATGTCTGTGGATAATGAGTTGTGTTTATTACAGTCCTCCTATAGAATAAATGCGTTATTAACATCAGATCTACACATCTTTAATGGTCCTTTGTATCATAACCATTGAATATTTTAGTCACTTCTGTTTGATCTTCTGCAAAAACATTTCACGGGAAAATATTCTGGCGTGTTAGAACATGGATAACCGTGCCGATTCATCACCACTGTGACAGCAGTTCATATTTGTCGGCTGCCTTTGACTGAATACATTCCACCACCTTCAGTCATGTTGCTATTTTGCTTCTGTTGCCCACGGTTACGCAGAAAAACAAAACAACACATGGCGTGGCAACATCAACATCAACAAACGCATGCCCAGAATAGCGTCTCTGCCCAGCTGTAAATAGCACTGGTCTGATATTTTTGGCACCTCTGGGGCCAGTGAACCAGAAACGCCGTGCTGTAAGGTTCTGGCTGCTTGCGAGTGGGTCAAGTTTGACATACAATGTATATGTAATCTTTCATCACTTCAGCGCCATTGGAATGATGACAGGGTCCCGTTGAATGTTGTCGGTACATAAAGGTATCATTCACATCTGGATACGGTGCATTTCAATCAGCACATCTAGGCACTGTACAACTTCCCAGTGCGTGTAGGTTTAGTGCAATTCAGCCAGAACATGTATAGGCTAATATTTACACAGTGAACACCTATACATGTAGATTTAATGCAGCCGAATGCTTCTAGGCATTGATGCTACTTTAAAACGGAATACAGCTAAGCACATGTAATGGCTGAATCTGGGTTCACAGCTATTTAGACAATACATAATGTATAGGCCTATTTCAAATTTACTCAAGTTTGTCTAACGGCTGATTCTAAGAGTGCAATACAGTAAAATACAGACGTATAATTCCACTAGTGATCACTACAAAACTAATAAAAGCAAAATGTATTTCCTCAATATGTCACTATGAACACCTTGGTAAACTACTGTTATATGACAAGGATGGCTGCCTCATCTAGTCGCAGCCTTACTAACATTGAGACCAAGGCTTTTTCTGTAGCTGCAGCTACTCTTTGGAATGTGCTTCCTGTTGCGTTAGATCAGTTGACAATATTGCATGTATCAATCCATCTGTTGACAACTGGAATATTTGTCGACTCTTCAACTGTTCAACCCTTTTGTCTTCGTGAACTTGTGAGCTTGGCTTCGAAGAATTTAGGCACAACAGAAGTTGTCTTCGTCATTAAAGTGTTTTCTTGGTTTCCCTGTCAGCAGCCCACCTCTCTCCTTTCATCCTCCCCCCCCCGCAGCCTTGATGTTTATCCCTCTGGCAGTGTGCCCATCTCCTTCCTTGCAAAGTGGCCCAAATAGTCCAGCTTCTTGCTTTATTTACGGTCTGCCTGTTTTAAAAGCAGCACTGCATTACGCTGCCTCCATTTCTCTGTCCACTCTCTCTGCTGGAGCGTGTATAAATGACTGTGAGAAGGATGTACATCTCACGGACGAAAGACGTCACAGAAGTAATGGACAGACGACAAAGACAGAAAATGAGTAGAGCGCCATCGTCATAGACTCCACGGCAGACGACACTGACACTGATGATGATGATGATGATGCATCTAGACCCTGGTTATTTCTACTAAGTGCATCTAGACACAGGGCAATTGAAGACAATCGATCCTCTGATTTCTGATGCTCAGGATGAGTGGAAATTTAACAAACCACATTAGAGACTTGATCCATGTATTTATGAGTCAATCTCAACAAAACAAACGTATGAGTTAACATGCAAACTTAAGAGCAACACATTATTTATTAAGAAAGTAAAACAATCTTCCTAACATACAGACCTACACCATATTTCATACATGTATATCAATCATCAGGAGGCTTTAAAATGTTGGAACGTTTTATTTACTATTCCAGAAACCAAACTGCAGAGGAATAAAAAACTATTATTTATTCAACATTGACAGATGACTTATCAGGAAGTGTTATGTCACATGACATGAACACATGTTGACATATGCATTGCAGACAGAACCAACGCAGCAAGACACACATGGTTAAACAGAGTGGCTTAGACAAGAGGCCTGACTGACTCCAGCCCTGCACCCGTGAGTGTGTTCTGAGTACTGGGTTGAAGTGACCCTGTGTGGGTCGAAGTGACCCTGTGTGGGTTGAAGTGACCCTATGTGGGTCGAACTGACCCTGTGTGGGTTGAAGTGACCCTGTGTGGGTTGAAGTGACCCTGTGTGGGTTGAAGTGACCCTGTGTGGGTGGAAGTGACCCTGTATGGGTTGAAGTGACCCTGTGTGGGTGGAAGTGACCCTGTGTGGGTGGAAGTGACCCTGTGTGGGTGTAAGTGACCCTGTATGGGTTGAAGTGACCCTGTGTGGGTGGAAGTGACCCTGTGTGGGTTGAAGTGACCCTGTGTGGGTGTAAGTGACCCTGTATGGGTTGAAGTGACCCTGTGTGGGTGGAAGTGACCCTGTGTGGGTTGAAGTGACCCTGTGTGGGTTGAAGTGACCCTGTGTGCATTGAAGTGACCCTGTGTGGGTGGAAGTGACCCTGTGTGGGTTGAAGTGACCCTGTGTGGGTTGGAGTGACTGTGTGTGTGGGTTGAAGTGACCCTGTGTGGGTTGAAGTGACCCTGTGTGGGTTGAAGTGACCCTGTGTGGGTTGAAGTGACCCTATGTGGGTTGAAGTGACCCTATGTGGGTTGAAGTGACCCTGCATGGGTTGAAGTGACCCTGCGTGGGTTGAAGTGACCCTGCGTGGGTTGAAGTGGCCCTGCGTGGGTTGAAGTGACCCTGCGTAGGTTGAAGTGACCCTGCATGGGTTGAAGTGTCCTTGTGTGGGTTGAAGTGACCCTGTGTGGGTTGAAGTGACCCTGTGTGGGTGTAAGTGACCCTCTATGGGTTGAAGTGACCCTGTGTGGGTGGAAGTGACCCTGTGTGGGTCGAAGTGACCCTGTGTGGGTGGAAGTGACCCTGTGTGCGTTGAAGTGACCCTGTGTGGGTTGAAGTGACCCTGTGTGGGTGGAAGTGACCCTGTGTGGGTTGAAGTGACCCTGTGTGGGTTGAAGTGACCCTGTGTGCGTTGAAGTGACACTGTGTGGGTGGAAGTGACCCTGTGTGGGTTGAAGTGACCCTGTGTGGGTTGGAGTGACTGTGTGTGTGTGGGTTGAAGTGACCCTGTGTGGGTTGAAGTGACCCTATGTGGGTTGAAGTGACCCTATGTGGGTTGAAGTGACCCTGCGTGGGTTGAAGTGACCCTGCGTGGGTTGAAGTGACCCTGCGTGGGTTGAAGTGACCCTGCGTGGGTTGAAGTGACCCTGCATGGGTTGAAGTGACCCTGCGTGGGTTGAAGTGACCCTGCATGGGTTGAAGTGACCTTGTGTGGGTTGAAGTGACCCTGTGTGGGTTGAAGTGACCCTGTGTGGGTTGAAGTGACCCTGTGTGGGTTGAAGTGACCCTGTGTGGGTTGAAGTGACCCTGCGTGGGTTGAAGTGACCCTGCGTGGGTTGGAGTGACCCTGCGTGGGTTGGAGTGACCCTGCGTGGGTTGAAGTGACCCTGCGTGGGTCGAAGTGACCCGGCATGGGTCGAAGTGACCCTGCATGGGTTGAAGTGACCCTGCATGGGATAAAGTGACCCTGTGTGGGTTGAAGTGACCCTGTGTGGGTTGAAGTGACCCTGAGTGGGTTGAAGTGACCCTGTGTGGGTTGAAGTGACCCTGTGTGGGTTGAAGTGACCCTGCATGGGATAAAGTGACCCTGCATGGGTTGAAGTGACCCTGCATGGGTTGAAGTGACCCTGTGTGGGTTGAAGTGACCCTGTGTGGGTTGAAGTGACCCTGTGTGGGTTGAAGTGACCCTGCATGGGATAAAGTGACCCTGCATGGGTTGAAGTGACCCTGTGTGGGTTGAAGTGACATGCGTGGGTTGAAGTGACCCTGTGTGGGTTGAAGTGACCTGTGTGGGTTGAAGTGACCCTGTGTGGGTTGAAGTGACCTGCGTGGGTTGAAGTGACCCTGTGTGGATTGAAGTGACCTGTGTGGGTTGAAGTGACCCTGTGTGGGTTGAAGTGACCCTGTGTGGGTTGAAGTGACCCTGTGTGGGTTGAAGTGACCCTGTGTGGGTTGAAGTGACCCTGTGTGGGTTGAAGTGACCCTGTGTGGGTCGAAGTGACCCTGTGTGGGTCGAAGTGACCTGTGTGGGTCGAAGTGACCCTGTGTGGGTCGAAGTGACCCTGTGTGGGTCGAAGTGACCCTGTGTGGGTTGAAGTGACCCTGTGTGGGTTGAAGTGACCCTGTGTGGGTTGAAGTGACCCTGTGTGGGTTGAAGTGACCCTGTGTGGGTTGAAGTGACCCTGTGTGGGTTGAAGTGACCCTGTGTGGGTTGAAGTGACCCTGTGTGGGTTGAAGTGACCCTGTGTGGGTTGAAGTGACCCTGTGTGGGTTGAAGTGACCCTGTGTGGGTTGAAGTGACCCTGTGTGGGTTGAAGTGACCCTGTGTGGGTTGAAGTGACCTGTGTGGGTTGAAGTGACCTGTGTGGGTTGAAGTGACCCTGTGTGGGTGGAAGTGACCCTGTGTGGGTGGAAGTGACCCTGTGCGGGTTGAAGTGACCCTGTGTGGGTTGAAGTGACCCTGTGTGGGTTGAAGTGACCCTGTGTGGGTTGAAGTGACCCTGTGTGGGTTGAAGTGACCCTGTGTGGGTTGAAGTGACCCTGTGTGGGTTGAAGTGACCCTGTGTGGGTTGAAGTGACCCTGTGTGGGTTGAAGTGACCCTGTGTGGGTTGAAGTGACCCTGTGTGGGTTGAAGTGACCCTGTGTGGGTTGAAGTGACCCTGTGTGGGTTGAAGTGACCTGTGTGGGTTGAAGTGACCCTGTGTGGAAGTGACCCTGTGTGGGTCGAAGTGACCCTGTGTGGGTTGAAGTGACCCTGTGTGGGTTGAAGTGACCCTGTGTGGGTTGAAGTGACCCTGTGTGGGTTGAAGTGACCCTGTGTGGGTTGAAGTGACCCTGTGTGGGTTGAAGTGACCCTGTGTGGGTTGAAGTGACCCTGTGTGGGTTGAAGTGACCCTGTGTGGGTTGAAGTGACCCTGTGTGGGTTGAAGTGACCCTGTGTGGGTTGAAGTGACCCTGTGTGGGTTGAAGTGACCTGTGTGGGTTGAAGTGACCCTGTGTGGAAGTGACCCTGTGTGGGTTGAAGTGACCCTGTGTGGGTTGAAGTGACCCTGTGTGGGTCGAAGTGACCCTGTGTGGGTTGAAGTGACCCTGTGTGGGTTGAAGTGACCCTGTGTGGGTTGAAGTGACCCTGTGTGGGTTGAAGTGACCCTGTGTGGGTTGAAGTGACCCTGTCAGCTCTCACACCTACCTCATACTTGGAAGTGAGTCTCTTTGTGAGCCCTGGCACGTGTGGCCGGGCCTTCAGCCTCTGGTTCACGTTGTATCTGTAGGTGCGATATGTCTACAGCAGAGACAACAGTCTTATTACTCTTAAATAGTAACATGCTAACTCTGGATCATATGATTACTGTAATCATTTCGCAGTGTCCCCAAAACATTACTCGTTTAGCAGTCAATCTGCGTTGACATATTTCTTTCACAAGATGGTGCCACGGTTGCAATTTCGTCCACCCCACGCTATGTGTGAAGACCAACCCCCACTTTGTGTAACATGTGCGATATGCAAATGACTGGATCATCAATCTCCAATGTTCAGATATCTTTCTAGACCATTTCTTCCACACCGGTGCAATAATTGCCTGTCTCTGGAGAAATTATTCAGTCTCCATAACAGTGTGAATTTATTTGTGTGAGTCGCACAGCAGAATACAGTTATTAAACCATCACTGTCACACAAACGGCAACGAGGACTTTAGTTTGTGGACAAAAGCAGCACTTCATATGCATGAGATCCACATATAAGTTACCGTCCTGTCATTAATCCCCGCTACTAGCCAAGTGTCTGGAAACAACCCTTTGAGGGTCATGTGTGAGAACACAGCAGAGAGAACTACAGCAACACAGATGAAAGAAGACGGTTCAACGCCTGACATAAGGGAAGAAATCTGGATGCTAGGCAGCTCAACAGAAGACCATTTAATATGAATGGGTGTGGGCAGACAACTAATGAACACAGAGGAAGAGAAACATCATGGACGAGAAAAGTGGATGCTCACGGCTGAGATCTGAGGAGATAAAGAGACATTTTAGACAACATAAGATGAAAGATGAAGACAGGACTGGTCACAGTGAGCAGTGGGCGCTGAGATGCCAAATCTACCTCCTTTAGTGGAACATCTCCCACTTTTTCTTAGATTATGGACTAACAGCATGGCCTACAACTTAATTAATTCAACACTGAAACATCTTCCTAGCCTGGCAGTCTGCAGCCAAATTATGTTTGGGAGTCCACAATCTACTCATGACCTGCTCATGTCTGAGTGTACACGCATACACCTCTCATGCTGATATTTCGACCAATCACAAGCAAACACCTTTGGTTAGAATGTAATCCAAAATGGCAGCACCCATGCCTGACCTGAAAAAGCTTGATGCACCAAACTGACAACTACTTGAGAATTAATAGATGCGAGTATGATCACTTGTTACTGACCAAAGACAACACAAGATGGCAGCATACACGCACGGTGACAGATCATTAACACTGGTTACTGTGCCATTGGACTTGTCATCTTTCTAAGGCAGGAAGTAATATAGACTCCTACCAAAGGTCATATATAGAGTCCATAGATGAAACAAAGCATCTCAGACTCGGACTACTGTAAGAAATGAAGCATGTGTAAGAAACTGGAAATGTCTTCAAGGGTAGGAAGTTCATGTTAAGTTATATACATTATGCATGTGTGCCTCGCAACGCATGAGCGCATGCATGCGTGCACACATGCATTCAGATCAATTATGTATACTGCACGTAATGGGCTGATCAGGCACTAATTTGTACAGACACTGGTGGGCAGGCAAGGGTTTGCTTACGTAAACCCTTCGTACCATGAATCTCTTGATTACACAATAAATGTAATGGATTACAATTACTTCTTCAGGATTACAATTACAATCAATGATTCCCCTCCATTATGACAACCAGTTACCTTTCCTCTATACTCCATTGAACACTCGCCTTGAGTTTTGTTGACAGTAACTTGATGACACTCACCTTGAGCTCTATTGACAGTAACTTGATGACACTCACCTTGATGTTTATTGACACTAACTTGGTGATGCTCACCTAGAGCTTTATTGACACTAACTCGATGACACTCACCTTGAGCTTTGTTGACAGTAACTTGGTGACACTCACCTTGAGCTTTGTTGACACTACCTCAGCGAGACTCACCTTGAGCTATGTTGACAGTAAGTTAATGACATTCATCTTGAGTTACATTGACAGTAACTTGATGACACTCACCTTGAGCTTTGTTGACACTACCTCAGCGAGACTCACCTTGAGCTCTGTTGACACTAACTTGGTGACACTCACCTTGAGCTTTGTTGACAGTAACTTGGTGATGCTGTTCTGCGTCAGTGTGTCGTCACACGACGTGTCACCATCCGACAAGAAGCCAGGCTCGGGGATCTGCAGCATGATGGCGTCCTGGTGAGTGGGAGCGCCATCTGGTGAGTCCTCGTCCACCAACTGGTTGATGTTGCAGTTGCCGTTGGAAGGAGGCGTGGTCAGGCCGAGGGAGTCGTTGCTGACGGGGGTGACGACGAACTGGAAGAGGAGGACAAAGTTCATAAGAAAACAATCCAGTTCTTAGGCGGTTCTTAGGCGGTTCTTAGGCGGTTCTTAGGCGGTTCTTAGGCGGTTCTTAGGCGGTTCTTAGGCGGTTCTTAGGCGGTTCTTAGGTGGTTCTTAGGGTTGTTCTCCAAACAGCCCAAACTTGGGCTAACACAGGAGTTCTTCTCTAGAATTTGTGAGTCCACTACAGGTTACACATTTACCCCCTGTGTGGGATCTTTACTTCCCCTGGCATAGACACCAGTTAGAAGGGACCACCGGCTTTTAGTGTCTCTTCCGAAAGACACAGGCAAATGTGGGGTAAACGAAATTGCCTAAGTTTTGAAACAGCGGTAGGTGGGATTGAACCACCGTCCCCTCGACTGACAGTCCGGCGCTCTACCACGCGACCCCCGCTCCCCACAGTTGTTGTTTTTAAAATAGAAACCCTAAAATAACTGATTCCAGGTCTTCAGCTGGTCCGGCACGATCAAGCCAGCTGGTGACTTAAGGCGGAAATAAAAGGATTACCATACAACAGCAGATTAAAAGAATTACAGCTTCCTACCTTGAACTACAGAAGACAGAGATCAGACATAATCCAGACTTTCAAAATTGTCAGAGGAATAGACTCGGTCAGCCAGGACCGCAGATGTTCACAGTGCCCATCAAAGCTGATGTTCCAGAAAGCCAATGGTACCACAAGAGGGCACAGTGAAAAACTTAAAACCCAGAGAGCAACTGGCTATAAACACTACTTCTTCTTGAACGGAGTGGTTAAAATGTGGAACTCTCTGTCAGACGACACAGTTCAGGCCAGGACAGTAAACGAAGTGAAGTCACGCCTCCGGAGAAATTGGAGAGGTCACCAAGATCTGTATAATTATAATTTTTTCAAATTAACCAGCCTTGACTACGCAAACCGGATAAATAAATATGAAATAAAATACATCAATAGAGAAACTGCAACATCAGAAAATAAATCTTGAGATAGTCTCAATGCTTAGTTTTGGGCAACTACTGACCGGTCTTGAGGTAAGATCTTGAGGTAAGATCAACTGTCATAGGCTGTCAGTGTAGCTTGTTGAGTCTGGTTTGTTAACACCACGAAGCTGCAAGAATGGAGTAGTTCCAGAACCAGGGAGCTCCTTGAACCAAAGAACTCCCTGAATCAAGGACAGTTAAAATTTGTTAATTCCCTGAACCAAGGAGCTCCCTGAACCCAGGAGATATCAGGACAAAGCAGCTCGCTGAACCAAACCACTCCTGAACAAAGTAACTGTCAACATTTGAAAATCCGGACAAAGAAGTTCCCTGAAGTCACTCTTGATGCTAATAAATGTTGTTAGTAGATCTGTTTTGTTAGAGATACAGCATCAATGATCTCTTTGACAAATGTTTGTGCCTATGTAATTTTTTTTAATTTCAGTATATAACATATCAGATTGGTAAACATTACCAACTGTTTTTAATTGGTACTCAGTACTGACTACAATCACACCAGGAACATATGACCAAAGTCACACCAGGTAGGCCCTACACATGACCATAACAATGCCATAACCAGTGTGTACACATGACCAAAGTCACATCAGGTACACATGACCATAACAACACCATAACCAGTGTGTACACATGACCAAAGTTACATCAGGTACACATGACCATAACAACACCATAACCAGTGTGTACACATGACCAAAGTCACAACAGGTACACATGACCATAACAACACCATAACCAGTGTGTACACATGTACAAAGTCACATCAGGTACACATGACCATAACAACACCATAGCCAGTGTGTACACATGACCAAAGTCACATCAGGTACACATGACCATAACAACACCATAGCCAGTGTGTACACATGACCAAAGTCACATCAGGTACACATGACCATAACAACACCATAGCCAGTGTGTACACATGTACAAAGTCACATCAGGTACACATGACCATAACAACACCATAGCCAGTGTGTACACATGACCAAAGTCACAACAGGTACACATGACCATAACAACACCATAGCCAGTGTGTACACATGACCAAAGTCACATCAGGTATACACAAACAAGACCAGCAAGCAGCATCATATAATAATAGTAAGAAGAAGAAGAACACTTATATAGCACCATAAATCTAGATAAAATCCATACAGAGGCGTTGTGAGTACTTACTTACATGTATATATGCAGGACTGGTTAATAAGTTACATAAAATTTATAATATAAAATTTGCTAATATAAATTACAATACATTAAATATGCATAAAATAGTAATAAATGATAAATAAATAAGTTACAGGTAAAAATGATTATTAAAATAAAGGGTATATTAATAATAAACGAATGAAGAGATTATGCAAAATTAGTGTAAAACATGTAAGATAATAAATAGATAAAATATAATAAATAAATAATAATAATTAAATACACTGACAGATGCCTACGATGCATATACAGCCTGGAATAGATAAGTTTTCAACAGACTTTTAAAAGTCACAAGGTAACAGTTTTTTCCATCTCAGTTGTGGAGCAGATACTGAGAAAGTTCTGTTGCCAAAACAGCTATGAGACAGCAGCACCAAGTCTGTGGGCGGAACACACAGGTCAGTGTTTGAGGTTGAGCGCTACACTAGTGGCTCCTTGACCATAACCACAACATGCGTACAACCTTGACCACAGAAGGAAGAGCATGTGTATAAGTATATAATCGTAACTACACCACCTACACAACCATAACCACACTCTAAGGTATCAGGCCACACACATACTCTCAGTCACAGTGCATGCACTCAGTTACACCAATGCCTGGTCATACAGTCACGTTTTACACAACAAATCTTATTCATAAATAATACACGCGTCTATTCTACAACACACTCGACTGATTACACCAGTCAACAATCTTGTGCTGACCTCTGGGAGACAATGACACAGACCGATTCTTTGTCACGTCTCCACAGTCTGTGACCTTGCCGACAACGATATCATTAATTAATCACAATAAAGTCATGAAATCATGTCGACATAGTTCTCACGCTAGACAACCACAGAGAATGACCAAGTATGAGGTTGCTTAGATCCAGGGCTTTATGCAGAACAAAATTATTGCCAGTCACACATGTTTTGGTGGACACATGGATGTTAACTGTTAAGCCAGTTTACAAACTTTAAACGTGTCTGATGACCTAAAATGGACCACAAACACATGTGTGACACCATTTACCTTGATGTTTGAGGCATAGTTGACAATATCTATAGTTTTGGAAGACCTTTTTTGCTCCTTCATTTTTTTACCCGTCCACCCATATTTCTACCCGTCCACAACGGTTTTTACCCGTCCAAATGACGGGTGGACGGGTCTCTACATAAAGCTATGCTTAGATCTGTCTTAGTCACATACATACCAGGCCGAGGACAGCAATGGTAGATGATGACAATATCAACATGCCACCCCACCCTTGGGGTTCTTTTTTCAACACTCACATGTAAGATAAAATGTATAATTGAGGAAATACCCTACTCGCAACACTTGGCATGTAAGCTGAAAGGTTAACCTGAAGAAATACCTCCATACCGCCATATGTAAACATGTAAACAGATCAATTGCGTAACCACCACAAAAACTCCTCCCTTGTGATGCTGCAGATATAGCAACTTCATTAAGTACCACCAGATGTGGCACTCTCTCCCACTGCCTCACCAGAGCAATGCGGCATAGAAGCAAAGCTTTCCAATCTATTCATCCACCAACATTTTGCCTGATCCCACTTGGCTCGCCTAAATTGAATTGGACAACGCCGAACTGAGTGGGAGGCGAGAGAGATATGTATGCAAGCCACTGGACTGATCAGAACAACATCACTTGAAGATTCTGACCAACGTCCAGCCGGCTCCTTGAATTTACTGTTTTTTGTCGTTCACCGGATTGTCTTTTCATCACATGCCTCTCTCATTATCTGATCACCACCGACTGTCTCCAGGATATATGTATTTCAGTGTCTTCAACGGAAGAGGAGACAGGGGATATTTCATATGGTACAGTCCTACATCAGATATGTCCCAGAGGAGTAAGACTGGTGGGCAGGGCTTTATGCAGGATAAAATTATTGCCAGTCACATGTTTTGGTGGACACGTTGATGTTAAGTGTTAAGCTAGTTCATAAACTTTCAAATTGTGCCTGATGACCTGAAATGGGCTACAAACACACATATGACACCATTTACACTCACTTTCAAGGCATAACTCACAATATCTATGGTTTAGGATGACCTTTGTTTTTTTTTGCTCCTTCATTTTTTGCCCGTCCACAACCCGTCCTCCATATTTCTACCCGTCCATATTCGTTTTTACCCGTCCAAATGACGGGTGGACGGGTCTCTAGATAAAGCTATGCTGGTGGGTATACATCCAGAAATATATAACACAAATAACTGATTATAGATAATTGTTAATTTACAATATAAAGATTATCTCAATTTCTTTAGAAAGTGTTCAATTAAATTGCAGTAATTCTGTGTATTTGGTAACATGAACCTAACAGTTGTGTACCGACAGATACAAGTACAGAGTGCCCAATTTCGTCCTAGCTCCACAATGATTATGAAATGATTGATACATATACCACTGTTTTAATTACTAAAAAAAATGTGTTCTCTTTCTGTGCACTGGTTAGATAAGGCAATGATAATAAATGTGTGAATAAACTGTCGAACAGTTTGGTTGGTGTACGTAATACATACAGTTTACAGATACAGGTAATTAATTACTGTGATAAACACATAAAATACATGCTGATTAGGTATAACAGCTTTGTCTAAACATCTTACAACAAAACTGCTTGACCAACAAATATAAATCAATACGTCTCATGTTAATAATCACACAACACCTGTTACCCCACGCCCTATCCACCCTCCGACACCCCCACCCCATCCCCACACACATACTGGCATTTATCCAATCTCAAAAATAACAAATATATTAATAGTTGCAGCATAACTGTACAATGACATATATCTATGAGGTAACCAGAACACTTCGTGGCAACTACTGTGTATGATAGGTGAGTCAGAAACCTTAGTTTCTCGACTTCTCCCTCTTTCTAGACAGTTCGAGTCTCCCAGGACTGAGCTACTGAAGTAGACGCAGGACTTATTGCAAGGAGGCGGTGTGACGGTGCAGCGGTGGCATCTAACGTTGTTTATTATATAATATTCCTGGCTATTCCGGGCATCTGAAGATTTACTCAGAAGACTCGTGTCATTGCCCTGACGTCAGGGCTTTCATTTATCTCCACCTCAGTATTTGTGTTAGCAATAAATCTGTGTCAGTGTGTGTGAATATGTGTGTCTTTGTGGGTGCATGTGTGTGTGTGTGTGTGTGTGTGTGTGTGTGTGTGTGTGTATGTGTGTGTGTGTGTGTGTGTGTGTGTGTGTGTGTGTATGTGTGTGTGTGTGTGTGTGTGTGTGTATGTGTGTGTGTGTGGGTGTGTGTGTGTGTGTGTGTGTGTGTGTGTGTGTGTGTGTGTATGTGTGTGTGTGTGGGTGTGTGTGTGTGTGTGTGTGTGTGTGTGTATGTATGTGTGTGTGTGTGTGTGTATGTGTGTGTGTGTGTGTGTGTGTGTGTGTGTGTGTGTGTGTGTGTGTGTGTGTGTGTGTGTGTGTATGGGTGTGTGTGTGGGTGTGTGTGTATGTGTCTTTGTGTGCTCACATGCATCTCACAGTTTGCATGTGTGTTCATGTTAATTATACCAACACACTTAAAACTGACAGTTAGGCAAACCCTAATTAACCGTATATGAAGCAATAACCATAATCACCATGGTTAAGGCATCAGAATATGACCTGACCAAAAATTAAATATAATTCCATACACTATTCTATCTACAGTTTAATCACAAATCTCCAAAACATACATGGCTTATGTTTGTAATTAATCCTCCTCAATCAACCCAAATCATCTCACATAGAAATGTTGCACATAAAAAGCTGTCGTGCAACAATGTCGCTTATCATGTATATATTCATGGCTGATTAAGCCGTCTTCCTCATGGGTGGAGAGTCAGTGAGACTGACTCAGCTGCAAATGGCAGAGTGCAGGGCCTACTAGATGCCAGATGGGTTCTTTATTACGTTTTCAGATGTCCAACGTTGCAAAGTGATCAGAAATGATGGGCCAGCCCAGCGCAGTTGCCAGCAATGATGGTTGCCCAGCAACAGTCATGGTTCAGTTAACATCACTTCCTGATTTTCCAGTGTTGTTTCACAAACTTTTGCATCATGCATTCATTGATATGTGTGAAAATATTATGCTTCATTTTACCAGTCCTCCAGCCTCACAGCAGCTCAAACAGTCAACTAGGGGGATCAATCAATCAATCATTCTATCAATCGATCATTCAGCCAATCAATATTTCAGTCAATCTATCATTCAGTCAATTAATCATTCAGTCACTCAATCATTCATTCATTCAATCAATACATTAGTCAATCAAACAATGTATCAATAAATCCAAAATACCTGTGTGGTGCCCATTCCACTCTAAACTTCTCCATCACATTTTCGTAGTACATTTAAAATACATTCTAAACTTTAAATATAAAACTGCAGTGTCTCTAAAATATGCTAGCTAAAATACTATATCTAAACAGTGTATATTACAAGCCGTATAAAAAAATATGCAAAACCCTTCTGCAATATATGCATATAAAAACTACCTCTGGAATGTTAAATCATTAAAACTCATCTAAAATGCCAGACTCAACAAATGTGGAACAAGAGGAATATGGAACGAACTACCACCAGGTGGCTAAATCTCCACGGCATTACCGCAGATGGCAGTGGCATCTATGGCTGTTTATTGTACAATATTCGTGTCTATTCTGAGCAGGTGAAGATTTACTCAGAGGCTTCATGTCCTCGTGAAGGGATATTTAGTATTGCAACAACAGCAATCTGTTACTGGAATGTTGGTGTCCGTGAACAATATCTAACACAGCCACATGTAAGTGCTTCTCATAGTTCAGGGCCATAAAACACCAATCCTTGTGTCATAGCACTTGTATAAGACACCAGCTGAACGCTGTCTTAACATGTAGGTTGATTCAGTTCTAACTGGTAACCATGTTATGTATGTACATACCAGCTAAGTCATAAATAATGACCAGTGACAATTACATTATATTTGTCACATTGACAATCATTGTGTTCTACTGTAATTTGTATCAATGATATTGACTACTGTTATCTATACAGCGCCAAAATTACAGAACATACATGCATATGTACAACTACAATACTTCACTGAGTAACAGGCTGTTCTAAGAAAGCCACTTAAATGTAATTTGGCTTAGCGCTTTTTATCTAAGCAATAATGTCTCACTGGATTACCTAGGAGGTCGCATGCAAGTATTAATTAAACCAGATAAGTTTTTCTTCATGGTCCACTTCACCTTTGTGGCATAATTGGTCATGCATCAATGCACCTGCTACAATGTCCTCAAATGGTCCACATATCACCAGTGTAAATGATTGTTGCTGCATAGTCATAATCATAATACAACAGACAGTAAGACCAGGGACCAGGTTTTGACTGTTCTGATACAAGCACACCACAGGATTCTCACTTAAATACTAATTAGAAATCTAAAAAAAGCATTGCTGCTGCTTTAAGATTTGTTTCTTGTTCTTTTTTCTTGTTCACTTAAATAATTTATTCCTTTAATATTGCATTTTTAGTCATCTTATTATGCACGTATTATACATTTAATTAATTAATAACCTGATATATCCTAATGTGACTTAATGTGTAATTTACTTACACATGTGAACATTACATTTTAGAAGTTTGACTTGAATCAATTAAGATGTTTTAGAATTTGACATGTCTCTACACATCTCTGAAAAATGCAGCCATGTTGGATTTAGTGGTGTTCCCTACCTCAATAATATACTCTGTATTTGAAATTACACTTAATTCTAAGTGTGGTGACAATAATAACTCAAAGGGTACATTTATTATAACAAAATATACTGCATAATGGAATAAATTTGGACCAGAGTAATTTGAGTCTATACGCAAAGCAGATGATTCATTTACCAAGTAAATGATATATTTTACACCAGGGAATAATTCCATCCCAGCTAATATGTTGGATTCTATAGACAGCTGACCATGTTATCTGTGGGTTGGCCATGCTGAACCGATTGTACTGGAACGTCAGTTCTGTGTTCATAAGAACTACTGAACTCGGCAATGTTTTCCCAGACACCGTTTGATAGACACTGTTTGTTCTAGCATGACCACAACACATTGCGTACATGTATTACAAAGACACCAGCTATGTCACACAGGTTGAGCTCTCTTGCAATCTAGTTTATGGTGGACAGATCAGTCTTGTAATGTGCCATGCACTAAGGTCAGTCTGGTCCGAGCAAGTGCGAATTGAATTGTCCTAGTTCTGCTGTGTACCCGTTGATTGACTTAGCCCTGATATATGCGAGTAACAACATCAGACTCCCAAGGTTTGCACTGCTATTTTATTGATCTAGAAAGTTATGATCTGATTTGGTGTATTGAACTCTTTTGGTAACCTGGTATAACTTAGTTTCTTGTGGCACCAATCAATACCTACATGCTCATTCCACCAGGCAGATAACTTACTAGACCTGTCCGGATTTAACAAACACTGCAGAGATGCCAATTCCTTCCTTCTCTAGCCTCCCTTCCCTGGCCTCCCTTCCCTGGCCTCCCTTCCCTGGCCTCCCTTCCCTGGCCTCCCTTCCCTGGCCTCCCTTCCCTGGCCTCCCTTCCCTGGCCTCCCTTCCCTGGCCTCCCTTCCCTGGCCTCTCTTCCCTGGCCTCCCTTCCCTGGCCTCCCTTCCCTGGCCTCCCTTCCCTGGCCTCCCTTCCCTGGCCTCCCTTTCCTGGCCTCCCTTCCCTGGCCTCCCTTCCCTGGCCTCCCTTCCCTGGCCTCCCTTCCCTGGCCTCCCTTCCCTGGCCTTCCTTCCCTGGCCTCTCTCTTCCCTGGCCTCCCTTCCCTGGCCTCCCTTCCCTGGCCTCCCTTCCCTGGCCTCCCTTCCCTGGCCTCACTTCCCTGGCCTCCCTTCCCTGGCCTCCCTTCCCTGGCCTCTCTTCCCTGGCCTCCCTTCCCTGGCCTCCCTTCCCTGGCCTATCTTACCTGGCCTATCTTCCCTGGCCTCCCTTCCCTGGCCTCCCTTCCCTGGCCTCCCTTCCCTGGCCTCTCTTCCCTGGCCTATCTTCCCTGGCCTCCCTTCCCTGGCCTCTCTTCCCTGGCCTCCCTTCCCGGGCCTCTCTTCCCTGGCCTCTCTTCCCTGGCCTTCCTTGCCTAGCATCCCTTCCCTAGCCTCTCTTCCCTGGTCTCCCTTCCCTGGCCTTCCTTGCCTAGCATCCCTTCCCTAGCCTCTCTTCCCTGACCTCTCTTCCCTGGCCTTCCTTGCCTAGCATCCCTTCCCTAGCCTCTCTTCCCTGGCCTCTCTTCCCTGGTCTCCCTTCCCTGGCCTTCCTTGCCTAGCATCCCTTCCCTAGCCTCTCTTCCCTGACCTCTCTTCCCTGGCCTTCCTTGCCTAGCATCCCTTCCCTAGCCTCTCTTCCCTGGCCTTCCTTGCCTAGCATCCCTTCCCTAGCCTCTCTTCCCTGACCTCTCTTCCCTGGCCTTCCTTGCCTAGCATCCCTCCCCTAGCCTCTCTTCCCTGACCTCTCTTCCCTGACCTCTCTTCCCTGGCCTTCCTTGCCTAGCATCCCTTCCCTAGCCTCTCTTCCCTGACCTCTCTTCCCTGGCCTCCCTTGCCTAGCATCCCTCCCCTAGCCTCTCTTCCCTGACCTCTCTTCCCTGGCCTTCCTTGCCTAGCATCCCTCCCCTAGCCTCTCTTCCCTGACCTCTCTTCCCTGACCTCTCTTCCCTGGCCTTCCTTGCCTAGCATCCCTTCCCTAGCCTCTCTTCCCTGACCTCTCTTCCCTGGCCTTCCTTGCCTAGCATCCCTCCCCTAGCCTCTCTTCCCTGACCTCTCTTCCCTGACCTCTCTTCCCTGGCCTTCCTTGCCTAGCATCCCTCCCCTAGCCTCTCTTCCCGGGCCTCTCTTCCCTGGCCTCTCTTCCCTGGCCTCCCTTCCCTGGCCTTCCTTGCCTAGCATCCCTTCCCTAGCCTCTCTTCCCTGGCCTCCCTTCCCTGGCCTTCCTTGCCTAGCATCCCTTCCCTAGCCTCTCTTCCCTGGCCTCCCTTCCCTGGCCTTCCTTGCCTAGCATCCCTTCCCTAGCCTTTCTTCCCTGGCCTCCCTTCCCTAGCCTCTCTTCCCTAGCCTCTCTTCCCTGGCCTCTCTTCCCTGGCCTCCCTTCCCTAGCCTTCCTTTCCTAGCCTCCCTCTCCAGACTCTGAGAGGTTTCTGCTCTGGATGGCAACCTTGTTAAATCTCTGATTCTGTTGGGAAATCTTATTATTTGCAATTCTACGGAACTCTTTTAACATTCTGAGTTGATCGTCTGATCGACTCTGTTTTGATCTTGTGTAATAGTCTAGGTAGTGATGGGAATGGTGACGGTGTCATTAAGAGAATACAGCATGATGCCAGACAATTCTATGTATACTGGGATTAGCAAAGTCTCACTTAGCAATGTTGTTTACACATAACTTAAATTGCAGTAATCAGTGTAGTTGATGTACACAATAAACCTGTAAAACTAACACACAAAAAGACAGAGTTCTGTGAAAGAAAAAATAATGTTTATCCTATGTATTTCATGTATCAATGTTGATGTACATACAACAAAATCAGTTTCTAGCTGACACAACAGATGTTTAACATAACATGCCTCTCCATTATCACCAATCATTTCCCAACACACCTCCGGTTAACCGAATTCGTATCCCCATTAAATGGTTTATCAGCAAATTTCATCAACTATGATTGTATTAGGTGTGTAGCTATAATAGATGGTAATGCTATTAACCTACCAATTTAGAAATCACAAGCTCCTCTAATGGTACTAAGCATATCAGGCAGTTATATTTGATCTTGTAGCCGACAGCATGTAAACAAGATGTTGCTAACATGACCATCATAATTCATGTTCACATGAATGATTCAGGTCATGCACCAGCCAAACATCTGTCTCACAAGATGCGAAATAATGATTTTCCCGTTGTGACGACAGAGTGACGTCACAGATGCAATATAAAAAGGCAAGTTCTTATATAGCGCAGTATTCAGTCCTCAGGACCGTTCAAAGCACTTTACACTTTACTTCCCTGACAGACCTGTTCACTCAGACACCATCTCGGCTTCTCTGGGAAGCATCCAGCCATATGCTACAATTAATGCGCGAAGGCTGCTCGTACACATATCCACCACTGTCTATAGCCAGGTACTCATTTATTCAGCTGAGTGAACTGGAGCAATGTAGAGTGAAAAAACTTGTCCAAGGTGTTAACGCCGCAGCCAGGATTCGAACCCGGGTTCTCGTAGTCGAGAGTCCGAAGCTCTGCCCCTGAGCCACAGCACAAGGAGATGAATCTGTGAGAATATAACCCAAAAATCCACCATCACTTTTAATTCTTCAAAAGTGGAAGACTGCTTCTTAACCAATATCTTGTCTTGTAACTTATTTTATTGTATGCTGTTTTTAATACTGCAATAGATGTTCTCATTTCATTTAACCTGCCCCAAACTGTGATCAGAGTTTGCCTGCCATATGTGCGGTACGCTAAAAAAGATATTCAGTTTGAAATAAACTGATTCCCACACGCCTGAACAGCAACTGGGATGGAGTACACTGCTAATTCAGCACATGTCCTGCTAATAATTACTACGCCTGGCTGACTCCGGGAAACAGAACCGACTACGTCACATTAATAGTTCCTAAACAGAAATCAAAGTGTCTCTCCCTCTCTCCCTCACTTCCTTCTTCCCTTTCCCACTTCTTCCCACATCCCTCCCTCTCTCCCTCACTTCCTTCTTCCCTTTCCCCTTCTTCCCACATCCCTCCCTCTCTCCCTCACTTCCTTCTTCCCTTTCCCCTTCTTCCCACATCCCTCCCTCTCTCCCTCACTTCCTTCTTCCCTTTCCCCTTCTTCCCACATCCCTCCCTCTCTCCCTCACTTCCTTCTTCCCTTTCCCCTTCTTCCCACATCCCTCCCTCTCTCCCTCACTTCCTTCTTCCCTTTCCCCTTCTTCCCACATCCCTCCCTCTCTCCCTCACTTCCTTCTTCCCTTTCCCCTTCTTCCTACATCCCTCCCTCTCTCCCTCACTTCCTTCTTCCCTTTCCCCTTCTTCCCACATCCCTCCCTCTCTCCCTCACTTCCTTCTTCCCTTTCCCACTTCTTCCCACATCCCTCCCTCTCTCCCTCACTTCCTTCTTCCCTTTCCCACTTCTTCCCACATCCCTCCCTCTCTCTGTCACTGTTTTCGCTGTTTCCTTCTTTCACAAACTAATTACCACTCATCCCCCATTCACCATCCCACCCTATTAATTGCCCCAGTTCCCATTCCCCCTTCTCCCATTTCTGCCCTCTCCTTTCTTCCCAACTCCCATTCCCCCCCACTCCCTCCGTCCCACTTTTCCCTTTGATCAGCCAATCCCCAAGAGAAAGAGAAGTACTGAATTAAATAAATAAATCTGTTCAAAGTTTCAAAACAGACATTGTGTTCAAAACTAAAGTCAGTGGTGAATGATTTGAGCACTTACAAAGTTGATGAGCAAAATGTCCCTCCAAGGAGAGGGGTTCATCAAACATTCAACAACCTGTTCTTGCAGACTTTTTTGCAAGCAGTTTTCGCAAACTGACATCATTGTAGAAAATATCAATAAATCAATCGAGCGTACCAGGGTAGTCTTTGTTTGCGTTTCTCTCTGCAAGTGTTGTTGTCTTCATCATGTGAAAGACAGAACATTCGGCGGCAAGGACAAGTCAACTCAACAGGTGTCATGAACGTATTACAAAGACGTGCGTAAGTATTTCTGGAAGGGCAGAATCAATCGGTGTGCACAGGTCAACTAGTCTTCCGAGTTGCACCTACCACTGGTAATTACTTTAGTCCTTGCAACTGTTGCCTTTCACAGTGGCACCTGTAATTTATACTAACAGAGTATCTAATTATCAAAGACAACAGATTAAGAGTCAGACAGTTTACATGTAATGCCAAAAATGCTGATAAGAACTATTCTCCTGTATACGAACTAATTGCTTTATATCTTGCAATTGTGGCCTTTCAAAGTGGTTCATAGACCCATAGTAATAGTAGTAGTCGTACTGAACTGTCAAAGACAATAGATCGGTTTATGGCAGTTCACGTTTGCCCAAAACGGTGTTAACAACTGCTCAGGTGCACTGGTCAATAATTCTGGCACGAGACAATGGCGACTGACCAAACACTGGACCGGGTCCAATATCGGTGCAGATCTTGAAAAAATAGCCACATCAAGTGGCGTGGCGTGATGAGATGAACCGAGGCAATCTCAGACTGGCCGTGGTCATGCATAGAGAGAGCCACATTGTGACGGGGTCAGACATGGCCAACGAACACTGAACATTAGCAAAAACTGCCACATCACTGATATATGAGAAGCGGGGGTATAATTGTTGCATACGTGTGAATGACATCGCAGATTTCATTTGAAATTATCAATCGATCCTGGATGCATGCCAGACATATGGCTAACGTTAAAAGTATAAAAAGTGTGTGTGAAGAATGAATACGCTGTCAGGTAACATATGTGAAGTAAAATAAATAATGGTAGAATTGTTACTGATGCGGGTTGCTGTTGATTGTATAAGTTAAACATTTTCAAAAAAGACTCCATAATGCACAGGTAGATCCAAGGGGGGTCATAGAAAGGAACAGATGGAAAATGTTCTCAAGTTACATATTGTATCAATAACCAATGTGACTCCAATCAGGTGTGCAATCCTTTGTGTTCTGGAAGGCAAGTAAGCAACAGGCATTGGCGATGCTCAAATTGGACAGACAACGGGTAGTGAAGTTTGAGTTATGATTAATAATAATAATAATTGTAAAATTTCTATTAGCATCTATATCCTTAACAGCATCAAGCTCAGAGGTGTAAAAAACAAAAGCATTTGGCTAGTCATACACAGGCCATAGCCCCACAGGGACAGCCACAAGTTATCACTGGAGCATGCAATCGACAACAATTTATGGTGGAAAACCAATTTCAAAGAAATATGTTTTCAGTTTTTTACGAAAGGTGTCTACAGTTTCAGAAAATGTTATCATAATAGGGAGTTGATTCCAAATTGGTGGTGCAGCATATCTGCTCATTGATAAAACTTACTAAAAACTGATGAAAATAGTTTCTAGTATCTAGTTTTTGTCAGCATCCAGCAACAGTATATTATTGTCAGATGCTTGTTTGTTTTTGCATATTTGACTACCCAGGGGTATATATGTTATAATGTGGCGGTGTTGAATGTTATGGTCATTTGAGGTCATTCAACTACGTTAATTGTTTTTTTTAATGTTATTGCCAAATTGGTCTCCGTGGTATTTAGCATCTCAAATTGAGATAGATCTCCAATGTTAACAGCCAAATTAAAATACCAAATGTCTGGCGTGTGCCACGATTTCAGAACTTTGGCATGAATCAGTACATTTATATTTTTGGATAATGATTATCGCCACTTACAGAGTAAAACATGAACATTTTAACCAATACTCATTGCTAAGTTTTCTTCACCTTTTTAACTTTTGAACGCACCTTCAAGTTGTGACATGCGATCCTGTAAATGTTAATATTTTTATCAACATGTTTACTATGCATGGTGTGATCCATCATTAAGATTATTTGCAGCCCTTCTGCAGCAAGGTAATTGATTGCTAAAAAAACTTCCATGCATTCCCTGAGTCATAACAGCCTGCGCATAATTTCCAAGACATGTAATTAGCGATTCTTCATTCACAATGCAACTCAGGTAAAAGCATGTAATTACTGCATAAACAGATGTATGCAATGTCACAGTTCGGTGCAGTACTGGGATAATTGTAAACATGTGTTATTCACAAGGGGACATGTATAAAAGAAGACAACATCAAATAACAATTCTAGAAGGTCGAGCAATAACAAGAAAGGACGACACAGCAAGACACAACACAATTGGTATGCACTATCCAGATGTCAAAGATATAGGGACAAAGACAAGGTACCATGTAGTGCACAAGCATTTCTGTACATTGTAAACCAGCCCACATGTCTTAACACAACCTTGTCTATTCTTCACTCACTAAATATTTATTAATATTAAAGAATAAATATGTTCAAAGCACTCTTTCTACAAAATGGATTTGAATAAGCTTGATTTTTTACACATTAGAATAAATTCAGCTTCAACAGAGGCAGATGGGCCTAACAGCTAGTTCCTGGAACTGCATTTTGATGGTGGGAACAGCCCAGAGCATATGCGATGAGAAATGACTGTTGCAACATGTTTCCTGCTCAATGTTCTTCCTAGGTTTTCAAAAGGGAAGCGTGCCACTTCACAAAAACTATGGCAGTGACAAAAAGTGGAGCATCGCAAAATAAATAGCAGAACCTCGACAGGACATTAATTTTGATACTGAAAAACGCAGGGCAGCACCCACAAAAGGCAGGGCACAATACCTGTTAAACGTGATATAGGCAGAACACTGGACTGCTAATGTTATGAAGTCCTGGTTGGACAATACAGTCCACTGCCAGGTTGCTGCGCATGGTGGAAGACTGACAGTGTTGGCACATCATGATTGTGAAGACATCCCCCGTGCAGGGCTTTATGAAGGATAAAATTATTGCCAGTCACATATGTTTTGGTGTACACATGGATGTTAACTGTTAAGCCTTAAGTTTCCAAACTTTAAAATGTGCCTGATGAGCTGAAATGGACTAAAACAAACACACACGTGACACCATTTACACTCACTTTCAAGGCATAACTAACAATATCTATGGTTTTGGAAGAGCTTTTTTGCTCCTTCATTTTTGTACCCATCCACCACCCGTCCACCCATATTTCCATATTTGTTTTTACCCGTCCAAATGTTGGGTGGATAGAAGATTATTTAATACTATTAATCCCCTAGATCTAGTGGCTTAACAGGATGATTCCCAGTAACAAAACAGTTGACAGGTCAAGGGTCACTATACCATAGTAACAAAACATTTCATGTGGTCACTACTGTAAACCTTATTTTACAACACATTCTTTAGAATATTTTCAACAACAATTGTGTTTGTCAAGGAATGGATACAAGTTAACCTCTGAAAAACGACAACGTAATGTTTGAAACTGAACAAACATTATTAACCTGGTAAGGTTAATGAGTGACAAATTGGGGAATTTGACTAATTGGCCTATCCCCCAGGGCAGATGGACTGCAGCAGTCAGAATGAATGGCCTGTCAGCGCTAAAAGGATGTGGCAGGAAACGAGAATGTCAGCAAATGTGAATGAACAAGACTTAAACTCCCACACTTCTGCACTCGGCCATGAAACTGGAAGCTCCAGTCACTACCTGGGTAGTGGTGGTACCACAATAAATAGTCCTATATCGACGCACTCATTAATTCTGTATTGCCAAAACAGCTTAAATAACCCCCTGCTATTTTACTTGTATTTTTGCCAGGTGCAATAAATTATTTATAGATTTTTGACATCCTCTGATTTTATGTCCACCTCCTATCGTTAAGAATAACAAGACAGTAATTGATCTCACAGCCTTATGTGCTGCAGAGGTGAAGACAGACAGAAAACCGTTCTACGTGGTATTTACACATGCAGCTTGCTGTAGCAACTAGGCACTTCAGATTGCTGTAGATAAATCATAATTTGAATATAAATTAATTATTACAGAGTAAATGTACGTAGTTGATTGTGCTGACTGGTTCCAACCATTTATGTGGTTAATGGAATTTCAGACAAAAAATCAGCCAGCATATTCCTGTAAATGGGAAATCAAAAGCTATGTCCTATGAATAGTTTAATTCGTGAAAAACCAATCCGACTGGCATCAGGTAACAAAGAAACAGGGTTTGACAAACATTCTAAAATGGCCACCACATAAAGCCATCAGGCATCCGACATTATTTTTCAATGGAATTTTACACAACCCAAAAAATGTTATCTGCAATAAAACAAAAGGCAGTACGAGATGTGTAATGTACAGTAGATAAGATTCTGTGTCAAATAAACTTGATCTAAAATGTACATAAGACTGAAGTGTCAAAGGAAGGATGCTTCATCAATGGACATTAACATTCGATGTTAATTTGTTTAAATTTATATCCAACTGACACACTTCTTAGTGGAATTTATAATAATCTGACAAATGTCCACAACAAATGGAAACTTGACCGCGGTCACTTTACATTTGGAAACCTTAGGAAGAAGCCGAGGCCCTGATGTCCACCCGTCTGCACTCCCGTCTAAACGGAGGACTGTTGACGTGCTTGTAAAAAATGTATCATCTACAAAGACGGATGAGACACCAGAGTCGCATATATACGCCATCGTTACCCGAGATTAGTCACACAATACATTAGCAATCTATTACACGTGTTGCATTAACAGCCGAGAAATTCTCAAGCTTGATCACTGGCTGAATGCCACGATGAACAATATTACAAGACATGATTTTCCACATGGAAATGTTCCTTGGCAAACGCGATCAATCACAGAAATCTACGGGTGAGAGATTGCGACAGGCTGGATCGATTAGACGTCCGCGGGAAATGTCACGTGTGACGTCCCGCGATTAAAGTCGACGCAACAATTAAGAAACATTACAATCAGTGCGAGCTGCCTAATTGATTTCAGTAGAGCGTTTGGTGACATTTGTGTCCGACAATAAGTCTACGCCTACATGCAGCAGTAGTAGTGGCAGGTGCATCTGCCCTGTTATCCCATCAAAAAACTATGTCTTGATGATGTCATTGGCTATTGCGGTAAATGTAATGACCATATGTGTTCAAACGACTAAACATAATTACATTCTTAGTTGCCTGAAAACATATTTTCTGAAATAAAATTCATAAACATCCAGTCCCAATGCTTAAGAATGCAATGTTTAACTGATAGACCCAAAGTTTCTTTTGTTTTCCACATTGGGAAAAGCATAGGAGGAACATTGTCTGTCTCTGTGGAAAGTACACAACTAATTAATTAACAGTTACACAGGAACATTCGACAAGCAACATTTATTTTTACATAGGTCTGAAGACTTAAGGTACAAAATAATAAATTTTGTAGATTTGTAGGCAGTCTGCAGGCTCGGTACAATTTGTCATTTCTGATGTAAATAATGCAGCCATGTAACTTTTCTTTTACATTCTTTCCATTTGTATTCTTGCTCTACTGGATATATTATAATGTGTTCAATTGTTTCATATTATAATAGCCCTACAATTGACAATTATATATTTCCAATTAATTTCATACCTGTATTATTATCCATACTGGTGCCGACATTGGTAGTCTAACCTTTCAATAACACGGTTTTAGTTACATTTATTATTATGAAGGTATATCTGTCTCATCAGGTTACTTATTGTGTCTTCAAGATGTCATTACTTAATGCCACGTGCAACAGGCTCAGTCTACAGGATATAAAAATAGATTTCCAATTATTACATGTCATTTTTTCTTCAACTATGGATTTGCATCAGTAGTGCTTGTCAATCCTGTATGCATAGTTTATGAAATGATGTCATAATCAGGTCATTTACTACTTTCTTGAATACATAATTATACAGCAGTACCTCCGTTCAACGGACCCTCTGATGAGTGGACACCTGCTATGTCGGGACACTATCTCAATGTACGGACTACTCTACCATGTTAATGTCCCTCTGATGAGTGGACACCTGCTGGACGCGGACAACGGACAAGATATTTTGGTTTTCATTCCCTGCTAAGGCGGACACCAAGCACTAATTAACAACAAATCGGTCGAAATATTTTATTTACAAAATGGCGGCGGACACCCGGCGGACAGAGCATCAAATCTTCCTATTTTCAATGAACCAACAACAAACAAATTCTGTCTAGTTTACCCAACTGGGAGTGGATAACTGGTTTTATTTATGGCTGGCTATTGTCTTGTGTGTTTTTCTGTGTCACCGGACAATGGGAAAGCCTGTTAACTAATTGCAATCGAGTCTGCAGGCTGAGCTAATGCTCACAGACACTGGCGCTGGCAGTGCGGACAACAAACTAAACAATGCCCTGAATTGGAGTTATTTAAATAACTTCTTACTTAGATGACTGAGCATTGAAAGCAGTCTAATAAATACCTACCCTAGGTGCAATGCATACCCCTTCCCTTGCCTGTCGTTAACATTGTTTATAAGCTTTATTGGAGCTCCGGCGAACAGCTTCGATACCCTATTATCGCCCATCGCATACGTTCCAATCTTGTAGAACGAAGTGCAATCCATTCACATCTATCCAAATAATGTCCATCCACGCATCTACACTACATCTGTATGTTTTAAAATGTATGTACTTTTTGGCTAAGCATTATTATTTGAGTATATTAGACATGTAAATGAAAAACATGTTCTTGTTATTATCAACAGATGAACGCATGCTGATTTAAATATCTCCCATCGTACCTCTGTCACCATGGCTTAGTTTGGCTCATAAAAAATAAATGCTGTGTTCAAGTTTTACATGTAAAGATTATGTTAGTTGTGTAATAAAATATCATATAGATGCTGCTGCTTTTCATGCAAGATATTCTTTGCAACGTATGATAGTTATCAGAAGTTGAAAAAAAATAATATGCTAATGTTATATCTAGAACTCAAGTAAATTACTGAACATTATTTAGTGATCTATAACCATGTCTTCTTTTTAAAACAACAAACGAACATACATTTTTATATGAGATTAACATGGATTTTGTTTGTTAATGTCTTTTTCCTTTTTTGTAACATTATTCACATTTATGGTTAAAAACTTCTCTGTCATAAGTCATAAATTGTGTGCACACACCGCAAAATTGGCGTCTAGAGCCAAAAACAGCGACTCAAGAATTCTGTCCCTCTGATGAGGGGACACCTGCAATGTAGGGACACTTTTGCTTGTATACAGGAGTGTCCGCTAAAGAGAGGGACTACTGTAGTTTTACTAAATAAAACATTATTTTTCATTTTGTTATTAGTAAGCTCATAACTGTTGCCATACAGCTGTACATAGAATGCTGCACACACTGTATATTAAATTATGCCTGTCAATCTAGATTTGTTTGTATAAATTTATATTCAATCAGGCACATCACATCTGCAGAAGTGGAAATATGGAATAACTAGAGCATGAGCCAATTAAAATATATTTTTTACATAAGTTTATCCTTAATATTATTTGAAATATGTAAAAAAACATATTCAATAAAAATCTGCATGCATATTTTTTATTATCGTCTAATTCAGTCAAAATGTAATGACAGTGCAACTGTGACATCTTTTTAATGTTATAATAAAATATCTCCTTAAGTAATTTTTATATATTTTACCCAAATATTAGGTTTCCATATATACTGCCCCAAGGCAAGCATCTATGCCAAGCTTTAATTTAAACCACTCCGAAAAAAAGATACACCTCTGACCACAAATAGTTGCTGACAAATATTAATTTGGATCACATTTGGCTTTGCTATTGATTTTGCTGTCGTTTACACAAACATCTAGGACAACGTATTCAGCACCATCGTGCTATACATAGCACAACACTGTTTTATCGATAGTTTGGAACACTAACATCTGACCTAACATCATTATCTTCCACCTAATCCGTATCAGTCGACCGAGGGCTCTGACACAATCACATTGTCTGCCACTTTTGTCTTGTCTTATATGTCATGGTTCATTACACACGGTTTATGCACCTGAGTAACTATGAAAATGTCACGACATATCCTTGTTTCCAAGAGGGGGGGGGGGCTGAAATGCTTGACACAGCTATTGCCCAAACATAAGAACATACCACTTAGAGGATACATGGTTTTGATTTGAAGAGCACAGAGCCACGGTATATTTCAGATATTTTTTCAAACTTGGATTTCATTGATCTCTGGGCGCCGCCATATTACGCTCAGGCTACATTAGGGTTGGGTCACTCCTGTCCACACAGTGTAAACATTTGCATTTTCCGATTTACTTCATCAATAGACATTTTTGTGTGAAAACACGAATATGGTGTCATATTACATGTGGACAATTATGTTGAAGTTTGAAAAACTATTTAAAAAATGGCTCCATGCTCATAAAATCATGGCCACATATCCTCTAAATTGTATGTTACTGTATTATGTTTGGGCAATGGCTATTCAAGCTTTTCAGCCCCCTGTCCATGCCAAAACCAACTTAATTTGAACACAATAGTCTAAAACAGTAATTTTATTAACAGTAATTTTATTTTATCAAACTTGTTCCCAGTAGAGAGATTTGCCATTTACTATTTACATATGTGGAAATCTGAAAGTCTGCCATTGTATTTATAAAAAAAATCCATGTGTACTGATAGTATTAAAAAAATCCAGGCTTTCAAGACCTTCATTTTAACCAATCAAATGGCATGCTATTCAAGGATTTCTATGACCCGCACAAATCCGGGTTACACCAGTGAGGTCATGTGTCACTGTGTACTTTGTCACACAAAAGACCTGTAATTGTGATGGGTGCAGACATTAACAGCACCCATCAATCATCTTCCAAATTATCTATTTCTCTTTACATCTGTCAGCGGTGCTGCATCAATTACTCTTGTCTGAACCCTAATCCATACTGGCAAACTTCATCTATGGAGAGAGTCCCAACTAAGCTTAACTAAGTCCATCCCTACGTCAGTGCGGCCTCAGTGCTGCTGAGATGGGATTTTAGGCAGACGAAAGGGAACATAAAATACAACAAATAATTATACGCATAGAAATGTTGATAAAACTGAGAGGCTTTTTTCACAAGCTTCTGAGATGAATTCTGTCAGAAAAATGTGATGAATATCTTACAATTAGACATAAGACAAACAAATGTGACACAAAACCATCAGCGAAAAGATAGAACCACAAAAAACCTAGTATATAATCACTTGCAAATTATCCTAATTTATTTACGCATTCAGTGTTGAAACAAAACCACAGCTTCGTGATATGTGCCAAACGGAAATTACACGTTATTCCTTAACTTCATTACACCGTTTATTCTGCCACGTTTCCGCCAGATCTGTTGAGTCTGTGCGAGAAACTCCCCCTCAAGAGACGAGCAAATATAAAGTGGCAGCGGCCTCCGAACGCTCCCCGTCGGCCGTCGTGTGAACAGCTCCACTCAGCTTCGGGGGACGTTTTTACTAGACTTCCCTCGAGGGTCCTTCGAACTGAACTCCACACACTGAGGGCGACTCGGAACCACTAAAGGTTGTTTTAATTAAACGTCCACTGTTGTACACCAAATACACAGGAGGTGGGACATCATGACATTGTGAGCCGGTTCTTTACAGAAATCATGACTTAGGTAACAGGTATATTTAAAGACATATATTGTTTGTATGTTGCATTTGAATATTAACATAAAATAAGTGCATGAAAAATGACCTAAACGTTGCCAACATAAATGGACCCAATTTATATACATTTATCTACAAACTTGTTATTTAGCATTTCATGCTAATTATCAACAATTGAGTAACATGGTATCTGCATGTTTAAACTAGTGCTTTGTTTAATAGAATCATTTCAATTTAGGCCAGTGTGAATTTAGTAAGTGATTGAATTATGTAAACGACACATTCTACTGCACTAAAAATAAACATCCTCCAATGAATTTAATTTTACAGAACAGCAGGCTCTCAAATTTGTATAAATGTAATGGTTAATTGTCAAAATATTTTTGCCAAATAATTCAGAAACTGCCAAAAAATGATATACAAATAACAATTAAATAATCTGGACAATAATTCTTACAAATATTTTATATGCATCATATGCTATAGTCTGTATCACTGTATGTATGATCTAAACAAGTACCTTAGTTCTGTTCTATTTGCAAGTTGGGAACCTTCTGAGCATGCATGAAAGATCATAGAAACCCATATTACGCAGTTTGCATTCTTACAAATTCCTTGTGCCTATCTCAAAAATGCCTTCACTCTAAGGATGGCAAACATGTGTAATTACTACTAAGTAATAAACATTCTTACAAATTCCTTGTGCCTGTCTCAAAAATGCATTCACCATAGGATGGCAAACATGTGTAATTACTACTAACTACTAAATACTAAGTAGTGTTAAATGGCTAAAATAGTATAAAGTACAACCACACGTGGACATCATTAGAACTATCTGTTGCAGCTAAAATACTCTGGCATGAATCTGCAAGCGGAAGAGGCATGGTCTTCTGCTGGCACTGGCAATGGATCCCAGTGTGAGTTACACCCACATAAAGTTGGCTAATTTAAGCTAACCCCAAAAGGTATCCAGCCAGGAAGTGTAGCTTACATTCTTACAGTCATGTATGTCTTGGTTACCGAGGCATTTTGCTGAAAGTTTGGAAGAACTCTGACTTCAACAGCTCATACAGCCGTTCACAGTCTTTTCTCCCAAACTGACATGTGGAAGGTACAGTATTTTCCTAGATAAAAGCAAACTCAAATAATTTATATGTTTAAATTCATGCTACATTCTGGGTAATTCAATAAACAATATAATTGTGCTGTACCTTTCAACAAACAGGTTTGCCAATAGTATGATAAACGTTCAACTACCAGGTTCTCCAACAACACAAATTGTGTTTTGCCTAAAACAATCAGGTTCTTCATTACACATTATTTACAGTGTGTTTAGCTATTGACGTGGCTCCCCCCAACTCTAAATTGTGATTATGTTACATGAAGTTTCTTCCCAGTGCACGTTATGTTTAACCTGTCCAACCAGGTTTCCTCAGTCCAAGTTGTGTTTCACTTGAATCACACAGGCTGCCCAACTGAACTGTGCTTACATTTCAAGAACCCTGCCGAATGTTAGCCCAGTACACACAAAATTTCACCAAGGTCTAAATTACGCATAGCTTACAATGAGATTTACTCAAATGTAAATTGTGCTTTAAGATGTACAAGTTACAACCATAACTATCTACAAATAAAGTGTGTTTAACTTTAGACAACCAAGTTCTCCTCCAGTTGGAATTGTTGTATTCATTTAACCAGATTAAATTGTACTTCACAGACAAGAAAGAAAAAGAAGAGGAAGAATAAGATTCTGAAACTGAGGAACAAAACCATGGCCAGCCTCACTCCTGACAACAGGGAATTATGAAGAGAATTCTGCTTAACATACAACAATCACAACTGTACTTCATGTACAAGAAAGAAAAATGAAATAAACGAAGAAAGAAGAGGAAGAACAAGAACTCTGAAATTGATGAACGAAACCCGGGTCAGCCTCACTCCTGACGACAAGAACTACGAAGAAAACAAATACAGGTTCACTACTTTTGCTTATCATACAACAATCACAACTGTCTCCACTTGTGAACTGTATTTAGCTTACGACAACGAGTTCCTCCTCTGATCCCTTTCTTCCCTCTCCTTCCTCCATCTCCCCAGAGTCCTTCGTCCTCACTCGGCTGTAGTCACTCGAGCTGCCTTGTCTGAACAAACCCATGTTGGCGAACGGCTCCAACTGGACATGTCATCTAGTGACTACCCAGAATACGAAATGAAACACTGAGAATAGACAATGACATTTAAACCAGCTGAAACCCAGAAAGCCACAAGGCAGGTCTACAAATTGGCCAATGACTGAAGTCGTGATGTCAGAAAGTGTAATATGCCGTAATAAGCAAGCGCTTTTAATGGGACGACGTGTTTTCTTGATGACGTCTTTACTGACGTCCTGGCTGACATTAATATTGATACCAGTATTATTTTTTGTTTGTTTATTTCAATTTGTAATCGAAAGATTACATTTCAAAATATGTGTATGATACATTTCAAAAATTACGCAAAAAGAGGTACAGTGTATATATAAAGAAATTATTAAAAGTATAATTACTAAATAAGAGGTAGTTTTACTTTTTAAGATATAATAATATTTATACTTACAACAATGTCTAAAATAAATTAATTGTGTAAATTATTTTTAATGTTATGAAGTTGTAGTTAAAAATTAAAAGTGATCTATATCAGTTTAATCATACAAATACTGCTACCGGAACTTGTGAGTTGCACAGTAGATTTAAGAGATTTCAGTTTAACTGTACACGTATCTGCCATGCAGAGAGTGCAGTAAGGTGAAAGTCTTCTGGGAATCTTCCTACCAATGCTATTTTGGCATACACATTTGAAAAAGTGTGTTTTACAGTTGGTGCCCCCAGTGAGTTAATCAAGCAGCTTGATTCATTGGCTGCATAATCCATTCCAAGGTGGAACAAAAATATTAGTTTTTAGCAAGTATAAAATTTAATTGTGACAGACTTGATAAAGACACACACTATTTATAAGAGTATGCTTTTAAATCTGGTAGGATTACAGACAACCTGTCAGAATTAGCATGTCTGAAACATTGATTTCTATGCTCAAGACTTTTTAGAGCAAATATACCACATATCCTTATTAATTTGAACAATGTATCTAAAACGAGACATTGTAATGCCTAATGAATTGGAGCAAAGTTACTAGACTAAATACTTTTTAATTGTATCAAAGGTACGATTATTCATATTTAGTCAATGCGTGGTTTTCTTACAGTTGTCTGCCAACACAGCGCACATTATATCTCCTGCTAGATATCTTCAGATTCTGGTTACGAAACAAAGTTCAGTTTAATACCCAAAAAATATTTAACAGCCGACATTGTTACATTCTGTTTAGCAAAAATGTCAGTGTAAAATATTTCAAATATTGGCTGGATTGCAAAGTAAGCTAAGTATTATATTTGGTCGAAGTAGAACATGAGACAACTGATGGACATTGTGTAGCACCACCTGGAAACCTTACGAAGGGAAATGATCTAGCGGGAGACTGGCAAGATGATGGAGAGACGAACTAGATGAGTACAGGAAGGGCACCATCTGGTTGATGACAATGTGGTACAGGCAGACCTGGAAACAACATGCTGAGGCCTTCGCCCAACCATAGGATCATAGCTTTATGTAGAGATCCATCCACCCGTCATTTGGACGGGTAAAAACGAATATGGACGGGTAGAAATATGGGTGGATGGGTAAAAAAATGAAGGAGCCAAAAATGGACTTCCAAACCATAGATATTGTTAGTTATGCCTTGATAGTGAGTGTAAATGGTGTCATATGTGTGTTTGTAGCCCATTTCAGGTTATCAGGCACATCTGAAAGTTTGTAAATTAGCTTAACAGTTAACATCCATGTGTCCACCAAAATATGTGTGACTGGCAATAATTTTATCCTGCATAAAGCCCCTGCATAGGATGCTGCAGCTGCACAATGGTGATAAACATCTTTACATCGTGTTAACATGTCAACGAGAGATTCGTAGTGTACACTAGGGAGGAAGCTGGACAGCATCCAAGGACTGGTTTTCTGACCACGCAAGGTTATACGAGTCCTGGGAGTTGGCAGCCTCCAACCCTACAGGGATGTGCCAGTCATTCCACATACAGAATTAGACCTCCTTGTCACTCAAACTGCCTCAACAACCTGCTAAAATTAGCACAAAGGCGCCATTAATCTTCCCACTTGTTACCTTATTCTGGTAAGATTTCCTGTTGTTTTAACAAGGTGGAAACCATTGCATATGACACCGAAATGTACCATACCGTTTTGTTAGTGTGCAAAATTGTGTGCAGCAATTGTCTTAAAACAATTTAGTCAAAAAACTTATGAAATGTAACACAGATGATATAATTTTGTATTGATATTTTTGCAGAACATAACTAAATCACGTAACACTTATCTAGATAAAAACATCTCACATTGATATTTCCTTCAATGAGCACAAATAAACTATACCATAAAAAACTTTTTTATGTTTCTGCCACCAAGAACCAAAACTATTGAGCATAATTAAGTAATTTTATTTATGTAAAATAAAATAATCTTGCAATCCAGCCATTTTTCATCATCTGCTTATACAAAGTTTTAATACTATAGTTGTTTCACAGCGATGTTGCATCAAACACATTTAAGCACACACATTCCTGAATAACACACATTCCTGAATCACGTTCACATGCCTTTAATCTATTTCAATCATATCTCTGTCCGAATTACAACACGGAGCAGGACCAAAACCAAACAATCTCATCAGAATACTGTATAAGTAATAAACGACGGGCAAATAATTGCATAAGATTCTATAACTGTCATAGCAATTAACAAGGAAATAAACAGTTTAACTGAGACAACTGCTGTGGGACTGGTCAACACCACTTAAAGTGGATAGGGGGTTGAGGATGTGAGGATGGAGATGTATTGGTACATGCTGAGAAACCCTGCAAAGACTTGAAACCATCACTCACATGGACCACACCCGAGGGAGGAGAAAAAAGGAAATGGCCTGGAAACTGCTTGCGGCAGCGAGACCTTGACACAGAAACAGTGACCTTGGGTTGCACCTGGATTGAACTAACGCTGACGTCGCAAAACAGGACAACATGCAGAACCTATATCGAAGGCGTATATGCTGTCAGTAAGACGTATCTATGAATAAAAACTGGTCTGATCTGTCATCCGGAATCATTATCTCAAGCCATAATTTCAGCAGGAGGTTAGATGAATCAAATGTACTTGCTGCTTTGTTCTTAGAGAGATGTGCTACACCCAGCAATATAAGTGGTTCTAGGAACTTCAGTTTAGTCTTGTGACTCTTGTCCGCCCATACAATGGCTGTGTTTACTATTCTAATGTAGTGTTTATAATATGAATGTTTCATGGATGCATCATTCAACATGTGAACACGGTTGCAGGCATTTTTACAAAAGTAAACCGTCATCACATTAATTTTATTCTAGCATCAACTACATTACAATAAGACAATAAGTAACACACTGCATCTCTGTCACATATACACCACTGATGCAAAATTAACTGCGCTGTGAAAACTAAAAATAATAAAATCAATCAAACATGCTAATTTCCACTGGGAAAACGCATATTGCAATGTTCAATTCGATCCAAACAGGTGGTCCCGCCTACACGTTTTACTCCACCTGTGCAGATCAATTTCGCCAGGTAGGCATGACATACGGTATGTATCACACGTGAAACTGACGCTGGCATTGCTTGATTCCTCCAAGCTGTCGTGTCGATCAACGTCAGGAGGAAATTCCCCTGCGTTGCAATCACACAGCCGCATGCAAAAAACTGATAGGTAATCTGTTGTAATGGCATCTTGAGGGATCCGTCGGTGGCTTGGACAGGTTTCAAGTCGTATGGTAATCGTGTGGTTGTGTTGCTGTCTGGTCAGGTCTTGCACGTGAGTGTCAGTAGGCCAGGCTGCCAACAACCTGTGGCTTACTGCCCTAGAGAGGCCTCTGGTGTACAGGAGCATCAGCTTGTACTGGTGCCTGAGGGAACGTATGGATGAACCTGTAGGCCTCTTCCACGACCACCCAAGTGATGGGCACGAAGCGGTCTGATTAACAGGGTGGCCTGATTACTGAGGATGGTCAGGTGTGTAGGAACTAGGGATACAGTTTTACTAAACACACACATGCATATATTCTGAAAATATTTTTGATGTTTTTTATTTAATATTTTTTATTATATAAAATGATGTTATTTTAATTATAAATATATATATATATACTTATAATGACATCAAACACATTTTGTAGAATATATGCATACATAAATATGCATGCTGAAAATGCTGTATTATAATCACAACTATGTCATCTCAAAATTAAATATGATGAAATATTTTAGACCTTATTTTTGCTTCACTAACAGTTAAGGATCATATAAAAAAATTAAACAATAAAATTATCATAATTACTTGTTGATGTTGTACACTGAAAACAAGCTACAACCTTTTGTGTTTTTATGCAAACTGTGGTTCCTGGGCAGTGAGCCATTATATATTGTCCATGTTTCTTAATGGCTTAAGTGATGAATCTACTGTTTAGTGGTTGGTAAGAAAGTACACGGTCATGTGATTCAAAGGTCGTTACTTACGAAATGATGTCAGAAGCCAGTGACCATATCTCGAAGCAGTGGTCATTTTTTAAAGACAATCTATCATGCTTTGACGAATAGCTGCAGTTGCAAGTGCATCTTAGTAATAACAATCAGTCAGATCTGTGCCAAATGTCTGTTCGCCCATCAAAAGTTGCAACTGTGCGTGTACAGTAATACATCACACCTGTGCTGAAGCAGAGCCTAGCATCAAGTTATGACATACGTGGCTACCGTTGCATTTTTCTCTTGCTAGAAATGGCTCTATGTGCGCACACTGTTGAAGACTATATGTAGGTAATAAACAGCAGCTGTTGGTGTCAGTCCTGCAGATGCTGTGCAGTATACTTGCACTGATAGTCACTGGGTGCAGGCAATGCACAGCTTTATGTAGAGACCCGTCCACCCGTCATTAGGACGTGTAAAAATGAATATATGGACGGGCAGAAATATGGGTGGATGGGTGGTGGACGGGTAAAAAATGAAGAAGCAAAAAAAGGTCTATATTGTTAGTATGTCTTGAAAGTAAATCGTATATGCAAAATAAAGTATCAGCTAAATCCTGACCGGTCCAAAGTAAATCAATTAAATAGGACCTAATAAAAAATTATTGAAAAGAGCAGTTTCTCATGACAATGTCCAGGTGGGAACAGACTGAAATTTTAAAAAGGCAAGTTCTTATATAGTGCAGTATCCAGTACTCAGGACTGTTCAATGTGCTTTACACTTTACTTCCCTGACAGACCTGTTCACTCAGACACCATCCCGGCTTTTCTTGGAAGCATCCAGCCATATGCTACAATTAATGCGCGAAGGCTGCTCGTACACATATCCACCACTGTATATAGCCAGGTACTCATTTATAGAGCTTAGTGAACTGGAGCAATGTAACAAAAACTTGCCCAAGGTTTTTAACACAGCAGCATAGGATTCGAACCCGGGTTCTCGCAGTCTAGAGTCAGAAGCTCTACCCCGGACTGGCCTGAGCCATTGTGGTGTACAAGTACTACACGGGTTCTACACAAGAATACTGCAAACAATATTTAGTACCGACTGGAAAGATCATCCAACTAAAGAATAACTTTACAGAGATGCTTGCAAATAATGTTCTCTGTTGATACAGGACCAGGCATATGACAGCTTAGTTTAATGCACTTTCATGTGCAAGTAAAAGACAGTCTCACCTACTTTCGTTAAGGTGAACGACCGTGCACGACTTTTTCGATTTGGCAATTTACGATTTAGTACAACAAATGTAAAGATAGCAGCACTTGTCCCGAGATGTCTCAGCGCATCAATAAATGATTGCGGTTCTTTAGGGCGACCACCTGCTCCTACAGTGGCCTTGTCTTCTGTGTTCAAGTGCACTGTAGTAGGGAGACGAAAGCCCCCCAGCCCCCGGGGACACAGGCTTTGTTCTCATTACCACACAGTGACACACGCCTGTACCACGGGGGGATTCTACACGAATTAACGTGTCTTCGGGTCTCGTCTCGCAGGGACACACATTTCATCTGACACACCCAGCAACTGTGGCGGTCTGGAGAGTTGCTTCCCTTCCCAAAGCCCCGCTGATCTCGGTTCATCTAGGGTTTATGACTCAATGCCCCAATGGGCATACAGTAGGATTAACAACGTCTATTGACAATCGACATTTGCGTATCCTTAACTATATATACCCAGGGAGCCTTTTGTAAATGCCAACATTATATTTTTGTATTTGATAACTATTCTATATGAAGCTGTAATCAGATTAATATTTTCATCACAGCATGGACAATTATCCATTTTACTATTAACTTTGAATAAAATATGAAATCAGTTACTTAGTACAATCCAGACACATGAAATTATTTTTAAAAATATGTATATGTACGCTCAGTGACAATACACAATCACTACCTACTCAGAACAATATAGTTGACTGTGAACTCCATACATAGTTTTTTAACAGCTATTGCATGGCAGCTACATTTAACCTCTAGATTAAATATGGTTAATCAGACGTCTCTCTTCTTTCAGATTATTATCAACAATGCAGTGCTCTAAAGATGAGGGCCATAGTAACAGCACAGAGACCAGAGATGTGTTAACTTACATGGACTAGGCATTTAAGTCAAGAATAAATATTCATTACAGTGTTAGTAGTATGCAATATAAGTGATAACTGGTTAGCACAATCCTGACATATGACATCATTTACTGCAATTGATAAGCTTATTGACAGTACACAACTCTCTAACAGATGTGAATTCAATATCGACCACTAGATCAGACAGACACGCACGACCAGAACCGACCGGTGGGCAATGGTTAATATCCATAAAGCTGCTGCCCACATGAACATGTACGGCCACACCACGGGGATAACTTGCTACAAGACTTCTCTCACCAAGTAACAAGCCAGGTTGGATAATATGGATACATGGTGCAACGTTATTTATCAACAAGTACAGAGTTGCTCGGTGTATCGCAACAGTTTCCACAAGCTGCCTGTGCAACGTAAATCAACAGAGGGAAACCGTTGTGGTATCAAGAGGGTGCACTGACTCAGAGACACATGGGTAAGGCGGAGCGCGGCGCAGTTTCATCGTAAACATGGTTCGCCAAAACGTTTTTGAGGTGCAGAATGTCACGCTTTTGGAAGCAGATGATTTTTGCACATTCTATTATGTATACATTGGAGGTGGCCCTAACAAAAATGGTAATAAGTTCTTACATAGCTCAATATCCAGTCCTTTCGACTGCTCAAACTTCAAAATGCTTAACACTTTCCTCTGTGGCAGACCTATTCAATCAAACACCATTTCAAGTTATCTGGGAATAATTCAGCCATGCCACAATCAATACACAAAGACTATTCATACATAAATATACACCACTGTCTATAACCAAATACTCATGCTTACAGCTGGGTGAACTGTAGCAAGATAGAGTGAAAACAACTTGTTCGAGATTCAACACAGCAACATAGGATTCGACCCTGTTCTCTCAAGTTATCTGGGAATAATTCAGCCATGCAGCAATTACTACACAAAGACTATTCGTACATAAATATACACCACTGTATATAACCACGTCATATACACCTGGGCGAAAACCAGGTACTTATGCTTACAGCTGGGTGAACTGTGGCAACACAGAGTGAACAAACTTGTTCGAGATTCAACACGGCAACATAGGATTTGACCCTGTGAGGCTGTATGACACGAAAGAAAAGAACAAGTCAAGACGAATGAGACGACCCATAAGAAAAGATCAAGTCAAATACGTACCTTGATGCTGCCTCGTCTTGCGACGGAACTCGCACTGCCGGCCGCCCTCACGGCATTGACAGACTTGCTGCGAGCTCCACCAAGACTTGTCGGGGGCTTTGTCTTCTCTTCTGAAGTGTCCTGCTCACACGTGCTCGTGTCGGGGACACTGCCCGCAATGTTGGACTCAGGCTGCAACTTGGAGGGGCCAACGCCAGGCATCGTCTGAAACACAGCAACATAAACTGAAGTCTCACTCCTCCAAATCTACCTGCTGTTATTTCTCTTTATTATCTGATATGTTGTCAGAACTTTCTGTAAATTTGTTTATGGTGTTGTGAAAATGCTTTCTCCTTTGCCGCTCCAACCTTGTGGTACCTACATTGTATTTCAATATGCCAGTGGACATGGGTGACCCATGCCGATACCTTCAAACTGGCACTGAAGGGGCATTAAAGGCACAACTTTTTAACAATGACTTCTATTATCCAACATCTTGCTATTGTTGTTTATTGTCATTATGCTTAATTGTTTTAAAGCAATGATTTAACAAAAGTGCATTTATCAATTAGTTGTCAGTAATTTTGTCAGTAATTAATTATTTTAAATATACTATGCTATTACTTGATGTTATTAAATGTAAAATGATATGAAACATTGCAAAGGTTTTGATAAAATGATCATGTTGTGGTGCTACATAACAAATTAACCTCATAAATCAACACTGTGTAAGATGACATCAGTAAACATGCAATATATAACCTGATTATCCCTTCCTGCCTCACTGAAGAACCATATAGCTGGGCACACCATTTATCAGTCTGCCTGTCACATTCTGAAGCAATATATGATGCAATAAACACTTGTAAACTCACTGGGAACTCCAAGCGAGCTTCTTGCACTTTCAAATGACCACTCGCTAAACCCGAGCAAGCTTTGAGAGAAACTTTCCCGAAGCACTGCCAAAGACATCCGTACCCTTGCTTCGCCGAATGTGTTCTGACAAAGTTGTTGAAGAATTACTGAGAGGACCAGCCAACATGTCAGCTAATTCAAGCAAGTTAGGAGTCATTACCCCAGAATATCAACCACTGGCCAAGTTCGTGCCTATAAATATTGGTAGGCAAACAGAAGCAAGAATGCTTATGGAATCGTGCCTAACCATTGCTAACTACAATTGCCGCAACGGGCAATAAATCACTTCATTGCGTCTCTACATTGCACTCACTTCAAATTGTTTGATTCACATGACACGCCAACACAAAATATACCCACAAACTACTAGTTCAAAATAAATCATGTTTATAGAATTGCCATTCACCAAGCACTCTTTCATGTTGTATTACATTTTTTTTATTTGGTATTATGATTTTAATGGAGTTTAAACACAACACAAAATGGCGTGTGAAATACTCATAAAAGTTATCACCAGTGCTAATAACAGATTCTCTGAAAGTTGTTACTAATTTCTTCTATGACCTTCACCTTCTTGTTTACTCACAACGGTAATGTTTCATTTTCAATTGTTCCCAGAGAATACGAATCTATAATTATTTTGAAATTGGAGCCTCCGACAGATTCATGATGTAGACTTTTTCACACAATGCTACTTAATCACGCATTTAACAAGCAACATACATAATACATTAAATTTAGATGGAATTATCACAATGTCATAGACAATATATAAAAGCACACATGCCAGCCGTGGATGACCTTACAAATGATTTGACCTTACAATATATTTGGTAAGTATTACGTAATGTATAATTATTTCGCAGATGCAATGATTCCGTCAGCGCGTCAGCGGGCAGGTGGAGCTGGTTAACAATTAATTATTAAACTGATGCATAATGTAATTAACTAAATTGGATTCTCATTTGATCTAAGCGCTTCGCTATTGATCCAATGTGGCTGTGTAAGACGATGGCAAACAAGAGACATGACAAGACCACTCAAGTGGCTCACTTACAAGTATCAATGTCAATAGTACCGATTTAAACACATCTGACGACATGTCTGATGTCGGATAGATTTGTGTATATGAACATCAAACAACTAACCTAGTCAGTCCTAGTGCATACTTTAAATTATCAGGCAACCAATTTCAAGGTTTAAGAATGCATTACTAAAATGGACAATTATTCGTTCAAATTACATTTTATAAATTTATTGTTCAGTACTGACAACAGAGCAAATGTTCTCGAGTTAATCCAAATTGGAAGGTTTTATTTTTAATTTGTCCATGCATTCAATAGAAAGACACTGAGCAATGACAATCATGAAGAAGAGCACCAGTTGCTCAATACTGCACTGGAATGAACTAATTAACCACAAATATAAATTTATAAACTTTAATAACACATTTCGAGATGGTGGTAGCTACCTATCACAAACATACACTTTTGCTCAACAGAGCTATTGTCAAGTCAGTTACCAAGGTCACTGACCAATGACCTAACAATGACATCCCAAGACCAACATAAAACACACTGCACTATTCAACTGCTTTTGTTGTCTGAATAATTTATTTCCAATATACATAATATTGCATCCAAAATATATGTATGGTACCTCCATTTCCATGTACTTTGTCCAGCATTCACTGCCCAGTTCTAGTTCACGTCCAACCGTGGCTCCACATACTGGGCTGTGAGGTATGCCGTGGGGAACCAGTGGTATATATAAATATACAGGATGCCGGAATATTCTAATAAGACCACCTCACGTGATACATGTATGTAAATATATGATCAGCAATATACATAACCGTATGACGGAGGCACGCTAAGACGTATTTCTTATCGCTGGTATTGGTGGATTACTTGGTAATAGTCTGTAAAGATATACCGTTGTGTAATGTTATTACTGTAGAGGTCACCTTCAAGACTGGGTCAATGTAACCTGAATAGTGATGTGACCATTGAGTAAGTAAAGGTTATACAGTGTATCTTATATAGTGCATTCTTTTTACTGCTCAGAGCAATTTACTCCCTGGCAGACCTATTCAATCAACCACCATCTTGATTTCTCTGGGAAGCATTCACCCATGGTTCAATTAATGAGCAGACTATCCGAAGACAATTAACATCCTCCACTGCTCATTCCTACAGTTGAGTGAACTGAAGCAATGTAGAGTGAACATACTTGCCCAAGCTTCAACATAACAGCACACGATTTGAACCAATGTTCTTTTAGGTGAGTCCATATGCTCTAGATCTGAGCCAATTCACTACACAAAATTAGTGTAATTTCATGTACTTTACTATGTTGCAAACATTTGGGACTCTCCAATCAAAAAGTGACTGTAGTTGCGACATGGTTGGTTTAGCGAAGTGAGCATAAGCAGTGTTTTATTGTATGAGAACGCAACAAGACATTTGTAACATCAGTACACTGCATGTACAATGAATTTGAAGCTTAACAATTATTATCACTGGCAACAAAAGTAGCAGTTAGCAATGAACCAAATGTGTGGCTAGTAAACACTAAACAGTTTGGTAGAAAGAAAGACTACAAATATATGGGAACAAAATGTGGAAAAGGATGAGGGAAGTCAAATAGATCACCAACAGCAGTCTTATAGGCAAGGACATCAGTTAAGCCTTGACAGAGCTTCAACGCTGAAAAATTATATCTTGCACACAAAAATTACTAAAATCTGATGCTGGTTCCTCAGGACTGTTTCAGTAATCTAACTATATATTTTTACCTTTTTATACACAAAGCGGAAACATTTGATACTACAGCAAAAATATCTCAATCAGTCACGTGTAAAATACACTGTGAATGGCTGTTTAGTGAAGAAACCACCCAGCAGTAGCCGGCAACTGCAGTGCTCATCTCTACAAATAGTAACACAACGAAGACGCCCTGCACAGCTGTGCACATAACCAAACAGTTTGGGACTTACTTACAGACAGACAGACAGACAGACAGACAGACAGACAGGGGCTCAATTAGAGACATGTCTGGCAGTCTTCAAGACTGTCCTGGCAGGTGACTGGCCAAGATGGATAATTACAACTGATAAGACAGGTGGACATTAACAGGGTCTTGCTGGCCACTGGATTAACTGATACACTGTAGTTGCAATTTGCAAGTCTACAGGGCTCATGTTCAGAACATTGTTAGGCACAACTGCTAGTGAAAGAATATGAATTAATGTAATTAAATAAAAGGCTTAAATAACATAAATGAATAAATCATTATTGATTAAATAAATGGTTCAAATTAAACAAAAGGAATGGATCAGTATTGATTAAATAAATGGATCAATCTATACAAAAGGAATGGATCAGTATTGATTAAATAAAATGTCAAAATTAAACAAAAGGTTCAATCTAATCAAAAGGAACTGGTCAGTATTAATTAAATAAAATGTTCAAATTAAACAGAATGAATGTACTAGTATTAATTAAACGAAAGGTTCAATCTAAACAAAAGGAACTGGTCAGTATTAATTAAATAAAATGTTCAAATTAAACACAAGGAGCTGGTCAGGCATTAATTATACAAAAGGTTCAAAATAAACAAAAGGAATGGATTGCTATTAATTAAACAAAAAGAATGGATCAGTATTAATTTAATAAAATGTTCAAATTATATGCAGGTCGACCTATATTACTGAAATATTTCCATTGTTGTGACTTACATAACTAACAGTGTGAAATCTTAAAAAATGGAAACATAAATAAGATGGCTGAAAGTCTGCCACTGCAGTAGAATCTCAATACAGACTGCAGACTGGTCATCTACATGACGGAACAATTTTGAAATCTCCCTTCTAGCCAGCAATGCAGGGTCATTCATAAATGGTGACATTAATCTATTCATACAACTGGAAGAAAGGAAAAGGGGGGCTGCCTACCAATTATAAAGCTGTTTGTTGTGTTATGAACTGCATAACCATACCAAATGAAAATTATGGTTTGTACAGATTTGTATGTCTACATATTATAATGGTTATTATGTGTACAGATTATAATGGTTATTATTTATATGTCATTTGCATGTAGCCTACTACAACACTAGTACATTCACATGCTACTGCACACATCGTGTCTGGAAAACTATCAACATTTTAAAGTACTAATTCAGAGAGGAAGGGTGTGGAAGACACTGTGGATGACTCCTTATATATCCATGAAGCATTTACTATAATACATAAAAGTCTAAATGACAACTTGTTCACATTAGTGAGCACCCACTGCTGTTGGCAATAGTGATCCAGGCACTTACAAGTGACTAGATTTCCAGGCACCTGAACTGGATGTGGCTAGTAACAATGTATGCCTACATGGTACCTCAGGCAATATCCTGCTTCAAACACCTTGTATGTTTTTCTCATGCATCTTGTTTTTTATTAATATCTACGAAGCATTTGTACTATAAGGTCTAACAACAACACTATAGTACACAAGCTGATAAAGCAGCATTTTTATACAGCAGCAATGTGTAGATTTTTTTTTAATGTAATTCATTTATGCAAATTTAGGCAACAATATATTGCCTTTTTTAAACACTGCTTAACTATTTTTTTCATTTTCATTCACACGCACGCACGCACGCACGCACGCACGCACGCACGCACGCACGCACGCACGCACGCACGCACGCACACACACACACACACACACACACACACACATCAGAGCCTTATACAGTCAACTGATATTTGGACAACAGGTTTTACCCATCCAAATGACAGGTGGGTGAGTCTCTATACAAAGCTATGATGACACACACATGTTTACCAAGAAATTACTGGACTTGCCAAATGTGTACATTGCATAAAGACCTGTCTGTCAACCAACAGACTTTAAGTGACAGACACCAAAGTGACTGTCCTGGCATGTTACCTGGAATCCCAGTCTCAAGACAGGTGATAATAGCATTAGCAGCAGATCAACTTAATCCACTGTACTTCATCCCACTTGGTGCAGGAACCAGGTGCACAACATGAAAGACCATGTCCAGGCCCTTGCAGTTGACTCTACTTCCGTTGCTGTCCATAGCTTTATGCAGAGACCCGACCACCCGTCATTTGGACTGGTAAAACCTATTTTGGACGTGTAGAAATGTGGGTGGAGGGGTATAAAAAGTCTTCAAGAATCATAGATATTGTCAGTTGTCCCTTAGAAATGAGTGTAAATAGTGTCACATGTGTGTTTCAGGACATTCTAAGTTAGTAAAAGCAAAGAGCAAGAGTTCTTATCCCAACCTGGATTTGACTGTGTGAGATATTATCATTTCTCCAGATCGTGAATATGAATGAATGAGTGAGTTAGTGAATGAGTGGAGGGTGGATGGATGGATGGGTGGGTGGGTGGATGGGTGGGTGGATGGGTGGGTGGATGGGTGGGTGGATGGGTGGATGGATGAAAGGATGAATGGATGAAAGGATGAATGAATGAATGAATGAGTGAGTGTGTGAGTGACTGAGTGACTGAGTGAGTGAGTGACTGAGTGACTGAGTGACTGAGTGAATCAAGTTTATTTCCAAGTGAAAAAAAACAAAGAAAAGGACTCAATATACAATAATTAATGTAAACATTTACACAATACACACTAAACTGGAGGAAGACAGGAGTGCTGTGTTTATCAATCACTACCCTCAACACTATCACTACTTGTGTTAGTTCTATAATATAAAACGTGTTACAGCCTTGAAATACTCTTGTCATGCACATTGCAATTATTTGATGAGGTTTTTGGTAACCTATTATATTTACTATGTTCATAATTCATTACATCACAGTGTACAACAAATATAATTAAATACATTGAATTGAGTAAATAAAATGGAAAATAAAATTTGGAAGTCAAATAAGTAGGACAAAAGGGATTTTTTTTGACTTTGGTAAAATGTAAACAAATAGCTAGAACAAAAACATGAATAGTTCAGGAATGAATTGAAGTAATGTACAGGTTCGCGTGGCATCAAGTACACCAGATGCACTCTATATGCTACTGTGGGGCACGTGGTGGAGTAGGAGGGAAGGGGCAGAAAGTGAACTAGTTTCTAAGTGAGTCACTGTAACTGTGACGTTGAACCTTGTGAACTCTAAATAAATAATTAAACAGAATAGAAGCAAACATTTCACCGTGTTTTCCTGAAAGAATAAATTGCACTAAAATCATTGATCACTGAAATAATAATAATTTTTTTTAAATAGCTCAGCACTATGAACGAACTTGCTTGCGTGTACTGTCAGTTTGTGTACACTTTTTGCATAGATCAATTATGTCTTGCCGGTTCATGTCTATGTCTGTGTGTGTGTGTATGCCTTTAGCTCTCAGGATCAGATTACTAGAGATCTCCAGATAATGAATCACTGAGGACACACAACAGCTACACTGAATTGGAATTAACTAATCATGTTAAGTAGTAGTAGTAAAAGCTTTATTTCTTGATGGTAACCATGTCACGTGGTATATCGTGATTTTCAATGGGCCATCATCTTACATGCATACATACATCATATACATACATACAATAAGTATGCACTTGAGACCTGTAGCTGTACATACGATGTCTTCAACAAGTGCTCTAAACGTTAATCAGGCTTGTTTTTTACCTACCTAAGCTGTGCTTTAACAAATTAATTAAAGAATGTATATTATTAAATAAGTGTATACGATTATAGTGTGTGTGTGTGTGTGTGTGTGTGTGTGTGTGTGTGTGTGTGTGTGTGTGTGTGCGCGCTCGCGCATGTGTGTGTACACGTAACTTATCAAAATTGGATATATTTCTACAAGAATAACATTTAATGTAGGTTTCATTTAAATGGATATATGACATGAACAAGATATGAAAGTACAAAACCATGATTTTGTTTAAATATAAATCAAACTAATTACACTTTTACAAATAATATAGTATTATACATGCACGATATTCACAAGCATGGCCTATGTCATTTCATATAACACTCATTGGATTGGAAACCCAGTAATTCATTGCGTGATATGATATTAATTGATTTTTAAACATTCAATTAATATTTATAACAATAAAAATATTTTCGCTATTTTTAATTTAATTAACAATTTGTAAGCTATGTAAGTATAACAAGCATACCACTGTCTGTCGTTTGCACTTACCATTAGACTCATACTGCGCCTGCTGATATCGATTCTACAGGCATCATCAAAGGTCGAACCGAGTGAGACGTCGTCTCCCGCTCCCATGGCCAAGGCAGACCCTAAACCCATTAGTGGAGTATCATCGCCCATCTTCATGAGCTCGTAATTTCCTTCAACGGACATCTTACTTTCTCACCACATCGGGTTGCCCAAGCCACTGACAACAAGCGATAGACCAGGCAGATAAAGAAATTAAATTCCAGGATGTTTGACTGACATCTTCAGGCACTTCTCGACGGCGCTGGTGCCTCTCTCGCCCCGCAAAACGCGACTGCACCGAGGCCGTCGTTCCCCTTCAGCCGTGAATAGTGTCATTCTTGAATGAAAATTACCGCACTACCAATACGCACTTAACATAATGGAGCATAACAAGCAACGGCTCTTGGAACAATGCGTACAATAACACCAGATAAAGAGTGCAGCTATCTTCGTTTCGCTCGGATTATCATGAATAGTTTTTCTATGTGCGAAAATAGGCGCGCAGCAGTCCAGTAAGTAATGCTAATAACGATCACTAGTCGGCAGCACTTACGATGGTAAAGCGCTAAGACGCAAGCGGCGACGATTTCGTGTTCTCTTTGTATCGGTTTGTTTATTTGTTGGTCAGCAAACATAAAGTATGTACACAACGGCTATATGAGTGACAATTGATAGTTCTGGAATTACATTTCGCTTTTATGTCATTCCATATAAACTCGTTCCATCAACTGATCAAGACATCATTCAAGTGGCTCAAACGTTTGGCGGCGTTAATCATGGCGTAGTAACTTGGTGGATGTGAACGCAGCTTTGCTCCCGGTAATATATCCTGTGAAATTGGTAATTGTGGCATAATATTTGATAGCAGATAACCAGATGTAGTCATTATTAATATGAAAGTGACAGGACTGCAACACGATAAAGAAATGATTTCGTGTCTTCTTCCTTTGCATCCCAAATAAAAAAAATTGATCATTACTAATAATTTGAGTGTGCGAAGAGGGTGTTGCTTAAAAAAAAAAAAGTGAAATAAAGATTTCTAAAGTAAAAACATCAAAAACAAAACTAGCAGGGGAGTGGGGTGGATGTCTACTGAAGTTTGGACTGTGTTGACTGTTCTGTTGTCTGTTGTCTTGAGACTTGACTTGAGTGATGTCTCCGGAGGCAGTCAGACTGAGTTCAGTTCACTTTGCAGTCACCGAGTCAGCTTTGTCCAATGTTTGGCTTTGAGACGAGTCTTGTAACTTGTTGACTGGTCTGTTGTTTGTTGGCAGTGTCTGTGATTAATAATAATAATAATAATATTTATTATTTATAAAGCGCAATATTCAAATATGCTCAAAGCGCTGTACAATAAAATATAAAGCTATTCATCGATTATCGGCATTCTGTGGCATCACTGACGTGTCTAAAGACAAAGGTGAGTCAAGACTTGCACGTACATAGTCATAGACATAATACATAGTCTACATAGGTACTACCAGAGCTATTAGATCTATTGGAGCTGATGCACTTCCCCCACAATGGGACCAAACGCGTTCTATCTCGCACACAGATCTCACTCAATCTCAGATGTCTCGTCGATTTAGTACTGTATCAAAAAATCAGCATTTAAGTTTTGATCCCATCCAAATGAGAGTGCTGTGTGTCTGAAGAGACCCAGCTGTAATGTATTAGGTCTGGTGCAACCAGTAACGTTTTTGCGGACTGAATAGGGCATGTCTTAGCCTTAGATCATATATTTCTAAATACTCCACAGACCACACAGCCCCTTCCGGGGCTATTGCAGTGGGGTGTGTGAGACTGAATTTGAAAGAAAAATATAAATTCTCCGTCTATACCAATGCTAGATAGTCTGGTCAGGTCGGCTGGTATTGAGAGCATATTGTTGAAATGGGTGCGGTATGGGTAGGCTTCACTTCTGAGGGAGAAGATTCTAGGCTCTTATGACTCTAAAGTAGGAGTATGTATATGTATTCATGTGTGCATGTATTCGTTGGGATCACTGTTTCATGTACAGGAACATGGGATTATGAGATATTGCAGTAGGATGATGTTTAGAAGGTTGTGTGTTATCTTGTAAAACATGTGAAGTGGTGTTGTAATCATCATCTTTCTAATGTCCCATCCAAAGTAGTTGTAAATACTTTACATACATTGAATAGGGATGTCAATAATACTTTTTTTAATTCAACTTTAGATTTGGTTTATTTAGAATATGACGATATGACTTAAGCATAGCCAGACGCATACAGAAATAACTTGACAAGTGAAATAGTTTTAAAATCAGCCAGTTACTTTTCAATCAAGAAGATATTTATGGAACATAAAGAATTATGCCTAGAAAGCTAGACATTATAGTTTTATCAACTGCTACTTGTAATTGAGCGCTTTGTAATTAACAGTTGTAATTGAACCCAATCATGTCCTGAGATCAAAGAACAGCAAAACGGTTGTGAACCTGATAAAGTGTTTCTTGTCGTTAGCATTTTTCTGTCTTGAAGCAATACAGGTTTTCACCTTTCTATTTGGTGGGACATATGCATCGACGCTACGCTTTGAGTTTATTGCACATTAATCACTAATGCATGCAGTGGAGATGTGTTTGGTGGTTACAATTTTTATTAACAATATTGAAGTTTGTTCTTTTGGGGATTTGAAATGAAGACAGACTTACTGTAGGATGTTTGCTGGCAGGGCTTTATGCAGAACCAAATTATTGCCAGGCTCACATGTTTTGGTGGACACATTAGATGTTAACTGTTAAGCCAGTTTACAAAGTTTAAATGTGTCTGATGACCTAAAATAGACTACAAACACACATGTGACACCATTTACACTCACTTCTGAGGCATAACTGACAATATCTATGGTTTTGGAAGATCTTTTATTTTGCTCCGTAATTTCTATTACCCGACCATCACCTGTCCACCCATATTTCTACCCGTCCACAATGGTTTTTACCCATCCAAATGACGGGTGGACGGGTCTCTGCATAAAGCTATATTTGCTGGAAGGCAATAAAGTACTCTGCAAATAAAGTGTGCCTTTGTTTGTAACAATGTTGGACAACTAAAATCATTCCTTTTAAGTTAACCTTCTTGTGTGAATACTTATCAAGTTAGAGGTCTACACTGAACAAAAATGAAATCATTTCTAATAAACCTTCACCAGATCCCATGGGCATGTGCCCCCTACAGCTTTGTAATTTGTTATTTTCTCTAGATTTGAATATGCCCATTCCATGCTCTCCCCTTAGACCTTTGTTTTGTCCATGTTTTTTGGAGAACCTCAAATAACCAAAACTTGGTAATACTGATCAGCATGTAGCTAATAGTGTCATCCACCCCATACTGTCAGCCACCTCACCTAATAGTCAATCAATCCTTTCTCAGAAGTAGGCACAGTAATTCTAAATCATTAAAACATTGATAATTGTGTTGGATTTGCCCCTCTCCTCAGTTGCTACAGCAGCCACTGGGTATAAATTTGTCAGGGCAATATCAACTTGTCCCATTGGACAAGTGTCTGGACAACATACTAGTCTGACCAGCAGAGAAGTGTTACTGTCAAGCCCTGAAACATAAGATTTATGGAACAGTTCGATAAAGTCCCAAAACGTTCTTTGCCATTCTTTGTAGATGTGTATGTAATTATAAAATGCACACATTTATCACAATTAATTGAACTTTACTATTGTTCATATATGCACCCATATTTGCAGCAAGAAGAATCCAGCAAGAAGAAACCATGGAAAACAAAGAATCTTCAGGAAGTATTCAAGTTAAACTCTCACGAAGTTTTTCTTCTACGAAAAGGAGAAAAGCTACAGTTCCTGGACTTGTAGATGAAGATGATGTTCTTTATGGCTCCGCCGTTATTACGAAGGTGGCTTGATAAGTGATGACATGCTTTTTAATTTATAATTTCTGTAGAACTTTTGAAGATAAACTACCAGGTAACCATTTTTTCTTAGTCTTTTCTACAGATAACAAACAATACTCAAAACCAAAATAATTAAGTTTATACATTGTTTAGTAACATGTATGTGCTTCTAGAAACAATAAAACAAAGAATCATCTAAAAATATTTTTTTATTTTGAGAAATTCTCTGAAAGAACAAATTCTGTGTGTAAGGATAAATATATTATTGACATTTCTGGGGGATTATTTTGTAAACAAATGCATATTAAGTTACAGTTTCTTAAACATTTTGCTGTGTTGAAAGACAGGTAAAACCGGTAATGTATTTTTGAATCGAGTTCGTATGCCAAATTATAGACGTATATCAGTATTTTATATACAAAGTTACATTATGTAACGCTTCCTGATTGTTCTTGATTACGGAATGTCAAAAGATATGTTTCACTTTAAAATGCAACATTACAAACTCACACACACAAGCACATGTCTGGCACTTATCTTTGTTCTGTCGCACAACCAACAAAAGTAACGCTTGTATTTGGTAATTTAACAGCTTTATTAAATTCTAATACAACAACGTACTTATGAGAATAACCAGTTATAAAATTATAATACAACAACATATTTATGACAATAACCAGTTATAAAATTATAATAGCCAGTCATAAAATTATAATACAAGAACGTACTTATGAGAATAACCAGTTATAAAATTATAAGAACCAGTTATAACATTATAATACACCAACATACTTATGAGAATAACCAGTTATAAAATTATAAGAAAACAACATACTTATGAGAATAATCAGTTATCAAATTATAATAACCAGTTATAAAATTATAATATAACATACTTATGAGAATAATCAGTTATCAAATTATAATACAACAACATACTAGTATGAGAATAATCTACTATCACGGATAAGACATTTTGCTTTGAGGAAAGTTTGTGCTGGTCTCTTTCGCTGCCATTTCAAAGCTTTGGTTTCGTTCATTTTTCTTCTTTGCCTCAGTTCACTTGCCTTTATGAATAAATAGCATAAATGAGTTTCATGAGCAACTAAGACTGTTTACTCAATGCCAAGATAATTATTTTAGCAACTTATGTGTTTTGAAATAAATATAGAAGTTTTCTAAATTATAATGCTAAATAAGAATGATGGTGGCTATGTAACTTTTATTGAATATATTGTTCATGGCTCCAAGAATGGTTTATCGTAGTATAATTAACTTACTTTGGAGCTTAAAGTTGAAGATGAGTACGACGCCTCGACCCGTCATCTACGGGCCTTGTCGGGTTGACACGTCGTACTCATCTTCGACTTTAAGCTCCCAAGTAAGTTAATTATACTACAATATGTAACTTTTGTTTAGTGATTTTCACTTTGCTGTCAGAAACACAGCTATATATCCTTGGGCTTAGATAATATAAACATTATTTATTTTCATATAGGTCAGTGACATAGACATTTTCAAGGAGAGCCACAGGAACTCTGAGGGAGAGATGGATGCACTCGCCTTATATGAAAGCCACGATTACATGCCGGGTCATAGCCAAATCTACAGAGAATGGCTAAAGGCGAACCCAGAGCCGAAGTAGGTTACAAAGCTCAGTGGAACCATGCATACAATCAAGTGTTCTGCTTGCACATTAGGAGACATTAATATATTTATAAGATATTTGTGAATTATGTCAATCTCCTAACCAATTTCAGGCTGTGTATGTGGTAATAATATGTATGAATAAGAATATTTTCAAACAATTTATTTTTGACAAGTCAAAGATATTTACCTTGTGTATGGCTTTGCTTGCCTGCATCAGTGCATATGATATCTAGAGATGATATATATGTTTTCTAAAATAAGTATAATATTATATAACAGTAATGACATGATAAAATGATAAAACATACATGTATGTAACTGCACATGCATCACTAGTGCACCCATTTGGACTAATTGGGCTATGTAAAATAGTAATTTTATGTCATATATCTTTACATATTTATTTTGTATTTATAATTTGTTACTAACAGTTATTTCTTTATGTTACACTTATTTATTTTTTATTTTTACATCAATTTTATTATTAATCTGTGGCCAGAATAAAAAATATAACGGAATGTCAGAACATGTCACACATCTGGTATCTATGTTTATGGTTTGGCAGGCCTCATTGCTAGGCAGTGAGTGTGATTATTTAAAACATAATTAATATTGTTTCTTCTGTGTTTAATGCTTTATAGGTTTGAATGGGACATGTGGTTTGCAATGAGTCTGATTGGTGTGACTGTTGGGATCGTTGGATTTATGATGCATGAAACAGTTGCTGTGATAACACATTATAAGTGGACACGTGCTTTTTTCCATATCCAGGTATGCATTTTACTTACACCGCTTAATGAGTTCAGATTGTATTGTGTAACACAACGAAAGAGTTCAGTTCAGTTTACACCAAATTTAATTTTGTTCTTTCACCTTGATTCCTTCTAACACGTCTTGATGTGTTCCAGTTTCTTGACAAGTTGTCTTTTCTGTTACCTGTCATTTTTTTATACCCTCCCATTCTCGGCTGTCCAATCCTGCATTGTCAGATTTTGTCTTTATAATCTGTACATCTTAGTTTCACTTGTGTCCATCTATTATCCTCATCGGTTTTTCATGCTCTCATTCCTTACACATCTCCTGTCTGTCCCTGTCTGCTCCCATCCATCCTCATGGAACAGCACAAATACCCACCTCAATTTGAAGACATACACTACTGGTACCATGAGCAGTGTGTGCTTGAAATCACTCAAAATTATATCACTGCTGACCACATTCATAATGGGCGATGTCATTGCCTGACATTAAAAAGGAGTTCTTCAAAGGGATGTGTCGGGGGTTGAGTGAATGCTGGTATTGATGTAATCAGCCACAGTGACCTCTGGCAAGAGAGGGTGCTCTACACCCTAACCCTTTGCTGTTCTTCTCTTCATTCCTTCATCTGCTCCCTTCTTGTGTCTACACATTCTTTACACTGTTCAGTATTATAATTTGACGATTCTTACTGTGTTTAAAATCTTAAAATGTATCGGTTCATATGTTAAAGGGACATAGGCACTTCATCACTTTACATTTTTATTGCAAAATCATGTCAGTGATTAGATAAGAGATAAGGTAAGAGATAAGATTAGCATTGTCATGTGTTTTCATTGCAGTTACAATAAAACATTGTAATAGAAAATAACTACTATTCAAATACATTACTGAATAATGTACAGGATGTATAATTTAATTTTGCACACATAACTTTAGTTAGCAACTTGTTCTGGAACAATATATTTTTGAATGACACTTATACAACAAATTTGCAACAACATATTTCTGTTATCATCTTTAATAAAAAAAAAAAAATAGCAATTATATAGTTTGTCATGGTGTTAATACTCTATATTTAAAAATGGTGAAGTAATTATTGATGTTATATTGTCATTGGCCTGACTAATAACTGTCACTGTCATACAATGATACAAACACCAGTTGAACTGTGAAAAGTTCAACATCCTCCCTATCGTGGATGTAACGAGTACTTCTAATTTAAGAAAATGTAGTCTGTATGAGACCATGTTCACTTGGAGCCCACTGTCACTGACAACAAAACACGATGACACGTCACTGGGTGATGTCAATATGACAAGTAGAAAAACATACGTGTCAAGCAAATGTTTCGCCAATTCGTGATCTGATTTTGCGTTTAGGACAAACTTCATCGTATCTTCTGCTCTTCCAAAATTACTTGTGAAGTATTCATGAATTCTGCCCATTCCTTTTAGTGTTTAGCCACTGAAAATAGTTAAATTCACTTTGCTCACCATGACCAACTGGCGTTCACATGATAATGCATTTTCGTCCCATTGGTATTTAGTCTTAGCCACGCCAACAACGGTTTTGAAAATGCCTCGCGGTTGATGTAAGCAAAGTGATGAATACCCTTATCACTTATATTTCATAAACTAAAAAGGGATGTGAAAACATCTTTAGACTGACTGCTATTGGGCTATAATAGATATAATTTATAATGTATAACACGATTTTGAGATAAACGGGAAAAGCCACAAAGTGCCTATGTCTCCTTAAATTATAGTATGTAAAACTGCTTCTGTTTGTTTATTAAAAATAACTGACTATGAAAGTTAATGATGACTACCTTTCCACTGGTTGCAGCGCGGGGAACTCTTTAAATCTTGGATCTCCGTGATGGCGTACGGTACTATCCTCGTCGTTATCAGTTCTTCACTCGTCGTGGCAAGTTCTTTCATCTTTTCAAGTTCTCATTGAACAAGTTCCTCTTATTAAAATATACATGCATTGTTGATCTGTTATAACCTTCTTTCAAAACTGTCATTATGATGTATGTTTCATTGTCAGTATATGCGGCCAAGTGCAGCAGGCTCCGGGATACCGACCTTGATCAGTTTTCTGAACGGCACCAACATTCCTCAGATCTTTACCCTGGACGTAATGATGGTCAAGTTCGTATCATGTTGTTTCGCAGTGGCCAGTGGTCTGCCAGTGGGACCAGAGGGACCCATGATACATCTAGGGTAGGTTCCCATTACACTCCCCAGCAAACAAGGAACCGTTTCTGAACCAGTTGGCAGGTGTCATACTGGTTCATAATTGGTACCGCTCCACCAGTACGTGTTTTCATGTGTATTCACGCGAATACACATGTTCTGCCTGTTCTCACGAGTTTTGAACGAGTTTGACACGAGTTGTACTGGGTCAGAACTGGTACGGTTTCACTGGTATGTGTCATCACGTGAAAAACTCATACATTATTTCGCAGGAAACACGTATCAACACACCAAATTTTGAATCCGGTGAATTCACGTGAATTGAGCCAGTTGAACTCATGAATTCACGTACAGAACATGTGAAATCACGGGTCCTTGTTTGCTGGGTCGTTTACACTATTAATTTGAATATCTGTTACAATAAAGCTGTCGTACATGTGTTTTAACTTAACACATTTATGTAGCAGATAATGTGGATATTTTCAGGAGCCTTGTTGGGGCCGGTATCAGCCAGTTTCAGTCAGACTTGCTCAATTACAAACTGCCTCACTTTGAAAGGTTTCGTAACCCTGAATCAAGGTAACATGTTTTGGTATTTCATACATTTCGATCAACATGATATTATATTATGGTGAACAGTGGCAAAATAAGCCCCTTAAATTATTACCTGAAATAAATGAGTATTCATGCAGCCTATGTAATCATATTTTGTACTGGAATTATTACTTCTTTTACATGGATAGTAAAAAAACAGAAATCAGTCTGGAAAAGTAAAATTTTAACTTCAAAATTGTAATTATTTTTGTGTGAAAAAGTATCATATTTCCATGAATTCAGTGCGTCACATTTCACACAGCATGCAAGTTTAGCAACACTATTTTTTGAACTTATTTATATTTTTTAGAGACTATTGTTGTATGTACTGCACACAAGTTATTGTAAACCATATGTAGAATATGTAGAATGTAAACTCAATTGCAATTACAAAGACAATCCATGACAATCCTTTGGAGCTTAATGTCGAAGATGAGTACGACGTTTCGATCCGTCAGCTACGGACCTTGTTCACGTACTGGTGTCACGTGTGTTGCCTCAGATAAACCAACAGGAGTAGGAGATCATTGCCGGGCCACAAGACACTCAGTGTCATTGAAGAACACAAAAATACTGACCCGTGAATCCAACTGGCACAAGAGAAAAGTGAAGGAGGCCATATACATCAAACAGAGAGCCCCTACCATGAATAGAGATCAGGGATACCACCTGCCTGCTATCTACAATCAAATTATTCTGCCGAAATCTGAGGCAACACACATGACACCAGTATGTGAACAAGGTCCATAGCTGACGGATCGAAACATTATACTCATCTTCGACATTAAGCTCCAAAGTAAGTTAATTAAAAAAAAAAAAAAAAAAAAAAAAAAAAAAATTACACTAAAATAAACCATTCTTGAAGCCATGAACAATATATTTACTATGACAATCCTATTTTGCTTTGGACCATTGTAGGCGTAACTTCATCAGCGCTGGAGCAGCAGCCGGGGTGGCTGCTGCATTCAATGCTCCAGTTGGAGCCCTTCTTTTCTGCATGGAGGAACTGTCATCATTCTGGAACGTGAAGTTGGCCTGGCAGATCTTCTTCTGTGCCACGATAGCCACTGTCACAACAGACCTTCTCAAGTCATGCTTAGCCCGATTCAAATTCACAGGGGTCATTGGCATGTTGATAACCGGCAATATTTTCAAGGTAAATTTACAAAACAGATCATATTGAGAAATGGTAAAATTTCCATGATGGATCATTGGTTTATCAAGTCGACTGATGATCAATAATAAACGTTAAGCAATATGTTTGATAAATACCACTGTACATGACCATGATTCTTGGCAAAATGTAATGACCAGTACACTTGACAACAGTCCACTGTTGCCAGAGCTGAAGTGAATGTACCCAATTTGTAGCAAAAGAACAACTGATATCAGTGGTAACAAACTATTTGTTTCTGTAAAAAGACATAAATTTGCATCTTAAATGTTGTTCTCTTGTTGTCCCTGTCGCCAGGGGTGAGGTTGGCCATAGTTACTGTCATCTTTTCTTCGTCTTTTCTATCCTTCCTTCACTTTTCTGTCATTGCAATCTCTATCACCAGTCTCCAACTCCTATCTTTTCCTGTTGTTCTTAAATGGCACTGACAAATAAAAAAAACTGAAACTTGCTTGCATATTGCTGGCATTGCTGATTCCCTTTACAGTGACTTATACATTGCTTTTATCATGCCAGTACCTTACTTTTGATGGGGCACTTCCCATGATATTAAAAAAATCTGCAAAGGTTTCATAATATTAAGAAAATGTGGTTGACATTTCATTGGAATTCATTTGTCACAGTATGTAATCATCATCATCATCATCATTGTGCAGCCTTATTGTCTCAGTATGCAGGCCTCAGTATGCTACTTCTGCAGCCTTAGTGTGTCATGGGTTGGTGAATACCTCGGTATGCTGTTTCTGTAGCCTTAATGTCTTGTGGCTGGGTGAAAGCCTCGGTATGCTGTTTCTGTAGCCTTAGTGTCTCATGGCTGGGTGAAAGCCTCAGTATGCTGTTTCTGTAGCCTTAGTGTCTCATGGCTGGGTGAAGGCCTCGGTATGCTGTTTCTGTAGCCTTAGTGTCTCATGGCTGGGTGAAAGCCTCAGTATGCTGTTTCTGTAGCCTTAGTGTCTCATGGCTGGGTGAAGGCCTCAGTATGCTGTTTCTGTAGCCTTAGTGTCTCATGGCTGGGTGAAGGCCTCAGTATGCTGTTTCCGTAGCCTTAGTGTCGCATGGCTGGGTGAAAGCCTCAGTATGCTGTTTCCGTAGCCTTAGTGTCTCATGGCTGGGTGAAGGCCTCGGTATGCTGTTTCTGTAGCCTTAGTGTCTTGTACCTGGGTGAAAGCCTCAATATGCTGTTTCTGTAGCCTTAGTGTCTCATGGCTGGGTGAAAGCCTCAGTATGCTGTTTCTGTAGCCTTAGTGTCTCGTACCTGGGTGAAAGCCTCAATATGCTGTTTCTGCAGCCTTAGTGTCTCATGGCTGGGTGAAAGCCTCAGTATGCTGTTTCTGTAGCCTTAGTGTCTCATGGCAGGGTGAAGGCCTCAGTATGCTGTTTCTGTAGCCTTAGTGTCTCGTACCTGGGTGAAAGCCTCAGTATGCTGTTTCTGTAGCCTTAGTGTCTCATGGCTGGGTGAAGGCCTCGGTATGCTGTTTCTGTAGCCTTAGTGTCTCATGGCTGGGTGAAGGCCTCAGTATGCTGTTTATGTAGCCTTAGTGTCTCATGGCTGGGTGAAAGCCTCAGTATGCTGTTTCTGTAGCCTTAGTGTCTCGTACCTGAAACGTGTCGTCTTGGCCTGACATCTGTGTAGTCGGATTGTCCGACTCATCTCGCATTCATACATATCTGATTCGACACCAGAAGTACTGAACAAATCACTTTATTACAATTACAAGCAGAGGGAGGGATAACACTGATCGACCTCAAGTCTCGTCATCTTCCAAGACTGATCTCTTGGACTGCATATGTCGTTCTATGCATTTACATTGGCATACCATCACATCCCTCTTTCTTCAAAACATAAAGACAAAATAACTAACTTACTAATGTCCGTATGTAAGAGAAATCAAATCATTATTCTAACTATTAGCCATAATGTTCGTGTAAACTAGAACACAATTACAGGTCCAATCGTTGTGGGCGTTTCACTCGTCTTCCGGAGCTAGTGTATTGTTCCGATTGTGGAAGCTGGAAACGGACTGACTTCTTCTGGGGTAGCACGGAGTTACACGGAGGTGGTACGACTTGCATGTCGTCTCTTCGCGTCAAGTCGTCTGTATCGTCCACGTTGTCTTGTTGGAACGTATGTCGCTCAGTCGTCTCACGGAGGTGACGACGGTTACGCCTAAGGACATTGCCTGTCGGAGTCAAGACGTTGTACGACCGCGGGTGTACCTCAGTTGATATCACCTTGGCAGGCTGCCAGGTGTCTGTCTGAGTGTCTCTCACACGAACGTCCTGTCCGGGTATTAGCGGTGCAAGTGGTTGCATAGCTCGCTTATCATGGTTGAGACGTTGGATTTCTTGCCTCTCGGCGAGACGACGTCTGATTTCGTCTTTCGACCAGTGTTCATTTCTGATGATCACGGGGAGGTTCGACTTGTACTTGCGGGCATTTAGCATCTCTGCCGGTGACGGTAAGTGGCTGTCGATTGGTGTGGATCTCAACGCGAGCAGTGCTTTCTACGGGTTGGATCTCGACATCGCTGCCTTCTTCAGGGTATACTTCACCGTCTGAACTTGACGTTCGATGAATCCATTCGATTGTGGGAAGTGTGGGCTGGACGTTACGTGGTCGAAGCACCACTCGGCGGCGAAGTTTCGAAAAGCCTGACTGCTATAGTGTCCACCGTTGTCGCTCACAACCTTGCTTGGCGATCCATTCTCCGCAAACACCTCACTCATCTTCGATATGATGCGGTCACTCGTCACCTTCCCCTCGATGCGATAGACAAAAGGGAATTTCGAGTAGTAGTCACAGATGAGAAGATATGTGTCCTCTCGTATGGCAAACAGGTCTGTGCCGACGATCTGCCACGGACATGTCGGTAACTCATGCTGCATCAGCGGCTCGTGCGCCTGACGTTTCTGTAACCGTTGACACGCGTCGCACTTCCTCACGATGTCGTAGATGTCCTTGTTGATCGACTTCCAGTGGACACAGGACCTCGCTCGCAGCCAGGTCTTCTCTATGTCCTGGTGAGCCTCGTGCAGTTTGCTCAACACTTCCGCCTGTAGACTTAGGGGAATCACCAGACGGTCTGCCAACTCGTCTCGGCATGACCAGTAGGGTCGCAACGGTGCAGCTAGGTGGCGTTGGCTATCTGGCCATCCATCCATGATGACGGCTCTCAGCGAACACAGTTCATCGTCGGCCTGTGTCGCCTCTCTGATCGACTGTAGTTTCTGCGTTGAAAACTGTACGAATGACACTTGTATGTCAAGGTCGATCTGCGTCGACTCGCTACTCGGTTGTCTTGACATGGCGTCGGCCAGCATCATTTGCTTTCCTGGCTTGTAGCGTAACACAAAGTCATACGGTTGTACTCGCAGGAACATTCTCTGTAATCTCTGCGGTGCTGCTGCAAGGTTCTTCAAGTTAATCATCTCGAGAGGTTTGTGGTCCGACTCGATAACGAACGATTTTCCGTAGACATACATGTGGAACCTCTCGCAGCCGAAGACGACTGCGAGCATCTCACGTTCAATGTTGGCGTATCTCTGTTCGCAATCACTAAGGGACTTGCTGGCAAACGCGATGGGCTTCCCGTGTTGAATGAGAACAGCGCCGAGTCCTCGGCTGGAGGCGTCGACCTGGATGACACTCTCAGCCTGTGGGTCGAAGTACGCAAGGGTCACGTCACGACAGATGAGAGACTTTGTCGCTTCAAACGCTGCGTTGTGAGATTCCGCCCAGATGAACTCGGCGTCCTTCTTCACTAGATCACGCAGGGTTGCGGTTTGCTGCGACAGGTTTGGAATGAATGGCGACATGTACATGGCTATGCCCAGAAATTCCTGAAGTTGTGCGACGTTTTGCGGTTCTTTCATTCGCTGGATGTCCGCGGCTTTGCCTGGGTCTGGACGTACGCCGTCTGCGCTGAATTCCAACCCGAAGAACTTCATGTTCGCCTGTTTGATGTCGCATTTATCAATGTTGAACACCAGCCCATGCTGCAGTGCTACTCTCATCAAGTTGTGCAGATGTTTGTCATGTTCGGCTTCTGTCTTCCCGAACACACCCACGTCGTCAGCAATACTTATCGTTCCGGGGCACTTCTCAAGGATGCAGTCCATCCTCTCCTGGAACACGTCTTGGCTGAGGTTCAGGCCAAACGGTAGTCTTCTGAAACAGTACCGGCCGAAGGGACTGTTGAACGTTGTCAGACGCTTAGACTCGTCGTCTAACTGCACGGACCAGTATCCGTGACGTGCATCTAGCTTGGAGAAGATCATTGACCCAGCAAGCTTGTGGGTAATTTCCTCCAAGGTCGGTGTTGGGTAGTGCGGACGCTTGATAGCTGTGTTCAAGTCTTTGGGATCCAAGCAGATGCGCAACTTTCCGTTCGACTTCCTGCTATATACGATGCTAGATACCCAATCTGTAGGCTCCTCGACCTTCTCGATCACCCCGAGTTCTACCATCTGGTTGATCTCATTCCTCACGTCGTCTTTGATGTGGATCGGACATCGTCTGGGCACATGTACGACTGGGGTCAAAGCAGGGTCTAGTGTGATGTGGAATGTTTCGCGGAACGTTCCAATGCCCTTAAAACAATCTGGATACAGCCGCTGGAGATCTTCCTTCGAGTTCAACGGCGGTGGATGTTCGCTGACTGCACAGTTCAAGGTCACCAAGTTGAGCTTGCGGCAGGAAGGTAGTCCCAAGATCACTGGACCTGGTGTGTCAGCAACAAAGAACTCTGCTTCGTGTGTGGTTGTCTCATGCACACACTTCAGTCGCGTAGTACCGTACTGCCGGATCAATTGTCCGTTGTGGGCAGTTAGGATCGTGTCTCGATGCTCAAGGCTGCCTCGCACAGGTATTCCTTCTGTGTCGATGTTTGACGGGTACATGCGCTGGAACGTCCTCAGCGGCATTACGTTACCCTGCGCACCTGTGTCGACCTTGACACGAAGTGTCGCTGGGATGTCAGGCCTGTCTTTCAGCGTGATCCTGAGAGTCGCATATACCTCGTCCCTCTCGACGGCGTTGATGTTGACGGTATTATAAGCAAGCGGCTCGAAGTTGTCGCTGAGCTGTTCAAATCTGGCGTCTTGACTGATGGAGTGGACACCACCTCGTTGGCGCTCATCTCGGTTGGCCCTTCGTCTTGACCTGGCTCGGGATCTTGGTCGCCCAGAAGAGTGTCGTCTTCCTCCTGCGCCAGACGTCCAACCTGTAGCCTGCCGACATACTCGCTGCCAGTGATTGAGTTTCCCACATGCGTTACACCTACTGCCCTCTGCTGGACATCGATCTGTGGGCGCATGATGACATTCACATTTTGCGCACGTAGGTGCCTCCTCTCGACGTCCGCTTGGCTCATGTGTTCTCCGCGACCGGCTGACGTGACTGATGCTGCTAGCGTCTCCTGAGAACTGCTGCATGTTGGCCAGTGTTGCTTCATGCGTTCTAGCAACGTCCATCGCCGCGTCAAATGTTAGTGTCTCATCACGGCACAGTAGCTTTTCTTGCACTTTCCCGTGCCGGACACCCACTACTAACTGTTCGATCAACCTCTCCTCGGTTTCTGTAGTATCACGGAACTTGCATTTACGCGCCTGCGTCTTGCAGCGTGTCATGAATTCGTCAACTGTCTCAGAGCTCAACTGCCTGAATTTTTGCAGATGAAAACGGCTCAGTCTGTAATTAGACTTGGGTTCTATCAGAGCCTGGAATTTAGCCCAAATTACCTCAACGTCTTTCTTATCAGTTTCACTGAGGTCCCACGTATTGTACATTCGCCGACCCTCCTGTCCTACCCATAGCAGGATGTAGGTCACTCGTTCACTCTGCCCTTTTTTTAGCAAAGGGCCCACTGAAAATCAGTTCGCAATATTGACGGAATGAACGAAACTCCGTGGGTAAATCAGTGGCTAACCAGTTCATGCGGGGCGGCTCTATACCTGACAGATCACCCATGGCTGCCTATTAATGGCAATGTCTATCACTTACTCAGTGAGAACAAATCGGAGCTGGCCAGCGTCGACTCGACGGTGCCGCGTGCGTGTTGACCTATTTACGAATGTCGAAAGCGCCGGATTCAACCGTAGCTGCCACCATGAAACGTGTCGGATTGTCCGACTCATCTCGCATTCATACATATCTGATTCGACATCAGAAGTACTGAACAAATCACTTTATTACAATTACAAGCAGAGAGAGGGATAACACTGATCGACCTCGAGTCTCGTCATCTTCCAAGACTGATCTCTTGGACTGCTTATGTCGTTCTATGCATTTACATTGGCATACCATCACAGTACCTGGGTGAAAGCCTCAATATGCTGTTTCTGTAGCCTTAGTGTCTCATGGCTGGGTGAAAGCCTCAGTATGCTGTTTCTGTAGCCTTAGTTTCTCATGGCTGGGTGAAGGCCTCAGTATGCTGTTTCTGTAGCCTTAGTGTCTCATGGCTGGGTGAAAGCCTCGGTATGTTGTTTCTGTAGCCTTAGTGTCTCATGGCTGGGTGAAAGCCTCAGTATGCTGTTTCTGTAGCCTTAGTGTCTCATGGCTGGGTGAAAGCCTCAGTATGCTGTTTCTGTAGCCTTAGTGTCTCATGGCTGGGTGAAAGCCTCAGGATGCTGTTTCTGTAGCCTTAGTGTCTCATGGCTGGGTGAAAGCCTCAGTATGCTGTTTCTGTAGCCTTAGTGTCTCATGGCTGGGTGAAGGCCTCAGTATGCTGTTTCTGTAGCCTTAGTGTCTCATGGCTGGGTGAAAGCCTCAGTATGCTGTTTCTGTAGCCTTAGTGTCTCATGGCTGGGTGAAGGCCTCAGTATGCTGTTTCTGCAGCCTTAGTGTCTCATGGCTGGGTGAAGGCCTCGGTATGCTGTTTCTGTAGCCTTAGTGTCTCATGGCTGGGTGAAGGCCTCGGTATGCTGTTTCTGTAGCCTTAGTGTCTCATGGCTGGGTGAAGGCCTCAGTATTCTGTTTCTGCAGCCTTAGTGTCGTGTGGGTTGGCAAAGGTCTTACCAATACCAGGTATGCTGGTTCCAGATCTGTCTTTCTTGTGCTATCCTCTGCCACATGATGCCCTTCTAGTACCCGCGTAGCTAGTTCGTCTCTCCGACATCTTGCTATGACCTTTGTCTTCTCTCTTATCTGGATGTTTTGTTTTTGTTCCAATATGTAATGCTTAACATACATGTACTTTTTTCCAGTCTGTAATGCCTGATAGTGTTGACGAGTGACTGATGCTGACAGTTTGCTGTTCGTTTTAGACAGTTATAACTGGCAGCTTTATACAATAGATGATTAGCTGCTTTACATAATTTTGCTTGGGCTTCATTAGATATATCAAAGGAATGGTTATGACCATTGTCCAACAATGGTCATAACCACTCCTCCATAACCAGTCATAACCATTCCTTTGATATATTTATATTTTACTTATACGGATTTTAATAGGCAATTTATTTATCAATTCATGCTGTTTTAAAAATGACCACACTGATAACCTCAAATTTTAAAACACCTCAGTACCGGACGCTTGCTTGTATTGGGGGAGCGGATGGTTTGAACCAGACTCTTACTTTGTGAAATTACACAACCACCCTAACTGAGGGATGAATGATGCTCTAAAAGATGTGTTTATATCTGTTTACAATAGCTGAACCTCCCAGTGACGGTAAATGTCGCAATTTTCATACCCGCTGCTATGCTTGGCGTCATAGGAGGTTTGCTTGGTGCAGCCTTTACGAATCTCCACCTGAGGATCATTCGAATGCGCATAAAGTTATTTAAATTAATTAAACGTGCATGGATACAGAACATTGTGAAAGTCGTTGAGCCAGTGATCATAATGGTGCGTCTGGTCTCTAGCAGTAGTAGGTACCAAACAGGGGCGTGTTGTTACCTTGGAGAACTTTGATGGTTAATGCACTGCATTTAGAAACACTTTAAACGTTTAATTGACTGTGCACTGATCATCTGCGATGTCATCTGAATTTAATAGTCATTGTCAGTGTATGTTATTGATATCTGGAAGAGCACCACAAACAATTGTGCAACATCTGGCACTACACAATGTCAAAAACAAAATGTTTACATAAACAAATGAATAAGTACAGTGGACTGGCAAGAAACCAACATTATCATTTGCATTGAACAGTGTGTATATCCAGATCACAAAAAAATCAACACGCACGCTCGCCCACACACACATGCCCACACACATGCCCACACACGCACGCACGCACGCACGCACGCACGCACGCACGCACGCACGCACGCACGCACGCACGCACGCACACAGTACACAGACATATGCAAGTTTGATTATGTGTAGATCTACAAAGAATAATGTAATGCCTCTGCCTTTCCTTCAGGTAATTGTTGCCACTGTCTCTGTAGTGACTCCACAACTCTTCGGCTGCTCAGAATATCATTGTCATGTTTCAAAAGAAAATTTGACAGTGATGTAAGAACTGCTTTAATATTAAGAATTATGTGGAACAATGGAGTCCACTTAAGCATTATTGATGACGAATAACTTCTTGTTATTATTATCCAAAAATGAATTTGTTCACCATCGGCATTGTTCTCAAGATTGTTTCGTCAGAACAACTGCCATTATATGTGTTTGGATAATGTTATTGTACACATGTGTGTGTGTAAGCATGATATTTGATGTGTTTGTTTCAGCACTAATTGTGCAGCTTCAGGAAAGGTTACTGATGTGGGGAAATCCCTGGAACTAGTTGCCCATACCTGTCAGCGCGGCGTGTTCATTCAGAAGGCTACCTTGATATGGACAAACAGTACCTACAGTGAGGGTAAGGTGTGTGCATGCGTGTATGTGTATTAGTGTACATGTCCTTCCCCTTGATTCCTTTTGGGGCAATTCCACACCCCCCCCCATCTCTTTCCAGCTACTGGTGGTCTGCAGTGTTCTTCCCCTATCTACTGATCACACATCTATCATAATCTGTTGACATCTCTCTTCATAGTAAATATATTGTTCATGGCTCCAAGAATGGTTTATTTTAGATAGATTTACTTACTTTGTAGCAATTTTGTCGAAGCGAGTACGACGTTTCGACCCGTCGTCTACGGGCCTTGTAGGCAATTAGGCCCGTAGACCAGACCAGATATCCCGGTGTGTCATCGACGTGAAAGCTTGGCTAGCGTTGCACTACCTACTTTTGAACGAAGCAAAAACAGAGACAATTCTCTTTACCACACCGAACCACCGCACTCCGCAACCACGTCCTCTTGTCATCGACATCTGTGGACGCAACGTTACCACTTCGGCCAGCATTCGCGACCTTGGCATGCACCTCGATTCAACTTTGTCGATGACCGCACACGTAAGCCGTACCTGCCGGACTGCCTACGCCCAACTTCGTTGTACAGCGCAAATACGATCTGCGCTAACTCTTCGAGCATGCAAGACACTTGTTCATGCGTTAGTCACGTCGCGACTTGATTTTGGTAATGCTGCCCTGTACGGCATTACTGGAACGCTGTTGTATAGACTTGAAATGGTCCAGCGTTCAGCAGCGCGCGTCATCCTACGTTTACATCGCCGTGACCAACACAGCATGACGGAGGCTCTGCGAAAGTTGCACTGGCTACCCGTGACACAGCGTATTGATTTCAAACTGCTGACTTTTATGCACAGCGCCGTGCATGCTAACATTCCACGCTATCCGGCTGATCGAATCACGCCGTACGTTCCCCATCGCAGTCTTCGTTCGGCTGACCAGGCTCTCGTCTGTGTTCCAAGGGTCAACCTAAAACGTTTCGGGCGACGAGCCTTTTCATGTGCGGGACCTACACTCTGGAACTTGCTTCCTTTTTATCTCAGGAAACAACAAGATTCCGGACATTTTAAGAAAGACCTAAAAATGTTTTTCTTTAAACAGGCATCTTCATAATTTATTCTAGACATTTTAGAAAGAACATGAACACTTTATATTTTAAATGAGCGTATATTTACTTTTTTACTTTTTGTGTGCATTATTTTATCAAAATGTTTACTTATAATTTGCTGAACTGTTGTAATGTATTTACATTTTAAAACTATTTTACTTGTACACACCCCTGAATTTACTATGTAAAGAAATGAGGTGTTTAAATAAAATTATTATTATTATTATTAGACGACGGGTCGAAACGTCGTACTCGCTTCGACAAAAATGCTCCAAAGTAAGTAAATCATACTAAAATAATCTCTCTTCATGGTGTTTTTCAATCATAACCTTTGTCCTTTGTATCTCCTACCCAATTCTATTTTCATACTCAATCTTTTCCTAAGCCCTCACTATCTCAGAGCTCCTTAAACTATTTCCATTCTCAGATGTGCATGTCAGTTTTTGCTTCTGCCTGCTCCGTAATACTTATCCTTTTATGTCACTACATATTGATTGCCCGGGGAATCCCCATACTTACCCATCCAGCAATCTTCAACAGCTAGCCATCTTATTGTAGATTTAGAGTTCTGATGTTCACAGTATCACAATTGTGCAAGCATAATTCATGTTCCACTCTATAAATGGTGCCACTACAGCAATATATGTTTAACATGATACGTTTAACCACTCATATGTAATATTAACTGGGGAATTCGTACTTTGCATTGATTTATATGACTGTCCTAGAGGTTTCTTGGATGTGTGTTGACAGTGGCAATATTGATGCATGGCACCATGCATGATGCCATGATGCATCTGTTTTCTCGCCGGACACCGCATGAGTTTGGCTACATATCAATCATTGCCGTCTTCGTGTTTCAATTCTTCATGAGCTGCTGGGCATTGTGTACCTACGTCTCATGCGGTCTTGTCATCCCAACCTTGTAAGTTTACCTTATATACTGGTGTTTCTCTATCCCTCTATGTGTGTAATAGAAAGTTGTTTTAGCAAATTACCTTGAAAGCCTCCCGTAAGATATTGCTATTCTAAATCTCTGACACAAATTTAATAAAACTGGTACTAAAAAGTTGGAAAAAAAGTAAAAAAGTAAAGGTAAGTTGTTATATAGCGCAGTATCCAACCTTCAGGTTTGCTCAAAGTGCTTTACACTTTACTCCCAGGCAGAACTGTTCAGGTGAATTCCCTCTTGACTTCTGTGGGAAACATCCAGCCATGCTGAAGTTAATGCATGAAAATTATTCACACAAAAATATCCGTCACTGGCAAGTTACTCATTCATACAGCTGAGTGAACTGGAGCAATGTAGAGTAACCAACTTCCCCAAGGTTTGACATGGCAGCACAGGACGCAAACTGTTTACTGAGAATCAGGGATGGGCTAAGTACTCAAGTACACAGCTAGTACTGTACTTGGACTTGTCAATTGGCCGAGTACAGTAGTTGGACTTGGACTTGACCATCAAATTACTTGGTCTTGGCATATACTGTATGTTTTTGTTTACTAGTTGGCTTTATTTGAACGATTGACAAAATTGGCTAACGTGAAAATTACTGTACACATATATATATTTTTTATGGAACATAATTGATGGTACTTATGATTGTGGTTTATTGATTTATGGGCATAAAAGGAAGGAGAAACAATGTGTGAGACACTTGCAGAAATACATGTCAGCTAATACTTGAAACCACAAATCAATTACATGGAATAAACTAACACTGACCAAGCATGACATTGACAGATCTCTTGATCAGTTGTAGTGGCATCAGATGTTCAGAAACCAGCAGTTCAGTTGTATTGTAAACATTTACATTAGACCTTGGCTTAAGATAATAACCAAATAGACTGTTTGTTCGGTGCAACCAGAAGTACTGATGAATATCTCAAGAGTTGATGTAAAATGCCCATATTTTATGCATTTACCTGAACTTGTACTTGCCTATATTTAATGAGTACTTGGACGTGACAAAATTGAAAGTACTTGTACTTGTATTCAAATACATTGTGCGTGTACTTGATCCATCCTTGCTAGCTCCATTAACATTGCTATACATATATAGGCAAGATGCTGACAATAGTACCTTATAAGTATGCAATGTTGGTTTTTATTTGTTTATCTTAATCATAGAAATGTTTCATTAATTACATATATTTTATCAGCTTAATTGTTCATAGTTTAACAACTCTTTCAAGCAAAATGTTCAGATGGTGTGTATGTGACAGAATTGACCAACATAAAGTTATAGACTAAATAGAAGATCATCTGCCCAAATAGAAGATTCTGACTTTTCAAAAGGTTTATTGTGCACTTTTTAATTGTATTCTCTCTGTTGAGAAAACATGTTGCTAAAATTGATAAACTGATTTGAACTTTTACAGAATTCTTCAGCACCCACAATGGTTATGTTGTACAACGAATATGTCCCAATGCAATGTAAGATATAGATCTGCACTTCTCATTCATTGTTTTGTTAATCTTTTACAAGGTAATATGTGTAATATGTTAACTGGGCTTGTGTTGGAATCCTATGAATCCAAACTGTTACTGGTCGACCATGGTCGAACACGATCACAGAAAATTTGACCATGGTCGACCATGGTCATATCCAATTTGACCATGGTCGACCATGGTCAATCATGGTCGACCATTGCCGACTATGGTCAACCAAAGTCATATGTAACTTGACCATGGTCTACCACAGTCGCACATAAGTCCAGCCATGGTCGACCATGTTCACATGCAACTTGACCATGGCCATCACCACAGTATTTGACGGTCGACCATCAAATGCCGTGGTGACCATGGACGACCATGGTCATCATTTTGCCTGGGGTACATTGGGGTTGTTTTTTGGAGGCTTCTGTACACTATTGTTGGTAAGTATGGGTCACAACAATCAACATTTTTAGTGTACTGTTTGTGGAGGGGAAGAAAAAGCATACTCTTTGTATGCTTCCGAAAATGTTGACAGTTTTGAACGATCTCATGCAAAGGTATGTTTATATTGGCCAAAAGATTGTACTGCCATAATCGTTATAGGTACATCGGTGGCCTGTACGGAAGACTACTTGGGATTGCCATTCATGACTTATTAACAATGCTTGGATCTTCATATCACGAGAGACCGTGGTTGGACCCAGGGGCCATCTCCCTTATTGGAGCGACATCTTTCTTCGGGGGAGTGTCTCGACTGACCATATCTTTGACAGTCATTATGGTAGGTGTCTGAAAACATTTGGGCCAGTCAATCGATTGGGTAGCAGTAATTTGGCACAAATCCAACTGTGTAGCATTTGTATTAATTTCCAGGTGGTTTGATGTGATGAAACTTCAGGCAAAAGCTGCTGAACCCAGTAAATTATATCTATGAATGTTTCTTGATGTCAATGGCTTCATTGTCTGTCGATGTTTCCAGATGGAAGTAACAAACGAGATCGAGTTTCTGCTACCTATGATGTCTGCAGTGATGATGGCAAAGTGCATTGGTGACTTCTTCAATCGTCCCTTCGATCATGCCTTAATCAAGCAGCGATGTATCCCGTACCTCAGCCAAGAACCTTCAATCTCTCTTGCTGACCATCGAAAGTAAAGACACATATTGTGGTGTATCTCTCTTGTGGGGCATCACATTTTCTCAGTATACTTTGCATCCAGCTTCATCACACGTAACCTAACCTGCTCTTCAACTAGTTTACGCTGACACTGTTGCTTAATTCTATGCACACTGTTTTAGTGAATGTGCCTGGGCAATAGATGATAAGAATAACAACTGTTTGAACGAAAACTTGCCATATAGGCTTATTGCTGTGTATGTGTAGTACAAATTAATATGGACCATTTTGTAGCAGTCAGAGCTTCCTTTAGTGCCATATCAGTATCGATCTAGTCAGGTTAGTTTAACCGAGTCTTAATCAGTGCATTTTCACTGTATCTTATGTATGTGAGCATAGTTAAATTATTTAGTATATCTTGAAAGGAAATTGAAAACTGAAATGCGTGCCCCCTGCAGGTTGGATCTGGAACTGTTTACTGCTGCTGACATCATGACGTGTGATCCTGTCGTGATACCTGTAGTCGACTCTGTCTCGCATTACGCACGTTTTCTTGTGGAAAACAAGCATGGCGGCTTCCCAGTCATCACCAAGCCACCAGGTGGCTGGTCAGAATCACTGTTCTTTGGCGTCATCACCAGGTGAATGTGATGTTATCCCAGCTGTTTTGGGGCCAAAATATTCATTACTCTTATGGTTTTACAAGTTTCTCATAAAGTACTTGTTACTCATACTTTTACTCATCTATATTAAAAATGGGCCACGCGGCCCTGAAGTCATGAAGACTATGATGTTATGATTTTTGTGAACCATAGTTACCGATCATCAAGGGATACGATTGAAGTAAAATTATGATATGGTTAAGGAGATTATATACCAGTGAAGATAGACATGAGCATAACATATATGGGGAAACCGTTTTGCAAACATTGTATGTGTTATTAAAAATGCTGTAGAATTTTATATTATGATACTCTGCTGGTCAGGCAGATTTCCAGTGGTTATAGATACCTTGCAGAAGATCTTGTGAGCTGCAATCTTACATGTAGACAAAATTTCAATGTGAAATAAATGTAAAAAAAAATCATTTTGGGAGGCCTTGAAAGACCCTTTAGAATGATCGAAGCAGACTGATTTTGTGTGTGTGGTGTCATCGCAATACAAAATTATAGAACACATTTTTTTGAAAAAATAGGCATTGTATTTTGGAGCACCCTAAGATGCCTTTAGAATGATTCCATCAAATATAAATTTCTTGTGTGGCAGTACCCCATGAAATGCCTGTGGAAAATCAGAAAAAAGGTTATTTTGTTCACATCTCCTCACCTCGTCAGTAGTGCAGTTTAAGGTGTGATGTGTATTGGAATTGGCTGTGCATTACTAGAGTTATGTACAGAGGAGAGACAGACAGACAGACAGACAGACAGACAGACAGACAGACAGACAGACAGACAGACAGACAGACAGACAGACACACAGACACACAGACAGACAGACAGACACAGACAGACACAGACAGACACAGACAGACACAGACAGAGAGACAGAGAGACAGAGTGAGAGAGACAGAGACAGACAGAGACAGAGTGAGAGAGAGAGAGAGAGAGAGAGACAGAGAGACAGAGAGAGAGAGACAGAGACAGAGAGAGAGACAGAGACAGAGACAGAGAGAGAGAGAGAGAGAGAGAGAGAGAGAGAGAGAGAGAGAGAGAGAGAGAGAGAGAGAGAGAGACATATACAGAGAGAGAGAGCCAGAGAGAAAGACAGAGACAGAGTGAGAGAGACAGAGTGAGAGAGACAGAGAGGGAGAGACAGAGAGAGAGAGAGACAGAGTGAGAGAGAGACAGAGAGACAGAGACAGACGGAGAGACAGACAGAGAGACAGAGTGGGAGAGACAGAGAGAGAGACAGAGAGAGACAGAGAGACAGAGTGAGAGAGACAGAGAGAGAGAGAGAGACAGAGAGAGAGAGAGAGAGTGAGAAAGAGAGAGAGATGTTTTGGTTGCCAAACTTACAGAAGTCAATCGACAATCCCTCAGAAGAAAAGTAACACCTTCCCTTTTTAGAAATGTCCTGTGGGTTAAGAGTTACTGGTTTTGGGATCATACTAAACGTTGAACAATTGTTTGCAATGTTATACATGTGTTTACATTTGTTAAAAAAATATGTAAGTCATCCACAGTTTAGGTTGGGACATATTACATAGCTTGGAATATTTTTAAAGATTTATATCACGGACTGACTACTTCAGCTAGAAGAATATATTGACTATATATATAAAATAATTTAAAATGTTGTACAGCCCGTATTGCTTGGTTTACCAAATCACATCAGTGAAATTAATCTGTATCTAGTTTTCATAGTTACTTTAAATTACATGTATAATTCATATGCCAGGTTCTGTAAGTTGTGCATCTACTTATGCATGATTTGTTTATCAAAGTACAAAGTACTAGACAATTCAGCATAACTTCACTTGTGTATTTCAGGTTTCATCTGATAACACTGCTTATGAACGAGAGTATATTTCAGGAACATACGAAGCCAATTCAACATCTTAATTACGTAACGGTAATGTCTCCTAGCCCATCCATCCATCCATCCATCCATCCATCCATCCATCCATCCATCCATCCATCCATCCATCCATCCATCCATCCATCCATCCATCCATCCATCCATCCATCCATCCATCCATCCATCCATCTACTTTGTCTTCACACATCTCCCCATTCCTCTTCTGCCTTTACGGTATCTCCCTCATATATCTCATATCTTCCTCACATACCTTGTCTACCCTACCCTATATTACTTTTTGTGTGCATTATTTTATCAAAATGTGTACTTATAATTTGCTGAACTGTTGTAATGTATTTACATTTTTAAGCTATTTTACTTGTACACACCCCTGAATTTACTATGTAAAGAAATGAGGTGTTTAAATAAAATTATTATTATTATTGTTATATCTCATATACCTCACTTTCCTCCCCTGTATCTCACACACATATATAACTTTATTTCCCCATATCTTCTTTACTTCTTATATCTCCCTCATATACCCCACCTTCCCCATATCCCCCGCACATACTTCCCTTGTCATCCCCATATCTTTCTCACTTCTTTGTCATCCCCACATCTCTCTCACTTCCTTGTCATCCCCATATCTGTCTCACTTCCCTTGTCATCCCCACATCTCTCTCACTTCCCTTGTCATTCCCATATCTCTCTCACTTCCCTTGTCATCCCCACATCTCTCTCACTTCCCTTGTCATCCCCATATCTCTCTCACTTCCCTTGTCATTCCCATATCTGTCTCACTTCCCTTGTCATCCCCACATCTCTCTCACTTCCCTTGTCATTCCCATATCTCTCTCACTTCCCTTGTCATCCCCACATCTCTCTCACTTCCCTTGTCATCCCCACATCTCTCTCACTTCCCTTTTCATCCCCATATCTCTCTCACTTCCCTTGTCATTCCCATATCTCTCTCACTTCCCTTGTCATCCCCACATCTCTCTCACTTCCCTTGTCATCCCCACATCTCTCTCACTTCCCTTGTCATCCCCACATCTCTCTCACTTCCCTTTTCATCCCCACATCTCTCTCACTTCCCTTGTCATCCCCACATCTCTCTCACTTCCCTTGTCATCCCCACATCTCTCTCACTTCCCTTGTCATTCCCATATCTCTCTCACTTCCCTTGTCATCCCCACATCTCTCTCACTTCCCTTGTCATCCCCATATCTCTCTCACTTCCCTTGTCATCCCCACATCTCTCTCACTTCCCTTGTCATCCCCACATCTCTCTCACTTCCCTTTTCATCCCCATATCTCTCTCATATACTTCCCTTGTCATCCCTATATCTCTCTCACTTCCCTTGTCATCCCCATATCTCTCTCACTTCCCTTGTCATCCCCACATCTCTCTCACTTCCCTTGTCATCCCCACATCTCTCTCACTTCCCTTGTCATCCCTACATCTCTCTCACGTCCCTTGTCATCCCCACATCTCTCTCACTTCCCTTGTGATTCCCATATCTCTCTCATATACTTCCCTTGTCATCCCTATATCTCTCTCACTTCCCTTGTCATCCCCATATCTCTCTCACTTCCCTTGTCATCCCCACATCTCTCTCACTTCCCTTGTCATCCCTATATCTCTCTCACTTCCCTTGTCATTCCCATATCTCTCTCACTTCCCTTGTCATCCCCACATCTCTCTCACTTCCCTTTTCATCCCCATATCTCTCTCACTTCCCTTTTCATCCCCACATCTCTCACTTCCCTTTTCATCCCCATATCTCTCTCATATACTTCCCTTGTCATCCCTATATCTCTCTCACTTCCCTTGTCATTCCCATATCTCTCTCACTTCCCTTGTCATCCCCACATCTCTCTCACTTCCCTTTTCATCCCCATATCTCTCTCATATACTTCCCTTGTCATCCCCATATCTCTCTCACTTCCTTGTCATCCCCATATCTCTCTCACTTCCCTTGTCATCCCCACCTCTCTCTCACTTCCCTTGTCATCCCCACATCTCTCTCACTTCCCTTGTCATCCCTAAATCTCTCTCACTTCCCTTGTCATTCCCATATCTCTCTCACTTCCCTTGTCATCCCCACATCTCTCTCACTTCCCTTGTCATCCCTAAATCTCTCTCACTTCCCTTGTCATTCCCATATCTCTCTCACTTCCCTTGTCATCCCCACATCTCTCTCACTTCCCTTGTCAACCCCATATCTCTCTCACTTCCCTTGTGATTCCCATATCTCTCTCACTTCCCTTGTCATCCCCACATCTCTCTCACTTCCCTTGTGATTCCCATATCTGTCTCACATACTTCCCTTGTCATCCCCACATCTCTCTCACTTCCCTTGTGATTCCCATATCTCTCTCACTTCCCTTGTCATCCCCATATCTCTCTCACTTTCCTTGTGATTCCCATATCTCTCTCACTTCCCTTGTCATCCCCACATCTCTCTCACTTCCCTTGTGATTCCCATATCTCTCTCACATACTTCCCTTGTCATCCCTATATCTCTCTCACTTCCCTTGTCATCCCCATATCTCTCTCACATACTTCCCTTGTCATCCCCATATCTCTCTCACATACTTCCCTTGTCATCCCCACATCTCTCTCACTTCCCTTGTGATTCCCATATCTCTCTCACATACTTCCCTTGTCATCCCTATATCTCTCTCACTTCCCTTGTGATTCCCATATCTCTCTCACATACTTCCCTTGTCATCCCCATATCTTCCTCACATACCTCGTCTACCCCATATGTCATATACCTCACTTTCCTCCCCTGTATCTCCCACATATATATATAACTTTATTTCCCCATATCTTCCTTACTTCTCATATACCCCACCTTCCCCATATCTCTCTCACATACTTCTCTTGTCATCCCCATATCTCTCTCACATACTTCTCTTGTCATCCCCATATCTCTCTCACATACTTCTCTTGTCATCCCCATATCTCTCTCACATACTTCTCTTGTCATCCCCATATCTCTCTCACATACTTCCCTTGTCATCCCCATATCTCTCTCACATACTTCCCTTGTCATCCCCATATCTCCCGCACATACTTCTCTTGTCATCCCCATATCTCTCTCACATACTTCCCTTGTCGCACGCACGCACGCACGCACGCACGCACACACACATAGTTGATTTTCGTTCTCTGTCTTCACCTCCTATCATTTATACACTGGTACCTCACTTCCATTATCCCTTACATGAACCGAACATTATGTTTTTGTAATAAACAAAACGTTTTGAGGCCAGAATTTCAACAAAATATACAACAGAATATTCAAATTATTCATTCAGCCGCCATTTGCGGACAGCTCGTTTATGATGCTGGTAGCAACATGTCAACTGTGGATAGATAGGTCGGTTAAAATCATGTTGATTGCGTTAATTTTTCTAGTTGAGAGATGGAGGAACAGGAAATATTGTTGATGAAAAAAGGAGGAACCTGAAGTTGATGAGCTACATTTTCAATCCAGTGTACCGGAAACTCTACATTAACATAGTGAGTTAAGGTATTTTACTTCTGCAATTTGTAAATAATTATTATATATTATTAATCCAGTGAAGAATCAAACTGTTATTGAATTTAAACATTCTATATTTTAGACAAACCAGTAAAGACAAATCTTAAATAAGGCAGATGTGTTAATTAGGCACAATGAAATGATGTGTTATTACAAACTTCATTATCTTATATAACATTTTACCGTTATTGAATTTAAAGCATTCTATGTTTATTATGTCCCAAGCATAATTTTATTAGTATATATCCAGCATGTAAACAAAAGACTGCATAAACAAACAAGTCAAGCCTTTCATTACGCATATTAATTAGTCAAACACAGAAATTATGTTGTGATTATTGTACTATAAACAACTCGTTATCATAAAGATAATAGTTACTGAAACAATGGTTTTAATTGCAGGAGCCATATGTCAATGAGTCGGCCCTCACGGTGAACGACAGGTTTTCCCTTCAACGGGCCTATTTAATATTCACAACACTCGGTATTCGACACATGACGGTTGTCAACTCTAGCAACAACGTGGTAGGCATCATCACAAGGAAAGACCTCATGACCTTCAACATGGAGAAGAAACTGCTAGAGAAAATCCGGAACACATGATGTACTTCTTGTGTACATGTGTATATATTAGGTCTCTAAGGTTCTGCGACTGAAATCTTCTAAAGACCTTCAGTGCTCCTCTGTTCATAGCGTAACTAGTAACTAATAATAATAGTTTATTTCTTATATAGCGCCCCATCCAAATAATTGTTCTGGGGCGCTTTACAATGATTATTCCTAAAATAATAAAACTACCCCGGGTAACTACACAAATTTTCTCAGTCAAACATCATTGTACAAATTGAAGGTATATTTATGATGCACTTTATTTAAATGTCTTCGTTTCTCGAGTTGTCATATTGTTATGTGGATCTTTTCTTTAGTCAACTTTGTGATTTCCTTTCATGTGACGTTGCTTAGTATTCCATTTGTGATGACTGTATTTAAAATGTATTTTATTCAGTGTGTTTGCTGGAATGTACGTTCAGAAGTACTGTAGTAATATTAACTTTTTAGTATACTTGATTGACAATCATGTAATTGCTTCTTGAGCTTGTTGGCATATGCTGTAGGAAGCAACTATCCAACTGGCTTTTTGTGTGACAGTGCATACAGTAAACAACTTTGTATACTGGGTATACTTCAGTAGTTGCAAGATGTATCTGTTTTGTATTAATAGATCCAGGATCTATAAACATGTCTTATATGTACATACTATGTGCACATAAAATAATATACATTACTTTCTTTTGTATAGTTTTACATGCAACAGTATCACGTGTTATGTACACACATTAAAGTGACATGGTCCGTTCGTGGCTTTTTATTTTTATTGCAAAATCATGTAGTACAGTATAAATTATACTTATAACAGCATATAGCCAGTCAAAATATGTTATCATATACCATTTAGGGGTTGAAAGTAGATGCAGTAAGGGGTGCTTAACTCTGTTTACACATCGACCACGAGGCATTTTCCAAAATGTTGTAGGCGTGGCTAAAAGCCCAGAAGGAAATGCATGATCACGCGATGCAGTATCACGTGAACACAAGTTAACGCCACTAACGCCACACCCAGCCAGGTGCACAGCTCCCAGTTGATAAAGGTCAAAGGGTGGGTGTCACTCGTGGCGATTTGAGTGACAGCATACACAAACATTCAACATTTAACATTACAAAGTCAGTTCTGTTTCGATAAAACATTTATTGGCGGTCAGGACGCTACAATAGTTGTAACTTATACTGATTAACATGATTTTCCAATAAAAATAAAAAGCCACAAACTTTAACATGTGTACTCACTAGAGGTATGACTATGGTACACAGTGTATGTCTTATACGCTAGGCTATACTTTTTTCTGGTGCTTATTTTGAGACACAGAGACCTACACAATCTCCATAGTTTGCACACATTGTCACCAGAGACTTTGTCCCTGCACTTACACTGAAAGTGGCTATTTTTAACGGTCAAACAACACATTACATGCCATTCTAATTGTGTCAAGTGGGTCTGTACTCTCAGTAAAACTAAAAAAAAACTACTAAACTTTCAAAGATATATGATATGCAGCGACATTTTTGTAACATAATGGCAACATTGAAATTTAAACAAGCGTTTTATTAACAAAACTACAACAAATGTATACAGAAATTCTACGCAAATAGTACAGTGATTCAAAATGAAGAATAATAATTTAAAAATAATGTAATTCAGAAGCAGAATAATAATTAAAGTATGTAAATACCGGGTATACTAAAATATAAATATCTCTAATACAATACTAATAGCTGAAAGTACAGCTATGATGGAAGTCTACATAGAAGATTGTGTCTCCCCAGGGTTCAGTCTGAAACAGAAAAAAACATCTTTTTTAACGTGGGTCATTCTGTGTGAATGCAACAAAATTCCAGAAATATGTTGCCCTCGTCTCTTAAATGTTTGAATGAATCAGTTTATTTAAAACATATGGCAAGACAAGCAACATTCGGAAATTTGAGCGTCCTAGTTTAAATAGTTCCAGTTATTGCAGTTTTTAATTTGGGTATATAATTATATATATATATATGCAAATGTTAATGAATGTGTACAAATGCAAGGTGTAGGCTTATAATATAATATTTTAGCACGAATAAAAATATTGCCCAGCAATTGATCAGTGGATGAATGGGAAGCCTGGGAGGAGTGTCCTATTGCCTTATGCGAGAAGGAGTGCTCCTTGGTGGGTTAGCTGGTGACTGGTTCAGTGACTCGTTGGCAGTGGCAGGACGGGTTACAATTGTGTTTGCAACATTTCAGCATTTGTTTGGCATGTGAATGTCTGTGGTTCACATTCGAATGCAGACATCCACAGCATGCAAATGCTAGCAAGATACTCACATCAGTGCAGGTAGCAACCAATCATGACGTGAGTGTCGAAGGCTGAAAACAACAACACAAACTACGCAATTGCATTTTGTTATGCATAAGTAATCATATTACAAACGGTTAGGTTTGTTATTTTAAGATTTTTTTTTTTTAATTTAGTCTTATTCGATCTCAAGGAATAAAACATAGACACCTACATTTACTTACACAGGTCTTCTGGTTCAGCGCCAGAGAAAGTGATCTCCCTCCAGTACCCTGGTTAGAATTATCACGTGCGGCATCTCATTGTATCCCACTGGGGTAGTACATTTTTTCTATTTAATAAAATGTCATTAAAATTATTGTCTTTACTGCCAATTTCGGAAGAATTATTAAAATACATAAAGTGGTTAATAATTCAGTTAAAAGAGATAGGAATTATCAACCATGTAAATCCACAAAAATCACTAAATACACAGAACATAGTAGGTAGAAAAAATCGCACTCACTGAACCATCTGTACATAAAACACTTGTAGATAAATCTAAACAACACACGGAACTACGCCAAGAAGACAGTCTGGTCAGTATGTCGGCTTTTGAATATTTATCCGCGTGATCTATACAATGCTGCCACCTCACGGACACTGGTTAATACTGCCGTAAATATGAATTGTATTTCTATCTAATTTGTGTTGATATAAGTTTAATTTTGAATACTTTTTATAATACAGCATTATTTGATAAAAGGGTATCCTTATTTAATTTGGGTGTTACTCGTGTGTGGCTAAGCAATGCTGCCACCTCACGGATACTGGTTAATCCTGCTGTAATTCTTATTTTATAAACAACTGTAAATTTGAATTTTTACTTATTTTTGTGTTAATATAGGTTCAATGTTGAATACATTTCATAGGATATCATTATCTTGTAAAGTATATCGTTATTTTTATTTCATAGTTGGCCTGAGAGCCAATCAGCGTCTCTACCCTAATGTGGGGTAAGGTTGCCCTGGCGGCTCGAAAATGCAGACCCATATTTTCCCCAGGTGGGTGTGAGGGGCTTAAAAGTGCTGCCACATCACGGAGCCTGGGTAACCGAGGTTACATATCTAGAAGATTGTGAACATACCTGAAGGCAGACAGCGTGAGGACTTCACTGTCAAGGCAACCTGCATCGGAGAGGACAGGATATAAACATGGCAAGATAAATATGTTCAAACACACCTATATATAATTTCATAAAAGAACAACTAAAAAAGAAAATGCTGAAACAAAACGAAATGAAGGCCAACTAGAAAAAGCACAGATTTTGAAAAAACATTCCTGTCAACACATGAACATCTACAAAAAGTATATATTACTTATTTGGTTTGTGGCTTTCCATTCATCCAAAGATTGACAAAAGTACTTCTCAAGTTCTGGAGTATTACTGCATGCACGCACGCACGCACGCACGCACGCACGCACGCACGCACGCACGCACGCACGCACGCACGCATATCAAATGTTGTCACTGTCGTTCAGATCCTTGAAAAATGTCGTGATATTGGAGAACTTCGTAATAACAATTCATTTTCTGGTTGATCTTTCAATCCAACTATTCTTGTAAGAAATCTGTGTCACTTCCACCCAATGTTCCCTGATGCCGTGCCAGTTGGCATCGAAGTATGCCAGGGCTGCCCGATGCTATACAGCCTGGTATAGCTGTCTGTAGACTTTCTCTTCTGCTGCATACGCCATCATTTGCATGAGCTCACGCCTCAAGGCACTTCTTGTGGATGATGTCTTGCTCTGTCATATCTTTATCTCCCATCATACACGTAATGTTGGCAGCAACAGTGTGCGTGACGAAAATGTTCACCAAGACACCAACCCATAGATGATGGCCTGTTCCTCATTGGCCACGATCTACATGGCAATGACGAGACTCACTGTTGTCATCGACCACCATCAAAACATATAGCTGCATCATTCAGTTTGTACATTGCATCCACCATCAGCTTTGGAAAACTGCCTCGACATGATGCCTCTTCATGGCAGATAGGAGATTGCAACAAGCTCATTCATGGTGCCAACCACCAACTCTATCACTGCTCCTAACTCCTTCTAAAGTATTACCATATTAACATGTTAGTCCGCCATTACCCGATAGCAGAGTCCCTAATAGAAACAGCATTACGCAGGTTGTTTGAATTTCTGTGAGGACTTGAGAGCAGTGTTGAATGAATGAAAAAGAAGTACAATGTATTTGTGCAGCATTGTATCAGAGGTGTCAAAATATGACAGATTAAGGCATTAAGTTGGTACATTTCTATGTATTAATACGGGTATCATTTTGCTTGGTGGGTGATGTAATCAAAGTCCGTACTCTCATTTAATCACTTTCACTACCGAAACAAATACAGTTCACAAAACAAACTCAGGCAAAACTCACGGTCTCACCGGCAAGACATTACCGCCATCAGATTTAACATGTCTTATGTTACTTACGTCGTACTGATCTTCTTCACATACACAGTTTTCAGCAAGCAGCAGGCCGGGAAGCTGGTTGCCATCCATTGGGGTCAACCGTCCTGAACAAAAAGCAATCATAGAGTAATAATTAAAATAAGGTAATAGATATATGTCTAAAATGTCATTAAAATGATATTAATTTTTTTATTATATCTATTATTTAATGCATCCAAATTTTTATTAAAAGTATATTAACAATTCAAGTAAAAATTATAATAAAAATGTCACCTAATATCGGTTTAATATGCTTTGTTACTTACATCGTGCTGGTCTTCACTGGCAGAGCCATCGTCCATTGGAGCAATTCCATTCTAAGCAAATGGAAGGAAATTAAGCTACATATGAAGGCATGCACGCCCATATAAATGTATGCATACATACAAACATACATACATACATACATACATACATACATACATACATACATCAATTTCACATAATTTTTAATGTTACAAACATGTTGCTATGCTATCTAGAATGTGTTGCTGTCCTCTACATGGTCAGTCGTTCGATCGGTCACTCTTATAAACAGGTAGACTCCACATTTGTATGATTTCAAGCAACCGCGTGTGATGTCACGCTTAACCATTCTCATTTAAACATGACTGCTAGGAGCATATACATATTACAGAGTTGTCATGTTACTTACCACATCAGTTGCGGCTGCCTGGGTGCATGCAAAACATGTCCTGGTATAGTCATCGGCATCGTCGTCAACCAACGCCCAATATGTTTTCTTGTTCAACCCGGTCTTGCATACACGGTGTTGTCACAAATTGCAAATGTTGCACTGTAGTGCCTCTTGCTGAGGGGCTCACGAATTTCCCACAGAAAACACAGTCATCTGTTGCCCCAGGGAAATATGGACCGGAGTCCGCTGTAACAAATGTAACCAAGTTGTAACTACAGTAATCGCTGTACTGTTTATAACATAACCAAAATTGTAATTTACCGGAATGACTGAGAAGAGTGATTACACGTGGATAAAATATCGCCTTTGTAGGTGGCCCTGAAAGAAATAATAATAATAATAAAACTTTATTTTGACACCATCAAATCCGGGACGTATGTCCCGTTCACGGGTGTGTACATACATGTATATAGGTAAACAAATTAATAAAGAAAGCAATGTGTGTGTTGCTAGTTAATTGGATGGTCAAGACAGCAGGTGAGTGACTGCGGACAAGGTAAGACATTTTGGTGGAATGGCCATCTAGTGGAATGGAACCTATTTGTTGATTTTTATACATATAAGTGTAACTAAACCAATTTTTAAGCACACCGTGACATTTCAGTGTTGCATTAATTGAGCTACTGATTTTGTTGTGGTACATATAAATATTTATAACAGAAATACCCTATGCACGTTTGATTGTATTTGATTTTTTAAATGTTAGATTGCTATCTTGGAAACATAGTAAGTTAAATTCATCAGCTAAAATAGCGCGGCAGATGCCCGGGCAAAGTACTAAAAATTGCGTATTCTATGCTTGCGTAATCATAGAACACACGGGATGTTAATACATCAACACCAGCCATGGGAAGCCGCCCTTCTGCACAGTTAAACTGGTCTCCAACTCTGAATACAAGTGATATGACGTGTGTCAGTAACTGCCGCAGATACTGAATTTTGCCCGGTAGAGTTATACTTATAGTATAGTTTAATTGTGACTAGTTTTTTTATAATACAACATTATCTGATAACAACAGTATCGTTATTTAATTTGTTATTTCAAATTCGGCCTGAGAACCAATCAACGTCTCTACCTTAATCTGATGTAAGACCACAATAACGTGCACTTCCGCCATTACCAGACCAAAGACTACCCTATAAAATCAGCATTATGCAGGTTGTCTTGATTTATGAGAGCACATATGTAGTGTGGAGTGAGTAGAAATTATGTTTTTGTGTATAGTGGCATCAGAGCTGTGAAATTATGACAGCTGTCAGTCTGTGCATTTCTGCGTATTAATACAGTTTTCATTTTGCTTGGTGATGTAATCAGGGGCAATCCGTGGGTGGTTCAAGCAGAAATGGAGGGGTGTAAGGTTTGAAAGAAGTTTGTGGGAGCCTGAGGTATTAAAAGTTCACAAATTCTTCACTAAACCTCTGGGTAAATATGCTGTGAAATTGTCAATGACAGAGCACCGCTAGATTAGTAGGAAATGAAGGAAACATTATTATGGTCGCCTATGGAAAATGCAAATGTGGTCTCGCTCCTATTTACATTTTGGACTATTCCATCTCCTTGCCAACGCATCATCAGAAAAATGTATATTAAAATACACGGCGAGAATTGAGAAGGAAACACAGCTGGCTCCCAATGGGCAGGGCATAATGTGGACAGGCTGTACAACGAAGGGTAGAGGGGAGTGTTTATATGGGAAAATATATGGGAAATTTTTGCTTCGTGACAGATACAAGTGGCAGGCATTTCGTGTCCAACGTCTAGCATACATGATGCATGTGAGAGCAGAAATCCCTGAAAATATGCACTGCAGCCATCGCTGTCACGATAGTTTGTGTGTCAATGTTAAACATCTGACCATAGAACCTGCATTTGTGAACAGTAACAGGTGGTCTTGTGCTACAGCAAGGAAATGCTTTGGACACTGTGAAGCCCTGTCTTGCATATTTTAAAAATAATCATTTATTGACATGAATGAAATAAAGGTAATTGCAATTAATTAATTAATCAATCAATCAATTAACTAATTAATCAAGGTAACTGTCATTACTCATCATTCATTATATAAGCTGTTTGCCTGAGTTTGTGTAATGCTTACCTCCATTCAAGTCAGTCTGTTCATCTCTTGTTCATTGTGTTTGCAGGTGAGGTGTGACATTCTCCATTGTTGATTGCTTGCTGGGGTGAATCAACCGGTGTGTGCTGTGGTTGACAGTTCTTGAAAGTCAACTTTTTGATGACATGACAGCCTCGTCATGGATGGATGGATATGCAGTGTGCACACAGCTAGACACCTTACATGTCATATGCACAGACAGCATCGTATCGCTTTCTTTTGTTGGACAGCAGGCGCATCCTGACTGATGGACGACGCATGTATGTCCGCTGGTACAGTACCTCTCGCTGTATTTGCCGTGTCATCCTTGCAACACGGCCGCCTTTGCTGATAGGAGCCTTGTTTGATTCCAGTTTTCTCAACATCGAAGCTCCGGCTCCGTAGTTCAGCCGGTCAATGGCTGCACACGCACGGCCGTGACGGCGTGACCGTGCGTGAAAAGTTGACATTCTTTGGTACGGTAGCAGATAAGCCACGGTTCAATGACTCATTGTGGTTGGTGTTCAAGCATAGTTTTGTCATCGCCAGTGCCTGAGCTCCTAATCTCGTATCAATGAGATTTCTCAGAGTGACTCTGTCTTCATCAGTCATGTTCAGGTAGTGTATCTGTCCTGTCTGGAGATACATCGATCTGTGCCACCAATTTGTTTTTTCCCAACTCCACACACAACTGAGTAGTACCTGCACTTTGTGCAGTCTCCACCATAGCAATTTAATGTTGTTTCTATGACACGTGGGATGAGTGCAGAAACCTTTCTGCTATCACCGACTTGCATATTCAGCATTTCCCTTTGGATTCTGTGGCAACGAGTCTTCACATCCAGTGAGAACTGTTTCCTCTGTTCTTTCCTGATCACTGCAGTTGATTCAAGATACATACGGGGGCTGAACTTCGTTTTCATGGTGTTTCGAAACAGAGATTGCTCCAGGTGTGTTGTATCTGCTTGACGCTCAACTTCACACAATGTACCCGCCATGCCGGCCTTCACCCCTTCAGCACTGCGAGCATCCCTGTCTGTCACTAGATATCTGATGCCAACACTTTGTTCTGCAAATTGTCTCCCAATATCAATTCCTGCTACATATTCTGACAGCAGTTGATCAGCTGGCAGTGTCACAGCGCAGTTCATGTGACCTGAACAGGTCACGTCTAGCCCTCGTCTTCGCATTGACGCACCCTGAGCACACAGTTTGTTCTGTATGCTGATGCCAACAATGTCACTGTGACCTGCCTGTTTTTGCACAGCAACAAAGATGGCCTGACTTGCATTTTGCCCTGCATGGTATGCTCCTGTGATGGTTGCTGAATTGTAGCGTGAATCCATCGCAATATTGATTGGTGAATCCTCAGGAAGGCCATGCAGTCTGTTCATACGCTTAACCCTTTCTCGTTTCCTCGCTAAATCCTCTAGTGTCATAGTTGCCGTTGCAGCTGCAACTTTGTTTGCGGTTCTCTGCATAATACTGCAATTCGGCACGGGTAAATTCAAGCAAGTAAGGATCACACGCCCCTTTTACATTGCCTGTCATCAATTCCTGAAGTCCTACCTGCAGGCCGACATTAGGTGTCGCTGGCTTCCAACCTCATTTTCCCGTCTCAATTTCATTGTACAGCTTAGCTTGTAGAGGCTGCATGTGAATCCACATTTTCTGCAGCGGAGAGCACACTGCCAACACAACCCAACCTTTACCTCTCGGCAAATGGTAAATTCAGGAATGGCACACATGTTTTCCTCGGCTGAATGCAGCCGTATGCAATCATTATACATCTCTTGCATTTTCCCCTTCTCATAAAGGCGCATCTCCTCCTCGCGACTGTCGTCTGACTTCAGATAGGCTGACAGTAACTCGTCATTGTCGGACACACAGTGTTTCGGCCTCAATAGCTTTGCCTCGCCACATCGGCCCTCGGCATCGGGAATTTTGATGAGTCCACCTGGTGTCACCTTTGCCACTCGCTCGAACTCAGCTTCAGTCAGTCGTGGCATCCACGTGGCTGAGCTTTCTCCACCTTCCTGCACAGCCCTGCTGTGCATCCTTGTCACGTATCCAGCATGGCCCTTCCTAAAACCACGTTTTCTATAATTTTTGGGTTTCAGAGGTGGCTGGACATTACCAGACGCATCACTCATGATCACAGTTGTTACAGAGGCAACAGAATCTTCAAACCGGGTTCAACAGAGATGTCTACTGTAGTGACAGACTACTGCTAACCCGATATGGACATGCCAGATTTAAGAGATGGGGGCACATGTTTTCCTCCAGGCTAGCTATTGGTTGCCACCATAATGTCATGTATGTCTGAATCATGATTTACAACCCTTTCAAACAAGTCAGATTTGGGATATCTGGCCAGCTGACCAGGACTTGGAGAGGGCAACTAATGTGACAGGCCTGTATTCTCGTGGCTGTCTTTCACATGTAGCTGTGTGTAATGTGAAACCAGGATGTTGTAAAAAAAAATTGATGTGACAATTATTTTGTACCAAAAAAATGCAACAATACACATGTTCTTTTCACACTGCCTATAATTCATGAAGTTGAAAAGTCCCATTATGCACAGAAGTCATCTTAAAACAGGCAAATGGTCAAGATTTTGTGATAAAAAGAGAGTGTATAAGATAATATTTTTTTAAACATAAAAATTGCACCATATCTGTTGAATGAGATGCTTTCAAGGTCAATGGAGTGTATACAGTGAGGCACTGACATCAGAATTTGTATATTTATAGCACAGTAACTAATGCATGGGTCCGAAATCTTGTCGATATGTGTCATAGATAGCACATTGGAGTTTGTTGTCCACCAGACGGGTGTCTGCTTCAAAGACATCGCAATTAATATTCGCTGTAGCACTCGCAATATCCATAGACCTTTTATTGAGATGTATGCATTGCTTCAATATTATATCATTTTTGTGAAGATTTGAGACATTCAATGAATCTATTTGACCACAATAACGTGCACGTCCGTCATTACCCGACCAAAGAGTACTCTATAAAAGCAGCATTATGCAGGTTGTCTGAATTTCTGTGAGCACATATGTAGTGTGGAGTGATTATAAATGATGTTTTTGTGCAGCGTGGCATCAGAGCTGTCAAATTATGACAGCTGTCATTCGGTGCATTTCTGCATATTAATACAGTTGTCATTTTACTTGGTGATGTAATCAGGGACAATCCGTGGGTGGTTCAAGCAGAAATGGAGGGGTGTAAGGTTTGAAAGAAGTTTGTGCGAGCCTGAGCCTGAGGTATTAAAAGTTCACGAATTTTTTGACATAACTTGTGTCTATGGAGGGTAAATATGCTGTGAAATTATCAATAAGAGAGCACCGTATATTAGTAGGAAATGAAGGAAACGTTATAATGGTCCCCTATGGAAAATGCAAATGTGGTCTCGCTCCAGTTGAGGGGCTGAAGTTAAACTAGATCTATTATCGTCCAGTTGATACATAATCATACTCACTCTGCGCCATTCGTATAACATGTCATGCATAATCACTAACGTTATCACACAGTTACAGATTGTCTTAGTCAAACACTATATGTGGAAGTATCGTGCTATTATTTATAACAATGGAATATTAGAATAGATAAATTATTATAGAAAACAGTCGCATCAAGCCTTCTACCGCCCGACAAGACAAGACAAACGGTGGCGCCACACCACGGTGCCTGGATGATCGACCTTTCAGGTCATAGCAGACCTACCGTTCTTTGCTAGGCTTTGGCGTTCACACCTGCAACATGAGCAGTCAAATTTATCTTTATGTTGTGTGGTTTGTTTTATGTGTGCAGAGTCGATGTTCTGCGCAGTCCAATGATTCGAACAAGAAACCGAATTTCATAATTTTATTTATGGATGACGTAAGTATCAGAATAAAATGTTCGCTAATTTGTCTTTTGTTGCGAATGGCAAAAGGGGGCGTTACCCCGTAATCCCTATGTTATATCATACATGTGCATCGAACCATGCAATGGACAATGTATATCTACTGCACGCCATAATGGGACAACTCGAAACGGCGACAACCAAAACGGCGCCAAGTCAAAACGTCAACAAGTCAAAACGGCGATAACCAAAATGGCAACAATTAAAAAAGGTGACAAGCCAAACAAACGGTGGCAACTGAAACAGGGATAAAACGTCACTGCGTCTGGTGCACTGTTGATCAATTTACTTGTTTTATGTAATATCCTGTAATTTATCATTATTTGCTTTATTACTATTGGTATTATAATTTTTGTATTACAAAATTCTCAATGAAAGACAGTTGTGGCTTCCATGCAGATATTGGAAAAATTTGTTTATATATCAACATTTTTGTATTGCAAATACATTTTTACTGAGTATATTTGTGTGGACATATATTAAAGCATTTTGTGATGCTTTTGAATTTACCTAACTTATTAGTTATAATTTTGTTGTTGTAATGTTTAGTGTTTCTTTAAACATAATGGTTTACATGTAAACTGTAATTCATATTGTATCATTGAGAGTATTATGTTTCTAGTACGCACACATGGTGTGACAGTAGGCATCATGAGTACTTTTCTATATTTTTTTCCCAATTAAATTGCTGCAGATGGGATGGGGAGATCTTGGTTGTTATGGCAACCCAGCAAGAGAGACACCAAATCTTGACAAGATGGCATCACAAGGATTGCTGTTCACAGATTTCTACACTGCGAGTGCAATATGCTCACCATGTACGCAAAGATGAGATCAAATAACTGAATTTATGTTGATTTTCTGTTTCCCCTATCTTCTTTAGTATCCTTAGTTTAAATATAATAAAATTGAGAATGTATAAATTTAATTTTGGAATGTATTTTCCAATATATATAGACTAAGAAATTCAACAACTCCAGAATTCCAGTAAATCCCTTATATGTTGATCTATATTGGTTAATTTTTGTTAACATTGCATTACATTGAACATTGTGATTACTTTGTACATTTGATAGGACAAAGCAGCATTCTGTAGCTACCACAGATGTATTTCTTTTGTTCTCTGTGCATTAATGAAATTTTTCTTCTATGAAGCCCGTGCCTCCCTTCTTACTGGGCGCTTACCTATCAGAAATGGATTTTACTCAACTAATCAAGTTGCTCGCAATTGTAAGTATTTTATCATGTTGTGGTATAAGACCCATCAATCCTTTGTGCATGATAACATTTTTGCCAGCCCAAACATTTCCCAGTAATAAACATGTGTGTAAACTTATGCCAGTAAATTTTTGTCTTCAAATTGTTACTATCCATTTGCTGTTATCTGTCCAAAACGAACTTTACCCATGCAAATGACAGATGGATGGGTCTCTATGAGACACACTCTATTATGTATTACGGCAAATTCTAAACTGCTGTGTTTTAATACGATCAATTACCAGAACCATTACTGGATTCATACAATGTATGTATTATTAACAATACCCATATTATAAAATTAACCTGATAAATATTTCATCAGTTTGACTAAAAAGGCACAGTAGAAATTATTGTGTTATTATTATTACACTGTTGTTAGAGTTAAATATATAACAAATATGTATCATAATATCCACAGGTTTTAGCATCATGTAATATGGCTTACTCAGGATTATTACTGCATTGTTTTACAACATGTTCACAGTAATTGTCTGTTTTTGTTGTAATTTTGGTGTCAACTGCCGTAATATTCTTTTGTTGGTAGCTTATGCACCACAGGAAGTTCTCGGTGGCATCGCAGCCTCAGAGGTGCTTATATCTGAGGTACTTCAGAAGGCAGGATACCGCAACAAGATTGTAGGCAAATGGTCAGTAGGTATACAATCAACATAAGCTAAGATGTAAACAAATTATTTTTCACTGTGTTTCATTTTGAATTGAGTATCGCTTTGTGAAATTCTGAATATAAGCCTTTATAAGGTCACCCCATATCGCCCACTGGATCAGTGTTTGGCATCTCGTCAGGGGTCATAATAACCATTAGTTCAGTCAACCATGGCTACATACAATGTTTAGGAAGCTAGCAATTCATATTGGGGTTCCCACCAGTCGTTCATCCATGTTAAGATTTGAGCAAGATTTTGCCCTGTTCTCATGGCTGCCGCAGTTTGACTCAGTTAACTTCTGCAATTTGCATAGGCGTGTTAGGGTGGTGAGGTCTGGGCCGGACGTCCCGCTCGTTTAAAGGAAAGTGAAGCTATGTTTGCCTATCCTTTCCAGGTGTAGTGATCGCCGTGGTTCCACCGATTGGCTTGCCAGACAGTAGGTTCCTACGTATGGCCTCTCTTGCCTTCTCTTGGTGCCCCCATTTCTACTGAGCCCACTCCGTGCGCGACTGAATACCCGGCAGTATAACCGGACAGGGTCGACTGGACTGTAGCCTTGGCTGGCTGGCAGCCAGTCTAGGAGGAGGACAACTCTAACTCAAAACCCAGGCAGATGGAGCTCATTGGCCTCGTCAGGCAATTCATCTACGAGAAGAAAAACTCTGATCCCAAATCCTGTTTATAGGTCAAATAGCCGGGTTGGCTGGACTCGTCAGCCACGAACAACAGCCAGCCTATAGGAGTAAAACTAGACCAAAAATCTGGAGTGGGGCCCCTAAGGCGACTGGATCCCAACTTTTGTATTCTTTCGGCAGTCCTTGCAGCCGAGCCAATGCCAAACCTATTGCTCAGCTCTCCTTTGGAACACATCAACAAGGCCGAGAAGGGGGCTCTGATGATTGGGCACCTCAGGATCTCCATACACTTGCCCAGGTGTGCGCCCTGGAGATGAAACTTCAGTTCTGCTGGTCAGCAGCAGAAACAACAAGGGAGACATGTAGTTATGGGTTATAAGTCCAGAGTAACTTGGCATATGCTCGGACACACAGGGTGTCTCCAATGGTTGGAGGGATCATTGCAGTCCCAGTGGTCAGCTGCCGCCTCCAGACGGTCAGGTGCTGACCTGTCACAGTCTGCCTGCTTCAATGGGTGCTTGGAGCTCAGTGCGAAGCCACATAGGCAATCTGCTATAGTTTTGCATGGCAGAAACTTAAAACAGCTCTGGCTTGTGCGGATGCTGTGTGTGCACATGCCAGAGTGCACAGTTCTGTTATGGTGGTACTGTTGCTTCATCCACTCTGCCTCTCTGTCTCTCCATGTCTCTCTCCTCTCCCTTTCCTCTCCCCCTCTCTCCCTGCCTCGCTTCTCATACTCTCCTTTTCTCTCTCACCCTTGCCTTCTTCCCCCTTCTAACCCTAGAGTGCAATGGCTCAGGGGTAAAGCTTCGGACTCTCGACTACGAGAACCTGGATTCCAATCCTGTGCTCCGGTGTTAAAACCTTGGGCAAGTTTTTTCACTCTACATTGCTCCAGTTCATTCAGCAGCATAAATGAGTACCTGGCAATAGACAGTGGTGAATATGTGTATGAGCAGCCTTCACGCATTAACTGTAGCATATGGCTGGATGTTTGCCAGAGAAGCCGAGATGGTGTCTGAGTGAACAGGTCTGTCAGGGAAGTAAAGTGTAAAGCGCTTTGAACGGTCCTGAGGACTGGATACTGCGCTATATAAGAACTTGCCTTTGCCTTTATAACTCTTATTTTAACTAAAGAACCAGGTCACTCTATAATGGGCTTATACTTGATATAAACACACATTGTGTACCATATTCATATTTGATCTTCCCATAAGTGACCCATCCAATCTGTCGTGGTCCCAGGCACCTTGGCCACCAGCCCGAGTACCTTCCCCTGCAGCACGGATTCCACGAGTGGTTTGGTGCACCAAACTGCCACTACAAATATGATGGGAAAATAATCCCCAACATCCCTGTTTACAAGGATCACCTCATGACTGGCAGGTATGTCTCGCTGTTTGTTAAGCTCTTACCATGTTGAGATGTTACTTTATATTTAAACATGATACGATGCACACAAATGTAATTTTTTAATCAGTGAATTTGTTTGCACTAAAAATTCTTGTGTCAGTTATGTCGATTTTTCAGCGTATTTTGATGTTTTGTGGCTGTCAGTTGAAGCTGTTTGTTATATAAAGTGTACAAAGGCAGTACTTATCTTAAAGGTATGGTCAATTGGTCATATGCTAAAGTGGTATATATTTCATCTGTTTTATTATTTATGGCTAGACATATCTATTTATTAATATTTAGTCATTGTATTAACAATACTTTCATTAAGTCATTAAAAGGGGAAAAAATCAATACTGTTATAGTTCAATTCATCCTTTATTCATGTGGCACAAAATAGGTAATGCAGTTGTTACATAGTTACTGCTTAAATTTCTTTTTATTTCTTTTAAATGTCTGAACTTGTTCTAGTATATCTTGTTTTGCTAATGAATGATGTTGGTCAACTGAAGGTACTATGATGACTATAAGATTGACCATGAGACCGGCATAGCAAATCTAACACAGATGTACATTGAGGTGAGTTGTTCTTGTAATTTACTGATGTGTCGTCTTTCTCCTAGGCCGACTTCGATTGAGCTACTCGAGTTACTCGCGTAACTCCAACGTGGTATCCGGTTTATGATAATTCAACTGCATGCGCAGTACTACGCGCGTAATCCAACTGAACACCGATGATCGTGATCACGGGCATAAACCCCTTATGTAAATAAATAAAATAAAGTAATCTGTTGTTTAGTGTGTAAATTGTGACGTTTATGTTCTTGGACTTTAAGTATAATTCATACCATGTGTTGACTTTAATCCATATTGAAGTCCTTAAATGATTGTGTCATGTAATGTTTAATTAATTTCTTATGCGGTAGGGGGCCTACGTAAGTTACTCGAGTGAATCCTGTAAAACTCGCGATTGCCTCGAGTAACTAATCTAGGTCAAGAATGGTCACGTGCTCGAGTGATCGCGGCTGTTCGATTGGGACTCGGGTAGTCCTCGGGTTACGCGAGTTACTCGCGTAGCTCAATCGAAGTCGGCCCTATTGTCCATTTGAAAACCTAATGTTCAATTGGTAAATACCATGTTTTCTGTGGCTAAATTATAGATACTCGCGAACCAGCAGTTTCAAGATATGTTGGATATTTTCTATTGATTATCTTACAAATGTTATTATGTTTAATGTTTATTTCGGACAAAAAGTCCATAATGTATACATAAAATACAATTAAAACAATTATGGGGTACAAGTAAAAGAATAAATAAGTGTAATAAAAATTAATAAATAAATTATAAAAGTACAATCAATACATTCAGATGTGTATTGGTACAATCTGTTTAGTTGTAGGTAATAATTTGTGTCCCAGTTGTTACCAACTTTAATCAATTTTTAGAGTTTTTTTTGCTTAACTTACATTCATGTATCATGGATTAATGATTTCATCCAGCCGGAATCTACACAATCTAGCGTCCTAAATAAACTTGAAAATGTGATATCAGTATCTAGACACTTATATCTGGTTCTTGTGTTTGCTGATAGGAGGCGCTGGTGTTCCTGGACCATCAAGCAAAATCAAAGCAGCCATTCTTCCTGTACTGGACACCTGATGCCACCCATACACCACTCTACGCCTCGGAAAAGTTCAGGGGTCGCAGCTCAAGGGGCTTGTGGGTATTCTCACCATAAATACAAAAAACTCTCATGTCAGAACATATGTCAGTGTGTTCAGGGAAACTGGACGGAAATATAATGTGGTAAAATGTAATTTTAGAACTTAGACAGCAGTGTTGTACCAATAGCACGCATTATCAGACCATATAAACACCATTGTGTATGTAAACAGTTTCTCTAATACAAAGTAGCAGACAATACACTACTATAAAAGAAATATTTACAACTGGTGTTTTGAAAACAAATTGCTTTAAAAGTAACAGCAGTAATAACATTAAATAACAGATCAATAGTAAATAATATGACTATAAAAGGCTATTTAAACAGCAGCAAATGCATTCTTTAAAAAAAGATGTGTTTTTGTTGAGACAAACAATTCCAGAAAATTCACATTTTCACAAAGAACAGTAAATGAATGGAACAGATTATCAGCTGATTGTGTAGGTGCTAGTAGTGTTAATATGTTTAAAAATAAAACCGACATGTACCCATGAAAAGCGCGGTACATTTAGATAGATAGGTTGGACTCTCGATAAGCCAAAGGGCTTCCTTGTCCACCTGCCATCTTGAGTTGATTCTCGGGGTGTCAATGTTGTTAAAAATGTTTACTTTGCAGATACGGGGATGCGGTGATGGAGATTGATTACGGAGTGGGCAAGATACTTGACAAACTGAAGCAGCTTCACCTGGATGACAATACATTCGTGTTTTTTTCATCTGACAATGGTGCTGCCACTTATGCATTCACGGAAGGTAAGGAATTTTTTTAACAAATGTTATTCCATCACTGTTTTAGTTGCAACATCTCTTGGCATACCGAATAGATTAAAATTAATATAAATGTATGGCTTTTGCAGGTAATGAGATGTTTTGATGACGAGATATTTACCAGTGTTTTCATAGTTTTCCACACTAGAATTACATATTTTAGTAAGTTGTTATTCAAAGGTCTATGAATAGGCTAATGTTAATGGAACTGTGCTGGTGATATGAATCACAATTGTGATGTAATGTTTTGTTCCAGGCGGAAGCAATGGCCCATTCCTGTGCGGAAAACAGACAACATTTGAAGGGGGTTTCCGACAGCCTGCGATTGCCAGGTGGCCAGGGAAGATCAAAGGGGGACAGGTGGGACGTTGACCTTTGACCTTTGGGCATCTAACACTGTGCATTTTGCTGTCCTTTCTTATCAAACATATTTAACACAAAATGTGCAATTTTTTAAGACAAATAAGTTTATGAAGGTAAAAACAGCTGATGTTTCCAAGGAAATTGTCTCTTTCCCTGACATTGTGGAAGACAGGGAATTGTCCAGTTACTTCTATGCAAAGACGCAATAGCTGTAGGTAACTACAAAAATGTTTTAAGACACCTGTTAATGAAAATCCCACTCCATGAAGGACTAAAACGGATAATATTTTATCACCAATCAACTCCGGTAAATAACTTACCATTTTTATATGTTTTAGATTTTATGCATATTTAAGTTGTAATTGGTGTAAAATAAATCAAAACCAACAGCTGTTCGAGCTGTATGCTAACAATTTGTTTGTGTGTTTCTGTGATGAAGGTGTCGCACCAGGTTGGTAACCTGATGGACCTGTACTTGACCATGCTAGACATGGCGGCTCTGTCTCGGCCCAAGGGGGTTGTGTTTGACGGCATCAGTCTGCTCCCCACGATGTTGAACGGAACCAACAAAGACAGGTATGACTTTTATGTGTTTAATATGTGTGCGTGTGTGTGTGTGTGTGTGTGTGTGTGTGTGTGCGTGTGCGTGTGCGTGTGCGTGGATGTGTGTGTGTGTGTGTGTTTGTGTGTGTGTGTGTGTGTGTTTGTGTTTGTGTGTGTGTGTGTGTGTGTGTGTGTGTGTGTGTGTGTGTGTGTGTGTGTGTGTGTGTGTGTGTGTGTGTATATGTTTGTGTGTGTGTATATATGTTTGTGTGTTTTTTTTTTTATGTGTGTGTGTGTATGTGTGTGTGCAATGTGCATGCGTGCGTGTGTGCGTGCATGCATGCGTGTGTGTGTGCAGATAAGACCAAAGTAAAAGGTAAGTATTTATGTACTACATGATTGCTCGAAGTATTTGACACTGTTCAGTTGAACACATCTTAGTTTCTCATGTAAATATTCAGCCTTGCTGCAGTTAACAGATGAAGACTATTGTTACACAAATATCCACCACTGTCTATAGCCAGGCATTTATTCATACAGCTGAGTGAACAAGAGCAACCTAGAGTGAACAAACTGGTGTATGGTGTAGATTTGAAACTGCAACACATAATCTGAACATGGGTTTTTATAGTCTGTACCTTAAATTTGCTGGTTCTTCACTGCAGTTGAAGCTACCAGTATGTTTATATTGATATATTGTACAATTTCTGGACTTGTCAACATGTAGCAGAATCTGTTTAATCTTTAGACACACTTTTACTATTGAGGGCTGTCATAATCTTTCAGATTGGTCGGGAAGATGGTATTTTTATTAGCAAATATAAAAAATGTAGTAAAGATGTAGTTTTGAAATACCATATTTATTTTACTAAGTATACAGTATGCATGCCATTCAAATAACCCGTTGAATTAATCACTGTTTGTTTGGTTCCAAAAGTGATTTCAGTGTACCACGCTTACTAGGCGGCAGTACTCATTACTAGCTGCAGTGAAAGAGGCTAAGATACATTGTGTACTATCTGTAATTACAGAATCAGCGGTTGGTGATGGCTTTAGAGATCACTGTGTCAAACACTGTGTACTCTTATTATTAATCAGTCAGTTTTATTTTAACACAACATATCTCATGAAGTCGATTCAGAGGTGTTTACATATCAATCAATAAAAGCTAAAAACAGGTTACAAAAATGTAAACATTACATTACAACACATTGTATATGTATTGCATGAGGTCAGCATATTGACAGTACACATTGTGATTTTAAGACAATGCAAAAATTATTGTAAACAATTAAGAGGGCGTACTCTTATTAGGGCATGCACACTTAATAGAACAAATACATTTTTTCCAAACAAATTTCATAATTACACAACTACCAGTGTTCTACTTACTTCTATGTTTCGACCACCATCGGCGGCCTTCTTCAGGAATAGAACAAATACAATTTATTTAAGGCATGTCACAGTCTTACACAAGTGTTTTGACTTTGTTCTTACAGACCTGTGTTCTACTACCGGGGGGACACTTTGTTCAAAGTGAGACTGGGGCAGTACAAGGCTCACTTCCTCACCTGGAACACTCCCCAGGAGGCTCAGGACATTGTGAGTCAAACGACATGTAGGGAGCGGTGGTCCCGCGGTAGAGCGCCGGACTGTCAATCGAGGGGACGGTGGTTCAATCCCACCTACCGCCATTTCGAAACTTAGGCAATTTCGTAACCCCACATTTGCCTGTGTCTTTCGGAAGAGACACTAAAAGCCGGTGGTCCCTTCTGTCTGGTGTCTATGCCAGGGGAAGTAAAAGATCCCACACAGGGGGTAAATGTGTAACCTGTAGTAGGCTCACTAATTCTAAAGAATGACAACTCCTGCGTTAGCCCACGTTTGGGCTGTTTGGAGGAAACTAACTAAGACTAAGAAACATTCAGATGTTTACTGATTGCCAAGTTTATGTGACTTGTGTAGGTGCTGCGATATATGGAAGGTTTCTTTTTATTTCAAAATGACATACTAATATTGTTTATCAACATGTATTTTTATTAGCCCAATAAGTGATATGTCTAATGTATTGCTGATGATTATACTATGAAAATGTAAGTGTATTTAATATTAATTTTTTCAGTGATACTTGTTAACAATGTTCTGTCTTAGTAGCAAGTAAACGTGGCATAAATATAACGCACAGCTAGAGTATGTTATATGATGAGCTTATATTGATTCTGTGGATTATACAACACTACATAAAATTAGAGTTTTATTCATTTTACTGTTTCTGTCCATACCACTGCCATTGACTGGGAAACTTGCTGTACAGGCAGCAAGTGTGGACTTACATGATAGAGCCCATATTTCTTTTGTTAAACATTAAAAAAATATGCCAACCAATCATACACTTAAAACGTCATACATTTCAACTTTTCATAAATAACACTTTGAACTGTTACTACTGAATGCACACACTGTTGCTTTCATTGTAAGGTAACACACAGCGTGTCAGAATGAACCACTGTGAACACAGGTGATGATGTTTGGTTGCTAGGGTTACCATTACTGCCCTGGTCAGCGTATTGATAAGGTGACCACTGAGCAGATGGTCAACTATACCCAGGCACCACTACTCTTCCACCTTGGACGTGATCCTGGCGAAAAATTCATTATCCCGTGAGTTAATTTGAATACACTTCCACACAATATCAGAGCCAGCGCAACAATCGGTATCTTCAAGACAGCACTGAAATCACATCTGTTCAAAGCCTACTTTGAGTAATACATGTGGACATTCCCTGGACATGTTCTGGATGAATTGACTGTATACATTTTATGACACTAATTTTTAAACAATTTTGTCTATAATACAAGCAGCTGTTTTTTTTTAATTATTATTTTTAGAAACTTTACACCGTTTTTGTTGAATTTGCTGAATGGTAATTATATTATTTTTATAATCTAAAATGTCACTTTATTAACATTAATAGTATTGTTTTAGCATGATGTTTTATATGTGTTTGATGAACACAATGATGTACAAGTGCAATGAGTGCCACCAGTGCAATGAGTGCCACCAGTGCAATGAGTGCCACCACTGGTGCTATATCAATTGCCATTATTATTAATTAACTTCATCATCCATACAGATTGACTGTTGTTATTAATGAAACAGTTTGTCATGAGTTGTGTCAGGGTGCTGAATGTTTTGTCGAGTGAGAATGACTTCAGATGTGACTTGTCTTCAAATACGTAACATTTTTGTTGGGTTGAAATTATAGCTACTAACTATTGATAAAATAAAATGTTTATTCTACATACATATTAATTTTTTTACATACAAATACATAATGTTCATTGTTCTCATTATTGTCAATTCTAGTTATACATATTAATTAAAATGTCAACTTTCTCACACATGGCTGAAAGTACTATGATATAGTGTCCAATGTATTCAGGTCACACATGGCTGAGTTCTGTGTAGTTTTAAATATTTCCTGTTCACACATGGCTGAGTACAATGTAATGTTTAACATTTCCAGGTCACACATGGCTGAGTATTGTCTAGTGTTCAATGTTTGAAGGTCACACACGGCCGAGTATCAGACTGTGATGCCACGCCTCCTGAAAACAGTCCATGAGCACCGCCGCGATCTGCGTCCAGCCAAGCCACAGTTCAACTTGTGTGACCTCGCTGTCCAGGTCTGTCCAGTTCAGCTATCCTTGACCAGTGATGTAGCTAACAACAGTCTACAGCAAGACTGTTAGACAGACTGTGGTAAAATGAAACATAAATTAATTATGGACTGTAATAGTTTAATATATTGCAGTTGTATATTACATGTATATGGCTTTCCAAGCCAAGAGAATCATTGCTGTTTACCTAACAATACTACAATGTGAAATTGTTTTTGTGTTTTCTAATATTTGTATTTAGCTTCTCGACATGGTGTTCATGTCTCATTCATTTGTTCTCTCCTAAAGCAACATTTATTAATACTAGTTTTAGTTCATAGTAAACAGGGCAATTAATAGTATCCCACACATACATAGTCTCATTCTCAGGATATAGTATTATTATAATAAACATAAACGTTTGAAAGAAGTGCACCTTTGTTTCAGAACTGGGCCCCAGCAGGCTGTGAGAAGATCCACAGGTGTCAGATGGCCCCAATGTCTTACCTGTACAACTGCACCTGGCCGTACTAGACAGTAGGATGGCACCAATGTCTTACCTGTACAACTGCACCTGGCCGTACTAGACAGTAGGACAGTTGAGGTTATTATCTTAGCAGCAGTTCGGCAAGTGGTTGTTTAGAATACATTTTCTTGCCAATGCAAGTTGCTGGGTGGATGCTTTTGAACATGACACAACATCTATGTGTAGTTTGGAAATGTTGACATGGGCAGGATTCAAGGTGCTTGCTTGACAAACTGGTCTCAGAATGTGACACATATCATTACGCTTTTCACCTCAGAATGTTTACATTTGTTAACTGTGGACAATGTTATTGATTGTGCCATTCCCATAGTTTTGTGAACACCATATCAGAATGTAAGACCACCCACTAAGTTGCTAGCAAGCATGTTGTTAACTATTCTTGAGATGTAATTATGCAAGACAGTAATTTAGTTGTTCTTCAGTTGCTTGTTTTATTCTCAGGATGTCTCGGGTGCTGTCAGGTGCTCACACATATATTACTGCTGCTTGTCAGTAGTTTCATTCTTTGATAGGCATATATTATAGATATCAATATTTTATTTACATGGTAATGATTCTGAGTGTTTTTACTATCCCTTGTTTGCTGCCATGGAGCTTCATTGCACTTTACCGTATTTATGTGATGATTCTTTGCTTTTGAAAATTATTGGAAAAATCTGATCTGACCACAGGGACCATGTGGTTGGTGGCTGTGTTGGCGTGTCCTGGACTCGCAGTTTCTGGAGCTGGTCAGGCAGATGTAGATATGGTCTGAATGTGCTTGAGATGTATTTTCTTTCCTCTGTCTACATTTCTTCTCATCTCTTCTGGAATGTTCAAAGTTCCCAGCAGCTCTCCTGCCAGTCATTGTCCAGTTATTTGTGTTTACAGCTGGGTGTTCCCTGGTGACTAGTGTACTTGCTTGCCTCACGAAACTATACATCTATAAAATTCAGCCTGTATACGGGTAGTGAACTACTTAATGTATACACTCCCTGTTGCAATGTGGCAGCCCTATAAAGCCACTTTATGACAGATTGTTACGTTAGAAGTTAGTAATCATAATATTGACTTTTTTTTTAAATCACATAAAATATTGATTTAGGTGTTTGACATACTTGTTTCTGCATTGGTAACATTCTGGTTTCAAGTGGACAGGCTTGTACGTGGTTGGTAATAATATTTCTGATGTTGTGAAAGTATTGCAATCGAATGTTGGATTGATCGTGTACTGTGTGTTGCATTTGAGGGAATATTCTGTCTTATTACAGTTTTGCAATATGAAGTTATTTTTAATCATGCAGTTAGTTTATCTTAGGTGTTTAGCCACTTTTTTATTTACATAAAAGAACACCACAAACATTGGTTTAACATAGGGGAACCATCAGGCTAATTTGGACCACTTTGTCAGAAATAACTTGTTAGGGCATTCAATCAGTCTGGTTCACATTATACTGTCTTCTTGTTCACTTTCAGTGGGTCTTAGTTTCCATGGTCGCAGTATTATTTTTATGTTTATTTTACAACATTGTTTATAGACAAAGTTAGATAATTTTTTTGATGCTGATAAGGCAGTATTTTAGGTGCTAATATATTTGTTCATTTAAAGACATTTACGTATACTATAGGATATTATACTCTATAGATATTACAATTATGTGGATTTTGCCTTTGTGTGGTTATAGTCTTTTGACTAATACAGGTCGAATGAAATATTTTGAACACTTCTGATGCTGATAAAGCATTATTTTAGATTCTTGCATGCTTATACATTTATAGGTACTTACTTAACAGCTACTGTATAGATAATACAATCACCAGGTGTATACATTTTGCTTGTGGTAAGTCTTTTGACTAGTATGGCTCAAATAAAATGTATTAAACACTTGCGACTTTGTCATTCCTGTGAAATGCAGTTTTAGAGATTCAAGATTTTACAAAATTGCAAGTTGTTTTAGTGACAGTTTCACATGCCACGTGCCATATTGGCATATGTCAATTTTAATTTGTGTTTATCTCCTTTGTCTGATACAGCTATTAATATGTTTATTCACAATGCTTGCACTTAGAGTTTGTAGATAAGTTGTTCCAACCATTTACCAAGTGTGGATGAACATGCAATGCTATCTTATTAAGCCACCCAACACTCTCGTCTACATGCTAGGCCAGTCCAAATGACTGCAGGTGAAATGCAGTCACCTGCTAGAAAACAACATCATAGAAAGAAATGAAGACATCAAGAGGCATTTGTGGTATGATGCAGATTTGCTCTGGCAATGACAGCCTATGGTTAAAATCAGACGCAATCACACAAGAGTATCAACAGTAAACCGATCACATTTTATTTGCATACTTGAGACTACATTCTGGTCCTGAAGAGGATGCTACCAAACCCTGTTTCGATTCAAGACCATCTACAAGATTTCTTGAAAGAAAAACCTTTTAATGAATTTTATTGTTAGCACAATAAATGCACATCAGACCCCGCTGTGCCCAACATAAGACACGGTACGGTGACTAAACAACTGATTGTGCTAACATTTCATTTACGTATCCCACTTCAAACCACATCTAATCAAACACAAATTCCATGACCAAGTAGTTTACTTGTGGACAACGGAAATAACAAAGTCATGTGAGATAACACTTCAAGTATACCCAGCACCGGTAACAACCATAATAACAAAATATATCGACTGCATGTGGAGTGATATTCTACATGAAAATTAAATCACCTACATTATGCAAAATGCACTTACTGTATATGTAATGTGCGTATAATATAAAGAACATTGAGTAACGGCACACTAATCAGATTCCTACACCAATGTAATGATACCAAATTAAACAACCATAATTCTTTAACCAGCATGGTTAACGTGGTTATATTCAATGACAACAGGTTTGAAATTTTTAACCCTGGGTTTTGCAAAACTCATTTCATATTGCATGTCATTCTAGGAATGACATAAGTTTTTGGTTTCGTGAATGAGTATCACTTGCAACTTGCAACGTAAATTAACCATGACTATTTTAACAGATCACACAAAAATTATATACTGGATCTGTCAGTCCTGTCAAGCTAAGAATAAACTCCTTTTAATCGTAAACTGAGGAACATTCTGTTTATGAAACAATCCAAGTTTCAAGACATACAAATGTAGTTTAAAACAGATTTCCTATAGCAGAAAAGTCATAAAATGCAAATTACTTTTCAGGCTAAGAATATAATCCTTATTAATAGTGAACTGAAGGACATTCTGTTTTACAAACAGCCCAACACATACAAATGTAGTTAAAATGGAATACCTATAGCAGAACCGTTATAAAATGCAAATTCCCCTTCATACATTTAACTTGACTTTTTACTCAGCTTATTGTCCCAGAATAAAAAGGTCTTAGAATATGTTGAACCAACAAATTAAATTACAAAATTACGACCAGTTCTCAGACTCCTACTGATAACCTCTTTGCAATAACAAAAATAAGGTTTAAAGAGAGGCTGCAGTGGAATTCCATTAATTCATAAAACAATCATCCAAAAACCTTGACATTGTTTCAAAATAACAGAATTTCCCAATATTGCATAATATACCCCATTGGATGCATGGTTTGTTTGTCTTGAAAACAAATCAACACAGACACTGTGGACTATAGTATTGTACCTTGATAATGGAGTTCCACCGTATATTACCACTGGCTAACAACAGTCTACGACAGATACCCACACATAGTGTAATGTACAAAATCCTTGTCTCTCAGTATACAAACTTCACCAAACAATCACAGAAACTGTCATTAACAGTTCACACGGAGATACCCTGGAAACCCTGCCTACAGGTCAATTGTCACCATTCATTGGTCCTTTTCCGTGGCAAACAGATCCCCTGCGGAGGGAAGGGGAGCGAGGCCGCCAGTGACGTCTGGGAGTAGGCTGAGATCAGGCAGACTCTGGATGTGTGACTTGAGTTCGTTCCGGACGCCGGCTACCTTCTCGAGCTTCTGCTTGTGTTCCTGAAATATGGCGATACACTGAAGTTTGGTTCATACTCAATAAACATATTAATTGATTGATTAAATAATATTAAATAATTGTTACAAATCCGAAGAAATTCTGTCCGAGGCATTGACAATCATGGCCCTCCAAACTAGACATTAGTTGTTTTGAGACACCTTAAAGCTATTTCCCAAACATAAGAACATGTCATTGAGAGGATACATAACAACCATTTGATAAGCACACAGCCACAGTATATTTGAAATATTTTTTTCTTAAAATTTGGATATCTTTGACCACTGGGCACTGCCATATTACATTCCAGTTGCATTTGGTTTGACTAGCTGCTATCTATCAATGTAATTTTTGTTCTTCTTATTTACTTCATCAATAAACATTTCTGCACTAAAACAAGCATATGGTGCCCTATTACGTATGGTAGACATTATACAGATCAACAGATAGGTTGTATAAGTGTTCAAAACTAAAAAGTTAAATTACAACAATTTATAACAAAAGCCTTTTAAATGGCACAGTGTGGTACATGGAATTATCTTGAGTTTGGAAATTTTCTAACCGTATTCTGTGCTGATACGATTCAAATTGCTACACTGGGAGATACAATTTGTCACACCTGGAAGTGACTGTACGTACACATAACTTTGTGTATTTCAGTTTGGTAGGAAATAAAGTATGTTTCACTGACGAAGCATGCACGAATTTGCTTGCCAATACTTTATCAATATCAATGAGAACTGACGAGTGTGTTACATGCATAGTAATCCCGTAAGTCTGTTGGACCTTCAGCTAAAAAATCATACAGATTAATTACCAAACCTCAAAAGGAACTATAGTAATTGTAATTCTGTCATACCATGAGTCTATTTTGTGCAACGTTTAGCGATTCCTTCTGAGCAACGATGTAGTCAAACAACATCTTCGCGACACGCTTCCTCTCCTCCAGTTCGGCGGCCAGACGGCCGTTGTAGTCACCGAGCAACAGACACGCCTCGTCCACAGTCGCCATCAGTTCATTCACAGCATCCTTGTCTACAAACAAACACGTTATACTTCCAAGTCCAAGTAAATGTGACCCTATATAGTGGATAAACAAGGACAACCAACAAGAACATTTAGAGCCAATTCGGAGGTTTTGAAGGAAGAATATGATGGGAACAAACAAGAGGATCTTGGAATGTACTAACATCAACGATGAAGTAAAATAATGGGGTAGGGATGACTTAGCTGTGTTCGTCGCCAAACAAAAATAGCCTACAACATGCAGCTCTAAATTGAACACTAACCGGAATGCAAAAAGAGACAGACCACAGGATAAACCAATCGATAAACAAGGAGAACTGACTGGGATGACCTGGTATGAACTGATTTGGCTCGCCAAGACTGGTCAGGGTGGAGAAAATCTGTTGACACCTTATGCTCTGGTGGCAGTGAAAAGGTAAATTGCTATGAATGAAAGTGAACTTGATTTACAGTAGGCACTCAAAACTACCAGAACATGATGAAAACACATTTGAGTTTTAATAAAAGAGAGAGAGAGAGAGGAGAGAGAGGAGAGAGGAGAGAGAGACAATGTCTGAAACAAAACGTACCTTTTATTTTGTCTAAAAGTGACACATCCGAGACCTCTGGTGGCAGCGCGGCGATGCGTTCGCGGACGGCTGCGTCACATGATGCTGAATTGTCAAGATCTTGTAGCGCTTTCACCAGATCCTCAGCCTGAGGACACAGCACACAGGGAGATGGGAGTGGAGGGAAACCAAACACTATTGAACAGTGAAGATTGTGCAAGTACTATCTACTAAGAAACTGGTAATGGAATACATCTAGCAAAACCAGAATTTCCGCTAAATTTTAGCTACAAACAAAGCAAAATAATTCACATTCATCATATGTATGTATGTATGTATGTATGCATGCATGCATGCATGCATGCATGTATGTACATATACATATAATTATATGTGACGTTCTAGGTAATCCTTAGGACTAAGCCATAGTGACCTGATGACCTCATTAGAAACGAGAACCCATTAGTGAGAATAACATCCTTTAACTAACTGTTACGGGAATAACTCAGGAATGTTCCATGGTGAACATCATTGAGAGGTACTTGTACAGTGTACTACCAACATAACAGAGCAGGATTTGACTGTTCAAAAGAATAGCCCACGTTCCCGTAGTGGCTTTGAGCCTCACCTCCGGGGGGTCTCCTGCTACGTGGTTCCTTTCCTTCTCAATCTCCTCACGCAATGTCAACTCGACCTTCTTCTTCTTCCTCACTGGCTCGGGCTTTGGACTGCTGTCTGCCACTGGAGCAAAGAGGACCATTGCTGAGTTGCTGCACTGGCTCTGAGGGTCCAAAATAGGTCCTGCACCACATATTGGTGGTGCAAAACCATCATTATTTTGCAAAGTGCAAACTTCAGTTCAGACTGTGCAAACTTGTGAAGCCACTAGTAAGGGAAAAGAATATATGTTAGTGCTCTTAATAAAAATCTACTGTAAGTACTTGTAATGTGCTATTGTCTCATATAAATATATGCATGCATATTGTAGTACATAAATACTTTACATTTTTAGTGGCACTTACATTACAAGTAGGTGTTGTATAACAGTTTAGATGATCACGGTACTTGGAGAGGTTTATTAAACCTCCTCTCCAAGTACTAAACTGTTACACAACACCTACTTGTAATGTAAGTGCCACTAAAAATGAAAAGTATTTATGTACTACAATATCCAGTCCACAGGTCTGGTTGAAACATTACACTTCATTTATGTGTGCAACGACAGACCTTTCCATTGGAACACCATCTCAACTTATATGTGAAGAATTAAGCCATACTGCCATTACTGCACAAAAGCAGTTCATTCACACACATCCAGCAGTCTATAGCCACACACTTTTTCTTTTAGCTGTGTGAACCAAAAAAACTGGACACGTACCAAAGCACTTCTTGAGCTTGTTCACAAATTCTGCATCGAAGATACTGCGTTCTTTCCAGATGCCCAGCATCCTGCCCATGGACCCCCGCGTCTTGATGTCTACCTCACTGAAACATGCAATGTTAAAGGAATATAAAGGGATGCAATGCAACATTTGTTTAATAACATTTTAATAGTACGAAGCAGTTACTTAACAAGCCCTAATTAGTGTGGAATCAATAAGGAAGAATAAAACACACGCAGATGAAACAGCAACAGTAAAACAAATTATGAAATCACTCAGAAAGAAATTAAAGATGCTTCGAAAAAGGCTCAGAGAGCATCATAGAAATCCTGATGCATCCATTGTACTTTAAATATAACTCTTAATTCAAAATATAGCACAAGGTCAGGGCCAATATTACAAAGGTAAAAATCAATTAATTTGAAACATGTATGAAAGACTAGGGAATTAAAATGATTATTAAATTGTGATCACAAAGCATAGAAGTGTGTATTTATGATTAACAATTTGAGATCATTGTTTTTACTTGGCGGCAATTCTGTAGGCCTTGGGCAGTACTGTTCTGAAATCACGGTTGAACTCTGGCCCTTTCTTCCGACTGTTCTGTATCACGTCATTGGCAAGGTAAAAGTAGGTCAGTTTCTTCTCTGGTTTTGCTGAAACAAAAAGAAAGATGCATGAGACCTTCTGTCATTTTGGCAGTGAAACTACCCAGAAGGTGATTCAGCAGGAACTGCAAATATGTAGTGAGTAACTGACTCTATTATTAAATATTTATATTAATTATAATATTTATTATTGTATATCGACATAACATATCTGCTCCAACTAATAGTATATCAACTTATCTAAATAATTATCTATGTATTTTCAAAATGCATCATCAACAATTTGTTGCTTGCTGGATTTCTTCAGACACATACACACGCATCCACGCAAATATTGTGTGTGCATAATGTGATAATTAGTAAAATCACTGGGGCATTCCGACCAAAAGTTGTGCATTGTTCTATACTGTTGGAGGATTGCGACTTCGCATTTGGAGCATTGCGACTGGTGCATTGCAACTAGGCTCGGGGCATTCCGGTCATGGGGCATTCAGCCAGAGAGGCATTCCGATTATAATCTTACCAATGTTACTAGGATACATATACAACATGATTTTATAGCAGCTATATCAGATACAAATAGTTGTCATTGTAGGTATATAGGCTGGATACATTTAACTTTGAGCTGGGTTTGGGATGTCTGGTACAAATAACTGCATTTCCCCATGGCAAGATAGCTGTAATTGTTCATTCTGATACTGCCACAAGCTCCTTCATGAATATTAATGCCAAAATTAACTAAACCAATTATTACAGCGATGTGCCATCACAAATGTCATTCACGCATTAAAAGCGCCTTCCATCTGCCAACTGCACTATGTCGTTTTCAAAACCTAGCTGGAACACTGAGATGAAATACCGAAATCCCATATGTTCTTTTTATTTGTACACCTACCTTTTTGCAGCGATTTTACCCAAATATCGACGATCGCTTTGGAATGTCGTCTGTGGTGAATTAGCCATAGTGATAAAGTCTGAATACTTTGCTGCGAATTGTTAAGATCATCTAATTTCTTTGCAAAGTTAGATTCTGAAAACGATGTCATTATTGCCAATCAGCGTGCAATTTTTGCAAACAATTTAGCGCATCTTTACAACCACTCAACAGCCACTTCGCCTTGCAAGCCACGCTTTTTGTTATGATCTCGTTTGTAAACGCGAACTACAAGTCAGACAAGTCCATGACAATAATTAGGGTAAGGAGGATATTTAGTATTATCTTTATAATGAAAACCACATTTGTTGCGTCTTCTACGATTGACAACTATTTATGTTACCAATATAATGACGTTTTGTATTAAATAATTGCCTAACAATGCAAAATTACGCGTAACTTGTACTTTGTATTATAATAAATCATACCTCAATCAATATAATCGGATTGTCCATGTATGGCGTTGGGTTCGTGTATTTACCGTTGATAGCGCATTTGTGTTGCGGAAACTTGTCTAGTTTTTAAATGCAGATATGCCGTACGCCAACCAGCCGACGATATCCATAACAGAATTGACAGATGAAAATCTAAAATTTATTTTAGAGGATACTGATCTAAGGTAGTGTAGAGATTGTAAAAACAACGTGTTGACGGCCGATAATAGGGGTAACTCGGTAGTTGTTTGAGTGGATCATGTCAGCTTTGGAGCGCACAGCTTATCTAGACCAGTCTACCATTATAAAATAGGGGTCTAGTAGTCAGGGTTCCTAATGTGTTAATATGGTTGATTGATGCAGCATTATGCAACACACACACCCTAACCCTAATCATCACCCTAACTATAACACAAACCCCTCTTTTATAATAGTAGACTGGTCTAGACTAGTCTAGATAAGCTGTGCACCCCAAAGCAGACATGATCTGTTCGAGTTTAAGTGGATCCTAATATTGCGCATTTTGCTAGATTTGCTATCTGCAGAGTACACAGCAGATCAGCCATCAGGTAATCTTATACTTACCTGGCCTAAATTATTATGGTCTTTTAAAACCGTTTTTTCACCTTATATCGATGTGTATGTGTTCGCAATGTGATTCTACATCATTTCTAGTACAAAGAAGTAAGTTTAAACAATTTTAGTTTGTGTTTTAGAACAATTTAAACACGCCGAGTTGAAAGAAACCGCCTCCGCGGTTCCGGTGCCTCAGGGAGGCGCCTACAGCTCGCGCCATATTTGCGGTGGTGACATCGCGTTGTTTACTTCGACTCGGCGTGTTTAAATTGTTCTAAAACACAAATAAAAATTATTTAATCTGACTTCTTTGTACCGGAAGTGATGTCGAATCACATTGCGAACACATACACATCGATATAAAGTGGAAAAAACGGTTTTAAAAGGCCGTAATAATTTAGGCCAGTTAAGTATAAGATTACCAGCCATCGTCCATATGTAACGCTGCACAATTTACGGATCGGAAATTGTTTTTGCATTAGCATCTCTGACAACTAAAACAGCAAAACCTTTTATTCGTTTAGCACTGACAGTGATGGCGATTCTCGGGGGGGTTCCCATTCTAGGTGACAATGCAATATATATGTAACGCCAATATATTATTGTCCTAAGGCTGAGCCAGACTAAGCTACTTTATCATTTGGCATAATGTCATCAACTTGTTACCACTAGCTGTGTCATTTGGAGCTCTAAATAGATTATTTAATATGTTTGGGATAGTTAAGATAACATCCCAACAAGTCAATTGAACGAATAATTTAATAATTTGATTAGGCCCTACATATACTTTATAAGCCTGGGGCCGGTTTCATACAGCACACTTATAATGTTGTAGCGGGCGATAACTCGTCAAAAGCCTAAAGCGTCGTAAAGTTACACTAGTAACTAGTTGCATTTCACAAGTCTGCTCCATAGCTGCGCCATATATTTAGTACGTGAAACTTTACGCTAGTTGAAGTATTTATGAGAGGCTCCCCACGTTAATTGATGCTCCCGACACGCCCACTCTCAACATAATTATTTTTAATGCTTACATTCGATATCCTTTACAATCATCATAGCTTGCCATTTGGTATACGAACAGCTACGGCTGCAGCTAAGGAGAAAGTGGTGTCCCATAACAACACAGAGACAGGATTTCCCACTGTGACCTAATTAATTGTACATTGATTTATTTATGCGAATGCTAAATTGGTCTCATGAAACTGGCTGTAAGCTACATCGACTAGTCGATGTTAGCTGCCAGTAAACCGCATAATTGTGTGTAAAGTTAGGCCACTTTATGAAACTGGCCCCTGTTGCTTAAACATGTAATATATAAAAAAGTAAATGTACCATGGTATGTACATTTGTTGGGTCAGTGGCAAATCCATCTTTTAAAACTATTGACTATTATTAAACTACTTATGATTACTGAACAATAACAAACTTTATATAAAAATCTCTTTGTCATCTGATTAGTGCAAGTGCTAGCTAGATTGGGTAGATCTGTGAATGCTGCAGATTTAACTTGGACACTTGGATTTACTGACACATGATGTTATCCATAAAACGTATCAACTGTTTCTTGTATTTTTCAGTGTTGCAAATGCAATCAGAAGAGTCTTTATAGCTGAGACACCAACAATAGGTGAGCCCTGCATGTTTTTTTAAACAAAATTTGTAACTACACATTTTTAGTTTTGTATATTGATAACGAATTCATTACTTCAGTTTTATGATGATAAAATGATATCATGATTGTGACACTGAAACTGACTTTCTGAGGAATGCTAAGTGAAAGTTGGCTTGAGAGAGCAGTCCCTGGGCATACTGTTGTTTGTCATTGTGACTGACCTGCTAAGTAGAAAGAAAAGTACATATTTTCTACAAATTCACCCCTGAAAAAATGGGGGAAATCAGAAGAGAAAAATGTAATCATTAAAATGGTATAATTTAATCTTGGTACAGTGTTTGAACATATCGCTTGCATATTTTCAGCTATTGACTGGGTTCAGCTTGAGTCAAATTCCACAGTTCTTTGCGATGAGTTCATAGCACAACGTGTTGGTCTCATTCCTCTCACATCTGATGAAGTTGTTGACAAAATGCTGTACAGCAGGGTAAGTGGTAGACTTGGTGGTCAAAATGCAACTTACAATTCTCATTAAATAAAATAGTTTACTACTGACTTCTATTATTAACGAGAGAACTTGATAGTATTCCTTTACACACTTTACATATCAACAAAGGAAAAAAACCGCTACGGTTTCATGTCATACACCTAATAGAGTTTATATAAAGTAACAATTTCCAATTTCCACATATACTCAATTTTTTACTGTCAGCGGTTTACTCAGAATGTGACCTTAAAGTCTAAAATTCTAACGAAATCCACGATGGCCTAGACGCTGCCATCAGTGACGGATTAACTTGGCATGGCCAATAAGCGTGCGACATTCTAGGTCTCTGCTGAAGCCGGTCAGCTTCCTGCGATGTCGTTAAGGGTCAACAACTTCGAGTCTTCGTGCAGTTGGCTTGACATGTAGCAGCTACTTAGACGTGTATCTAAATCTGTGGTCAAATCTATGGTAAACTTTAGTAATTATGCCTTACTGTTCGGCATACGGTTGCAGCAATAGTTCCTTGAGAAATTTTGATCTATCTTTTTTTTCTTTCCCGTTGAAACAACCGGTAGTATTGAACATTGGATTTACAATTATTGCGGATACTTTTGCAGTTTAGGCCCGCACCTCGAAAAAACCATCAAAATGATCACCTACGATGACTAAACTGCGCAGGGCGTATCTACTACACCTCAACTACGCATATGCACATGTCACGTCATCAAAAAAAAAAATTAATGCCTGAAATCGATCAAAATGTGTAAGTAAATAACGCCTCGCAGAGTCACTACTGCAACAGTGAACTCCGTCAGGTGGCGCCACCATCTTGCTGCCGTTAAACAGTGGGGTCAGACCGTTATTTACTTGTAAACACATTTTGATCGATTTCAGGCATTAATTATTATTTTTTGGTCACGTGACAAGTGCATACACGTAGTTCAGGTGTAGTAGATACGCCCTGCGAAGTTTGGTCATCGTAGGTGATCATTTTGATGTTTTTTCGAGGTGCGAGCGTAAACTGCGCACTGCAACTCTAGACGATTTATGAATAACTAATATGCAGGGAATATGTGGAGAGCGCCAAAGCTTCGTAACGTCATTCTTTGTCTAAAATGGAGGAGCTCATAGTATTTCGATGGCTGGGTGTTCAAAAATATTGTTCTGGTAAACTGCTGGCATTAAAAAATTGAGTATATGTGGAAATTGTTACTTTATATTAACTCTATTAGGTGTTTGCCAAGAAACAGTTGCATTTTTGTTTGCCTTTAAGACAAACATTGTGTTGGAAGCTGGACATTAACACATTAGATTGTACCAGTTATGGGGTCAGTGGATGCATGTTTTGTATTGCAGTTGTAGCACTCTAACTGTCACTGTGAACAACTAAAACATCAGGTTAATTGCAAAATACTACTTGATGATCTCATTTATGTGTATACATAATCACTAGATTATATATAAATAACAAGTAAGTCATCAACGATGTGTTGTGTTGCATAGGACTGCACATGTGATGAGTTCTGCTCTGACTGCTCCGTTGAGTTCACGTTGGACGTGCGGTGCACCGACGACCAGACGAGACACATCACCAGCGCAGACCTCATCTCCAGCAACCCTAAAGTTGTACCTGTGAGTGAGAGTCTTGTAGCACTGATACTGTTACTCTGCTGCCAGTAGCAGTCGGACCACATTTGTATTTTCCATAGGCGACCATTATAACGTTTCCTTCATTTCCTACTAATCTTGATGAGATCTGTTATTGACAATTTCACAGCATATTTACCCTCCATAGACACAAGTTCTGTGAAATGTTTTTGAACTTTTAGTACCTCAGGCTTCCACAAACTTCTTTCTAACCTTACACCCCTCTATTTCTGCTTGAATCACCCACGGATTGCCCCTGATCACATCACCAAGCAAAATGACAACTGTATTAATACGCAGAAATGCACCAACTGACAACTGTCATAATTTGACAGCTCTGATGCCACGCTGCACAAAAACATCATTTCTACTCACTCCACACTACATATGTGCTCACAGAAATTCAGACAACCTGCATAATGCTGCTTTTATAGCGTACTCTTTGGTCGGGTAATGGCGGACGAACATCTTATTGTGGTCAGTAGTACTGGTTGACACATTCCACTTTCCTCTGGTTTCATGTGTCTTCATTTCTTTGACAATAAATATTCTGTCTGCCATTTATTAGTTTCTATATTAATTGAAGATGCTGTCAGCATTTACAGTGAAGCGTGTTTATTGTATCTGTGGTAGTACACAACTTACTATGTAATTTGTTTTGTCACACTCAACTAGGCTGCACCTCTAACTGCTCTATGCATACTTCGGTTTTCTCCTTTGACAACAGTGCAGTAGGGTGATCATTGCTTTATGTAGAGACCACCCGTCATTTAGACGGGTGGTGGACAGGTAAAAAATAAGGAACAAAAAAAGGTTTTCCAAAACCATAGATATTGGTAGTTATGCTTTGGTTTCATGTGTGTTTGTAGCCCATTTCAGGTCATCAGACACGTGTCCACCAAAACATGTGTGACTGACAATAATTTGGTCCTGCATAAAGCCCTGAGGGTGATGTATATAAATATTATATAATATCCATTGACATGTTGACAGGTGACATCCAGGCACAGAGAGGATGAGGGGGAATATGGAGACACTGAAGGTAGGGATGGGCCATGGGATGGGGGGTAAGGAAGATGTACAAAACATTTGTTTTTATTACTGCTTCACTCATTGTGGAAGTATTTTGTGTTACAGTATTGCATGTTTTAAAAGATAAATATACACTATACAGTATGCTTAAAGTGTGATACATTTATTTATAATAATTATAACATTCGGAATAATAAACATATTTTTAAACGCTGATGATGAAAAGCAGAACAGAGCAGAGTAATAATATTCATATTGCTTTTATCAGTCATGTCTGTTTGGCACATTACAGACATAAACGCATAGTTCATAATGTATGTAGTTATACAGTTGTGATTTAAAACTATGGTTTACTTAGAATATGTTGCTAAAATGACACCAACGTTAATTTTTGGAAATAGTCTTGTGAAATACTAGTAATATAAATAGACTGTGCTATACAGTACCTACATTAGGTAATATGTGACATGCCTTGACATGAAGGGTGAGTTAAGTGACCTGTCCACTTGCAGACATTCTCATTGTGAAGCTGCGTAAGGGTCAGGAGTTGAAGTTACGGGCCTACGCGAGGAAGGGCTTCGCGAAGGAACATGCCAAGTGGAACCCCACGTGTGGGGTGGCCTTTGAGTACGACCCGGACAACGCCCTGCGACACACCACATTCCCCAAACCTGAGGAGTGGTGAGCTATGACTTAGCAAACTTATGGTGTGATTACCCCTGAAAGAACTGTTGTAAATCAGCACACTGCCAATACTATTGACTGGTTTGACAAGCTGATAACAGCTGCTTAAGATGTTCCCCGCAGGAGGTTATTAAGGCATAATAAGTAACACTGAATAGTAAATAGAATTGTGATAAATGTGATAGGAAAGCAAGACACATACTGGTTTAGGAAGTCTTGTCTCTATTGTCATTCACTGTTCATTTCATATGCTGTGGTAGCCCTGATGTCCGGGCAATGTCATTATAAATATGACATACCATGAAACAAGATGGATATGAAGCTTTTCACACATCCCAGAATAAAACATAAAAAGTTCATTATTTTTATGCTTTTATATGTGCAATTTTAAATCAGTATTAATTCACATCGTCAGCCAAATACATACCTTCATTCATAACTCTTGTCTTATAGCCTTTACAATTATCCTGTTTTAATTTAATATATGTATACTATATATATACACATTAAATATAGTATATATATATATACATATATATATATATATAAAACAGCTGCTTGTTACTTTTTTCCAGGCCCCACAGTGAATATTCTGAACTTGAGGATGACGAAGGTACGTACTTTCCTTATCTCACAATCTTCAAACAGTACAGTATTCTATGTGAATGAATTACCATTATCTATATGTATGACTGCTGCAAGTTATGTACAAAGTTTAAGAAAATGAGAGTACATTCTTGGTGAAAGTAATGCTGGACAACCATTTCAGTTTGCGACATTGTTTCCAGCTTTTTCGTTATATTACCACACAATCCATGTTTCTATGGAATGATGGAACAGCTTGTAAATGTTGCCATTTTCCCCATACAGCACAAGCTCCATTTGACCCCAATGGAAAGCCGAACAAGTACTACTATAACGTTGAAACGTGTGGCTCATTAAGACCAGAGAACATCGTTCTGTCGGGATTGAATGTTCTCAAGAAAAAGCTGAGTGATCTTCAGACACAGTTGAGTCAAGAGATACAGAGTGACAACCTCACGATTCAGTAAACTTCCACTCTGTGTTCACACTGTACATTGTCTCATTGGTGTTTTAGTTGCATGGCCAATAATGGTGGATTTAGCAGGCAGTCGAAAAACCTCAGCAGAAAATATGAGAAAACTACACATGTTGAATCCAGATTTGTGACATTGATATTTTGTTGCATTGAGGGATAATATAAATAGACATCAGCATGTACATGTATGTTCGATCTTGATTTTGACACGTTCATATTTTGCTGCATTGTGGCATCTCCTATGTTTACCATTCACTGTAACTGTACACAAATATTTAGTATGCAAGTGCCCCAAGGTAAATGTCAAGTACTCGCAGGCACGGAGAACCTCCAGTTCATATCTCACATGTTCAGAAGTTATTAATGTTAAAATAGTTAATAGTTTCAACATCATCAATTTTTTTTGCTTTTGCAGCAGTTTTGACATTGTCAGATTTCCCGGTAGTATTGTTTTGACAAACAAGGCATTGTTAATGGCTTAATGTGCTGTATTTTGTTTATGTGTACTAATAGTTTTATAATAAAGAATCGACTGTACAAAATGTTGAGTTGTACCAAATAGTTTGATATGCTCCAGTACACTGTACTGACAAAGCTAACTGATATTTTGCACAGCTAAATATGAGCTGCTCAATCAGAGAAAAGTAGCAAATGTTTATTCCCATAAAATGATGATAGAATACTAGAAAACCAAACTGTTAAAACATGTCATACTGATTAAGTGGTTAAATAAATGCTGTTTTATATGATACTTTTGTATGACATGATTACATTGGGAAATAAACGATCACTACAACGGATGTATTGTAGAATGGAGGTTTTATTGATACTACCCCCTGGTATATCAAAATATATAGTCCTACCACGGGGGTATACTGTAAAAGTTCTGCATCTTCTGCAAGTAAACGTTAAATATAATTAAAATATAAATAATGTATGTGTAAATTGTATGTGTAAATATATTTCTATACTATAATTTATAATAAAACTATTGTTGCAAATTCATGCAACATGAAGGCACATTATGGTGGCTCTTAGACATTATGAAGTCAGATTCAACACATTTTTCACATGGCAAGCTTCCAGTCACTGAATAGCTTGAAGAGAAGTGCATCTGGAACTGACATCTCACAGAAGGAACCATTCATCATCACCATGAGATGGGCAATGGCATAGGGCAATGGAGACGCATATCAGTCGTAGCAACAATCTCCATCATTGGAATGTCTAGAGTGAGACGTATAAATCTGTTATAAGGTCGAAGTAAGATGGGAGGAAAGTTCACAGAGCCATGAATCAGTGATCCCAGTTGCACCTGAATGGCTTCGAAGGTGGCCCCTTGAGACATTTGTTCAACTTCTCACAGCCAGGTGGCGCCCAGTTCTGACAGGAAACAACCAAACATACAGCTGTATTTATAAGTAGTACACAACAATTAATTGTACAATGCATACTTGTATATTAGATATGCATATATCTATATGTAACATAGACATTTTTCTTTTTTTGACTCTGCATTGAAACATTTGTGTATTTAGTTTAAAATACTTTCCTACATAATTTGAAAAGTCAGTGAAGCATCGTAAGGAATGATGACATAGAGTCAACTAATAGAGATAACTGAGAGAATACCACTGAGAAATGGTCAGTAGATAGGCATCAATGATGGAAGAAGCATGGACCATTGTAAAGACAGATGAGATGGGAAATATATGTATAATATATATATATATAACTGCAGAACAACTATTTTATTACATCTAGCTCCCTCAAAATAAAAAATTTAAGAGACTACTAGGTAGTATGTTTATGAACCATGTCCCATGTCATTATCATTCTCTTATCAACACATTACCTGAACGGCGTTGTCACACCAGTTCAACTGTGGCTTGCCGCGAACCAACTGTGCTTTGTGCGTGGCTACGATTGCCTTCAGACCTGGCATCACTTTCTGGTACTCTGGGGAACTTGGTCTGTTAAAAAATTTAGTATTTTACCAGTTCTGTACAGATGAATTAAGCTGAACACATTACAACTACATTCAAAACCAAAAATTATGGTTTTGTGAAAGCCGCCAAGAAAGACTATAAATGTGATTAATTACTTGCTAAAGGGATGTTCCATGTACAGTGTGTATTGATTTATGTAAGAGACATAATTTATTATCAAACTGAACTTTATTAATGCATTCATAAATATATACTGAAATATGACTGTGGGAATGTTTTAGAGTATTTTGTATCTTTAAAATGGCAATTTCACACATTAATTATCAAAATGTATATGGCTGGCGTGTTTGCATAGTTACTCATTCTTTCCTGCATGATATTAAAATTCATGATATGTAATGGAGTAAGTTGTCAACATTGTAGTGGTCACAGACAGTGACCAATTGAATAGTGACCAGAGAAGTAAAGACAGCCTGGCCATATTTGTGACCCAGCTACATGGCAATTTTGTATTCAAATACTTAAAGAGACGCTGAAATGCTTGAACAACCATTGCCAAAACATGAGAACATACCATTTACAGGATATGTGATCATGATTTGATGAGCTCAGGGTCACAGTATATTTAAAATAATTTTTCAAACTGACATTTTTGGTGGTGCTCCCTGCCATTGCTCTCAAGCTGCATTTGGTTTGATTCACTCCTTTCTAATCAATGAAATTGTTTTGCTTTTCTTAAAAATGTCATTAAGATATTTCTGTGCAAAACCAATAATATGGTGCCCTATTATATCAGGTAGGCATAATATATATCAAGAAACAAAGTGTATGATTGTTTCAAATAAAAAAGTACAATTAAATTGGTATGGTATGTTCTTATGATTGGACAACGGTTGTTCAAGCATTTCAGCCCCCATTAAAAAGATGCCCACTGATCTCATACATGATTACTTCATTGTTATACTTTATGATGAGAAGTCTTCAAAGTGTCTGCTCACTTGATCATGAATTTCTCCCCCGGGTCGCGACCTAGATGGAAGAGTATGGGGGTGTCTGAGTGGTCGACTTGCTGAGAAGTTGTCACATTGACGACCTCTTGACCCGGACAGAAACCACAAGTCTGAAAGAACATTAATTCAGTTTCAGAGCAATATGTCGTCAATATTCTTTTTGACTTAAAAGATTTTAGAAGGCGGTTGTCCACTTCCATTGCAGGTAAGCTGGTGGTTGACCAGGATTATCCTGAATGGGTACATTTTGTTGTAGCGGCTGTAGGGGAGTGTGTGAATGAATTACCATTATCTATATGTACGACTGCTGCAAGTTATATACAAAGTTTAAGAAAAGAAAATGAAGGTACATTCTCAGTGATAGTAATGCTGGACAACCGATTCAGTATGCAACATTATTTCTAGTTTTATCGTTATATTACCATACAATCCGTGTTTCCGGCGAATGATGGAACAGCTTGTAAATGTTGCCCTTTTTCACATATAGCACAAGCTCCATTTGACCCCAATGAAAAGCCAAACAAGTACCACAAACATGATGTGTTTTTACCGTTAGTCATACAGTAGTAATTAATGTTTCTACATGGTGGTAAAAGGAACAAATAGTTTGCCATATCAGTGGTCATGTGAGTGACACACACTGCCCACAAAGTGGTCCAGGCAGCTTCTCAGGTCTGTTCTTTTTGTTGTGGAGAGGTCACATAATTACTCTAATGGCAAGACAAAGATAACATGATGCCCAGGATGAAGGTAACACATACAGTCTTGAGGAGGTGTTCAGGCGTTGCCCAGGTCCACAGGTGGGCCTTGTACAGGCCGTGGCGCACCGCCATCAGAGCATTGCCGCGGTAGTAGAACAGGGGTCTGCAATGAAGAACACAAGTTGTGTGTGCAATAGGACAAGTCTGTAACCTGTACACATGTTGGTTTGATGTCACTATGTAATTGTGACATATGTGCATACATATGTATATACATATGTAAAGACATACATATATACATACATACCCATACATATACACATGATACATACATATATAAATTCATGATTAAGTGAGTAGACACTTAACAATTTTGAAGGCTTCTCATCAAAAAGTATCAAATCATCGTATATAGGTTAAAAAACTAGTAATTTATTTTAAAAGTATTATATGACAAGTAATTTAATAAAAAATACATACATACATACATACATAAATTATAATCCAAAAGTAAACTAAGGGTATAATATATAGTGATGTATTTCACTGATAAAAAGATTAATAAGAAGACAGCAAGCACACATAACACCACTTAAAGGTACAACAGACCCACACTGTACAACAGTGGTTCAGCCAACGTAAGAAAATATTTTCTCAAGACTTCAGCACAAGTTTTCGGGATGAGCCATTCAGTTTTATTCAGCCTTGAAATATTATCACCAGCCTGTTAGGCAATACTAGACACAACTGGACGACATCCTTACTTCCTACAGTCGGGTGATGTCATGTTTAAGTTGGTAGCAAATACCTGTCAAACTGTGTGTTATTTACGAGCACTGAGGCGAGACTAGTGCCATCGAGGTATCTGTCCTTTGGTTTGGCAATGCCGGCAAAGTCGAGAAGGGTTGTAAATATGTCCATCAGACTTCCCAGTTGGTGAGATATCTACGCATGGGAACATGTTACAAAATTATATCCTGTGTGTGGGGAATGCAATGTTTCACTTCACAATTTTAATAGTCAATTCTACTTAAGATTTACAGCTAGTTTCTTTTAATATTCTGTTATATTTCAACCAGAAGAAACCTAAATGATTTTTGTACATCATATCTGTACAAATCTGACTGCATCAAAGCGATAACCATTTATCAGTGACTAAAGATATGCAAAATAGCATACCCAGTACATTCCCATATTCCCGCAACTACAAAACTGTAGAACACAAAACAGATGGTGAGTTTCAAGTCTAAAAGTGACATATCCATTTTTTCCAAAAACGGGAAATGGCCGGCCTGCCTATCCAGGTGACCTTATTACCAGGACTAATTTCCTTTCCAGTTTACTGTTATGGAACAAATCAGTGTGGCCTTAATTGCAAGTTGACCTTATTACTCAGGTGATCATAAACTGAGGTTTAACTGTAGCCAAATTGGTGCTTATAAAATGTTGTCCTGTAGCCTTCTTGTCCAAGTTTTAACTGAACTGCTGAAACCAAGCACCTGTTGTGGCTGTATCTTTCCCGGCCACCAGGCAATGGCGGGCTCCCTCATCCCACCTTCAAAGGTTGTTTCCTTTCCACATAGGAACGGACCATTACTCCCCCCTACAGCAACACACCCACACAATTCAACACAGGAATGGATCATTGCTCCCTCCTACAGCAACACATCCAGACAATTCTACACAGGAATGGATCATTGCTCCCTCCTACAACAACACATCCAGACAATTCTACACAGGAATGGATCATTGCTCCCTCCTACAACAACACACCCAGACAATTCAACACAGGAATGGATCATTGCTCCCTCCTACAGCAACACACCCAGACAATTCAACACAAGAATGGACCATTGCTCCCTCCTACAACAACACACCCAGACAATTCAACACAAGAATGGATCATTGCTCCCTCCTAAGGCAACACATCCAGACAATTCAACACAGGAATGGATCATTGCTCCCTCCTAAGGCAACACATCCAGACAATTCTACACAAGAATGGATCATTGCTCCCTCCTAAGGCAACACATCCAGACAATTCAACACAAGAATGGATCATTGCTCCCTCCTACAGCAACACACCCAGACAGTTCAACACAGGAATGGATCATTGCTCCCTCCGAAGGCAACACATCCAGACAATTCAACACAGGAATGGATCATTGCTCCCTCCTAAGGCAACACATCCAGACAATTCAACACAGGAATGGATCATTGCTCACTCCTAAGGCAACACATCCAGACAATTCAACACAGGAATGGATCATTGCTCCCTCCTAAGGCAACACATCCAGACAATTCAACACAGGAATGGATCATTGCTCCCTCCTAAGGCAACACATCCAGACAATTCAACACAGGAATGGATCATTGCTCCCTCCTACGGCAACACACCCAGACAATTCAACACAAGAATGGATCATTGCTCCCTCCTAAGGCAACACATCCAGACAATTCTACACAAGAATGGAGCATTGCTCCCTCCTAAGGCAACACATCCGGACAATTCAACACAAGAATGGATCATTGCTCCCTCCTAAGGCAACACACCCAGACAATTCAACACAAGAATGGATCATTGCTCCCTCCTAAGGCAACACACCCAGACAATTCAACACAAGAATGGATCATTGCTCCCTCCTAAGGCAACACATCCAGACAATTCAACACAAGAATGGATCATTGCTCCCTCCTAAGGCAACACACCCAGACAATTCAACACAAGAATGGATCATTGCTCCCTCCTAAGGCAACACACCCAGACAATTCAACACAAGAATGGATCATTGCTCCCTCCTAAGGCAACACACCCAGACAATTCAACACAAGAATGGATCATTGCTCCCTCCTAAGGCAACACATCCAGACAATTCAACACAAGAATGGATCATTGCTCCCTCCTAAGGCAACACATCCGGACAATTCAACACACATCCTTACAAACTATGCAAAACAGGTACATATTAATATGTTCACTATTAGATAAATTCTAACATGAGTGGGCTCAGCTATTTATATCATACTAGTACACAGAAGTATTTTTTGATTGTCATGTAATTTATTTGAACAATAATTATGTAAATAATTAAAGGGAAACATTTTTGTTCCTGTTGGCTGCAACATGTGGGTGGGTTTACTGAACGCTGTAAACAAACCTATTATTCCCAATTCCTCAGCTAACCGAGATGATTATAAACTTGTGATGTCAGCCTTTTTATGGATATGATTAAATTATTTTGTTCACTGCACTTCAACACAGGTCTTGTACAGTGTAATACATAGACCAAAACAATAGCGTAGCTGTTGGTTCAAATTAAAATGACCTCACTGTGAGTCTGAGACCCACCTCTTGGCCCACTGATTTTGGCTGCTCCATTGTCAGATGAGAAGAAAACAAAAGTATTGTTGGCTAGACCGAGTTTGGACACTTGTTTCAAGATTTCTCCAACTCCATAGTCCAGTTCTCTCACAGCGTCTCCGTAGCTGCAACAGCAGTCCACTAAGTCAGGCTAACTTTGTCCACTGTAAGTGCATCTCCTATAAGAGGGCTTTTTACTTTTAAGTCATACATACTAATACTGGTCAATGAGTTAGATATTGACTGACACCAACCAAGTATGGTAGATGTGCCAGTTATTGAATAATTAGTGAGATTCACACAACTCAGTGAAGTCACCAAGATGTCAACAGCATTCTCCAGATGAGGACATCAACATGTAGAATTAAAGAAGTGATACTAAGGTTGACACTGGATGGCGCCACTCACTGTTATATCTTTATTGGAATTTCAAAAACAAAATGTCTGATAGATGGTACTGTCCAATAACCATATTTTGTATTGCAAGTAACTGACTGAAAAATATCAAACTTGTGAAAACATATTACATCCTAGAACACAGCTGTCATGTTACAGTATTATAATTTGATAAGTTTAATAAAAAAAAATTGTATTTGCCTTTATTATAGGACTCACCTCTGGACGATTCCCAAAACAAACATGCACATAGAAAGTGCTACATACCGGCCTCTTGCACTAGTTCCTAGAAACTTCCTAGAAGCATACACAGGGTCATGTGTAGCATCCACAGCCCAGTAGAGGAAGAAGGGTCGTCCAGAACTTGCCCGTTTTTCTAGGAATGTCACAGCTTCCTAGAAATGCAAATCAATTGATAGCAGTGTCACTATGGTGTTAGACAAAAAGAGATTGCATACATAGTTGAAAATAGTGAATATAATATGTAAATATTGGCAATGTTTGTGTCAAACAGACAAACCTGAATGTACAGCTGTGTGAGATTGGATTCCCCAGTTTGGCGGTCTATCTGGAAATCTTCATAATACCTAGAAATAATAAGTATGTAAGAAACATAGCACTATCCACTCATGTGACAGTGGTGCCATTATTATTTATAATGATACCATTTGTATTGGAAAGCGCATTATTTGGGCAGGCAATTAGATGGGAAAAACTTGTTTATAGAAAAACTATGTCTATAAATTAACTGTGTATAAGTGTTCATACTGTTGTAATACACTGTAGTGTCACATTTAGAAAATAATTTCAGTTAGATACATAGAGTTAAACATTATTGGAGTACTTTAAACTAGTATGTTTTTAAACTAGTAAATAAAATAAAAGTACAACTAGTCAACATAAAATTTGAGAAAAATTCTTTTACTGACGGTTGTTTCTACTAAGTAATGCAGATCGAACCTTCCCACCATGTTGTTGTCTCTGTAAACAGGAATGTTTGGCACAGTTTTGTCGTCCATTGGTCCAAAATGGCAGTTTGGTGAGCCAAACCATTCATGGAAGCCATGTTTGAGAGGATGGTATTCAGGCTGGTGCCCCAAATGCCTGGAGGACAATACACATACAAGTCAGGCATATCAATACACTAGTTAGTGAACTATTAGATATGAATAAAATGTTTTCCTCCTTGATCCCAGGTGTAAAGTGGTGAGTGTCTTGTAGAACAAAATGTCCATCCATTCTTTCCATAATATTTTGTCCATGTATATATGTAAAATAAAATATTTTTGATCACTGTACAAGCTTATACACAAAACACTTGAATTTTACTGTTTATTTACATTCAGGCAGCCATGTTTGTTGGCCTGAAATTTCAGCTCTTATTCAACGATACAATATAGTGTTAGGCAGATTTTAAAATACTGAGGTACTCTTGAAATTAGTTACTTTGCTGTTCTAATTTTAACAGATGTAACCAGAGTTACAAGACCATTTAAAGCGACATATACAGATGGCAAGAACACAAAGAAGTGATTGTCTATTGGGTAATCTAAAGTCCAACACCTGCCACTTGCTACTTAAAAATACAGAACCAGTTTTTGAGTTAAACTAATTATTATTATTTAGTATCTGCACTTGTTTTTACCATAAACTGGGGAGTCTGAAGTGTGCAGAGTTAACAAATGTCAGTTCACGACTTTCTGAACATTCCTGTCCTTTGGACCCAAGTCTAGCCATTTATTTGCTATATATTATAATCTTTTATGTTTCTTCTACAATTGTACCAAGTTAAGTTAATCAACATATGACATTTATGTACAACATCCATACTATAATTTTCACAACATTTGGAGCTAGCACAGAATATCAAAGTGGGTTCTGCACACAAAGACAATAGTTATTCATCATAGGTGTATTTTTGTACTTAATTATGTTAATTAATTTTGTTGCACAAATGTTCCATTGCCCTTTAAGTTGACACTGCAGTGGGGAGCATTATTGTTATTGAATATATTGTTCATGGCTCCAAGAATGGTTTATTGTATGATTTAACTTACTTTGGAGCAAACATTTGTCGATGAACAAGGCCCATAGCTGACAGGTCAAAATGCCGTACTCATCGACACATGTTTGCTCTAAAGTAAGTTAAATCATACAATAAACATTATTTTTGTCTACCATTTTCCAACGATCTTGTTTCTGTATCCGTTCTGCTGCAGTAGCTCAGGAAGCAGTAGTTCTGTAGGAGAGATTCCCCCAACTATCACCTGGGGCGTGTAAGCTGCAACATGGACATGGCATATTCCCGTAAGGCACCTGCCACGTTCTGCACGATTAAATCTATAATTCTATATTACCAACTGTCAAACCTTGGCCTTTCCTTTTTTTAGAATTCCCAGAAATGGCACAATGTAACTTATAATTTATATGACCATTTTAAAAGTTTCACAGTTGAAAATTAAGAAAATTCAAAACTGAAAATGTATTTATCTTAGAACTGGTATGGTTTTTTTAATAAATAGAAAAATTCTACTAATAATATCTAAAACTAGTATGAGGTGTGGAAAGAACCATGTTCCTCAATGACACAATCCTACACATTCTTTCAGATTGTTTTTAAACTATAACTTATTTCAAATTTATGAAAAGTGTTTAAGATTATGTGAAATAAAATGCAAAAACCTGCAATATTATTAAAGGTAATTTTTCATTAGTAGCCATACAGTTATTTGGTAGAATACATTGGCATTGTATGAATTTCTGTATATTCAATAGCTCTTAGATAATTTTATTTTTATAGTCACATTCAGTAAATATAACTTTCCATTTCTGCCAAATGCGTTGTCAGAGTAGAAGCCGTTTCTGATGGGGAGTCGTCCAGATAACATGGCTGCCCGAGCTGAAATACCAAAACTCCATTCTTAGATTGGCAAAAACCAATAACATATGGTTGTCATGTAAAGAATATATTTTAGCCGTATTATTCAATATGTTGTACACTGATTCTGAAATGTCTAAAACAACTAATTTTATGGTTTGGGATTGTAATCACATTGCAAAATTTTATTGAACTTAATTTACACGCATTATAATGACCTTAAAATATGTTCTTTTTCTATTTTTATTAATTATATTGTACATAAAACATATGCTAAGATTTTTTATTTTATATATTAATTTAATCAATTGTTATTAGGTAACAGGTGCAGCTTCACATTCTGCTATAACTCTTCAATTCTTAAAACAACTGACAGTTTTAAAGGAGGCCATCCACTTACACGGTGAACAGAGAGGACTGGCAGAGTAGAAGTCAGTGAGAAGCATCCCCTCCCTTGCCATCTTGTCCAAGTTGGGAGTCTCCATTGATGGTTCTCCATTGACACCCAAATCTCCCCAACCCATCTACGAACAATACACAGTTCTGGTCTACTGAATCTGTGAAAATATTGTGATTTTAAACATTATATTTCATTAAAATAGTTGATATGGTCTATACACACTATCAGTGAAGACACTGAAGTGAACACAATGATGAGATGGACACATGACACAGCTTGTGAGTAGATGATAATTACCTTGATATTAAATTAACAAGGCAATGTACTTCATGAAGAACACATACAGTATCAGCAAAATAAGGGTACTTAATTACAATTTTAACATTGATCTGCTCATACACTTTTTCACATGTACAGGTCATTTTGTTTGGCTTTGGTTTCATTACAATTAATTTAATATCATGACCATGACTTGTTGAATTCCAGTTTACTCTTTCGACTTTTGTACATAAAACTTTCTGGAATGTATAATATTTAAGTGCATAAATAATTTATTACAAAAACATAAAATCTGCAATATTGCCAGCAGTCTCTAATTGAAATGAAGCAATTCATGATTCTCCATACCCAATAGCTTGCAAAAAATTTAAAAGCAATCTTAGGAAATATCCCAATGCATATCTCTCATAAGAAGTCTAACATCCTACAATCAGTGACAAGAGGCATTAATATTACTTACGTCATCCATCAGCAGAACTATGAAGTTTGGTTGTTGTTGTCCACAGCAAATGTCCAAAATCATCAGACATCCACATATGATGACAACAAAGTGGTTAATGGCGACCAGTTTCCTCATCCTGCTCTTAGGAGATGGCTATGCTAGAGCTAGAATTACTGGCAGCACCTATAAGTAATTAAATTAATCATGTTGTCAGTACATGCAGACAATACATAAACCACAAAAGAACTCGCTGCCTAAAAATAAATTGGTCTTACTTACTGCCTAACAGTTCATAACTAGGACGAAAGATGAATTGATGCGAGTATGGTGGATATACAAATTAAAAATGGTGAATATTTAATTAACATATAGATACAAAGGCTCAATGTGCAATAGCCCGCCATGAGGCAAGAGTTCCACTTGGAGGTTGAATTTTTTTTATGAGGGAACATAATATACTTCTGCATGGTACTAAAAAAGAAACTCAACAGTACTTACATATACACCCACAGGTATTATAAGTTTGACAAGGTTTTAGTACAACTTTCGAAGTTGAATACCATATAAAAATAAACTCATTTTCACTCAAACTTTGTGACAAAGACAAAGAATTAATTATAAGGATTATACACCAAAATCCGAATAAAATAACGTGCCTAGCCCCACGGGCGTCGATCGGTGGGGGACGGGGACGCGTCCCCCCACTTTTTAGGGTGGGGGGACAGCATAGGAATTGTCCCCCCCACTTTTCAGTTCAGAAAAATTGCGAGGCATATAGCCTGACTCGACACTCCTCTCTCTTAAAAAGCCGCTACATAGGACTAGCTAGACAATAAACTCGCGATATGAAGTTCAGCAAAGCTATTTATCGCAAATTAACACGAGGCAAACAAGTGTTGAGGCATGTGATAGTTATTTAAACAAACGTAATATTTTAATATATTGAACAAATTTTTAGACAACTCTTCACAGTAGTAACCACAGGAGAGTTATCGAACAGCCCGTGGCATTTATACCAAAAAGGCTTTGTTATTTCGCTGCACATTGATGATTTTTAATTTGTCGCACAGAAAAGCCAATCGGAAAGTTTATAATTACCGAAAAAATGTAAGCCACTGCCGGGCTCTATCAACTTTGTGTTGATATTATGAATAGGCTCTAGCCATCAAGCACATTTTAAATGATGAAATTTGTGTTGGACTTTCACCCCTGCCTGCTTGATGCTTATCGCCTACGACAGAAGCGGCGGATTCCTGCCCTTTGTGTAACATATTCCCATTTGAGTAATGACACATTTCTTTGCCAAAATGTTAGATTGGGAAGTTCTACACAGGCACAGCATGGGCGTCGATCAGTGGGGGATGAGGGGAGGCGTCTCCCAACTTTTCGGCCTGAGGTGGTCAGCATAGGGAATGTCCTCATACTTTTTCAGTTCATAAAACTAATTTATAGCCTTTAATTATAGGCATATATAGTGAGACTGATCACTCCCCTCTCTTAAAGACCCTACATCGGTCTAGTAGTAAAATAAATAATAAGAACTAAACTTCCGACTACCTAGTGGAAAATCACTAGATAAGTTGCTTGGTTGGCCACAGCCCGCAACTTGATATAAGTCCAGTAAATATTCATCATGCCGGGCTCTGTCATTTTGCACCCTTGTATTTATATATAGCCATCAAGCACATAATAGATTATTAATTTTTGTTTGCCCTGTCACCCATTGGATTGCAGCCTGGTTGCCCTGGTGGATAATTATATCGCCTACGGCGGAACTAGAGGATTGATCCACTTTGTGTAATTTGATCTCATTTTAGTGATGACAAATTTCTTTGCCAAAAGGTGGGATTGGGAAGTCCTACACAGACACCCCTGTAAGCTCTGCATCTTGTCACCCTATGAATCAGGCAAGCAGTGTTGGGTCCAAAGTCTACCCCCAAATGTTCAGTGTTTGGGGTAGCTAGGCCATGGCCCCTCTTCAAATATATGTTGCCAACATAACTATTATAAATAGCATACCATAAAGGCTTTTTTTAGTTTAGAATTTGCACCAGACCAACAATGAATTCTGTTTTATATTATAAAAAAAAACTTATGTGTATTTCAAGTCATATATATTACACATGTCATATATATATATATATATATATATATATATATATATATATATATATATATATATATATATATATATATATATATATATATATATGACATATTATAATATATATATTATATGACCTATAATATATATATATATATTATGATATATATATATATATATATATATATATATATATTATGCATACATATGTCTATATAAATTGGTCCCCCGTCCCCCCCCCACTTTTAAAACCGGATCGATCGACGTCCCTGACTAGCCCCAGAGGCTATAGATAACCTATAATAATAGTCATTCGATAATGCACCTTGTACAAATAATAAATTAATGAGCCTGTCCCTAACAACCAGATAAAACACAGTCTAGGCTCTAGCTGCCAGTTTCAGTGGTACGTACGGTCCCTGTCAGTGACACTGAGCCGAAGCCTGAGCCGAGGCCGAGTGAGGCGACGCCGCAGCCGCAGGCCTGGTACCGCCCCGCGTTTGACGTAGCTGTTTACGAGTTCTGCAAACTGGCAACTAGAACAGCGCTAGAATTTCATAAAGTTAACTGCAACCACATGGAACATGACAGTGCATAACTGATCATTGCAACAACTGTTACGCTTTACGTTGATCTTCATAAAAACATCGTTACAATTTCACACGTCCTGTCTCTCAATAAAACAGTCCCGCCATCTGCCGACTAACCGCATATCTCTTCAGTTAACGTAGCACTTGCTGGCGGTAGATGGCGCGATTTTGACATCTACAGATTGGAGGAGGTTAGATAGTTAGCAACGCAAACTCTTCGCCTCAAGGGATCTTTTATGATAAATAATGTTTTCGATAATAACACGATATACTCGATGTGCATCAGTATGCAAGACATACACACAGATGCGATTATACCAGGCAACACGTGTCAAGGTAATTGGCGTGTTGATGCATTAATGTCCTATTATCGCTCATGCACCATTGGAAAATCCGTGTGTAAGGCCGTGTTAATTAATATATGAAAGGTTTGAGGAAAAAATGCAATAAACGTATTATGATTTATTAATGTTTGACACGGTGGGACTTGGAATCCGAATTGTGCTACATTTCAGAACATTTACACACGTGTGGCCAATATTTGTGGTACAAATCGTTTTTGCAATTTGAACAAAACTCTGATAACATTATGTAATTAAGTCTAACTGTCTAACAGACACATGTTCAATGATGTTGGGATAAACTAAGAGAACATTTTGTTTTGTTGAGGTACTTGCGAAAGTATACTAGCAAAATTCAAATCTCATTTTAAAGATGCATGCATTGTTTAAATGAACATAATACTCGAGCAGTTTTATGATTTATTTTTTAGAGTCTACATCAGAAGGGTGCTGTTTTGTCGAGTTCACCAACAGCCTATGCTGCAGCAAGATACAACCGTCTGCTAGCACCTCACCAGTCTGCACTCTCGGGTTGCATCCACAGTGCACAGTACTCAACCAAAAAGAACAATGGGTTGCCGAAGCACCATCCGGAAAAAGGTGACTTGATATATGTGGGCAAGCTGACGACTATGGTTCGTTACATAAAGGCATTCTCTGTGTCAACCAGCGTAGTCGGCATTGGTGTACAGCCGTTTATCTTCAATGCTGCTAATCAGTTTCCCACGATCCTGAAGATAGCGATGGGCGGGTTTATGTCGTTCTTCATCTTCCTGTCTCCGCTGCTGCTTCACCTTGTTGCTAAGAGATATGTGATCAACATGTACTACAACAGAAAAACCGACAGATTCACGCTGTCGACGTACACGTTTTTCGTCTACCGCAAGGATACGACCTTCACGAATGCCGACGTGGAAGTTCTCAACGTGCCGGCCATGTTCACCAACCTGAAAGTGAACAATGTGCCACTCCTTATCGACCCAGAATCGTTCACTGATAGACAAGCTTACATTCGCTTAATGAGCTACGACAAACCGATGGACTGGGAACTGCCTCCTGATGACAGAATGACTCCTGGCGGTCACCGCAAACAGTAGTAGAGTGTGGTGAAATCTGCCTAGCCGTTGTCTCTGGCATGTGACAATTCCTGTAGAGTCTTTTTACTAAACGTATTAAAATGTCATAATAATATGATACATATGTTTTGACTTTTTTTATTAAAGATGCATGTCTTCTTTGCTCAAATCTCAAATGCCATGGCTATTGGTCGAGCAACTCTGGCAATAAGCGGTGATGTTGCCGTTATTGCCAGATCAGATCTGTGTGGACAGGGGCGTGCATGCACGTCCAGCTAGTGATATTTTCAGTGAATTCACGGCAACAAACTAATGACTTCAGAAAAGTGCAACGCTCTGTAAATAATGCGGAGACTCTCTGGCCAAAGGCAATATGTAAGCAGCAAGCAAAGTTTCTTGAGCGTCATCAGACTTCTTCACATTGTTGCAATTTTCATATACCATCACCATTGTGCAGCGTGGTGTCCCTTGTTTGGGCGAAGGCCTCAGCATGCTGCTTCCATATATACATAATTATGTATATATATATATAATTATATGTACATATTGTACATATATTATATATAATATATATATGTGTGTTTACGCAGGTATTCATATTAACTACAAAAACAAACCATTTCTGAAACTGAGCTACCGTACCCGATATAAACCGTCAAGTATACGCAAGGTGGCGACACTTGATGGACCATAAGATCTGAGGAGCTTCGGGTTAGTCCTCCACGTACAAATGCACGCAAACGCTTGGTGAAAATACTGCAAAGAGTACCTTAATTCAATCTAACCATGTAATTCTAACCCGTTGTACACACCAGACCAACCATAAGAGGTTTGGTTGTGCAGTAGCACGGAGTTCCCTCCAAGTGGAACTGCCAAACACCGACAAAGTCTGAACTTCCTTAAGTTATGGTGGCAATGCCATTAATTTTGTTTGTGTTTGTAACCGGAATATCCACAATGGCTTGTCTTGTCTGAAAACTTAATGCATATGCACTATGCACCGGACTGGGAACACTATTGTGTACGTAGTTTACAGAGAGGCTCTACCGTCAGAAACGTGATGTGATTTTATGACACGCCGCTAATTGTAGCACAGGGACCGACCCCTCGTGACCACACATTCTAAGCCATATTAATTATACCAATAAAATCAAAAGCATAACAATATGTACATGTCCTTTGTAATAGGTAATATATCTGAACTGATGTAGTCAAATGATGACCATGTACAAGCAATATTAATAAGCCCTCAAGTAAAGTGTTTTCAATACAAGCCGCAGAAATCGAGCGAATTGACGAACGGAGCTATGTTTAGTAAGTCTTTCAGAAAGACGAATCCTATGGGCGGTCACTAGTCACTTGGTTTCGGTCCCGGTGCTACAATTAGCGGCGTGTAATTTTATGCCCAGCGGTGACGCGGTTCATCATATTAGGTTGTCTCCAGTGTTGCCCCAATACACAGACATTTCATATTATATATGTCACATATCTACTGCAGGTATTTTTCGGACAATGAGTAACGAGCTTATATGTCCACGTGGACAGCCTCTATGTGATACACATACTTTTGTACATCTAGTTGTAGAGTGAGTTCTAACAATATTATGGACAGCACATAAAAGCACTTGTTTCCAATGTAGCTCTCAAAAAATGCAAATAAGTATTAACTATTTGTATCAGCTATATTTTCGTATTACTAATTTATAATAATTATATTCAGAGTAGCTGCACAACAATATGTGTATCATATTTTCCTGCAAAACGTAGTTACACATATTCTAATATTTCTGTTCAGCTCGTTGAGATAAATTGCGTAGAGCATGATGACACATTATAGGCTGTAAACACGGAATTCGAAACAACTGCGTCAATTTTTAGCGAAATACCAATACTTGCTTTCACCATGTGTAATGTGAAGCACAAGCAGAACCACGTACACATTAAGTCACGTGTACCGTGTAAACAGAGGCTGTCTGCGGGGACACGTGCTCGTTACCTATTCGTCGAAAAATGCCCTGTTCCGGAACCCACCTGGTGAGGCAAAAGTGCCCACCGTGTCAGGGACCGGAAGCTTAAATTTTCGCGTAGTATTTCGGGACATTTCCGAAACGTGAACCGGGTCAGTCATGTTAAATGCGCTTTTGAATTTACCTTCAGAGACTAGTCACCAGACTAACAATCTGCAACTAGCATCAATTGTTTCCTTTGCTACACGATGTAATTTTGCGGCGCAACCGGTGCAAATTACAGTTTTACTAGTAACACAAACAGCAGGGCCTACAACAGCAATGGTAGGGCCTACGTCGTTATTATGAACTAGAGTCCGTCGGCAATCGGCCAATGATTTTGTTTTTGTCGCACACCAAATTTTGAAATTACTAATACACTGTAGCTATCACTGCGGAGCCTCTAAAATCACGGAAGGAAACTGCAAGCTGGCAATGAACATTTTACCAAATGCTTAACAGAAAATGAGTCTACCTCTTCTGAATCATGGTTGCATTCATGGTTACATGACGATAAACTATACAGCGAACCAATTTTTTCTTAATTGAAAACATTTACTGTTTTAGCATTCAATAATTTGTACAGGTCCTCTTCTGGCTTGACTAGGCTTTTGACTGTGCACATGCGTCAGGGTTTGACACAATGTGCTATGTAATCGGTATACATATAGGGCCTATGGTAGTTTTCCAATAATGTATCTATTTTTGTTTCAAACGACTGGACTGATGGATTAATACTGGCATAGTCCGCGTCCCGATCGGGTGCAGATCCAATGTATCGTTTCTTTCCGTCGAATAAGTTCGCAAACAATTCTTTTGTGATGTGGTTTGTTGCATATCGAAGTAGCGACGTTCGGTAAAGGGATACTCCAGTATTAACTTACGTATGTATACTATATTGGTTGTGCCTAGTAATTGTGCACAACGATCGTTAATAAACAATACTAATTATAGTTTAACGGTATCAAAAACATGCTATCTTTGATACAGGGCGCTGTCATCTTGAGACTTACGCGCCAGTGGCGTAAGCCAAATCGTTTAATTTTCGCCAATAATTGTGATAGTGACGTAAGCAATCTGCGGTGACGTAAGCGGTTTACGTCACTGGCGCATAAGTCCCTGAATCCCACATGGAGTGTTTCTTGTATAATGATACTATTAATTAATTGTTTATTACCGAACTTTGTGCACACATAGTATGAACAACCAATATATTATACATCTGTAAGTAAATGCTGTGAATCTCTCACCGACTGTAGTATCCCTTTATATTCCAGTTGACGTAGTGAACGTCAGGCAGGGAGAAACAAAGCGCGAACGTCACATGATGACGTCATCACCGTTGATGCGTAGCAACATTGTGGGGATTTGGTGGGAGCGTGTGCCAAAGCACAAACGAGTAATTACAGAGGTATATTCTATACAGAGATGGTGTCTGCTCCTCTACCCAGAATTTGCAGAGCACTAATCTGTAACAGTACGTCTGCTGTCTAGAACGTGGGACAGTTAAACATCAAAGGGTATTGTGGTTAACACTGCTCTCCTCGGCAGTATTGCCAATCATTTTTGTTTACTAACTGGGTGTTTTATTTACCATTTCAACGTGTTACGGGTTGACTATTTAAAATTATGAAAATTTTCCTAGCTTAATAATATAACTAAACATAATTTGGCAGGCAATAAACCTTGAACATGTATGCGATAAACACGAGAACGTATACTAAACGAATAAAGACTGCCTAGGAGCTGACACCCTTGTTTTAAAATCGTCTGCCCATCCTAAATTTAAAGACGTCCACCATGGCTGCAGATACAACTGTTTCAGTTAGCGCATTCCATTTCTTTCTGTTTGGCTAAAACAAAACTATTAGCACAAACGTGAGTTCGGGCCGGCACTTGAATAGATCGTTCACAAGGGTCATGAGTGGTGTTAGTTGAGTAAACTAGATGGCTCAGAAGATTTCTCTTGATAAAGTTAATGCAACATTCGATTTGGCAGATAGATGGGATATGTGAATGTTCCCTCTGAGGTCATCAGATAACTCTACATCTAGGCACGGGTGGCGGTGCACGAGTCCCAGGTTGTCTCCGTGGATGGCATAGCGTCCACTGAGAATAGTGGACAGTTCTCTTCTTGGTGATATGCATAACTGCGTTTTTGGTATTGTACATCTGCCAAGTTGCAGACAAATCCACCAATCCCTTCAGGTCAGACTGAAGGGCTTCTGCGTCGTTACTGTTGTTGACACACCTGTATAGAATACAGTCGTCGGCAAACAACCGGATGTTATAGGGATGACGCCTCCTCCTGTGTCGTTGACGTGTGACTGAAAAGGAAGTGGGCCCAGAATGACACAAGCTCTGTGTTACCCCAGACTCAACTGTCACTTCTCTTGACCACACGCCATCTACTACTACTTTCTGTTTTGTCTTCGTAACCCAAATTGAAATCCAGTTGGCGGCTCCGTCGTTGACTCTGAATACTGGAGTTTTCTCACAATGAACGCATACCGGAGTTTTCTCACAATGAACGCATGCTGAAGTTTTGTCACAAGGCGTATATGGGGTACGGTGTCAAAAACCAAAGAAAACTCAAACATTAGAAAGTCAGTTTCGTGGCCGTGACCTATACACTCTTTCCAATGTCTTCCATGGCACCAATGAATTGCTCCCAATCGGACTTAGTTCATATCCTATTGTCAGTTTTAAAGAAAGGCCGTTATTTGAAACTGCATTTAACGTTCATTGTTCATCACCATGCATCGAAAAATAATCTGCCCATGCGTCTACAGATACTAGACATTAAGAAACTTACTTGTGCATACACATAAACTTGCATGCATAAATACACTTAACATATAGAGGAAGATCGCACAAAGTGTGCCCCCTAAGCAAACAAACAGCACACAGTTTCGAAATAATAAAAAAGTAACATTTTATTGTCAGAAACAGTACGTTCCAACCTTTATTTATCAACAAGTAAACTTGTGATGCAATATGAAATTTGTTTATATTGGCGATGAGCGTCTGAAAACACCACTCAGAAACAACTCTTGAAAAAACGGGACGGCAAAGTAGGCCCCTTCTGAAATATTGTCGCAAGTCACCCATCAGCACACATTTCGCATATAAAGGCACCGCTCTCATATCCGGCACAATCCTCATGTGCCCACGCTTTGTATTCCCCGTATCCGATCCATTTCTCCCGACTTTAGCTGTCCTTAAAGGACAAAAAAACGCAACGGTTTCGCGTCATACACCTAATAGAGTTTATACAAAGTAACAATTTCCACATATACTCAATTTTTTAACGTCAGCGGTTTACTCAGAATGTGACTTTAAAGTCTAAAATTCTAACGAAATCCACGATGGTCTAGACGCCGCCATAGGTGAAGGGTTAATTTGGCTTGGCCATTCAGCGCGCGGCATTCTATATCTCGGTCAGCTTCCGGCGACGTCGTTAAGGGTCAACAACTTCGAGTCTTCGACAGTTCGTTCAGTTGGCGTGACATCTAGCAGCTGCTTATAGACGTATATCTAAATCTGTGGTTAAATCTATGGTAAACTTTAGTAATTATGCCTTCGTGTTCGGCATACGGTTGCAATAATAGTTGAAACAACCGGTAGTATTGAAGCAATGGATTCACGTTGGTGATTTGCGGGCGTACTGTTTGGCACTTTAATCGGTCCATTTTGAGGAGAAATGCTTTGATGTAGACATGTATCATCAGTTGATGGGATGATTTCAGCGATAACAATAATAGACAACTTTATATTTACCGTCATCAGCATGTTACGCGCGTTGCCGAGTTGCAGCCATTTCATGACAACAGCCAAACCCTATGCAGGGAATCTACGTGGAGAGCGCCTCGATCACCGTCGTGACGTCATTCTTCGTCTAAGATGGGGTAGCGCATAGAATTTGGATGGCTGGGTGTTAAAAAATATTTTTCTGGTAAACCGCTGGCGTTAAAAAATTGAGTATATGTGGAAATTGTTACTTTATATTAACTCTATTAGGTGTATGCCACGTAAAAGTTAACTTTGTTTGTCCTTTAAACAGCTCGCAGCAATACAAGCACAATGTCATATATATATACTTCAGAAGTTGATTAACTGCTCGCGAGGTGTCGCAACGGTTTCGCGGAATTCAACTTGATTCCACGAGCTATTCCACTCATGCTCGTCATTAGACGACCCGTTGCTGGGTCTCTTCTTCTGGTCCAATTCTCGTCTGTAGGGCCTGAGCGTGACGATGCAGGTCTTTCTACGTCGGTGGCTTTTTCTGGGTGTTTTCCCGCACATTTTGAGAATAGGGGACAGCTGTGGTTTTCTGGCTTCTTTGTGGAGATGCCAGATCCATGTCTAAAATGTTACTGGGTAAACGTAAGCTTGTACTGTCGCCCAGGGTAAAATAATGTATGTGCAGTAAAAAAAAACATACACGTCTAGTTGTAGTTATCTACCATTCTTGATTTGTATTAATCTAGTAGGATTATTAAATGTGTAATTTAGTTCATTCAATCATATTACATATTCTACCTATACCTATGCTAATGATGCTGCCATTACATTTTTAAATAAGGACAGTAAGGGCAAAGTGGACCCTATAGACAAAGTGGGCCACCGATACGTCCGCTTTGTCTACAGTCTACACACAACCGTATCAGTACAACCGTCAGTTTTAATAAAAAATATATGTCCGCTATCTAATTGCAATTAGCGTGGCTAACACAGATGAGTTTCATATGCCATACCCATCTGTATTTCATATGCCATACCCATCTATATTGAGTACTAAGGGGTTTCCAACACTTGACAAACCATGTAAATATTTTAAGAAAAGTATGAAATATGAACTTTCTGATCTCGCTTGTTTCAATTCGCGTTACTGCATGCTCTCTGGTATTGTTCAAAGGTGCCGTCTGGCGGGTTAGTCATCAACAGTAAAAATTATGTATCCTTACGACTGCGAATAATGACAAACGGGCGTGGGCGCACGTTGATTGAGGAGTCCGGTTTGTGCGACCTTCCCCTACATACACGCAAGACCACATTACACTCACGCATACATACATACACCGCATGCACACGTCCGCAAGCAAGCAAACGCCAAATCTGATAATGAATCACGAGCTTGATCTTGATGAAAAGAAATGAAATATAACCCTCGCTAGATGCGTGCACATATCCGATGTTGTGGTTTCTTCTGCCACTGGGAATCAGCGGGCGCTAGTTCTAATTGTCCGCAACACAATCACATTTGCTGAATCGTTTTTCGTGAACGTAGGAGCCACTCGAAGGCGACGAGCTCGATTACTCTGATTGTATGTATTAAAGAAAAACAAATTGCAGAATTTTAGACTTGTGCTTTTAGATAGACAGAGAGATAACAAGTTTCCATTAACAACTACAATCAAGATTATTAGGCCAAACGTTTACTAGAATAATCTTGCCAAAGAAACATGCGCGGCCAGCGCCATTGCTATTAAAAGTATGACGTCACCAATGCCTATCCTTTTAACTTCGCCAGTCGCCAAACTGAGAATGTTACTAAAGTTCGTTTCGCCGAATTTGTGTTGGCTCTATAAGCCTGCAGATACTAAAATATTATATCCGCTCATGGTGCACTGCAACAGGTAAATATATAATTCAGAATCGAAAGGAATACGAGAAACCAACAGATGAGCTGACTCGTTCATAATATGTGCTTGTCGAGAAAGGACATTCGACACGTCACTGCAGAACCGCGGTCAAAGCCGCTCCAGGCGCTTATTGGTCGGTCAGACGTCTGGGGCCTGTATTAATGGTCAGTCATCGAGAACTGTAACATTTCACTAGAATCTCCGACTTAAGTAATTCTACATAAACCACAAACGTGATACTCTTTATTGCAACTGCAAATAGCCATATTATATTAACTCTTCGGAATATCACAGGTCAACATAGTGTTTTTTATTATACCTTTAGGAATACCACTTTTATAGGGAGGGTGCCAGCTCCTCTGCCCATAATTGACAGGGCACTGAGGGCAGTAATTTGTAACGGGAAGTCTGCTGTCGAGAACGTGGAAATGTTAAACACCAAAGGGTACTGTTGTTAAGTCTGCTCGCTTCGGGCATTATTGGAAATAACTTTTGTTTTGAAACTAGATGTTTCGTTTACCATTTGAACGTGTTGCAGGGAGAATCTTTCAAATTGCGATCATTTTCCGAGCTTAATAAAGTAACTAAACACAAAGTTACCTTCTCCATGCATGTTGTAGTCAAAAGCACATAATATTAAATGGAAACATGAAACCTAGGAGCTGGCATCTTCGCATTAATAGGGACGAACACTCTACCGTTCCGTTGATGCTGACGGGCGGTGGCAGTTAATTATGAGGTAGTAGAATATTATAATGAGTTTATATTTATTTTTCACACTAATATTGTAACATTGACGTACAAATCGTAGCGTAGCCATTACACGTCATATAAACATTACAAATTGTACAAAATATATGTAAATATAGCAATAACAATACAGATATTGAAGAGTTCATAATAAATTATTCTCAGTTCCTGATTATAAATACAAAATTAAATACAACACTAAATACAATCGTGAATAAACTCATCGGTTGAATGGCACGCAACATTAAAATACGCAGTGGGGACATGGCATCGTCTCCTAATACCCACTAGCGCTGTAAGTCTGTGGTTAAAACCTCAATGTTTTTATAAGTGTAGAACCGAGATTGCTATGGCACATAAAGTCACAGTTTGGATCCAGACACTTCATGGCACAGTGAATAATGTATTAGCACCTAGCAGTTAGCACGATGTGTAGATCTATCTTCATAGGTAAACCAAGACGAGAACAGATGCTAAGTCTACCACAAGAGTGTCAATACTCTGCGACTGCGGTGTTACGATAAAACGATGTTATGCCAACACAGTGTCTTATTATGCTTTACCCTATGAAGGACGGAAGCTGCACTATAATATTTATTTGCACAACACTAATCATACTGGTGGTTTCCTTATTATTGTTTTCATGAGTTCATTAATATCATGGGCTTCTCGAAATCTCGCGTTTTCTCACGGTTTTGTGCGTTTTGAATTATATGACACGCGTTTGTGACTTGAGAATAAGAGACAAATGTACGACACGCATAATATCGCATTAGAGATATCGGGTAATGTGCTGCACTAAATATGGCGAACCGGTAGTGTTTAAGTTTTTGTAAAACAATCAATATCCACGGCAACACGAAGACACAAGTATAATCTATGCTATGTAAAATAACCGGTGTCACAAACATGTAGGTTTATATGGGAAAGTCCTCATCTCATGTGCCTACCGGCACAACCAACTGCTATGCTTCCGCATGAATTTCGTTTCAGGTACACGATACTGACCATAACAGTTTCAATGAACTGTGTGCAATACTAACAACGTGTCACCGATGAGCGACGATAAAGAGACCAACAAAATGTACAATAAAAACTTATTCGCCCGTGCAAATGTACTGTTCTTGCGCCGAGGCGCTGCAACAATTGAGTCGTTCGATAAGTGCTGCGTCACGCTATCGACAAGCGGCATTTACTCGTCAACGGCTCGCAGCAGTTTCAAACAACTAAACAATACAATATATAGACCGTACACGTTGGTGTCAACACAGTTCACGTGAACACCTGTTGATAATTATCACTGGGGCAAAAGTTGTAGTAATTTTGATAATAGTTTAACGACTGGCAGTTTTTCGCGGCCGACGCCATCACGGCACAAGCGCCGTCGTTGTAGCCATTCCAGTTCGCGCCGCCGTTGTTCACCAGGTGGCTGCCGCTGGCGCCCTCTGTCTTCACAATGCCCGCATGAGACATGTATCCGTGCTCGACACTACACGATTCGTTGCCACGTACGTTGAGCGTAGCGTCGTAGCTCACGTGTTTCGTCGTGTCGTGTGCTGGCGCCATTGTTCCCATCTGCTGCCCGATGCTAGCGAGGATGTCGTTCACTTCATCGACGTCGATGGCCGGTGGCGTCTCGAGAGTGACACCTAGCGGATGAGACGGCGGTCGGTGATCGACTGGCGGCAGCGGCGGCGGGTCCATGGCGCCGACTAGCGGACGCGTCTGTAGGCCGTGGTTGAAGGGCGGCTGGTGGTACGGGCCGCCACACGGGTACCGATTGGGTACAGCGCCCGCGTGGAAGTCGAGATTGCTGATGTGTTCTCGTTTGATGTTAGCGGTCGCCGCCAGAAGTGTCGTCATGCGCAGACTGGACGCTGTCGGCGTGCTTCTGTCTGACGCCCCGGAGCTAAAACAGCAACAAAATGTTGAATAACATTTTAATGTGTCACGTTTTGTTATTGTAAGTTCAGTAAACTACTGTCACTACCATATCACTACAATACAACGTTTATCGGCATTCGCGCCAAATTAGAAAGAGTTGTAAACAGTGTCTCGGTTCGATTATATATATATATATATATATATATATATATATATATATATATATATATATATATATTTATATATATATATATATTTATATATATATATATATATATATACATATACATATACATATATATATATATATATATATATATATATATATATATATATATATGTATATATATATATATATATATATATATATATATATACATACATACATACATATATATATATATATATATATATATATATATATATATATATATATATATATATATATATATATATATTATCGCTGTATAGTTATTACGTGCATAGTTATTCTCAAAGTAAAGGGAATCGGATGATCACTGTCGAGATGGGACGATTCAATTGTATAACGATGCCGAGACGTTTAGCTGAATTGAGAGAGGAATGGAGAACGAGAGCGAACTGTAGCTGTTGGAGACAGGTGAAGAAGTCAGCAAGAAGCGACGGAAGAAGTAAAGTAGGGCCAATCATTGAGGACTACTATCGAGTCAACTTCACGGGGGACTGTACGAACAAAGATCGCTTTAACAGTAGCAAAACGTGAAGGGACGACTGAGTAAAACACACCTGAACCCGCTGTCGTCGTCGGACGTCTGGTCGGTGAAGCCACACCGCGGCTCCTTGTAGCCGTACATGAGGTCGTTGAAGCCGAGCAGCGGCTCCTTGCAGTCGTAGGGCGGCTGGGGGAAGTTGAAAGCGTCGACGGCCGAGTAGGGGCCGTGGTACAGGGCCGTGGCCGGGCGGGGCGCCGCGTACGGGTAGACCGGGGACGGCGCCTGTCTCCCGTCTTCCGGCTTCGACTTCTTCGGCCTGCCCATGCGGATGGCTGGAGTAGAACGTCAAAGACAGGTCAACACGTGTTACCAGTGCAGTGTTTGTGCTCAGGTAACTTATTGTTTCCATTGAACTGCGGCACACACCCTAGCTTGGCTACGTGTGAGGTAAAGACGCGTGACCTCTAGACGTTCTGAAGGTGTTTCCAAATAGCACTGACGTCTGGGTAAAGTACCTGACGTCATCTGAATCAACCGATATGAATACGGTTGCGGATACAATTGCAGGTTTGTCCCATGCAGTCTGGGACTACTAGACGTGTGGGCCCCCCAAACTCAAAATCGGTCCCTAGTTTCTGTCATCATTACCACTGTCGTGTGTTATCGCCGTATCATTAGATATATGAAATATGCCATAACAATCAATTATAGGAAAAACTGGATACTGATATGTAAAACAATATGCTTTGGGACAAACCAGATGCGGAAATGCAAGTCCTGCGAAGGCCCGTACTAAAGTTCCTTGTACATGTGCTTGCATAAGACTCCACTGCATGAGATCAATCCCATCACCACAAAGCGATATGGTTAAGTTTTGTTGTTTTTCTTGTAAACGTTATACGAGTCTGCTTGTTTTTCTAGCGTCTGACATTTGGATGATTTTGATATGAATTTATTTGGGCTAAAGCAGAGCGACAACTTTAAAAACATAGTGTTGATATTAAATCTGTATGAGAAGAAAGATCTTTTAAGAAAATTATAACGACAACACCCAAAACTTTACCGCCACCTTTAAATAGTAATGAGACGGGACCGTTATCAGTTAATCTCGTGTTCTGCTTTACTACAGTGTTTTTCTCCGACCTGAGAAAACTTAGTGGTGATCTCCAGATGGCGCCACCAAATCGGTGATAGTGCATATTCTTGCCTTGTTGTTCTTGTACGGTACGGTACGGTACGGTACGGTACGGTACGGTACGGTACGGTACGGTACGGTACGGTACGGTACGGTACGGTACGGTACGGTACGGTACGGTACGGTACGGTACGGTACGGTACGGTACGGTACGGTACGGTACGGTACGGTACGGTACGGTACGGTACGGTACGGTACGGTACGGTACGGTACGGTACGGTACGGTACGGTACGGTATCATACAATACAACATTCATACAACACAACATACATACAACATACGATACCATACAATACAACGTAACATAGCACAACACAACTTATATAATTAATATAATACAATAAAGAGTATATTCATGTGCTCACCCTCTCTCGACATGCCGACTCCGAGACATTTCTTGTAGCGACAGTAGCGGCACGAGTTGCGGTTGCGGGGGTTGATGAAACAACGCTTGAGGAACTTACAATCGTAGGTCGGGTACTCCTTCAGCGCGCGCCGGAAGAACTTCTACAGCGCAAGGTTCAAACATTCAACTACGTTCACGAGACGGTCAAACAGCGCTACCTTGCCGTGGAAGTGAAACACGTTAGATGTGGACAGACTTTTTGCAAAAAGAACGAGCGTCTAGATATGGTGGTGGCGATACATGCATGACGAAAGTGAATACGACAGAAGGAAAAGAATAATACAAAATATATATCAAGTAAAATAGCCACATTGTTCAGTAAACAGATATAATTGTAATGATTGATCGTCCACATATTTAAATAACAACAATAATTTGTGTGGACAACTTTGATAGAATCTTGGCAACAGTATTTAAAATAGGTATGAAAACAATTGTTGTCACTTATTAAAACACATAAAATATAATATAGTGGTATATGCCTACCGAACCATGCGTTATATATGTGTATAATTAATGTTATTCTATTAAGCATGCGCGGTTGGTCATCTTAGATAATGTCATCCGCGCATGCGTCACTCTGAAATTGTTTCCTGTCGAAGAGATCAAAAATCGTCATTGGGTTTTGGCTAACGGTGCATTATTTCTTGAATGAGTATAAATTGTTATTGCTTAAACTGGCGTGTGTTTGACAAGAACGGGCTATTGGTTGACTGAGTGAATACATAGCAAAGTGTAGCCCCACTACAAAGAGGTAGGCCAACATTGCGCCTTGTTCGCCTCTATCTGTGTATACAGGCCCACATTCTAACCTGACCTCTGTCCCAATTGCCGGTCAACGTGCAAATATTGACGGTCAAATATAAAGCAGAACTGGACATTTGCGTCGCCTTACCTTGCATCCTTCGCAGGTGGTCACTCCGAAGTGGATGCCGTTAGCGATGTCCAGACACACTCGGCACAGGTCTTGACCATCTCCCGGCTGCACCGTCTCCGGCTTCTCTGTTGGGTGAAAGGGTGGAATATTTATTTATATTTATAACTTTTATTTTAAGTTATTTTGATTGACATTTTTCATTATTTTTTATTTTTAAGCTGAAAAACACATGTTTGTTTGTTTAGTGATAGAGTACGTGTGTGAATTACACGAATAAATGAATGAACGAAGATGGAAGAACGAACGAACGAACGAACGAACGAACGAACGAACGAACGAACGAACGAACGAACGAACGAACGAACGAACGAACGAACGAACGAACGAACGAACGAACGAACGAACGAACGAACGAACGAACGAACGAACGAACGAACGAACGAACGAACGAACGAACGAACGAACGAACGAACGAACGAACGAACGAACGAACGAACGAACGAACGAACGAACGAACGAACAAAACATATATTTCCGTACGCTGATTCCTTTTAGCCATAAAAAGGCGACTGGTAATAACGGTAAATAAATAGTAATATGGACGCATTTCATATCATACATATCATATATCCGGTTGTGATGACGCATTATTATTACCTTTCCGGCTATATAATTACTATGTTTATTACTCTGGCTATGCCCTTCATATTTCATTTGTTAACTAATATAATGTCACGTATTTGATTTGTTCTATAACAGTTATGTTGTCTTTGTCAATAGCTTTATGATGATTCTCGATTATTATTATTATTCAGAGGATCGTTTGATATCATGAACAATAATGATTATAATTCTGACGCTATTCGTTTTGAAATCGGTAAAACGGGCCTTTTGAGATCCAACTCGTCATAGCATAGTTAATCTGGTTACAGGATTTTGTAGTCACGCACTATGGCACAAATGACACGCTCGATTCATCAGCGTTCAACCAATCGAAATGACCCGACATTAAGTGGTCCGAAGTGACCCGTGACGTGTCTTGACCCCCTTTTGACCAGTGGACACACATTAACAACCAGTTGTCCGTTCGCCTGTTTGCAGAACGGCGTAACAATGAGTGCTCGGACCAGGCCAGCCACGTAGTTGTTCCACGGGTACGTGCTACGGTATACGGGCAGTTGGCATATATTCCTGTTAAGTTGGTTCAGACAATGTACAACACAGCAGTGACGCCTGACTCAGAAAGCTTAGTTAAGACGAATTAAATTAGAATCATAATCCGTGAATATCGCACCTTGACTAGGTCGACTGCGTCACTATAGAATACGTGTTCGCTGAGTTCACAGTTTTGGTTTGTGCCAGTTTGCGGAAATGTCAGCCACTTTGAATTGTAATCCGGCGGTTTTGTCCTATTAGTTACTTCCCTTTGTGAGCCCGTTAGAGTGTTGGTGTTTTGTTGTTTGAGCGGTCACCGATGTAGGACAAGCGGCCACTTCTGTGGGCATGGGTAACACTGACCATTAGCCCGTAAATGGTTTCCTTTTAGAATTCTTTCTATGTCAGTAAACATTGGTGTCAGTGATTATTCGTGTGAACAAATTGATGTTGTGGAAACACCTTCCATATTTAGAACACAACTCACACGTTTAATTCAAAATGGCGGCACGTCCGGGTAACTACAACATGCGCGCACATTGTGGTGCCGAATATTCCAGGCTTACAATGTTCCATTGCAGGACTCGTTGAAAACAATAGATAATAATTAAATGCTAAGTCACGCGAACAGACCATCATAGAGGGAAATTTACGAACAACACACACTCATGCCTTGTGATATAAATAAAAGTATACCAAACCTAAAGGCATCGATTCCAATTTCAAAAACGACATTGTTCGTTTAAAATATTCATTAAATAAACGGATATTTTCCTATAGCTGCACATTCGTATTGTGTCTTTTATGCTGTTGAACAAATCTCCGTCAATTAATTAATTAATTAATTAATTAATCATTATTTAATTTATTAAATTAAAACCTACATATGCGTTGATTATTATAACGTCGCAAAACTAAATAAAACATCCATAGGGAACTTTTCGCCGGAGTTCATTAGTCATGAAATGACGTGGCGATGTATTCCAATGGATGTTAAACCCTGCGTACTGATACAGAAGAGAAAACCGCAGGAAAGGGGAGCAGCCGCATCCCACCTACGTGTTTTCAACACGTGCAGCAGCCAACGGACCGAATATATTTGTCTCCCCGACCACGTCGTCGTGACAGATCCAGTTCTGAGATCCTCCCCGACAGCCGATGTATTCATCAACACCTGAGTAGGGATATTTTGTTTCCGGCCGCCAGAGGGTGCTTACAGGTCAGTCTAGATCAATTGAACGTGGTGAAACAGATATACAGACCAACCATCGGAGTTTAAAAGACTATCAAATAGAATGTTTTAACATATCAAATGCGTGTGTGCAAATATTGGCACTGTGTTCGCAATTAACGATTGTCAATCTAATGCCACGAATAAACTTTACTTTATTGTAGGGCCAATGTAGAATGTAAACAAGACAGTTTTGATTTTTACTTTCACATATATATGTATATATATATATTTCTTTTTATTATATATATATATATATATATATATATATATATATATATATATATATATATATATATATATTATATATAGATGCATGCAACGTAAGTTGAGGTGAGGTTAGGTAAAAACAACTATTTTAATTTGGAAATAGCGGCAACCGAATGTTTAAAACGATATTAACACATGTCTGGCCTTATGTTGTTACATGTTGTTGAGCTGCCAATGTAGCTGGGAGGTTTGGAGTTGTCCCCGTTACGAGGAAGTATAGTCAACTCGAAGACGGGGCCTGCGGCCAGGCAGCCGCTCCGTAAAGTAACAATTAGCCCTGCTGCGTCTGTCTTCTCATGTATAGGAAGTAGGTCTTGTGTCTTGCGGAGAAGAAGCCAGAAGTTATGTGTGCATTGTACCATTTGAAAGACATGTTTTGCCATGGTATCCATGCTATCACACACTGGAGGTAAATAAGTAACCTGTCCTTAACTAATATAGTGTATTTATATAATAATAATTACTGTTGTTGTTATTGTTATCAACGTTATCATCATCATCATATCATTGTCATCATCAATATAATTATTACATACGTAATGCACGTCACACAGTGGTGGCTTTTGTTATTCCCGTTATTTATTATCGCTAGAATTGGTATCGATATAAATATAAAGTCGTAATTGTTGTTTGATGAAACGAATACCAAAACACATGTGGTATAAATTGCTTTAGAAGGACGTAGCATCTTATGAGTCGTATCACTTCAGATGAGTCCCTTTGTTGCTGTTGTTGAATAAAGTTTCATCCGTTCGTTCATTCGTTCATCGAGTGGCATTTTGATTGGTTTATTGGTTTATTGTTTGATTTAATGAGTTTGTTTGGTAAACATTATACACATGCAAATAAACGTAATATGCAAAAGCAAGTGAAGCAATGGAATATATATATATATGTATATATATATATATATATATATAATATATATATATGTATACATATACATATACATATATATATATATATATATGTATACATATACATATACATATAATATATAGCTCATAATATATATATATATGTATATATATATATATATTATATATATATATATATATATATATATATATATATATATATATATATATATATATATATATATATATATATATATATATATATATATATAAAACCCGAAAGCACATAGAAGTACATTTATTTCCAGTGTGGTCTCGTTCGTTTGTCTGTTCGTTCGTTCATTCAATCATGTATTCATATAACCAATATAATTAGTCTATCACTGACAAAAAGCCATACATTATTCGGATAACAAAACATAATTTTAAGAATAACTCATAGTCCACGGGCTTATTTAACAAAAGTAATCATTGTGAAAATTTTTGATAGGATCTTAGCAAAAGTATTTAAAATAGCTATACATATTTGTCAACATGACAACAATGTTTAAAAAATATATATACCGATATGTGGTCAGTGTTCATTGTCCATTGTAGCAGTTCTCAATCTATGGGCCGCGACCAAACATTGGGTTGCCACGCCATTTTAACGGGTCGCCAAGAGTTGACCGTGTCAAACAATTAATATAATGGGTAATTTATATTCTGGTTGATGCCGCCGAATATGTGATGCGCGCATCGAAACCTTTTCGATTCATTTCACTAGCAAAACACTCATTCCATGAGTGTAGGTCCTGTTTTCATGTATACTATTGTGTTACTTCGCATGTCCAGCCAAAACATTGCCTACCGAGTTGTTTATCTTCTTGTTGTCTTTAATATTAGCATAATATATAACAAAAGAGTCGAACTTTTATTGATTCCGCCACAATCTTTGTTTCTATAGTTGCAATGGTTGTCTATGATTTATGACAGACGGTTTTTGATAAGCGCGTTTAATAATGTTCTTACTTTTTTCCATTGCTTTACGTTATCTATATATTATTATTATTATAATTATCTATCTCAAGTTAATTGTTGGAAGGACATTGACGCAAAAGCACGTTACGGGGACCGGAATTATGGGTCGCAGCGGAAAAGATTACGAACCGCTGGTATATAACATTAAAAGTATGAACCCCCACTTTTGAAGCAGTATGGTACGTGTCGACTAACTGTAACCCGAGCATTCGTAATGTCGAGTGCATGGTAACTATTTGAGAAGAACTTGAATACAACTGATGGTCCACCAGGTTACAGAAAACAAAATGTGAAAATATAATCTTGCAAATTGCGTCAATTCCCTTATAAAAAAACATCCATATTAAGAGGAAATAATGCAGCCATTTTAAAGATTTTTTTTGTATGGGAAATAGACACAGCTGTAAAAACTCACAACATAATAAATATCATCGAAAAACCATGATATGTATCTTTTTAACTTGGAAGCGGTGACGTTAAAGTTGGACAAATTCCATCAGTTTGTCTTTATTTCCTCGACACCGCCGCGGCTGTGCCACGTGAGTATTATACGGTCGGTCACCCGCACGTGGAGTATTAATGACAGCGCCATGCCGTATGCCATTTCAGAGACAATAGAAAGGCGCCGAGTCGCTGTCTTCGCTTCAGGATGTAAGTGACCCGCGTCACCCACCTGAATATTACGTCGCACCGGTCATCTAGAAGATGTTTTTTTGGTTTGTGTCCGAAATAGACGACTTCGCTCTGACCTATCGTATCACCTGCAGCGATGTCTAAAGTGTCATATGGTATGGACGGTATCATTAATACTCCACATGTGGGTGTCCGACCGTAATGGTATACTAACTTAGGTTATATGGCACGGCCGCTGCCGTTCCGTCGAATCACGACAAACCGGTGAAGTTTCGCCAACTTGATCGTCGCATATCTCAAGTTAAAAACGTATATTTCATTGTCTCCTAAGGATACATTGTGAGTTTTTATTTTCTGAAAGTCCACCATGTTCCATATTGTTTTGTTTTCTCGCAGAAACACATGCTTTTTAATTATCATCTTTCAATGTCCACTTTATTTGTCTCTTCAAACAATCTAAGACTAATAAAATACATGCATTAATGATACCATAAATAAAAACAGTCGTCACTAAAATGAATACAAAGGCCTCGTTTCTCAAAACGTTGCAACGTTTTAAGAAACGAGTCGATTTCAGTTTGTGCAATAAATAAAACACTACTGAACATATTTCAGCAACTGAGGTACCATTTTATAGCCAGTTTTTTGCCTGTGGAATCAGAAAAAATAGAGTACCCAATTTCATAGCCAACTGTAGCCCATGAAACCGATATTCCCAGTGGTCTGTCTCTGGTGTGACAGACTAGTTTTAGCACTAATAAAAATAGTTTCACACAGTTGCAAATACTTAAAATATATTGTAATGTATGATTTAATTATACCTGATATATTTTGTACAGAGTAAAAACAACAGATTATTTAATTTCTAAAGAATCGTTCGTCTTTGGTAGACATAACCCGAGAAAGCCGGTTTCGTTTTCGGGAATTTTCCGCAAATCGGTGACAATGTTGACAGAACCCTGCTGAGTGCGCAACTATATTTTGCGATAGTTTCGTATTTTCGTCGACTCCGTTTCCAGCCGTTTATTATTAATTATTTTATCAATAATTCGTAAGTTATACGCATTTTGCTTTGGCGGGTCACACGTGTGCTTCGGGTGTCGCTATGACACTAACCTTTGCGAGACATGCCGACGGACAAACATTTCTTGTAGCGGCAGTACTGACAGCGCATGCGGTTGACCCCCGTGATGTCACAAGCCATGTTCTCCGGACAGCTGAGGGTTGGCTTCCCGTCCTTGGTGCAGCGGATGAAGAAACTCTGAAATAGCATTAATGAGAACTAGTACATTCACATAAATATGTCTGGTTAATTAATAATGAGAAAATAGTATGGTCATAAACGAATCCACGGAGCCAGGATCACATCCAGACCTGTGGAATTTGACGTGGCTCTTCCCGCGTTAGCCTGACGAGCCGTCTGGAATCTGCCGTCCGTTTGGCGACAAGTCTTATGGGAGTGTAATTTTAGGTGTTGAATAACGTGATGGGGGTTGCCGTTCCTCTAGGGGTGCAATAAGAGGTTTTTTGTGAACGTCAAACATTTTGAATGTTGCTCTAACCAATTTGTAATAATATCCCCCGTTTTTCAACAGCAAAACATTCTTCAGCACTCCACGCCTACTGTCTGATGTCATGTCCTGCCGACTGAGCGGTGCTGAATGTCCGGATAAGCAACAGTAGTTTCCTTCTGGTGCCAGTGGCGATTTTTTGAGTGCTTAATGGCAAAGATATTTGTAGTTTTACGCTCTACTGTTACCTTTGATGAATGCCCCAAAAAATTGTAGGCGTAAATAATATTAATTAATTATCTAGGGCGAGGTTACATGATAGCGGAACAATCAGTAAGTAAGAAAGGAAGGAAGGAAGGAAGGAAGGAAGGAAGGAAGGAAGGAAGGAAGGAAGGAAGGAAGGAAGGAAGGAAGGAAGGAAGGAAGGAAGGAAGGAAGGAAGGAAGGAAGGAAGGAAGGAAGGAAGGAAGGAAGGAATTTTATTATTTCTAACAATATCCGTCATTGCACATCACGGTATAACAAATACAACGTTGTTTTTGGAAAGAGGATGAACTTAAGTCCATAACGTATCAGTATTTCACGCGGAACCACACTGGGTATCGACGATATAAATACAATGTGTGTTTTATTAAGTATAACAAAACAATCAGAATTGATTGAACACGGTGTCTACAACATCATGTATTTACATTTATTTTGTCTGCCCTTTTACAGTCTTCATATTCTTTTGATCATTAGTTATTCCGCATATGTTAAGTATTAGTGTATGTCTCTCAATTATAGGTGATTTGTACTTTTTACTAAAAACACAACTGTGCTGACTCGTTCTTAAATCTTCGAGTAAGTTATTCCATAACATGACTCCAACATTAAACATACACAATTACACATAACTTTCAAGGTAGTATGAAAGTATACTTTTTAAATATTATATATGTCTTGTTACATAATGACATTCATTATTCATTTAAAACAGCTGATTTTTTTCGGTAACTAAGAATTCACTTATCC